>JAGFBZ010000571.1:0-1214215 GCA_018398805.1 Hirundichthys speculiger
CAACTGTTCCCAAGATTATTCGTCTGTATGCGTACCTGGCGAGAAGGACACTCTTGGAGTCTCTGTGGAGATCCAGTCCTTCTGGGTAAGGAGAGTTCTAACACGCACCTAATTCTCTAGCCTGATGTCCCAGATGCAGATCAAAGATACGTGGGGAAACTGTCCTCATTCATCTTAAACCAGCTGTACTGTGTTGGGGTCACAGGGTGGTGCTACCACCCCCTCTGGGGCAGCGTAAACATTACTATTTACAATCTCATATTTCTGACTCTAACTCATCCTCAATTCCAAATGAAAATATCACTCTGGTGTCTATCGTAGACACTGTCACATGCAAGGGTCTGGAGGAGACACATAAAGGTGGAACCAGAGAACCAGGGCTTCCAAGCCAGAACAGAGAGGATACCTCGGTGCTTTGGGTGTCTGGGTCATCAGAGCCAGCATAGGTCCATTAGCTCCTGGAGTGGGCAGAGTACTGGTGTTTCCCACCCGGGGCTGCGTTTGACAGTTCAGTGCGGTGCCATCAGGGAGGAAACCCTGAGCCCTCAGGTCCACAAAGGATGGAAGCTCCAGTTTTGATCACAATCTCTTCCCAGCAGGTTAGCAAGTACCGCTGATGAATACAAAACAGCTGTGATGAGGGCCTGTGGCCCTATCGGCGGTCAAGGGTTTTGTAAACGGCATAGTCTGTCTTTCCCCCAGAAATCCACAGCAGAAGTGGAATGGGCAGATAATTGTTGTCTGACCTCTGGTCCCTGGTCCAGCCAGCCGTTGCCTGCATATAGTCTCTTTTCGTATGAGCACACCCATGCTCAGTGTCCTCATTTTACAGTAGGAGCGTCAATAAGCACCCCCCCTGCTTTCGAGGTCCTCCTGAATAACTCCAGCCCCCGAGCCCTCACGGCCCCGTAAAGACCCTCTTGTGTTCTGTTCCCCTTTCACTGGCCTCCTCCTTCTCCAGGAGGGCCTCCAACTGCACCTTCATACATAATGTCTGTAGCTCCGCCTCTTTTTTCTTCTTATCTATTCCTTTTATCTGGCTCCGCCAGCTGCATCTTTAACAGTTGTGTTTATAAGTCCTTGAGGCCCCTTCTCTTTCGGTTCCTCTTTTGCAGAGGCAAATGGTGGACTAAGTGCATCTCCCACTTAGTGCTGTCTGCACCTGGCAAATCAGGATTGCTAGTCATGGCTGTTCTGACTGCGGGTATCCTTCAAGAGTAGCATTTCTGTACAAACCCTCTGTTGGCACTTTTTTGGGTTACATCCTGTCGACCTTTCCAAGGTCCTGCATTCCTCCAATTTTGACGTTGGGTTCACATGGATCCCATCTAATTTGGGGATTCCCTCCATGGGCGTGGGGAGCGTTCTCTGATCACTTAACCTAAATTAACACTGTTGGAGCGGAAAGGTTCATCATCTCTCGCTCCTGTCCTCCCCAGTTAGCCTCGATTTCTCTACAAGCCGTGGCTGTCATGCAGCGTGAAGCACTGCCCTGTAGTCTCCTAATGCTAAGTGTAACCTGCAGTCTGAGCACGCAGAGCCTGTAGCCAAAGGTTACCTCCACCATGATGGGGGGCAATTTATACATAATGAAGTTTATCCCTATCCCTATGGTTTTATCAATGCTCCTGCTCCAGTGGCTAGTACTGGCATTTATACTACTTCCGGGCGATGTTTCTCAGGTCATCTGTTCGCCTCCTCTATTTTCTAGGCTATCTTCCCTACTAAACTCAGTGCACGGGGAGTGGTTTGTTGAGTAAGGTGGTAAGGAGGCTATTTATAGCTTCCCGGTCATCCTCTCTTGCTACTGACTTAAGTCAATCAATTAGGGGAGAGCCTGGGTTGTCACCAACTTAATGACAGACTCACGAGCTTGTGCAACCCTGATACACCCAACTCCTTCAGTGTCTATCTCACTATCTTTTCTCCATGCCCCTGTCACACCATTGTGACACTGCCCGCACTGGGGGAGGAGCGTGGGGAAACCACGTGTGTCTCTGGTTCCTACGGGTCATGCGAGGTGGGGGTTAATGGAGTCTGCACTGGTATTTTTATGACAGGATTGTGTTTCCCTCTCTGTGAGCTCTAATCTCCAATCATCACATTGTTTCTGGACTGTGTCTGGTGTGACTGATTTACAACACTGAATGGGGGGGTGGACCAAGCACCCCTGATACTGATACGTGTTGACCGTTACTGCCCCCCCGTCCCTGGGAAAATGTTTCTAAGCCTGTCGCCTTCAGTTCGCCTGAGTTAAAATTGTAACACTGGGTACATTCCTCCAGGTGATTATTACCTTCTGGGGGAGCGCTGGAGACATATGGTGGGGTTGTTGGCTTTTTCCTCAATTTCGTTCTGGCCCTTTTCATCTCATAACATGTTCTGCTCCTTGCACCACATGGCAAATCTGGACCACTTCATCCTCTGTTCTCTGCTTTAGCCTGGGCATCCTATACTTTCTCCCTTCAGCCATCCATCCTTTTCCTTCCACTTCTGCCCTCTCTCTATTCTGCCTTGCTGCTTTCTCCTGGCTCCAAAACAACTTTCCCAAACCCTTATCTTCCTCTGTCTGTCCGTTCGCATTCAACAACTGCTCACATCTTCTGTCATTTGTTCATATATCTCTGGCCCCTTTAAGGACATGTGCTTTTAACAACTCTTCCATCCCCAATAGTGTTCCCGTACTGTTTGTAGCGGCTGCCTGGTCCCCACCCGTCATTCTTTACCCGGTCGTGTTCGCTGTCCATGTCTCATCTCCTAATCTTATTATACCAAGATGTTGTTACCACGTGGCTGGTTAAAATTATCCAAATGTCAAGTCCTAGTTATGTATCCACTATCGTTACGGTTGCTCACTTATTTTCCAATTTTACACTCAATTCCTTAATCCAGTAAAGTTAAACGTATCAACAATCACAGCCGTTATGTTAACACCGCCAGGTTTTCAAGGCTGTCTACTGCTATGGTATAAACTTCACTAGCTTCATACACATTCAACATTTATGCATTACCCGTGTGTGTGGTAATTCTATTTCCTCACTCATTTAGGGACATGCTTGAACTCACAGGACTTAAACTCTGTCTTGTTATCTCCGGGTCCAAAAGAGATAACTCACAGTTATTTTATTTACTCTAAGGATTCTAACCTAAGTTCTGGCCGCTGAGAGATATGACACGCTATGTTCCGAGTACTCAGTCCATGTGATTTCAGAATTAATCTTCCACCACGACACCAGAACTTATATATCTGTAATTTGGATTTCCATCCACTTACTCCAACAACAACCTAAAAAGTGCTATTGCTGTTTCAGTTTCAAGTCATCCAACATTCACACCTTGTGTTTTGCCTGGTCTTGTTGATAATTTAGTAGAATTAGGGGGTTCCTCAAATCCCCGGGCCTCTAACCCAGCTAAGCCAGCCCTCGTCAGAGCACTGGTGGAGTTGCCAAACTCTAGGAGTCCCTTTTTCCCTTATACTCTCAATCTTCTCTGGTATCTCAAGTTTCTCTTCTTAATCTTTATATCCTTATTTCTTCCTTATAATCTCATTATTTTCGGACCAGATAATACTTAGACTTAGGAACGAGTAATTTTAGAAGTACTCAATGCAGATTCGATTAAACAGTTCTGCTTACTTATTTTGGCGGCCCGTGTCCTTCGTCCGTTCGTACCTGCTCCTCATGTTCAATCGTTGTCCTGATCAGCAGTAATTTCGCAATCCCGGACGACGCCCCCAATTTGTTGTGGTTCACCTGACCTCCCCGGACTGCTGATCTGTGGACTCAAAGTGATTAATTTAAATTCAATAATAGTCATGACTTTTTATATTTTGCCTCTGCAGAGGGAGAGACCAGCTGACCCGGTCTGTCCTTTCTGTCCAGGTTCTAGCTGAATCTCGACTCTGCAGCTCACAGGCTAGTTTTATTGACACATTCTGTTAGTTAAAGGCAACTCCCTCATTGTCCCCCTGAACAGTTCCTTCCCCCGACAAGAACACATCACCCTGACACAGCCCAGTTGTCTTTTTATTGCCTGCACTTTATGACTCTGCTCAGCCTGTGACCTACAGATCTTTAGCAACTTTAATTTTACTCTTAATATATGTGTCCAAATATGCAAGCACAATTTTAATTCCACAAAGTGATTGTGCTCAGTTTCTTTGTTCCTCTGTTTTTTTGTCTTTTGTTCCTCTCTCATTAGATTCCCATCTTGCCACTTTGGAAAGCTGTATGGTTTGGTCATGTCTCTGTCTGCAGTGTTTTCACTGTTGCAGTATGCTTGTTTTGCACTGGTGAATGACGTTTTGGATGGAGATCCATTATATGTGAGTACATTTCATAATCTACTCTTCCCACAGTCTTCCTACTCCATTTGCTCCTCATAATCTTAGAAAATAATCTTCCCTCCTCTGGCTTCATATGTCTGCAGGTGAACATCGGTTTGACGCTGCTCAGCCTGCTAGCTTTCATCCATCCCCTCTGTGTGTATCTGCACTGTCGTGGTGTTGCCTCCCAGCGAGCCAGAAGTAAAGAGCCAGAAGTAAAGCCCTCAATGACTCCACCTCTATTTTATATCAATTTAAATACAAACTAATTGTTGGTATAACTCATGGTACCATATATGCATCAAGTCACTGCAGACCTCTTGAAGTTGCCTCTATATTTTGTTTACTTGTTTTATCAGAAAGGCAATGAAGTATAAAAATGATATCTCTCATCTTCTATCTAATCATCTTCATATCTGCGCAAACCTCCTTGAATTATATCTAAATACTGTAATTGTATCATAAAGATAATAAAGGGCTAACACTGTTCAGTAAAGTGAATAGAGAAGGGATATGTAAGATGATCAGAGTATAATACCACATCATCAGCTTGTTTTCAGCATTTATTTAATACTGTAATAAAGGGATTTTATTGTCTGAAACTGTGCAGCTTTCTAAACAATATATTTTCAGTATCGTGAAACAGTTGTATACTTGCAGACAACTGCCACCTACAGGTGGTTAAGAAAATGCAATTGTAATTTATAAAGGATGTTCTGTTTGTTCTACATATGAACATCAAACTGTCCTGAAATAAACAATGAAGTAATTCCAAAAGTGTTTAAAAATGTGTGGTTTATGTTTTTGTATGTAATTATCCAGGGCCACAGCATAACTTTCCATTGGTAGGCTGATGATACGCAGCTGTACTTATATATGGAACCAGAGGAATCTGAATCGTTCGCCAAACTTCAAGCATGTCTTAAGGACTTTAAGACCTCTAACTCTAAGATGTCCTCTAACTTTTTGCTTTTAAATTTGAATAAAACAGAGGTTATTGTCTTCTGTTCCAAACACTTGAGAAATAGATTAGCTGATTTTATGTTGTCCTCCAGTACAACTGTGTAAAACCTTGGAGTCATTTTTGATCAGGATATGTCGTTTAAACAGTATATTAATCAGGTTTGTAAGACAGCCTTTTTTCACCTCTGTCATATCACTAAGATTAGGAACATCCTCTCCCAGGGTGATGCTGAAAAACTGATCCACACATTTGTCAGTTCTAGTCTGGACTATTGTAATGCGTTATTTGCAGGATGTCCAAATAATTCACTTAATAGCCTCCAAGTGATCCAAAATGCAGCAGTGAGTGCTGAAAGCAAGTGTGTTAGGTCTAAACCTTACACTTAAAACTAACTAAGCTGATGTCAGTTTTTGCTTCTGCAGAAGGGGAACCGAGAGAAACACAAAGTGTGGACAACGAGGTCCGTCTGCTGAGTTTCTGATGGCGTTCTCCGCAGTTTCTCAACTGCAGGTTGCTTTTATTAAAATTTGACACACCTCAGAAAACGTCTGTTGCTGGGCAGATGATTGACAGTGATTGTCATACATAGCACAGTTTGCAACATGTTGCAAGGTCACTTGAGAAACAGGAGGATAGAGTAAAATGAAACTTATTGTGGGTGCAGTTTCATGAGAACATTCTTCATTTTATCAAAAAGGAGGCAAATGCCAGAGAAGGGGGGAGGCGCCATAGCAAGCATACACAGATATTTTTCCTTCACAAGTGAGATCACATCTCTCCTGTGTTAGCCTCTCTCCAGTGGCTTCCCGTAAAATCCATCCATCCATTATCTATACCCGCTTAATCCTCTGCAGGGTCACAGGAATCTGCTGGAGCCTATCCCAGCTCTCTTCGGGCTACACATAGATAAATAACCATACTCACACTCACAATCACTCCTACATGCATTTTAGAACCACCAATTAACCTGACATGCATGTCTTTGGACTGTGAGAGGAAGCCGGAGTACCCGGAGGTAACCCACGCAAGCACAGGGAGAACATGCAAACTCCACACAGAAAGGGCCCTGCTGAGGTTCGAACCAGGAACTTTCTTGCTGTGAGGCAACAGTGCTGACCACCAAGCCACTGTGCTGCCTTCACATAAAATTTTGAATTGAATTCAAAATTCTGCTACTCACATATAAGGCCCTTAAAGGCCAAGCTCCTTGTTACTTACATGACCTGAAAACACTTTATACTCCTAATAGAGCTCTCCACTCTCAGAGTGCAGGTTTACTCATTGTTCCTAGAATATCTAAAAGTAGATTTGGAGGACAGGCCTTCTGCTATGAGACACCTTTACTATGGAACCAGCTACCAGTACAACACTATTTTTCCGATTAGAGAACTAGTTTTATGCTCCCGCCATTTAGCTACATTGAACATGTACACATGAAGCACACAGTAATGAGCCTTCCGCTAATACATCTTAGATCCGAATCCAAATTTTTATCTAATTTAACCCACAACTGTGTCCCGAGTCTCTGATTAATAGCAAAGCTGGCTCACATTAAATCATTCAGCTTACCTTGGACAGGTGTAACGTTACGTGATGGAGCTGCAGGTATCGTAAGTTACGTAGGTAACTATGGTTCTGTGAGTTCCTGGATGACTGCCAGTGGCAGGAAACAAAGTGGATGTGTCTTCTCGCACTCTGTGCAGATCGAGATTTTGTATAAACAAAGTCACCTCTGTGACCGGTCGGCTACCGTAGCGCTTCTGGTATAAATACCGCGGTGTAGACGACATCCAGTCTCATCAGATCTTCTCGAGCCACAAAGGGCCCGAGTGACCTGAGTGACTGGCAGTCATCCAGGAACTCACAGAACCATAGTTACCTACATAACTTACTATCTGTTTCGTTCCCTCCTGACTGCCAGTGGCAGTAAACAAAGTGGATCACTTATACCAGCAGTGTCACGAGGGACCGACACTCACCTGCTGGTCAGTTGGAACAGGCCAAAGGCAGGATGGTTGCTGCCAGTGAAGGCCCAGATGCCACGTCGAGGCGGTAGAACCTGGAAAAGGTACAGGGCGTCACCCAGGATGCTGCTGCGCAGATGTCCTGAAGTGACATGCCCTTCATTGCTTCCCATGAAGCGGCCACGCCCCTGGCAGAAAGACAAACCACGCCCAAATGGGGAGGTGAACCCGTCACCATATAGGCCAACCTGATGGCCTCGACCACCCAGTGGGAAAGCCTGTGCTTAGACACAGGCTGTCCCTTAGACTTCTCGCCATAGCACACAAACAGCTGTTCAGAGTGCCGGAAGTTCTGTGTTGCCGTGATGTACTGTTCATCCTCTTATCCGCCTCAGAAGCGAAGGGGGGAGGGGAATACGCATCCAGTTCAATCACCATGTTCATATGGGCAGCAGGCAAAACCTTTCGCAGGAAGGCAATGTTTGGCCACAGTGTCACTCTTGAGCTGCCTGCCTTCCAGCGGAGGCAGGTAGAGCTGATGGAGAGCGCATGAAGCTCGCCCACACGTTTGGCCGTAGTGACAGCCAGTAGGAATGCGGTCTTAAATGACAACTCTCGCAAGGCCGCCTCTGATAGTGGTTCAAATGGGGGCTCACTCAGGCCCCGCAGGGCCACGGGCAGGTCCCAAGTGGCCGTGTGTTTCCGCCTCGGGGGGCACAACCTCCTGGCACCGCGCAGGAACTGTGTCACCCAGCGATCCTCACCCACCAGCCTGCCATTTATAAAGCAGTGGTGGGCAGACAGGGAAGCCACATGGACCCTCAGTGTGGAAGCTGCCCGACCGCTGTCCAAGAGATGCTGGAGGTAATTCAGGATATGGGGCAAAGGGCAGGCCACGGGGTTCAATCCCTTCTCACTACACCACAGGGAGAACCCCGCCCAGCAGTGCCCGTACGTCTGCCATGTGGAGGGTGCCCTTGCCTGACGCAGGGTCTTACAGACCGAGGGTCCCAAGCCAACTACGGGCTGCCAGCCCCTTTCAGTGGCCACACCCAGAGTTGGAGTGTGTCGGATGCCAGACCCTCCCCTCCAATTGTGACAAGAGGTCCGTCCTCACAGGGAGCCGCCACGGTTCCACTGCTAAGATGATGCACATCATGGGAAACAAGAACCTCGTCGGCCATCTGGGGGCCACCAGGAGAATCCTGTCCTTCGAGGCCTGCACCCGGTGCAGCGTAGGTAGGATCAGGGCCCCATGAACGAATATCGAGACCTGTGATTGGCTGCTAGGATGGTCATTACAGTGCCGTTGGTTGTCTGTACTCTGATTGGCTGACACGCGTCCCCGCATCTCCCATCTCTTGCTCTCGTCAGCTACGCACAGAGGAGAGATCGTCAAAGTGAGTGTACCTTCCATAGATTTTGCGTACGCGCGTACATGTATACTGTATGTGCACGTACATCCACATCGCGGTTTTCACCATTTGTGGGGGGGAGAGGGGGGTCACAGCCCCCATTAACCGCGAAGTGTAGGGGCTTACTGTATCTTCTTAAGCTATAGTAAATACAGTTTTTGCTGTTATCAGACACATAGTTTGTCATGACATACCTGAAAAATGTCAGATACAAGCTAAACGATTAGTTTACTGCTGTTGCAATTTCTTTTTTTTTACACTTTAAATGGATTTTACCTATTTGAGTTTTTTTTCTTAGTTATTTATGACATTAAAATAACTTTTGAATTTTTTTTGTTTGTTAAAAAAAAACGAATGTTTTGTTGGACACAATATGTTTAAAAGTATGAAAACATTATAGTTTACAGTTATAATTGCATAAATTGTCTATATTTCATTACTTTCTATACTGTCTTGGCGTTAAATTTGCATAAAATGCTGAAAACAGAATTCTCCAAAATTAAAAACCAAAAAACACAGAAAATGAAAAAAATTAAAATGGAATTTGAGAAAAAATAAAACGGATTTCATAGGGCCCTACACAGGCTTCTTTCTAATATCTCTGTAATTGGTGAATAAATGTCAGGGACGTGTGAGGATAATATTCACTGAGGGCTGAGAAGGCTGAAGGTGAAGTTGTAAACTCTAGTCACTTGATACCCTAACCCAGTGCTGCGCAAACTGTGGTATGCGTACCACCGGTGGTACGCGAGTGCTCTCTGGTGGTATGCAGGGAACGTCATGACTTTCCACATTTTTTTCACATTTTCACTTTTAAAAAAAATCTGAAACATACAATGCATTATAAATACGTTTTAAATTAAATGTGTAGCTTGAGATAATTAAAATTGTGTCTTTTAAAAAAATATTTGTTGCATAACCCCATTTTGCACAGTGCAAAGTATTTTCCCCTGGGGAATCGGGTGAACTGGTACTGCCTGGAGGGATCTGTCCCAGTCTTGCTCACTATCTGTGATAGGGGTTAAACCCGCAGCCATGGTTGTGCAAAAAATATATTCCAAAGTTCATCTGGAGACACTTCATCAGTTTGTGAAATACATGTGTATAACCTCAAAAGTACTTTCTTTTTGTCTCAGTGTATGCCACTTTTGCTGCTGATCAACAAATTATGCTAATGAGCTAAGAAGAAAAAAACAAACTTTGAAGATGTTGAATCCTACAATTAACCACTGAAAGCATATTCATACCAAACAAGGAATTAAACTTTTTTTTTCTCATTGCCTTAAAAAAAACCTGAAGCCAGGTTTTCAAAATTTTGAACTGATTCCCATTGTCAAAGGATGTGTGAAACTTTCTAACCCAATATGTTTCTTGAAACAGTAAGAATGATGTGCCTAAATTATTTGGCAAAGTACATCGTCATGTGAAAAAAGAAAGTACACTCTGCTGATTATAAAGTTTTACAGAAAATAATATATCCTTAAAATAAACTCTTGGATCCTTATTCTGCCTCACGTTTTGGTCAGAAGGATCGTGAGGCCCCGCTTTCACGGTTTGTATTTTGTATTCATACTGAAAATCAAGATCAAGCGAGCTTTTGCCCTTCTGCTGAAGCTTTGACAAGCTTAAATGAACATTGTTGTCATTATTTAATGAACAAAAACTAAGGCAAAATGCAGAAGATGTATGAAAAACTAAAGAGTAAGTTGCAGTGAGGTACAATCAAATCCTCTTGATATCTGATAATCATCAAATGTTACCATCTTCATAAAAGCAGGAGCTTTAGCATTTTTTAGCATTTTTTGCTGCCCATCAATCTGTGAGGGATTTCAAGGCCATTTCCAAAGTATTAGTATTTCATTGCTGCTACAGATTAATCAAAAATGGCAGATAAAAAAAAAAAAAGACAGATACCAGTCTGTTCACAACTGGAACCCCCGTGTAAGTTCATCCCAGGGTCAAACTGTGCAATGCTCAGAGAAATGGAGGGAAAAAAGAGCTATGGGTTAGACTCTACAGACTTCAGTTAGCATGTTAAATAGTAGCGGTCAAAGGTCATGACGGTCTGAACACGTTCAGAAGACTAAACATGTATAACTTGTTTGTAAGGAGGAAAGCTTCTTTTTCTAAAAAAAAATAAAATAAATGGCAGTAGGGCTTAGGTAAGTTATACCTGATCAAACCAAAAGACTTTTGGATAGATGAGATCACCAAAGTGGAAATGTTTGTGCAGTGTCAAACAGCAGCGAAAACTAAAAACATCAGGTAATCATAAGTACCAAATGCCACCTCTGAAGAGTGATGGCAGGACCTTGGTACCCTTCAGTCTTCGAGTCACCCATGAAGTCCGTTGTGTTCCTAAGTATTCCAGAGTCAAATGTGAGGTGATCTGCCCAAAAGCTAAAACTCAGTCAAATTTGGCCCTGAAATAGGACACTGATCCGAGCTGCACCAGTTGCTACTGAGTGGCTGAAAAAAAAGATCAATATGCTGCGATGATCCAGTCAAAGTTCAGATCTAAACCTGATTGAAATGCTGTTATGTAACTTGACGAATTCAATGTATAACCAAATGCCTGCAAATCCATATGAACTGAAACTATGCTGTAAATAAGAGAAGGTGGTACTCTGTTATTCTTAGGCATGTCTTTGTAATCTGTGCAGAACATTATCCTGTTGAAATGCATGAGTGTCCCTGGAAAAGATCCAGTCTTAATGGTAGCCTTTGTTGTATCAAGTGCACTGATCCAGCCCTATGCTCTCAGAGACCCTGGCTTTTGGACCTGTTGCTGATAACAGTCTGGATGGTCTTTTTCATCTTTTTCCAGAGCATGCTTCTTCCACTTCCTCCAACAAAACAAACAAACAAAAAACAAAAGATCTTACCTTCTGATTCATCTGACCACAATGCACTTTTCCACTGTGTGATGATCCATCTCAGATGCCTCCTAGCCCACAGATGCTTATGCTGCTTTTTGACAAGGTAAGATTTAAGCTTCTTTTTCTGTGAATGTTTTATGTCACATTTGGTAACCTTGCTCCACATTTTAGTGCTTGAATATCTTCCAGAAATGTAATCTCTTGTTCGTGTGATTATATCAGCTACTGATAACGGATGTTTCTAAAAGCAGTGCCATTCAAGGTAATGGAGAGGACATGTGTTCAGGCAACCGTAGGCTCATGTCAGTGTGACATTCTTCAAGGTTCATTGAATCGTTTGATAATTTGTACAGTCAAGGGAAAGATATGGAGATCCCTTCAAATACTTATTGGAGGAACATTGTTTTTT
Source organism: Hirundichthys speculiger (assembly GCA_018398805.1). Lineage (NCBI taxonomy): Eukaryota > Metazoa > Chordata > Actinopteri > Beloniformes > Exocoetidae > Hirundichthys > Hirundichthys speculiger. The sequence goes on from JAGFBZ010000571.1 coordinate 11,956, forward strand.
AACAATTCAAAGATTTTCTCATGCATTAACTAACACACTGCAGATCGTCTTGCTCTTCAAAGACTCAGGGAGCTTTACCATGCTGATACGGATTTTGCACTAAATCATGGTTACAATCATCTATGAACAACTCTTTGAAATAGCATGTCAGCTCATTTACTTTTCTTTGGTTTAGTATGTTTCACATGAAACTTTACTTGAATCAAGGTTGTCTATAAGGGAAAAACTAAAGGTTAATCTGTACATGGATCAGCACAATCCAAAGATCATAACCATGAAGCTTTCATTCAAGCTAGCAAACGTGCTCACCGTTCTTGCTCTTTTTTTCATTCTGTCAAAAAATGATGTCATATGTCATATGTAGAAATTTATTTTTGCATTTATCTTTCATGTCAGCAATTAAAAAAAAGAAAAGAAAAGCAGAAGTAGGGTGTATGGAGGGTAAGATACCCATGATTTTCTCTATTTTGGCTTCGCTTTCAGAGAAGCGTGATTATTATGACATCTGTTCATTTGTTGCTCAAGGAAATGCTGATGGTGACACTTTTTTCCTTTTGCACGAATGAAGTATCTGTGACTACTACTGAGGCCATACTTAAACTGTGCAAAAAGTGTTGTCATCATTTCAGAAAACATTATATTGATTTAAATGATTGGAAAACATAACCTGTTATCCAAGTTTAAACAGTCTTCGCTATGAAGGAAGGACATATCCACGTCACTGTGCTTACAGTTTAAGTTCCAATATCAAAATTAACACACCTAGGCTTTTATATTGAAATGATCAATATTATAATGCATTCTTTTGAATTTAACTCTCTTTTAATTACTGCATAATATTACTGAATTAGATCCAATGCTTCAGGTTCAATCACTAACGATGCAAACTACCTAAGTCTCTCGGATAGCAGGTAGAGTCAGTTGCCTTTCAACTGGAAAGTCACTAGTCCAGTCTCTTCTTGAACAGGCCACTGAAAACCACATTGCCCCCATTATCCTACTGGGATGGTCAAAGCCCAGATAAATGGGAAGGTTTGTGTCAGGAAGGTCATCTGATGTAAAAATCTGTGCCAAATCAAACCCCTCGATCCATTGTGGCAACTTCTAGAAAGGGAAAACTGGTACGATAGTATGGGTTCTGCTCTGGGGGCTATTCTTTTGTCAGTGTCAAGCTTTAAAGGAAGATTGTGTCATTCTAAAAAATAAACTTGTTTGCTTTGTTAGAGAGACATATGAGGGTAGGAAATAGCTCTGTCTTGAGTTAGACATAAACAGCAGGTTGTATGGTGAGCGAACCACAGAGACCATAAAGAACCAGTTAGTCTGTGTTCAAAGGAGGGATGCACTCTGTTGGAATGTTTTATGATATTCACTCGATCAATATTCTCTAGAGTACCACTAGACAGAAATCATGTGTTTCAAGACCGCATTGATCTTCAAGGCTATAGCTACATATACACACTCACTGACACGTGAGGGTGTGATGCCAGAGCCAGTTTTAGGAAGTGAGCCCAAGCTCGATTGCCCAGAAAAGTGTATCTTGTGATGCGGTGATCACAGGGGTTAACCATATATTTTGTGGTCACATGGGTGGTGTGATTGCACAATTTCCATAAGTGACTTACATCTCTGTTCACCTCTGTTCTTACAATCTGCACCCTCCTATTCGGCCTCCACAATCCCACTGACACGAGATAACACCAAAGTGAATAAGCCTGCAACATTATGCAAAACATCTGGACTCACTGCAGAAGATTTTATAACCGCTTGTCTCCTGATCGCTAATTTGCCATGACAACAATGGCATAGCAACATGCCACTAAATGTAAATTGACACATTATTTGTTGAAACAAATAACAAAGCAAGTCTCTTGTTTAATTTTCTAGTAATATCACTTTTTAAACTTTTTTTGTGTCCTACCTTAAGAAGTACTTTAAACAAAGGGAAGTTGAATGACTGAAGTTATCCTTTATGCCATCATATAAGTCTCTAGAGTCTTTGTGTGTCAGCTGTTGTCCATCAACCTGATTTATGTAACCATGGCAGGCCTGGGTGGTGCAGTAATTTGAAGAATAGTAAGACTATGCAATCTAAAGGGTGAAATTGTTATATAAAATCTCTGGACTCCAGACTCCTCCACTTTTTAAAGGATCATTTTAAAGACTTCTTGCCACATCATCGCCTTCAAACTTACATATTTGCTCCCCCAGACATGAGTTATCTCAACACAATCTCAGTCCAGTTCATAGATATAACAGATATCCATTTCTTTATTTTTATGCTTACAACACATGTAGGCGGACAGTCAACACCAGTGCACTGCTGTCATCCGCAAACTTGATGATACTGTTAGAGGTATGACTGAGGAGCAGCGGGCCGAGTACACATGGTACATTTCATTTACAAAACAGGTTTTCACAATAGTAGCCAAGTGTTTACTTTGTTGATGTGAGCAGTCATCATGTTGGACTCCAGCTGAACTTTCTCCGGTTCTTCTGACTTCAGGGACGTTGGAGTGGAAACTTTTGATTTAGAAATGTGAAATTCTGACTTCCATGTTCCATGTTCCATGTACCAAACCATGCACTTGGTAAGAGGTAGGAACATGCTGACATTCTTCTGGGGTACCTGTGTTCATGATGAGGTGGTTTTTCCACTCTGACTCTGTGGTCTGTTTGAATAATCCTGCTGCACAGAAGTGTGAATTACTCTGATACAACTCCATACCATTTGAGAACCTGCTTTTTGAGCTGGTTGTCCAGTCTGGATTTTATGTCTTTCATATGGAGCACACAGCACCCATTTCTTTCAAAAAGTATCAGTCTGAATGCTTGGACCACAGTGCACTTTTCCACCGCATGATGATCTAGCTGAGATGTCTCCATGACCAGAATATGCATTTTTCCAAATGAAATGACTATTATTTCTAACTTTATATCTGTCGTATTATTGTCTGTGTAGCTGTTGTTTGCTTCCTCTGACATAGATGTCTTTCCTTTTGAGAGACCTTTAGTGTTGTGGGGAGTCATGAGTTACAACATCCTTTTTCAGTCTGTCAAGTTGTGATAAGATCCATTTCTTTGTTCATATAAACACAGTTGTAACACTGACGGTCAGTCTCCAAGGAGCTCACACAGATTTATTTTCTTGTGAGTCACATGACCACTTGGCTAAACAAACCTTGGCAGCCCTAAGAGCATCTGTGGCCCTGAGAGTGGATCGCTGGGAATGCAGGGGTGTTTACTTTCTGCAGCCACTAGCTCCCTGAGGACAAGGGTTTTCTCTGCTAGAATAACTAGAGAGTGGTTCAGAAAAGAAAAAACACTGTGGAAGGAAGAGAAGGAGGGGACTGCACAAAGAGGAAGAGGAACTAAGAGTCGGTCTATATAACACAAGGCAGTGAGGGGAAAGCTAAGAGTTGTGGTTTGTGAGCGTGGTAAAAGGCTAAACTGTGAGTACTAAATAGTCATACGCTACTCTATTTTAAAAGTTGCATTTTATATTATGCAACTTTTTGCATGTTTGACTCCATTCTTCAGCAACATGAATGGATGCTTTAAGTCCAAAGTTTGTTTCCATCCACTGCTAAATGTGAAGGCCATGTACTTCTTTTTAATGATCTGGAATCAAGCGTGATGCTTCCATTTTTGACAAGTGGAGCATAAAGATGTTCTGTCTAGTTTATCTTGCAGGGGTTTTTCTTTTTGATAAAAACAAGCAGGTTTTACAGACTTGTTTCAATATGTAATCCTCTCTAACGGAACCAACAAACCTGAAGCATTTTCATTTCCATTTTTTTGGGGAGCAGGTGCAGAGACCGAAGCTACATGTGTGAATGAGAGTGTGTTCATCCATCAAGACTGTCATTTTGCTTGAGTGTTTCTGTGTGAATGACCATGACGGGGTTTTGCAAGAACCTGTCGGTGCGACGGTGCCTCACCTTTGCTACGGGCCTGGTGGAATGTCTGTGTTTCGCTGGAGTGGTGTTTGGATGGGCTTCTCTCGTTTTTGTCATCAAGAAGGAGGGATACTTCAGCTCTCTGTGTGTCAACACCACAGGAGTCAATGGCACGCAGACTGAAGGTGTGTTTGATGTTACCACTTTGAATTCAGAAAAAAATGTTTCAGCCTCTTTTTACAATTAATATGAAAATTTGATTACATATCCTCTATATAAGAACTTCCTGACTTTCACAGATGTTTGTTCATCTATGTAATTGTCTTCTCTGGTTATGTCTTTACATCTTAAATCTTTGTTTCTACAGATTGTAGTGCACAAGATGAGAAGTTCTCTCTTATTTTCACCATCGCCTCCTTCATGAATAATTTCCTCACGCTGCCAAATGGATTCCTCTTTGATCACTTTGGGACTGCAGTGTCTCGATTCACTGGAGTGTGAGTAATTAAGTTGCTGATAGCTAATTAACCAGCATCATGTTATGTGTTTCATAAAAAAATTTTAGTCAGTTAATGACTAGCAGCTACAGAGAAGTGGCAACTGCTGCTTTTATCTTGTGTGACTGTGACCTACTGTATAAAATCAAACAATATGAACATGAGGAGGCTGTCCATTTTGTTATGGTACTAATAAAAGTACATTTCTGGGAAGATTGAAGGCAAATTAATATGTAGACAGTGGGCAAGTTAAACAACTCAATCAGGCGGGGTGTGGATGGATCTGGGAGGTGGAGCAGCTACAGATAGAAGAATGAACCGCAGCTCAACAATGCCCTTCTTTTACAAACAGATGTCTCTCTTCAGGCGTCTGTAATGCATCTGAGTATTTAGTCTTATCAGTACCTTAAGCACTTGTTTCAGTAGTCAAATTGCCCAATATCTGCATGTTGTGTGGATTTTTACAAATTATGTAGCTGTACTAGATGTCAAGATACAGTATTAGAAAGTATTACCATGTAGTCTAAGACGGGTCTGTTGCTTCAAACATACTGAAATTAAATCAAATGTATCTGTGCTGTGTTTCCACAGATACATATACATCAGAAGCTATGTCCCCACACCTTCTTAGCTCACGTCCAGAATTTAGTGATACTTTAGCAACTTGTGGCGACCACTTTCCCAACAGTGTCAGTAGAGGTCGTTCATCTGGAGGATTATTGAGCAGCAAGTGTTGGGTGCAGCCACCGGTTTTCCTCAGTGGATGCAGTGCACGTGCACTGGCTAGAGGTCTGGTGGTTGAATGAAAATGACTGTCTGATTAAATGTAATTTTATATGTCAGTCATCACATTCTGACCGCTGGTAACATTATTAAATGTTAAAGGAAGACATTCATGGATACTCTTCGCCCATGTAGCTGTGTAAGAAAATTCAATCAGAAACTTTTGTAAGTGACACTTTCTTGAAGAAAGGCCTTAAGAAACCCTTGAAATAATTCTCTGCAAAGCAGTCAGATTTAGGAAATGATTGTGCTCCAAGTTAAATTAGACACATCAGCTATGTTCATGTTAGAAAGACCTCTGCCAGAAACCATCTTCTGATAGAAAACCCAGATGGAAAACTTCTCCTGTGTGATCACCAAGGTTATTATAGTTTTGAAATTTTCTTTAGTTTTTGTTTTTATTTAGTTTTCCAGTTTGCTTTTTTATTTCAGTTTAGTTTTAGTTAGTTCAACAAGTAATTTAGTAGTTTTAGTTTAGTTTTTATTTTGAGGAATTGACTAGTTTCAGTTTAGTTTTTATTTAGTTTTAGTCTTAGTTTTAGTTATTCTTCTTCTTGCAGTATGCAGCAGTTTATACACCTTTTCGACTTGAAAATTGTGGACATGCGCCCCCTAGTGGCCCCGCCATAACTGGAGGGTGCGGTGCTCCATCAAGTAACCCAAACACAGCAGCGTGGAGGATCTGTTACGGATAACACAGACATGTCTTGGATTGATGATGTTAGGCAGTGGCCTCCAGTTACAGATGAAGGTATTTTATCGCTGTTTTTAATGATTGGTTATGGAAATAGCATGATCTATTCCCATAATCAAACACTAAAAACTGTGGAACGCTGCAACGCTGGCTATAACTAACGTCAACAAGCCATAAAGATTATGCTGCTGTAATGTTAACGCGAGCAGTAAATTAGGCTATGTGTTAATGTTATATTTAATTTATTTTATCATTCTCCTAAGTCATTCATTCATTCATTCATTCATTCATTCATTTATAGGCTTGTGCTAGTGCCGAGGGCTACAGTAGCGTCATACTGCTGTTCTTTCGGCCAGAATCGGGATCCTCAGCGAGACTATGAGTAGTACGAGACTGAATGTTAACGAAAACTCACCCGGCTGTATTCATTTGGAACAAAGTCCTTTCTGTTGATATTTTTCACCCACGTCTTCCTAACTTCTTGTTCTGCAAACAAGGCAGTCTTCGTGCATACTTTCTTCTTCCATTGTCGAATTTTCACACCATTGTTGGCACAGTTTATGACGGAACATTATTCCCACTCGACCGATTCGACATTATAAAAATATATATTTTTAGAAAGAGAAAAACACTGGTTAATCTGCGAGCCGGTGTAGCACCCTGGCACCCTCCAGCAATGGCGGACGGGGTACTTCCGGGGGGCTGGCCCGAAAAGGTCTATATCCGCTATGCTGCCCCCTCTCTGGAGGGAGGGTATCATAGCGGCTGCTGCAGGACAGGCAGTAATCTCTATGGCAGTAATCGAGGGAGAAAACGAAACGACAACGAAAACGAAGCTGAATTTATCTACAATTCAGTTTAGTTTTAGTTAGTTTTACATCCTTCATTGTAGTTTTTATTTAGTTTTCGTTTTTTTTTTAATTGTAGTTTTTATTTTTATTTCAGTTAACTGAAATATTTTTTCATTGCTAGTTTTAGTTTTAGTCTTAGTTTTCGTTAACTATAATAACCCTGGTGATCACATGATCAATTTTGACTTCAAAAACCAAGATGGTGCAGGAAAATGTCAATTTGAACATTGAAAATGCCAGCCTATCAATGGGTGACATGGTGCTGCAGGGCTCTTCAAAATCAGACATCTGTGTTACGTTTTATGGCAAGATAATGTCCCATTGTACCTCAGTGCTTGTACTTTGCTGAAATTTCACTTTAGCTCTGTTATTTTCATCCAAGGGATTCCCAGATGTGTTTGTTTAATGTGCTAGTAGCGTGTTTATCAAAAGATTGAGTCAAAATAAACAGAGGTGAGATCGCAGAGTTTATGCAGATTGTTTGGGTTTGTGTTCGTGTGAAATGTGGTTCTCCATCTGGACAAATAGTCTATCTCCTGCAAAGGAAAAATGACTTGTTTAACATCAAGCAGACTGAGAGAGGAAGAAGGCCATGCTAAAGGAAAGGTCTTTGAAGAAGCTTTGGTCTACAGCAGCAGTTGTAGATGTAGAGATGTAGGTTACTATGTAAACCACAGCCCAACACTGTGTTTGTGAGGAAAAGACCAGGAAGGCCAGGGACGTTCAGTGAACTGTCAGCGCTTTAAAAGAGTGAAACGGTCAGAGAAGGGTTAAGAAAAACAATCGGTGCCTTTAATTACCAGAGAATTGACGAATGTTTGAGTGGACATATTGATTTCAATACTTAGCGATGTTCATATATCATGGCTAACTCTCCACCCACCTTGTCAAAGTTAATATCTGTAATAAAACATACCTTTCAAGTTTGTTTGAGATACCTCTAAATCTACAATAATAAATGCTTAGTAAATACAGCCATATTTTTCTAGTAAAAAGGGGGATGGAAGGAAAATTAAGAGCTAAAGAATGCATAAAACTGAGCAGGAGGAGCCCAGTGAAGACGAGGATTAAATGCTTAGTACAGAAATTAAATTAAAGGAACAGGAAATTAAAGTTGTCTGAATGTACATAAATCTGTGTGTGAATATGTGTTTGGTTATAACTTACATTGTTTTCTTCTTTTATTTAGTATGTGTTGTGAGTTGTATTTCTGTTAATCGCAAGTTTAAAAACAAAACATTTCTGTGTCTCACCAGATTTCTTTACACCATGGGGACCTTGATGGTGGCCTTTTCTAGTTCAGGTGAAAGCAGGACACTGTATTCTTTCAAGGTGATAAACTTGTAACTGTTTAAAAAGTTCCTTCTTATTTCTCTCTTTTCCCATCAGCTCTGGCCTACCTGCTCTTTCCTGCTCTGTCCCTCATAGCTGCAGGCGGCATCCTATTCCTCATCACAAACATCCAGGTACTGACAACCTTTTGACAATTTTAAACCCTCTTCTGGTTATCCAGATGATTTTTACATTGACTCGTTTTTGTAACTTTGTGAAAACTGTCAGTCACAGTCAAGGGCGTAACCATGGTATAGACATTGGGGGGGTCCAAATGAGAGCCCTCCCCCAGAATTTTTTTTAAAGGTGCATTTCCCACAGTTCTGTGATTTTTATTTATTGACCATCTGAAATCACATTTAAAGGAATAGTCTGCAATTTAAAAAAAGATAGTAGCGAATAGGATAGCTTCCAGCTGGGAAAAATTACATGCCTAAAGCATGTTGATGTAAATATTGTGATTGGAATGACAAAAAGTCCATAGCACACGATGGACTTTTAATTCCAAGTTAATTTGTATTTTGTTGATTTGTCTCAAAATGAATGTCTGTACATTTACACTGAAACGTTTAATGTGAATGAAATCATAGATTTGTACAAAGAATTAAAATGTAAAATATTGATGTTAACTAAATATATATATATATAAATTTATTCATTTGACATAAAAAAAAAATAGTGTGGCCTGTCCTTACACAATCTCTCTCCCTGTCTCTCTGTGCTGCCTGCATTATGACCAGATATTATTATTGTACCAGAAGAATAACTGACCCTGAGGAAAATTTTATTTACAATATTCTGCTTTTCTTACTAGTTTTATTTACTGCTGACACGTAGGCTTAGGTTAAAACAAATGTCATCAAGCTGTTGAGTCTTGTATTCCAGTGTCTCACCTGATCATCCATGTCTTCAGAGACTGTCCCTGTGTGGCCTGTCCTTACAGCATCCCTCTCCCTGTCTCTCTGTGCTGCCTGCATTATGACCAGATATTATTATTGTACCAGAAGAATAACTGACCCTGAGGATCTTTTTAATTTGATACATTGAATATTATCAGGGGTGTCAACGGGAAATTGGAAAAAACTCTGAAGCGGGGGGGGGGGGGGGGGGGGGGGGGCGCTCGAGAAAATTTTGAGGTATTTTAGGAGGCATTCTGAGCACAGCATTGTGTATTTGTCCATATTGTTACTTTGATAATGAAAAGAACATTTTTTACTTACAGAAGATCCAACAGAATAAACATTTTATTGAAAATTTTTGTTGTCAGTGAAAAGATCTTTTTTTTTTACTTAGTGAAGATCCAACAGACTAAACATTTTACTGAAAATGTTTGATAGTGAAAAGAACATTTTTTACTTACAATTTGTAAGTAAAAAATGTTCTTTGTGTTTCTGCATGGTTGAAACAAAAACATGCAGCCTTTAACAGATCAGTTTGACACCCCTGACTTAAGCCTTTACAATATACCTGGGGGGGATAATTGACATTACATAATGAAACGCAAAACTCGCAATCTGGTGTGGCTCACTTCACAGGTTTGCATACTTGCTCATACTTAAAATCCAATTCTTACTTTCCCTCAACAGAAAATAAAAGATAAAATGGCACAAAGTTTAATTATTCCTGCTAATGTGAGAATCCACTGAGCATAAGGCTGAGGTTAGATATCAAAAATAAAAGTAGTTGTTATAAAACAATTAAGTTGCCTATTAAAGGTAAAAATTCAGAATAACTAGTGATTCAGTCACTGGTGAACTTCAACAGTAAAACATCACTGACAACAAGATACATGGATCCAAAACTTTAGTAAGCAGTTATAGAAAATAGCATGTCAAATTCAACATGTCTTTTTGAGGCCTGTAACTCTGAACATTAGCCTTTCTTATTTTTTTTTTTTTAATTACAAAAGGCTCTACTGAATAACTAATACTTCAGGCATGAAAATCCCTCATCTTTCGGCGAAATTTGCCGTTTTGAAGTCAAAAGAGAGACCTACGTGAATCGTGTAGATCCGAGGAGTTTTCTATTTTGAGAGGGGAGGGGGTCGGCGCTGGGAGATTTTTTTTTATTTAATTGTCATATAATTGCCCTAATATGTAAACTGGGCACTTCAGAAATCGGCAATTTAAATGTACTTGGAGGTTACGTTGCTAAGCGAGATGAGAAGCAGGACCTAGCGATGTCCACGCCGGTGACGAGGCAAACGAGCTTACATTTCCTACATTTACCAGTGGTGAGAAGCGCTGTATATTTCATCCGCGTTGTCTAACAATAAATAAGTACAATAAGGAATAAACATCTCTCCTGTGAATTTAAAGCTAATAACCATCCATCCAAGCAAGAAAGGGAGAAGTAATATCAGAAAATATGTGCTTCGGGCTTACTTTGACGGTGGATCTGGCTGTGAGGATTGTCAACGGGCTCATTGCGCATGCCCTGGTCTCAATCACTCAACCAATCGCAATCGAGAATTCACGTCACGTTGGTGGCGGCGGCGGGTACCCCCCCCCCCCCCCCCCCCCCCCGAAAATATTAAACCGGATCTGCACGTATCTCAAAAATGACCCCCAGAATGGCAAAAAACTCTGAAATCAGCGAATCCGCGGAGAATTGACACCCCTGTATTATGCTTGTATTACTAGCGTTACACACACACATACACACGGAGAGAGAAAACAGCAGCACACACGGAAGACACATCACATCATATGATAGAGTCTCTTCACTTCAAGCTAGCTAGCTCAACTAACAAACTGAGCCCTTTTTAACGAGTTAAATATTTCAAATTAATTAAAAAATTTAACACACTCAGTATGACAACATCACTCCTCTTTAGCTATCTAGTTGCTTACTGTCTGAAAAAACTTCGTATGTCCTGTTTTTTCTGCTTTTTGGGTAGAGACATTGCTCCCTCCTTTCTTTCACATTCAACGCTCTCTATTGTTTCGTCTGTCGGAGCCGCTTCAAACCGAGAGCCGTTAAATGGGCGCAACCAAGTGTACAACTGGGAGGGGGGTGGTCACACACTTTAGTGTTCCTTATAAACGGAGATAAATTGATCGGTAAATATTCGGAAATAACAAGAGACGGACTGTTGAGCCAGGTTTCATAAAAGGAGGAAATATTTAACATATTTACACATAATATTGGGGGGCACAGATTGGTATTTTCCCAGTATTGGGGGGGGACACGACCCCCCCAAAGAATGCGTGGTTACGCCCATGGTCACAGTCACTTCCTATAGTTTAAGGAAATGTCTAACCAGATCACTACAATAAATAAAACTAAGAACCTGTAAAAAAAAATACCTAAATTAGTGGAGCTGAATCTGAAGAGGTAGGTTCACGTTTCAATCAGATTAATTAAATCAAACTGGTTGTTTATTGGTGGATTGTCACTCCAAAACAATGTTTTCAGGTTTGTCTTTTTTTTTTCTTACCAGTCAACACACAATTAGACCTTTTTTTTTTTCTTGCAACAGTGGTGAATCCTGTACTATTTACTGGTCTTTGAAAGGTTTCTAAAACTGAACTCAAGTCCCCCTGTCAGTCATGAAAGTGATAAGACATCTGTATAAGGTTTCACAGATGATGGTGTGACAGTGAAAAGTCAAGTCATGAGGGAGACAGATTTGTCCATAAACCTGCAGGATTGTGTTAAAGACGAGTGTTTGATAGGATCCATGACGGCCGCTGCAGCATTTAAAAATAAATTAAAGTAGAAATAATTATGTGCTGTAAGTTTGTCGCATCACATATTTATTACACATCTTAAAAGTGCTATTAACCACCCAGCCAAACTTTTATGATTAAATCAGCCAGAAGAATATAGATTTAGGATGCAACATAAGTAAATGAGCATTGCTCTCTGCTCTTAGACAGAGCAGAAGTGACTGCCATATAATGAAGCAGACTGACAGATCTTAGTCCAGCTTAAATGAAATGTACTATCAGAGTTCTTGTGAACCGATCCAATTTGCTTAGATCTGAAATCACAAATACACTCTTCTGATATTAAATATCTGTTACCTTCTATCTTTGGACTAAGTTAACAAGTTAACAGCAGATCTTTTTTGGTAATCATGAGCAGAACAAAAGCTGCTTATTAAAACATAGAGGTAAAAAAAAAAAAGTGAGGTCAAAGCGAAGGATGTGCAGAGGTAAAATGAAGTGGTTGTACTGTAAATCTGCTGTAAATGCATGTCAGCTTGAGCTCTCTAAAGATGCTTTCATGTGTGCCACCAACCGGTCTTTCTGATATCTAAAAAAAAAAAAAAAAGCCACGTGATCAAGAACTTCTAAGTCATCTATGACTAACTTTAAAAGAAATTTTGTGATATTTTTTTCCCCCATTGGTAGTTTGACTTTATGATATCTTCCCAATAAAACACATCCATGTTATCCCTCAGTGCACTTTTGCTCCAATTTGACTGAGCTCATGATGAGGAGAGAACACAAATCCCCTCAGGAAAAACCATAACACCTAATGAATGTCCGTACTGTAATCTTAAACCACATCCTCAAATTTACCATTCCAAGAGCTAATTACAAGAGAAGGCTTCACATACTTACAATTTTCCTTTGTTTTCTCTCCTGAAGGTTGGAAACTTGTTCGGCTTACATCGTTCCACAATCATCACTCTTTACAACGGTGCCTTTGATTCTTCTTCCGCGCTCTTCTTTGTCATCAAGGTGAAAAGCGTCGACATACAGCTCACATTTAGTGAAAGAATATAATAATACCACTGTGGATACTCACGATGATCTCTACCACATCTCATTTTCACTTGTAGATGGTATACGAGGCTGGCATCTCTCTTCGCTCTTCCTTTCTCTTTCTGTCAGCCTGCAGTGTCATTCATGTCTTCAGAACTTTATTCCTGCTGCCCCGAAACTTCATCCCCTACCCGCTGCCAGACCGTTACACGTACGGGTATGATCAGCTTGCACCACATCTCACACACATACGTGCTCAATGTGTACCTTACAAATGAAGGGAATTTAACAGCAATGAATGTGAAACACAGAAATATTTTTAAAGTTTTAAGAAATCATGCTTAATACCAAGGAAATAAGATGCAGCTATGCTGAAAATGAGATTTAACTGCAGGGAGTGCTTTATGTTTAAGAGAAATAAAAGAAGATAAAAAGCCTTTGGCGCATCTCTCATCTAAACTGCCAATTCTTATTTGTGCAGTTGTCTATAATTATATTTGCAGATTTTAATGCTTGGACTCAGCTAAAGAGAAGTGCAGTTCTGCAGAGAAAAAGCATGTTTCCTCTTGTTATCTGTCCACAGACCACAAAGCAAAATGATCTGTTGTTTAATGATCGCTGTAGGGTTAAAACTGAGAAATTAATATCAATACTTCTCTTTCTTCAAATTAGGGTTTTTAAATGTCAAGATGACCTATTTGATAGAGATAGAAACCTACTGCTTTTAATATGTCAGCTGTTTCAGGTCAGTTTAAAGCCAATTTAAACCCTTCAAGACTGCCATAATAGTTTGAAAATTACTCTACGCACATAATCACTTTTATATGGTGTATCCTGTGTAACTTTTTAGATCAGACCTGAATATCTGATTACTGACAGACCATTTGTCTTATTTTCTAAAAATGTGTTGTATTTCTAATTTTTCTTCAAAAATATCCTTCATATCCTGTTACGTGACTGTGGAACGAAAGTTATTATTTCAGTTTTTCAATGACCTCTGTGACCTCTGCAGGATAACTTGTGGTAAATCACAGACTGTGAGCACAGAGGTGGCAGCAAATGGTCCCACTCACACAACTGAAGAAGCAGCTCCACTCAACAAGGATGCCCCTGTGAAACAAGGTGAGTTTGTGAAACACATTAGAACACATTAGAATAATCCTGTTATCCACTTAAATGTATTGCTCTCTTCCTTCGCTGCTTTATTTGTGTCTCTCTCAGAAAAGACTTTCTTGGAGTGTTTGCTGTCCAGGTTCTTCGTGTGCCACACGCTGTGGTTGTCGGTGATGCAGCTCAGACATTACCTGTTCATCGGCACCCTCAACCCCATGTTGCAGAGGCTGACAGCTGGAGACCCCTCACTTGGTAACAACAAACAAACAACCCATCCACTCAGTTTCACATCATGCGTGTACAATTAGCACATATTGCTTCTCATTCGAGGATGGGTTTTTTTTTTTCAAGACTACTTTTAAAGCTTTATACAAGCCCAATTACAAAAAGAAAAATAAAGAAAAAGCTAGTTAAGTTTAGTTTGTTTTGACTTTAATGGCAGCATAAAATATGGGATGAAATATGGGTTGATGAGATCCAGAAATCATTGCATTTTGTTTTTATTAACATTTTACACAGCTTTTGGGATTGTACTGCTTTAATATGCCTCTGTACTCCCTGACACTTTAATTGGAAACTAAGATGCAGTTAAAACCATCTAGCATGATTGATGGCAATAAGATTGCTGCCATATTTTCTTTTCCACACAACCAATTTGAGTGGCGTGCTTGTGAGCCGTTGGTAGGCCACACATTACAAAATAATCTGGGGCAATTTTGTCCCAATTCTACCCTTCCAACTGTCCTGATCATTTTGCAGATTTTCTTATCAGTCTTTCCTGTGGTGTATTAAGACTGATAAAAATCTGCTCAGAAGAACATTTGACCTGCAAAAATATCAAATCATAAATATATCCAACATGTTGGATATGGAAGTCTATATGTGTGGTGTACCCTTTCCATGAACACGATCCCCAATCACAAAGAACACTGACAGAATTGTGTACAAGTATTCATTTACAGTTTATTTAATCAGCCTTCAAGAGAATATCACTTTTTTCATGAGAGACCTGCAAAACAAATTTTACTCACCTCCAACTTGTGCTGTGACATGCACAGTCCCTGGTTACAAAACTTTAAAGAGAAACAGTCCAAACACTATTATGGTTGTTTCCTTTCGCCCATCGTCTGCTATGTTTGTTTATGCTCAAGCAGTGGCGGCTGGTCAATAGAGGGCGCTAGGGCGCCGCCCCACCTCTCCCCACATCCAAGAACTTAAGTGAAGAAGACTTAATTACTTTAAAATATATACTTTATAGTTTTAAAATGAGTATGGTAATAAATTATCATAGAGTTAGTGCGTAATATGTGTAATCTACAATAAAATATAGATTAAAATGTGTTTTATGATGTCTAAAGTCACGGTTAGGTCACATGTTTCCAGCTGGGGCGCAGTTTTTTCGTCCATTCACTCTCGCTATAAATTGTACAGTAAATTGCGCAGTTCGATCCTCTCAATACAAGCCATAGGAGCTTGGTGGGTGCACACAACCTGCGCCCTCAGCATTTATTTGAATGGTGCTGCTGTACACACTCTGTCAGCCACAGGGTGGCAGCAG
The DNA here is from genome assembly GCA_018398805.1 of Hirundichthys speculiger. Lineage (NCBI taxonomy): Eukaryota > Metazoa > Chordata > Actinopteri > Beloniformes > Exocoetidae > Hirundichthys > Hirundichthys speculiger. The sequence goes on from JAGFBZ010000571.1 coordinate 27,398, forward strand.
AGAGCAACAGGTGTTCTGAAATTTCTTCCTACTAAAATTTTTTCCTACCATAATGGAAAATTATAGCCTCATCTGTAATTTTTTCCTACATTGTAAGAATATCCTACCAGCACATATATCTGCTCTCCTCTGTGTTTTGGGTGGGCATATTATTATACACATTTAATATCCATAATTACCTGCTTCTCTCTTTGTTTTGGATGGTTTTCCTCCCCGGAATACGTGTCGGTGGGACAAACTGTGACTCGCGCAGAATTCCAATAACTGAACACTCGGGTTCCGGTCGGGCCGGTGTTGAAATTTCTTCCTACCTAAATTTTTTTTACCTAAAATTTGTCCCTCAAACATATATACATTAAATACTGTACATACAAAGTATTAAAAATACAAGAAACTAACCTTTTCTCTTCCGCGATAAGGCAGCAGAATATTATGGCCTTCTGAAGTTGCTGCTATACGCATGCGCAGTCATCTCGGGTAGGAAGATATAATTAGGAAGAAATTTCACAACACCTGTTCGCGGCACATCTATGAAAGTGCGCCAGAAGGAGTCCGCGGGAAGAGAGTGTATTTTCGCAAGAATGTAAAGAGAAAACTCTGTTCAATCATTAAAAGCAACGCCTTTTGAGAGGAGAACATTGCAGGAGAAGTTTTATTCTATTTTGTTATGTTATATTTCATTATAACATGTTATTCAGATCAGCAAAAACAAGCATATTTTAAATATACATATATTGATATTAATGTACGTATATCGATATCGTACTACATTTGCTTCTTGGTTTTTGGTGTAGCCCCCCCTGGAGAAAAGTGCACCAGCCGCCACTGTGCTCAAGTTACATTTGAGCATGATACAGTTTCCCATTGTCGTAGTTCAGACTCTCAATGGAATCTGGAAGAAGAAATCTGTTCAGCTCTTGGATTTTTTTTTTCATGTTGTGTGAGTGTGTGTGGTATCTTACACATAGAAAATTGGTTGGGATTTTAAATAATCTTTTAGTGTGGTTGAGCCTTTATGTGCAGCAGAGATGGAGGAATCTGATAGGGAGCTCGGTCAACAGCTACTGAGCTGACTGAGGGCCACGGTGGAATGAATTTTCACCATCTACAATAACTCAGTCCCTTTAGATTTCACAGTGGTTCAAAGCTATATGTCTTATCTGTACACCACATTACTTGTGTAGACAGTTACACAAACTACTTGCATGAAGACAGTCTGTAGTATGATGCTGGGACACAGACAATTACACCTGTCATGTTGCAGCACAGACATTCAGTGGTAAAGAAAATGCAGTGACAAAGCAAATCAATGTCTAATGCAAAAGTATTGTGGTACATCTAATACAGCACTCAAGCTGCTTTGGAAATTGATGACAACTCAACGATGTTGTGTTGTCGTCTAACTATTCATAAGTACTTCACCAAACCCTACTTCAGAAGAAAAAAAATCCCTCGAACACTAAAAACTAATTTCTCCTTTTATGGTGTCCTTTTTTTTCACACCACTCAAACTATTTATTTGTTTATGTTTTCCTAAAGTGAGCCAGTACACCAATGCCTTTGCTATCACCCAGATGTGTGGTGTCTTGTGTGCTCCCTGGAACGGCCTCATCATGGACAGACATAAGGGCAAACCTCGTGCTGCAGGTAACACACTGAACAGACTGTTGACCCACTGAATTGAGTTAAAGGCATATACATACACATGTATATTCCTAACCGTTGATAGGTTAATGAACCAAACAGGCTACTCCAACTGAAAACTGAGTCCAGGGTGGGCTCTCAGGGTTAGAGTCAAGCAGAAGTACTAACATATATAAAATCAGCCTTGTGTTGCTGTTAAACATCAGGATTTTGCACTTTAACTTATATACACTGAATAAGAAAATCAAGATGTTTTCAGACATCGCTGCTCACATTAGTCGTCATGTGAGGAGCAGCCTGGTGATTCTTATCTCCGGATCAGGGGCGATTCTAGGGTCAGAGCTTTAGGGGTGCTGAGCACCCAATTAGCCCCACCACAACCCACAAGTAAGTTTAGTGAGAAGAGGATGATACCATTAGGCAGGGTCGTTTTCATTTTCATTCTTAAAATGAAAAAGAAAAAGAATATGTCGATAGTTAATATTGTGTTGTTTGGACATAAGCGGTTGCTGGTGAGTATAAAGTAAAAGCATGAATCCACGCTGTAATTAGGTGTTTTAACGGCCCAAAAAGAGGCAAAACAAAATAAATAAAAAGTAAGGTTTGTTGGTGGTTTGTACTGCGTGGTGCCACCATGCACTACTAACCACCAACAATGGATGGTTGGGGTGTTATTTTTGAGTTTTTAAAAGAGTGGGCCACGCCGGCGGCACACGTATGGGCCGCGGAGATAGGGCACTGGAATCCCCTGGCAAGCCAAGGGAGATCACGGACCACCGCGCAATGCTCGGCCCGCGATCCCCCTTGGCTGGCAAGGGAGAGAGCGAGCCTCTGCACGGTGCGGATCTGGCGCGCGCAATGGGACCGTCTGCTGCCCATAGCAGCGGTCCCGGCGCCATCCAAGCACCAGGCTCCCCGTGGTTCCCCGAGGGGACCCACTGAAGATTTGACAGTGTGTGACCTCTTTATATACTACTTTTCTCACGTGCCATCAATGACGTCACATTGTAAAGCCACGTGAGGGAGCTCCCATGGTAATTTCCTTCAGGGTTGTCATGACAAACTGTATGTGGTGACGCGTCTTTGCGCAGAGCCCGCACGCACGCCGGTCTACCAGCGCAACGTTGCACGCAGAGGCGCTTACTGGCTGATGCAGGACGCTGTTGACCAGGGGCGTCACTAGGTTTAGGGGAGGCTTAGCCCCCAAGAGATGCACAGGATGTGAGTGAATGTAATGTGTGAGCACAACATTTCACAAACAGCTAATAAAGACTGAGAAGTAATTTATTAATATTATTATTTCAGTCTGTTTTATACAATACAGTATAAGTCTTATATCTGCTTGCTCTCCTTCTCTCTCTGTGATAACTTGATCTTCCTCTGCCTCTTGATCCATCCCTGGATCCCCTTGCTCTCTGACTTGACCTTGCCTGTTGATCACACAATGAGTTGAATTAATAACTGATCAACATAGAGCCTAATGCCATAACTTTCGCTCACAGCACAATAATTGTTTGTTCCCAAATATTTTGAAGTTGCACAGATTACATTTTGGGCACATATGTGACTAAAATATATTACTTAATTACTTGAATTGAAGTAATACTAAGATACTCTTGAAAATATTTGGGTCAGGCTAATATATATATATATATATATATATATATATATATATATTTAAGAATATTTTAGGGGGGCTGAAGCCCCCCTAAAATAGGCCTAATGATGCCACTGCTCAGGATAAACATGTTCTAAAATCAGCAGCATGTTAAAGGACATTAAAAAGGTTTGTTCTTGGTATTATTTGAACGTTGAGGGTGTAGTTAAACATTACAATGAAAATAGGTTTTGGTAATATTGCACATGAATTTCTAGTTTGTTTATGAAGAATGAGAGCAGAGATGGCAATATCTCTAGTTAAGATCTAAAGGGGAGTGCATATAGAAGCCATTATTTGTAATGATTTTGAAAAAGATGTGATTGCATCAGTGACATTTGATTTGTGGTTTTGTTGAATTAAAGCCTGCAGACTCAGCTGAATACAGGCTCTTTGTGTCATAGACTTCTATTCTGGAATGGCAAGAATCATTTTCATATTTTGCACATTTCTGTGTGTGTTTATAGGGGAGACAGAGCAGGAGGCAGACTTGCGTGCCTCTGTGCTTTCTCTCTTCCTGACGTCACTGCAGTGTGTGTTGTTCTCCGTGTGTGCCTCCACCCCCTACCTGCCTCTTCAGTACCTCACCTTCATCCTGCAGGTGCTCAACCGCTCCTTCCTCTACGGCGGCAACGCAGCTTTCATAAGTGTGGCGTGAGTATCAAACACACAAACACACACTTCTTTTTTTTTCTGAAGTGCACAAAAACACATGTTTACCAAAAGAAACCCTGACTAATATGACTTGAATGAACACAGGCATTGGCTAGATAATGAAAAGACTTGAAGAACATGAAAACAGAGCTCATTTGTCAGTGTAGTGGAAAACATGACCTGTGAACTCTTTACTGTTAGCCCTAACGGACAGAGAGATCATATCTATAATATGCAATGTATAATTTCTACATATACAATTTATATATCTATAATATATAATACTAGCAGGTAAAAATTGAAAGATAATTAAAATGTCTGTTGCATAACCAGATTGTGCGAAAGTCAACTGAGAATGAATCACGTATTATATATATATAATTAATGTGTTTTTAACAATGTATTTTAGTAAATGAGACCACTCAGGCCAATTAATGCCTATAAGAATCGAAGACTCTGATTTTCCTTCAATGCTTTTGAAGTTTTTCCTTTTTTTTTCTGTTACAGAAATTGATAGGATAGTTAAAGGTGGGGTGGGTGTTGTTTTTTTGCAACACTTTTTACAATATTGCCTGAAAACCTTTTCACATTTCCATTGCACCCACTGAAATAAAATGTTTGCAAAAAAAACTAAACATTTTGGTCCAGTCTAGAAGGTATAATCAGAGAAAAACTCTGACCAATCAAAAAAGTGATCATCACTATTTTGATTGGCTGCCTAATACGTCCATCAAATATCACCCCTCCCTCCCTCCCTCCCTATGGTTCATGCAGTCGTGAATCATGTGAAGGCGTGGTTTCGAGGGGTGAGCTGAAGAGGAGGAGGCGGAGCCTTTGGGAGGAGGGAGGGAGTGTATATTTTCAAAATCTCACTTGAGTTGGATTGCTGGAACCGTTTTTCAAACAACACCTACTCCACCTTTAAATGATTATATTTGATTAATACATTAAAATGGCTGTAATCCCTAAAAAGTAAATGCTGTATTTTTGTGAAACCTCTTGATTTAAAGCTATAAGAATATAGTTGACCACGTGGTGGTGCTGTTGCTCAGAGGATGATTATGAGTGTAGAATAGAATAGTCCTTTATTGTCATTGTAACAAGTACAAAGAAATTTAAAAAGTGCCAAACAGTCAGTGCAACATTAAAAACATCAACTATGGTAATAAATACCAGTGCTACATTAATAAATAAATAAATAAATACACAGTCAAACATCCCGTTCCCCCTCAACCAGAAAACACACACGTCACCATACACTCTGTCACAACTATTGCACGATTCCCCTGTGATGTACTAAGGATTAATCCTTAAGGCATTGAGGGTGGTTATTGCTGTCGGATAAAAACAGTTTTTCAGTCTGTTATTGATTTGATTGTCCTGCAACGTCTGCCTGACAGCAAAAGTTCAAACATGGAGTGACCAGGATGGAAAGTGTCTTTAACAATGCACTGAGCTTTTTTAGCACAGAGAGCAGTGTGGAGGTCGTCCAGTGAGGGGAGGGGGCAACCGACTATCCTCTGTTGGAGAGCCTTTCTCTGGGCCACAGTGCAGCTGCTAAACCACAGTACGCTTGAATTGCTTCTATGGAGCACCTGTAAAAGGACACCAACAGTCTCTGTGCAATGTTATTTTTCCTGAGGACCTTCAGGAAGTGGAGACGCTGTTGGCCTTTTTTTTAGCAACTTAGTACTATTTGCAGTCCAGGTCAGGCCCTCCTCGATCTGAACACAGAGGAAGCGGAAGTCTGACACCTGCTCCACACGGTCCCCCCTGGTGATGAGTAGTGCGATGTCAGTCTTTTTTCTCTTGTAATCAATCTCCAGCTCCTTAGTTTTTGCTGTGTTGAGCAGGAGGTTATTCTCCCCACACCACTCTGCCAGATGTTTGACCTCGTCTCTGTAAGCAGACTCGTCTGCCCCAGAGATGAGCCCCACCACAGTAGTGTCATCTGCAAACTTCACTAAGATGTTGTTGTGGTGTGTGGGGACTAAGCCGTGTGTGTAGAGAGTGAACAACAAGGGACATGTGAGAAAGCTGTTAATCCACATGCAGGTGGAGTGTGGAATACCTAGATTGACCAGTTTGTTAAACAGTTTGTGTGGAAGTATGGTGTTGAATGCAGAGCTATAGTCCACAAAGAGCATCCGCACGTAGCTCCCCTGCTGCTCCAGGTGGGACAGTGCAGCATGGAGGGCTGTAGCTACGGCGTCTTCTGTTGATCTATTGGCCCTGTATGAAAACTGATGGGGGCCCAGGCTTTTAGGAAGGTGTTATGTGATGTGTTCCCGGACCATCTTCTCAAAACATTTAATCACCACCAGGGTGAGAGCGACTGGCCGGTAGTCATTCAGGCGGAGATATGAGATTTCTTGGGCAGGGGGACGATAGTGGAGGACTGCAGGCATGGTGGAACAGTGGACTCGGCCAAGGACTGATTAAAATTCCTTGTGAAGACTCCTGCGAGCTGATCTGCACAGTCCTTTAGCACGCACCTGGACACTCCATCAGGCTCAACAGCCTTCCTTGGGTCCACGGCGCGCAGGGTACGCCTCACCTCATGTTCCGTGAGGGAGAAGTTGCTGTGTACTGTGGAGTGTGGTGTGTCTGCCTTGGGCGGTTTCACCTCAAAACAGGCAAAGAAGGTGTTTAACTCCTCTGCCAGCGAGGCCTTACCCTCAGCTGCTCCCAAGGTGGACCTGTAGTTGGTGAGCTTTTGGACTCCCTGCCACACCTGCCTGCTGTTGTTACTTTCCAGGTGTGCCTCAATCCTCCTCCGATAGTCCGACTTGGCCCCTTTGATGCCTCTCCTCAGGTCAGCCCGGGCCGCAGAGTAGAGGACCTGGTCACCAGACCTGAAGGCAGTGTTCCTCTTCCTCAGCAGCCGCTGGACTTTCCGGGTCATCCAGGGCTTCTGGTCGGGGTAGACCCGGATCTGTTTTTCCACAGTAACAGTGGCTATGCAGTGTCGTATGTATCCAAGTACACTGCCTGTAAACATCTCCAGGTCATGATGAAAAAACATCTCCCAGTTCGTCCTGTCAAGGCAGTCTTGCAGCTGTTGAGAGGCTGTCATTACAGTTTTTATGATGGTGGGTGTACTTTTCCTGAGGGGGGCATATGCAGGTATTAACAGCAGAGACAAATGGTCAGACTGGCCCAGGTGAGGTAGTGGTTTCGCCCTGTAGCCAAGCTTGATGTTAGAGTAGAATTTGTCTAAAGTTTTATCTCCACGGGTTGTGCATTTAACATGTTGATAGAATTTAGGAAATACTGTTGTAGTGGCTACTCTTGCTGTCCAAAAATTTTAATCCAAAATAGCCAAGTAGTCCGAGGAGGAGGTCTATGACTCGCCAAAATGTCCAAAATGAAGGCACTCGCGGAGATCAGATCAAAAATAATCAAACTTTATTTCCACTTCCACAAAATAATTATTCTCCGTGGTTGACCTTCTAAATAATCCAAAAACGGAAAACTCATTCAGCGGTAGAGAAACTGTCTCACTCCTCACTCCTTCAACACAAAGTCAGACCACCTGCACCCAGCTGATCTCTCTCCTTAATCATAGGAGGAGGGTGTGTCTGACGAGGGGGAGCGCCGAGAGGATCAGAAAACAGTCAATATACTCTACCACCAGAAGCATACAAAATTGGCTCCAACATCCCGGCCCCTAATTGTGGGCTTTAGCAAAACAATTACATAAATAATATTCAAAGGAGCCAAAATAGAACAATTACATAAATAATATTCAAAGTCTATATTTCATATATCCTTATCAGAATATCTCAAAACAGTCTGTCGAGGAGGCTGGAAAACCGTAGCCCCCCTCCATCCATCATGCTGCCTCCATTAGAAGACAGAGCTTATCTATTGGTCGTTGAACCGTGTTGGTCTTAGTTTTAACCAAAACGCTTCTCACGAAGCCCTTGGCATCTGGAAATGTCTTTATAACACGGCCCATAATCCATGAATTTCTTGGTGCTGTGTTATCAACGATGACAACCAGATCTCCAGGACTCAAGTTTCTTTTGATGCTGTTCCACTTGCTTCTTTCCTGCATGAGTGGAAGATACTCTTTTGTCCACCGGTTCCAGAAGAGATCTGCAAGATATTGGGCTTGTCTCCATCTCTTTCTTGAGTATTGGTCATTTTTATCAAAGACCCCTGGTGGCATAATGGTTTTTGCTTTCAGCTGAAGCAGGTGGTTTGGGGTTAGTGGTTCCAAATCATTGGGGTCACTTGACGCTGTGGTTATCGGTCGGTCATTCAAGATGGCTTCTACCTCACACAGTGCTGTCGATAGAGTCTCATCATCCAGTGTTTGCTGTTTTAGAACAGATGTGAGGATTTTCTTGACTGATTTGATGAGTCTCTCCCAGATACCGCCGTGGTGGGCTCCAAAAGGAGGGTTAAAGATCCATTTTAGTTCCTCTGTTGAAAAGGTGTTTTGAATCCTTTGATGATTTAATTCTTTCAAAGCTTCCTTTAGATCCCTTTGGGCTCCAACAAAGTTTGTCCCACGGTCTGTTCTAATACTTAAAACGGGTCCTCTTCTGCAGATGAATCTGCGTATGGCATTTATGCACGAGTCTGTGGTTAGGAAGTTTGCCATCTCTAGGTGAACAGCTCGACTGACCAGACAGGTAAAGATGACCCCCCACCGTTTTACCTGCACTCGGCCCCTCCTCACATCAATGGGACCGAAGTAGTCAATACCAACATGACTAAAAGGTGGTAGGTCTGGATACAGACGATCCTCTGGAAGATCTGCCATTTTCTGTTCTCCAGGTCTTGCTTGCATACGTCTGCAAAATACACAGTTTCTGATGATTTTCCTGGCTAAGGAGTTTGCATGAGGGAGCCAAAACCTTTGACCTAGTCTGGAAAGCATATGGCTTCTTCCCGAGTGCCCAACTTGATGATGGATGCGTTGTAGGATGAGGTTAGATACGCGAGAACCTTTGGGGAGAATAATTGGGTTCTTCTGGTGCACGGGCATTGCACTTCTATTTATTCTACCTCCTACTCTCAGAATACCATTATCAAGAATCGGATCTAGTTTGTGGATGTTACTTTTTGTACTGAGGGTTTTGCCATTTTCCAGGTGAATTAATTCATTGCTGAAGTAGCGTCTTTGCTCAAAACAAATGATAGCCTTCTCGGCCTCCTGTAGATCCTCCACTGAAAGATCTGGCATGCTCTGCTCATCTCTCAGTTTTTTCGTCATCTCTGAAGACACAACTGTCTGAGTCTTTCTTAGCTGACATAGCAACTGAAGTAGTTTTTTAACTTTCAATATCCAGGCTACAGACCTTTGAAGTCGGCTCCATGATGAGTGGTACTTGATCAATGTGCACATCGGATGTTGATTTTCAATAGTCAAAATATTAACTGTGATCTCCTTTCTCACCTCCGGGTCACTTACTGATATCTCTCCTAGATCCTGTAGGTTCTTTGGCCATGTCCTTTTCTCTTTTCCCAAGTATTCAGGACCTCTCAGCCATCTTGATCTCAGGAAAGATTCTACATGCAGTCCTCGTGAGGCGTCATCGGCTGGATTTTCTCTTGACCTTACGTATCTCCACTGGCTTGTGCGGGAGAGGTCATGGATGACAGCAACTCTGTTGGATACAAACGTATGAAATCTCTTGGTCTGATTGTGAATATATTTTAATACAGATGTACTATCAGTCCAGAATGTTGAGTCCGTGAGTGGCAAGTGCAGCTCCTTCCTTAGCATTCGATCCACTTTTACTGCCAGTGTAGCTGCAGTGAGTTCGAGTCGGGGTATGGTGATCTGCTTGAGAGGTGAGACTCTAGCCTTCCCAAATATGAAGGAGATATGGATTTTGCCTTGGTAATTTGTGAGTCTGAGGTAGCTTACTGTACCATAACCTGACTCACTTGCATCACAGAAGTGATGCAGTTCAGCAGTCTCCACTGGGTTGAAGTTTTTAGGCTTTATGCATCTTGTTACCTGAAATCCACTTAATTGATTTAACTCTCCAATCCATCTCTGCCAGGTCCTTGCAGATTCCTGTGGAATAACCTGGTCCCATCCATACTTGGATCTACAGAGCTCTTGGAGTATTTGTTTAGCTTTCAAGATGAATGGAGAGACAAAACCTAACGGGTCATAAACTGAACTTACTGTGGAGAGTATACCTCTCCTGGTAGCAGGTCGGCTCTTGACAGTTACTTTAAAGCTGAAGGTGTCGCTGTGCGTGTTCCATTTGATTCCAAGTGCAGGCTCAACTGCTGTTTGTTCATTCAGCTTTTCTTTATCCATGTCCAGTTCCTTGACTTTCTGTGCTCTGTGCTGCTCAGGAATGCTTGCCAACACCTCACAGTCATTGGTGACCCATTTTGTCAATGTAAAGCCTCCCTGGCCGCAGGCTTCAGTGAGATCTTTAATGAGCTTTATAGCTTCATCCACTGTTGCCACAGATCTGAGGCAATCGTCCACATAAAAGTGGGTTTTGATAGTTGTTCTGACTTCATCAGAGTAATGCCTTTTATTGTCATCAGCAGTTTGACGCAGGGCAAAATTAGCAATGCTCGGGGATGATACAGCACCAAAAAGGTGAACTTTCATTCCGTAAACCTCAAGTGGTTTGCTAACATCACCCTCTGGCCAGCACAAAAACCTTAAGTAGTCTCTGTCCTTTTCATGGACTTGTACTTGGTAAAACATTGCTTCAATGTCTGCCATAACTGCAATTTGTTCTTGGCGAAACCTTAATAGCACACCAATGAGGGTGTTGGTTAAGTCTGGACCTTGGAGGAGTTCTTTGTTCAGAGATGTTCCTTGAAATGAGGATGTACAGTCAAACACCACCCTCAGTTTGCTTCCTCTTGTGGCGAACACCATGATGTGGGATATACCAGATCCTTCCATCCTCTCTGTGAAGTTGTTGAGGTGGGACCTTTTCTGCATAACCCTTTTTGAGAATGTCCTGCATGAATGATGTGTATTCCTCCGCATATATCTTGTCCTTCTTAAATTTCTTCATCAGATGCAGTGTGCGTTCTTTTACCATATGATAGTTATTAGGCAGGATTTTGTCTTTATCCCGGAAAGGCAGCGGTAGATGATAGTGGCCATCTTTAAGAAATGCTGAGTTTGAAGCAATCTCCATAAAACGTTTATCCTCTACTGACATCTCATTTTTCTCCTCATACATGTTTTCAGAGAAATCCTGGTTATATTGTTGGATAAGGAGGTCCTTCAGCTCAGTCACAGAAATCCTGTTAGCTGATGCTGCAATGGGCCCAGCGGGTTCTGTAGTACTCTCAACACTGAGTGGTCCAGTTATCACCCATCCCAATAGGGTTTGAACTGCATATGGTCCATTCCTTTGACTGTTTATCATATTCCACGGCTCCATTGCCTGAGGAACATCAGTCCCAATGAGAAGTTCGATGTTTGCCTCAATTTCCTTTAATTGGATGCCACTGAGATATGGCCACCTCTTCAAGTCAGCCTCTGTGATAATGTTGTCCTTTGAGACAGGGATTTTGCTCTGTGTGTAAACCTTCGGCAGGTCCAGAAATGTGCAGCCTTCCAAGTCTCCCACCTCTAGTCCTCTGACCTCATAGGTCACTGTAGACTTTTCCTGTCCCATTGTTCGCAAAAGAATTTCTGTTTTGCGTCCTTTCACATTCAGTTGGTTCATTAGATTCTCGGTACAGAATGTTGCTGTGCTGCCTGGATCGAGGAAGGCATAGGTCTGGATATACCTGCTCCCTTTTCCCACCTTGACTCTAACTGGAACGATGGCAAGTGCACAGTCTTTCCCGGCCCCGGTTGCATTACCTGCTGAAACAAGAGCACTGCTTATGGGGGTTGCTTCCATCCCAGCAGTGACTTTTGGTTGATTTTCTTGCTTTGGGCCTCTTTCACTAAGATTATGAAGTATCGTAGGATGTTTCATTTGACAGACCTGACACATTAATCTTCTTTTACAGTTTTTGCTCAGATGACCTTTTAGCAGACAACCAAAACAATATCCATGACTCCTTAAGAATTCAACCTTTTTGTCATGTGACTGTGTCTTGAATTGTGAGCAGTCAATCAGGGCATGTTTCCCATGACAGAATCCACATAAAGAGATAATAGTACTGGGTGTGATCTGAGCAGGTTGTAGTGGAACAGGTGATGGTTTTACAGTACATCCTGCTTTCTCTGGATTCACAGCTACTGAAGTAGCAAAGCTGCCTCTTATTGATTTTGCTTCACCTTTGCTTCTTGGGAGAGACCTTTTGGTTGTCATTTGGTCCTGAATGTCTCCAAACAAGGGATCCAAAAGCATCTTAGCTTGCTTTTCCATAAAATCCACCAGATGTTGAAATCTGATTTTCCTGCCAGTTCTCTGTTGTGTCTCAGAAGCTGAGGTTCGCCACTTTTCTCGGAGTTTGTAGGGTAGTTTGGATGCAATCATCCTTAGATTCGATGGGATATCAAGTTCCTCCAAATACTGTAAATCTTGCATAACATTACAACATCCTCTCAAATACATTGCATATGCATGCAGCATTTTCCCATCCTCAGCTTTTATCGCTGTCCAATTCATGGCTTTTTCCAAGTATGCCCCAGAAATTTTCATTTCATTTCCAAAGTGTTCTCTTAGGAGGCGTCTTGCTTCACTATAGCCCCTACTCACCTCCATGTGCAAACAGCTACGGATCAAGTCTCTTGGCAAACCAGAGGTGAACTGCTCGAGATAGTATAGTCTGTCTTGATTATTCTTAGTCTTCTCTTCTATCAAGTGTTCAAATGCGTGGATAAAAGACTGATAGGCCAGCGGGTTACCATCAAACACAGAAATCTCTCTTGCAGGTAGTAGAGACAGTTTTTGCTGTGAGACAATAAGTTCTGCTATGTCACTTTGTCTTTGAATAACCACGTCCATGTTATTATGAACGGCGGTAACAACATTGTCTTGTGCTGAGTGATTTATTGTTTGAGTATGATTTGCACTGTGGGTCTTGTGTTTTTCAGTAGCGTTCTTCCTTTGAGGTTTATTTTGATCCTCTGGTGTTTTAGTGCTCCTTATAGGTGGAGGTCTGTTGAGACTTGAGATGGCATGGTGAAGTGGGGTTTTGGGTATAGCACCTAACTGCACAAAGTCCACATTGCTCTCCACAGTTTCCAGTTCGGTGGGAGTCATAATATTCAGTCATGCCGTCACCAGGAGCTTCCTGAGCTCCCTCACCATTTTCATGAGGTGAATCACTTTGAAGGATTTCTATTTTAGCGGCTGATGCTGCAAGGTCTGCTTCCAACACCATTTGCTCCATCTTTGCTTTCAGTTTCATTTCCTCCAGTTGCAAGGTGTGTTTTTCCTTCAATGCAGCAGCTCGAGCCTTTGCAGCAGCCTGTTCTGCTTTGGCAGAAGTTATTATTATTATTATTATTATAATTATTATTATTATTATGGACCACTGGACAGCTTATCAACATTTCCATCATCAGTCATCAAAGCTTTTATCTCATTCAACCTCCTCGTGCACGCTCCCAATCTGCCTCTGCGCGAAGCAATGCGCGATTTCAACATGTCCTCAGCCTCAGCTGCTGTCTCAGGTGTGCCAGACATCATCCCGGATAATCACACAAGTTCCTTTAATTACAGTCAATCTAATCATTCAGTTCATCCTTGAACATCCTTCCAACATCCTGTTTTATTGCAATTCACAACTTTTCCTCCACAGTATTCCTCTATAGCGCAGCGGTGCTTCCATTCATAAATAGCGCAGCAGCGCTTCCATTCATTAAATCAATCAGCTGATTTTACTCACGGCTCGCCGGCCTTTCCTTCCAGACAGGCTGGTTTCCCGACTCGCCGTAGTCCTTCGAGTCTGCAGTGGAGTTTCTCTACTTGTAGTGGCTACTCTTGCTGTCCAAAAATTTTAATCCAAAATAGCCAAGTAGTCCGAGGAGGAGGTCTATGACTCGCCAAAATGTCCAAAATGAAGGCACTCGCGGAGATCAGATCAAAAATAATCAAACTTTATTTCCACTTCCACAAAATAATTATTCTCCGTGGTTGACCTTCTAAATAATCCAAAAAACGGAAAACTCATTCAGCGGTAGAGAAACCGTCTCACTCCTCACTCCTTCAACACAAAGTCAGACCACCTGCACCCAGCTGATCTCTCTCCTTAATCATAGGAGGAAGGTGTGTCTGACGAGGGGGAGCGCCGAGAGGATCAGAAAACAGTCAATATACTCTACCACCAGAAGCATACAAAATTGGCTCCAACAACTGTTTTCAAGTCACCATGATTGAAGTCCCCTGCTACGATGTGTACAGCGTCAGGATTTGCAATCCTGACGCTGCACGGTGTAGCCTGTTAGCTCCGCCACCAAGTCCGGGATGAGTGGATGAAGCCAGGTCTCTGTGAAAAGTAGAATGCAGCTATCCTGAGTGTGGGTGTGGACCAGTGAAAATTGTGAGATGAATTTATATATACACTACATTCCCAAAAGTATTTGCTCACCTGCCTTGACTCACATATGAGCTTTAGTGACAAACCATTCCTAATCAATATGACGTGGCTCCACCCTTTGCAGCTTTGCATCAGCTTCAACTCTTCTGGGAAGGCTGTCCACAAGGTTTAGGAGTGTGTTTATGAGGATTTTTGACCATTCTTCCAGAGGCGCATTTGTGAGGTCAAACACTGATGTTGGCTGAGAAGGTCTGGCTCTCAGTCTCTGCTCTAATTCATCTCAAAGGTGTTCTATTGGGTTGAGGTCAGGACTCTGTGCAGGCCAGTCAAGTTCATCCACACCAGACCCTGCCATCCATGTCTTCATAGATCTTGCTTTGTGCACTGGTGCACAGTCATGTTGGAAGAGGAAGGGGTCAGCTCCAAACTGTTCCCAAAAAGTTGGGAGCATGGAATTGTCCAAAATGTCTTGGTCTGCTGAAGCATTCAGAGTTCCATTCACTGGAATTAAAAAGGTCAAGCCTGAAAAACAACAACGCCACACCATAATCTCCCCTCCACCAAACTTTACACTTGGATCAATGCAGTCAGACAAGTACCGTTCTCCTGGCAACCACCAAACCCAGACTCTTCCATCAAATTGCCAGATGGAGAAGCGTGATTCGTCACTCCAGAGAATGCGCCTCCACTGCTCTAGACTCCAGTGGTGGCGTGTTTTACACCACTGCATCCAAAGTTTTGCATTGTACTTGGTGATGTATGGCTTGGATGTAGCTGCTTGACCATGGAAACTCATTCCTGAAGCTCTCTGCGCACTAGTGTTGAGCTAATCTGAAGGCCACATGAAGTTTGGAGGTCTGTAGTGATTGACTGCAGAAAGTTGGCAACCTTTTCGCACTATGCACTTCAGCATCCGCTGACCCCACTCCGCCAGTTTACGTGGCCTACCACTTCATGGCTGAGTTTCTGACGTTCCCAAACACTTCCTTTTACTTATAATACATTTGACTGTGGAATATTTAGGAGCACGAAAACTTCACAGCTGGATTTGTTGCACAGGTGGCATCTTATCACAGTTCCACGCTGGAATTCACTGAGCTCCTGAGAGCGACCCATTCTTTCACAAATGTTTGTAGAAACAGTCTTCATGTCTAGGGGCTTAATTTTATACACATGTGGCCATGGAAGTGATTGTGCTCACTTTCTTTGTTCCTCTGTTTTTTTGTCTTTTGTTCCTCTCTCATTAGATTCCCATCTTGCCACTTTGGAAAGCTGTATGGTTTGGTCATGTCTCTGTCTGCAGTGTTTTCACTGTTGCAGTATGCTTGTTTTGCGCTGGTGAATGATGTTTTGGATGGAGATCCATTATATGTGAGTACATTTCATAGTCTACTCTTCCCACAGTCTTCCTACTCCATTTGCTCCTCATAATCTTAGAAAATAATCTTCCCTCCTCTGGCTTCATATGTCTGCAGGTGAACATCGGTTTGACGCTGCTCAGCCTACTGGCTTTCATCCATCCCCTCTGTGTGTATCTGCACTGTCGTGGTGTTGCCTCCCAGCGAGCCAGAAGTAAAGCCCTCAATGACTCCACCTAATGTTCCTTAAAATGAGAGCTGTGGCTCAGCCATGAAACGTATCACCTGTGACTGTAAGATGGTACATTTCCTTTTCTTTTTTTTTTTTGCATGGATTTTTGGATACAGATTCCTGGTTCTTTAATAATAAGAACTCAACATTTCTCACATTTACACAATATAAAAGTTTACATATTATTATTAAAAACAGTATCATGAATAAAAACAGTATCATGAATGCTTAACAACAGCTCTACTCAGTTATAGCGTGAGCGTCATAGCTAGAGTTTGAGCTGCTGACTAGGAGTTTCCTTAAACATCTCAGCACGTTATTACAGACAATCAAGTGGTGCAAATATGTTGTTTGGAGACCCTTTTCTTTTTCCTCTGGTTCTAAGTTTTCATCATTAGAAGAAAGCCTGCAACAAGTCATGTCATATCTGTTTTATGAGATCTTGCTCTTTTTTTTAATGACACATTTTCTGTATTTTATATCATTTTTAATACAAACTAATTGTTGGTATAACTCATGGTACCATATATGCATCAAGTCACTGCAGACCTCTTGAAGTTGCCTCTATATTTTGTTTACTTGTTTTATCAGAAAGGCAATGAAGAATAAAAATGATATCTCTGATCTTCTATCTAATCATCTTCATATCTGCGCAAACCTCCTTGAATTATATCTAAATACTGTAATTGTATCATAAAGATAATAAAGGGCTAACACTGTTCAGTACAGTGAATAGAGAAGGGATATGTAAGATGATCAGAGTGTAATACCACATCCTCAGCTTGTTTTCGGGAATGTAAAATACTACGCTAGAATGCACGACTCATTGGTGGATGAAGGAGTTAGAAAGGAAACACCGCTCTGCCATGTGCTGGTTTTTCAGAGGACTTTTTAAATTATGGCACCACTGTGATAAACATTAATCTTTAAAATGATGAAATTTTGTCTGTAACTAAGTATGTGAAGTCTACGTTTTTTAGTGGGTTTTTTTTTTTTTAGATTTTTATATTTTAAATGTATTATACCTTGACTAATGTTGACAGGAAAAGGATTCTGAAGGAAATTTCCTTTATCAGTAAGATCAGGGATCATGTTTGCAGTATGCTTTTGAAAATTTTTCGTCATTAAATGAAACGGCATTTATTTAATACTGTAATAAAGGGATTTTATTTTCTGAAACTGTACAGCTTTCTAAACAATATATTTTCAGTATTGTGAAACAGTTGTATACTTGGAGACAACTGCCACCTACAGGTGGTGAAGAAAATGCAATTGTAATTTATAAAGGATGTTCTGTTTGGTCTACATATGAACATCAAACTGTCCTGGAATAAACAATGAAGTAATTCCAAAAGTGTTTTAAAATGTGTGGTTTATGTTTTCTATATAAATTGTTCTCAGAATGTTTGTACAGCTAATAAACTCCTTGACAATGACATGCTCTATTAATTAGCATTCTGGCTTATTATTAAGTTATTATATATATATATTAGAGAATTACCCAGGGCCACGGCATAACTTTCCATTGGTAGGCTGATGATACGCAGCTGTACTTATCCATGGAACAAGAGGAATCTGAATCGTTGGCCAAACTTCAAGCATGTCTTAAGGACTTTAAGACCCTGGATGTCCTCTAACTTTTTGCTTTTAAATTTGAATAAAACAGCAGCTATTGTCCTCAGTCCCAAACACCTGAGAAACAGATTAGCTGGTTTTATGTTGTCCTCCAGTACAACTGTGAAAAACCTTGGAGTCATTTTTGATCAGGATATGTCGTTTAAACAGTATATTAATCAGGTTTGTAAGACAGCCTTTTTTCATCTCTGTCATATCACTAAGATTAGGAACATCCTCTCCCAGGGTGATGCTGAAAAACTGATCCACACGTTTGTCAGTTCTAGACTGGACTATTGTAATGCGTTATTCGCAGGATGTCCAAATAATTCGCTCAATAGCCTCCAACTGATCCAAAATGCAGCAGTGAGTGCTGACAGCAAGTGAGATCACATCTCTCCTGTGTTAGCCTCTCTCCAGTGGCTTCCCATAAAAATCCATCCATCCATCCATTATCTATGCCCGCTTAATCCTCTGCAGGGTCACAGATATCTGCTGGAGCCTATCCCAGCTCTCTTTGGGCGAAAGGCAGGGGTACACCCTGGACAGGTCGTCAGTCCATCGCAGAGCCACATATAGATAAACAACCATACACACACTCACAATCACTCCTATGGGCAATTTAGAACCTAAAATGCATGTTGTTGGACTGCGAGAGGAAGCTGGAGTACCCGGAGGTAACCCACGCAAGCACGAGGAGAACATGCAAACTCCACAAACGCCACACAGAAAGGCCCCTGCTGAGGTTCGAACCAGGAACACGATCTGCTTAGCGGTGTCTCCACCTCTCTTCTCTCCCCTCCTTTCCTCTTCTTCCTTCAGCTTAATCCATAGTTAATTAGGAGCACCTCATAAATGTAACTGCTCCATTGACCTTGTAGTTGAGCTGTTTTACCTTTCTTATCTTTCTTTCTTTTTCTTTCTATATGCTTTCAGTCCAGAGTTTCCAGAGTTACATACTAACCTGCGGTTCCATCCTCTGACCATCCCACCGTTTACCTCTACCTGTGTGTGAAGATGTCTCTGGGATATCAACTAACATGCTGACCAGCAGTCTGATCCTCTGAGCACCTCAGTGTTGCTGTACACACCTGTTTATATAGTCATCTCTGTAGTTCTTGTACTAACAATCAGAATATAAGTGGATGGAAATCTTAGTTCTCTAGTTAATGCATAATTATTAATTATACATTTTTTCTAATATATTGTTGCCAGGACGCATGTGCTCTTCTCTCTGTCCTCCATCCTCTTTCTGTCCTATCTCCCTTCTCTTTTCTGTCTTTACCCGGCTGGCCTTTGGCAGGAAGGTCCCTCTTGATGAGCCAGGTCCTGCTCGAGGTTATTTCTCTTAAAGTGGAGTTTTTCCTTTCCACTGTTCCACTTTTTTTTTTTCATTTTCATTTTTGTTTGATAAGAATTTCATTTTATTTTAGTTAATGATATTTCCTCGAGGGTCATGCCTTTGGGTCTCTGTAAAGCGCCTAAAGACAAATGGCATTGTAATAGATGCTATACAAATAAAGTTGAATTGAATTGAATTGAATTAAAGTATATTAGCAAGTGTGGATGAAATGGAAATTGAAATAAACCTGTATATAAGTATATTAAGTATATATTATTATTAAAATTGGAAGCTGTCAGAAAATGACAGATACATGGCCCCCTGGACGGGCAGTGATCAGGTTGTGACAGTGGTTAAACAGGAACTCTGGAAAGTAGTAACACAAAATGAAGGTGTTGAACATTTGTAGAACATGTGTAGACATTTAATCAGGTAAAGGGGCCCTGTAAAAAGACACTGGAAATTATGGGTTTAAAAACATGATAAAAACCCCTGTGTTTTAATTAAATTTATTCTAAAAGTCTTTATTGTTGTGTTGTGCTTAATTGGTGAAGTCACCCTTTTTGGGGAAAACAAAAAACATATTTCAGGAGTATCAAGACTTAATATACAGGCCTGGAAAATGCCCTGGTGCTGCAGAATAGAAACCAAATAGAAATTTAGGAAACTTTATTTCAGCTCAGAGTAGACAACAGTCATTGTAAAGAACCGGGCATGATACCTGCAGCTAAAGGAATTCGCTCCCGACAGACCTGTGCCAAACCTGACAAATTACCTTCAGGTTTGAACATTCACAAATAGATCGCCTGAAATTATCTCGAAAAGGTGAGAGGGAGCAGACTGCACATCAGAAGCTATTTAGCACATGTGTGTGCTTAATTCCTGACTGTACCTGAAAACAAACTACAGAGTAAATGCATGAAGTAAGTATAAATAAATTTGGAGAATAGTAAAAGGAGTTATGATGCTTTGCACTGGCAATGAAAGTGTGGCAATCTTACTTTATGTTGAGTTGAATCAGTAAAGTCTCCCATTGAGGAAATACCATGAATGAATTTCAAATCTGTTGCATTCATAGCAGCTTCACATGACAGTCTATTTGCTTTTTTTTGTTTTTTTTTTTTTTTTTTTTAGCAGAGAGCTGTAGAGAGGTTTTGTGATGAGCAGATGGGTCTGGGGGGGAAAAAACAACACACAAACCCTGCTGTTCCTCATTACACAGAGAGCCCAAAAAAAGGCTTGGTGCAACTCCACAAACTGTCGTACCAAGAATTTGTGTGTGTGTATATGCGTGCGTGTGTGTGTGCGTGCGTGTGTGTAAGGAGCATGTGTGCAGTGACAAGTTCCTCCCTTCCATCTGCGTCATCGATGATCACAACTTCAGCATCTCGGCAATTAAAAAAAAGTACTTGCATAAATGTATGACAGAAATAGGAGAGTAGGTGGGAGGAGAGGAGGACAAAAATAAGTCAATTAATAAGATAATTTGTTATGTGAATTTATGGATTATTTTAAATCAGACTAAATCAGTGGCAAAGACCCAGGATATCATAATGAAACAAATTAAACAGGTTTTTTTTTTTTTTTTTTTTAACTGTGCCAGCTAAATTGCCTCTTCCCTTTGATACATGAAACAAAAATGTTAAAAGGCCCACCTTGTAAGCCTTCTTGTCTGGTCTAGCTTCTTCTACTGGCAACTCGCGGAAAAACAAATCATCTAAGTAAATTAATGACCATCCAGACAAGTCAAGCCACAAACAAGCTTATTGATCTTATTGTTGCAGATTTTTGAGCTCCAGCACTTAATTCAACCCGAGGAACTAATGATGTTGTTATATTCACTGCTGGGCTGCACAGTGGCTTGGTGGTTAGCACTGTTGTCTCACAGCAAGAAGGTTCCTGGTTCTGCCCGAGCATACGTGGGTTTCCTCCGGGGACTCCGGCTTTCTCCCACAGACATGCATGTCAGGTTAATTGGTGGTTTCTAAATTGCCTGTAGCAGTGATTGTGAGTGTGCATGGTTGTTTGTCTATGTGTGGCCCTGTGATGGACTGGTGACCTGTCCAGGGTGAACCCCTGCCTTCCTGCCTTTTGCTCGAAGAGAGCTGGGATAGGCTCCAGAAGATCCCCGTGACCCTGCGGAGGATTAAGCGGGCATTGATGATGGATGGATGTGCACTGCTTTAAAGACAGACGTTTCTGTTTTGGAAATCTCTGCATGGGCTCATGGACATCTCTCAGTAAATGATGGGGTGCTGCTGTCCAGACATGTTTTTTTAGGGAAAGACTTACCACCGTGTTACACAATTGTCACGCCTCTGGAGTAAGAGTGTCAGAGTGCTGAATGTGCCTGCCTACAGTCCAAATCTGTCACCAACTAAAAATGTCTTGACAGTTATGAGTCTAAATATGTCTAAGGAGGCCCGAACTGCTGAGTAGCTGAAATCGTACATCAAGCATGAAAGGCAAAACATTAGCTCTGACTTCCCAAATACAGAGGGCTATTAGAAGGAGAGCTGATCCAACACAGCCTGTTAATTTCTTTTTTAAATATGTTGTGGAAATCAAATTCACAATGAGAATATATTTTTGTGAATATTTGAACAATTTGTACTGTTTAAAATAAAGCACAGGTATTAAATGCTTGCATTCTTTTTTCATCAATATTTAACACAGCTTTCCAATTTATTTTGGAATAGGTGAAGAGGTACAGTTGATGTAAAGCTCCTAAATACCTAAGGTAAAGAAATTATTCTGGCCAATATGAAATAACTTGATAACTTAAATGTACACTAATCAGTATTCACATTGAGGTAATGTCCAGATACTCCTTAGTCAGGTAACAAACTGTTGATTATCAGTTCAAATATGGGCAAAATAACATTTCAGAACTCATATAATCCAAAACTAGTTTTCAGTCATTTTATATTTTATAAGTCGTTTTATAAGTTGTTGCAAACATAAACTTTACACATCAAAGCTTTTCCTCTGATACTAAATATCGGATGATTCATTTTCTTGTTAACGAAGTGTTGTAAGACCTTTAGTGTCCCAAATGACACCCACATTTTGTGTGACTCATACATTATTATCAACTTCATCCTGCAATTAATGGCTCAGATTTTAATGCATTCTTGCGCTTGGCATATTTGGGTGGGATGGTGTGTTTGTGTAACCCTGTTTCATAAAATGATGTCTAATAAAACAACCACAAGACTCAGGCAGTGCACAATAGCATGAACTTTCAGAAAGAACTCAACAAATGAGTCAAAGAGTCAAAACTACTGAGAGCTCTGGACGGAGAGATTGTAGGCCGGCTTCTGTTTTTTTTCCATGAATCTCACCTTTCACCCCGTGGGCTCACCTGTTGTCCACACAGACATTCTTCTGCGCTCTGCACACGTGCATGTGTGGTTGTCGGGGAGGTACATATTAATTAAGGACCAGGACAGATCCTTAGAGCATGCTGTGTTTACAACAGTTCCAATGCCAGAGTCCCCATGATTCACTTTGTCACAGCAGGCAAGTGAGAGGATGTATGTGAGGGGATCTGGGAGTGGGTGTGTCCACGAGTGTGTATATTTTTGATACACACCTTCATGCATTTTTTGGTTTCTCACAGCACACACACCAACCAACACTACAAGCTTGTTAAAAAGATCAGACACAACACAAATACACACAGGCACAAGGCTGAACGTGTCCAAAGTGGCAGTTTGAATCCTTGATGAATGTTTTGGAAGGGGCACCAAGAACCTCCTACATTCGCACACTCATGGCGTCCTTGAAGATGGAGACTGCCTACCATCATTACTCTGGGGCCACTGTGAATACATTATTTGCGCTCACACGCGCCTGTGACCTTCTCGGTACCACAGCCCCCCGTGGAGGCTGCCTGCTTGGTGAGCTGTCTGCCGCCCCCACTCAGAAAACCTCAGCCAACAAGTGGTGCGATTCCAGACGCACAACTTACTCCCTGCGCTCACAGCTTGGAGTTAATATATGACCTTCTGTGGAGCAGGTTTTGGTGAGTGTGCGCTCACTGGGGAACAGATGATGTTGATGTGCATCACGGTGGGCCTGGTCATGACCTGTGTCATTCGGAGTGAGTAAAACCCGGCCCACCCTTCTACCCTGACACAGCTTCTTTCACATGCTCGAGGACCTCCATCCCACCTCCATCCCCGTAGGCTGCACCTTCTCCTCCAAACTGTTTGTAATGCAGCCACATTAGCTGAAACCTGTGACTTAGCCAGACGGGCAGTCTGTGTCCTCTCGCAGCAGTGAGTGGAAACCATCGACATTTACATCCAAAGCCACAAGAAGAAGAAACCTGATGCCCCATAGAGGTTGAATGGACACTTCATGGACTGTGCTACTTTGATTAATGGGTCAAAAAAGGACATATTTGCTCATTAGTGCAACTTGTACCACAACAATTTATCAGTCTTTTGTCATCTCTCCTCCTCACACAAATGCAGTCAGCCCATATGTTGCGTTAGATCATTTTTGCTCCGCCGCTGGGTTTCCCTTTCATGTTCATCTGTTGTTCTGTGTTGTGGGCAGCTCTCGGCTTCTTTCCAAACTTGGCCCACACTGAAAAAGAGCAATGATATTTCAACTTTAATGCCAAATGAGTTTTCCCACCTGTCACCCACTGAGCGCTTGTGCCTCAGGTGGAATGACAAAACTCTTCTAATCAGCAGTTAAAAACTCTGGCTTTTCTCCAGGAAACTCCATCCAACCTTCAGCTTTCAGAAGTGCGTTAATTCTCCCACACAGTGCTTTGTCTTAAATGAAGAATAGATGGGATCTGAAACTGAAAGAAATATATCCGTTGGATGTAAAGGATGAGTGGAGCCTTTAATGGCAACTGCACAACAATGAATAATCAGCATCATGAAGGCAGAGACCAAACCCTCCCTTCCACTGCCTTTCCCGTCGCTTCCTCCAGTGGCTGCCCTCCTCCTCCTCCTCGGCTGACGTGGAGAGGATCCTGCGCTGCCCACTCCTGTGGGCGACGACCGGCCGCGGGTATAAATGGCAAACAGGGACTCTGGTACATCACTGCGTGAAGCCGCAGACACTCGGTCACCAGAGCTGAACCTCAGCAGAGATAGCAGCAAGCAGGCACCTCCACGCCGCGCAGGCTAACTCGCTTTCGGCTTTGGTTCGAGATGGAGGCTCGTTGGACCGTGAGGAGCTCCAGCGCCCGCAACTTTAAAAGTAAGTTGTTCAACATCTGGAACCAGCATGAGAAGGATGTTGATTGAAAATATAATAATAGGATAAAGATTTTTTTGGGGGGGGGAGATTTCTGTCTGGTGTCAGTGGAAAAACGCATAACTTGTAGTCTTTGTTGCACTTTTGTAGTTTTGAAAAGTTTACTTTGAATGTGATCAGTGTTCATTTAGATTCAAATGGGAATCACTTATGTAAGAAATGATTTGTCACCCAGGTGTATGAGATACATGAGATGTTGCTTCAGCCTGTAAAAAATGTCAGAAGTCTTCTTTTGGTGCACTTTTCGGATAAATTTGCACAAATCTCATCTGATCTTAGTGACTTACAGGATACTTTGATTTACATGAAATTGTGTTTACAACATGCGTTTCCCTCTGTAGTAAAAATTATCAAAAGATAGCTACTTATCCAATCTCTCCAAAGCACAACTTGTATGCGCAGTGTTTATCCTCATTCCATGTTGCCTTTTCGGTAAATTAACTCAAAAGTTTCATATTCTTCTTACTAGATCTTCCCAGTGTCCAGCACATCCACCAGTGCAACTTATTAAGAGGTCAAGGGGTTAGATGCTGGAAAATCTTGCGAGCAGGAGATGAATGGAACTGCATCACTATTTAATGCATGTACTTTTCCCGCGTTGAATACTTTTGTGAATGTTATCCGAGCTTTGCCAAGAAGCTTTGAAATTATTAATGAGAACTGAAACCCATCTGGGTCTGGTTACCTGTTCCAGCCCATGTACCCTCGGCTGTGACACACCTGTGAGCGGAAACATCCTTTTTGGTGTAAATACCACGAGAACTAGGAAACGAGGTTAATGCAATGCAGTGAAATCAAACCTTCTGCCTTTTAAAGGTTCGAAAGCTTTAAGATGATTTGTGGTAATTTCATAATTCTAAATTGATCAAATCCAGTAGTTATGTAACCATGACACTGATACCTGTGTAAAGTGATCAAGTGGTTCTGAATAGATAAATTATTTTTGTGTAGTCTGGTGAATTATATATGAAGTCCAAAGTTCTGGAGCCCATCAACAAGTTACGGGTCAGAGCACAAGAGCACTAAAAAGAATCAAGACAGATTTAACAGAAGAGAAAAACTGCTGGCTAAAGCTGAAATCCACCTCTCAGTTTCTGACCATCTTTCACACACAATGTGCACCTTTCCAAATCAAAGCCAAGAACTGCAACAAAGGTCACTTTCTTCTGAGCAAAAATAATCACTCTTGTCCTTTCTTTTGTATCTCCAGGTGGTCTATCCCTGTGGTTGATTCTGTGGCTGGTAGTGGTGAAGCCAGGCGGGGTCGCTGCGTGCCCCAGGCTCTGTGTGTGTTACCCTACGCCCATGACGGTCAGCTGCCAGTCCCAGAACCTCACCATAGTACCAGCCGGTGTGCCCTATGACTCGCAACGCGTTTTCCTGCAGAACAACCGCATCACAGAGCTTCGCGCAGACTCTTTTGGTTTTGAGACACAGGTGAGGGTGGCGCTGTGTTTCGTTTGGTTTTTTTGCCTGTTTTGTATCCTTGACACCATTTGGAGTAACTCACCTGCCTAATTATTCATTTCTCCTCTCCCATACAATTATTTCTCTCCATTCGCTGAATCCATCTGCAGGTGCTTTGGCTGTATGGGAACAACATCACCTGGATTGAGGCCGGAGCCTTCAGTAACCTCAGGATACTTGAGGAGCTGGACCTGGGTGACAACCCATTGCTGCGGCACCTGGAAGGTGGAGCTTTCAGGGGCCTGGAGAAGCTGCAGAGCCTGCACATGCATCGTTGCAAGCTGGCCACTCTCCCCCATGACATCTTCCACAAACTGTACAGCTTGCAGTTTCTTTACCTGCAGGTAAAAACAACGTAAAAACACACATGTAAAAGAGTTGCTTGCAGGAGCAGAAGCTTGCGTTGCAGAATTCAGTTACTGACAGACCATTCCTCATGCAGGCAGCACACCCACACATGTACTGGTGCTTTTACTCTGCACATGTTGAAGGATTTTAAGTAGATTCAGAGTGTTTGATGGAGCACATAATATAGAGGTTTAGAATGAGCAAATATGAAAGCATGCAGAGAACTGAATTAAGACAATAAAAAGAAATAAGATAAGAACAAGAAAAAATGCTCACATTTAGTTACTCAATTTCATCTAAGTTAGGGTACTTCTACCATTAATACATAAAAAAGAGTATCTGCCCACACATTTACTCTCAGCAGCGACTCAACAGCCACATGGAACTGAATCAAAGACAAAACAAGGGGAATATTAAAGAAGAATAAGAAGAGGTGATATGATCACCTTTCATAAGATTCAAAGCCTAATAGGTGAATAAGATCAGTCTCACAGACTTCAGATAAATGGGAGACAAAACAAGGAGAAAATTCCTCAAACTTGTAATATCTTGCAGATAATTCTTGTAAAATATAGTACTACAAAATCACATCTGGAATACAGTGGTAATACTCATTTAAACAAATAAACCTTTTGAAGCACACAAACTGTAAGTCAAATTTCCAATTTTACTGCACTTTACTAAGATATATAACATAGGGCTATTAAAAAGAGGGTAATCTTGGGTATACAGTGAAAATAAGCTGTCAGAAAAGCCTCATGCTTATTTTGGCTCCAGTGAGCTTTTCAGCTTTTGGCAACTGACAGCGAGATCTCAGTTGTGCTTGAATTCAATCTTTGTTCCAATCAAACAATAAGTTCCTGCCAAGATGCCATCCCACATTCTGTGTGCCTCCAAACAACACAGGTCACCACTCACCACTGCACTCTGTAGCTACTTTCAAATAATGAGATTGTATGATAATAAAAGTAAAATAAAACTGAAGATATAAACTGCAGATGACTTAATAAGAAAGCAGGGAGTCATTTTTTAACAGCTGACAGTACTGATGGAAAAGCTCCAAGCAAAACTCTATCTCTGACTGCTGTGCCTGACTTTTTATAATGCTACAGCTTGTATGGCTTCTCTGTTTGGATTGTTATACTACTTGACATACCGTATTGAATGCTAACAAGAAAACTAGAATACAGTACATACATTTGCAGCTCTAGTTTTACAGTTTTTGGGATATATGACATGAATTAATTATTTCTAACTTGTTCCAACTCACGGCAGTGGTCACTTGTACCCTTATGGCCTCATTCTGAAATCTATATTCTGTCTATTGGACTTTGTTGAAAGCTGTTTCTGCCAACAAGAACTAAATCACAGGCTTTTTCTTCTTCGTGTGTTTTGACTTTGCTGCAGGAAAATCAGCTCCACTTCCTCCAGGATGACCTTTTCTCAGATCTAGTCAACCTAACCCATCTCTTCCTGCATGGAAACCGTATCCGTACCCTCTCTGAAAATGTGTTCAGAGGCCTGGTCAACCTGGACCGCCTCCTGCTCCATGACAACCGCATCAGGCAGGTGAATCGCCGGGCTTTCCGTGACCTGGGCCGCCTGACCATCCTTTATCTGTTCAACAACTCCCTGGCTGACCTTCCTGGCCAGACCATGAAAGATGTCCAGGGGATCCAGTTCCTCCGCCTCAATGGTAACCCCTGGTCGTGTGGCTGCGAAGCTCGTGCCCTCTGGGACTGGTTCCGCAAGGCCCGCATCTCCTCTTCTGAGCTCGTGTGCATCTCCCCCTCCCAGCGTCGCGGCCAGGACCTCAGATTCCTGCGGGAGATGGACTTTGCTCACTGCCCTCTGCCTGACCCAGGCTCCCTGGCTGGAACCACCACAACCACCTTCAGCACCAAGACCCGCTGGTGGTTCTCCAAGAACAAGCCTGCATCTTCATCCAAGACCTTATATCAGAAGAGCACCGAGCCAGTAAAAGCTCTCCCCTCCTCCCCTGTCAAGCCTCAGTACCTCCCCAAAACCCCTTCTGAAAATTTCCAATCCAAGTACGAGCTGTCAGAAGCTGAGGCAGCGCTTCCCAAGCTGGATCCAGAAGAATACTGGGCCAACTACGGCAATGAAGACTCCTCCATCCGTTGCT
Organism: Hirundichthys speculiger; assembly: GCA_018398805.1. Lineage (NCBI taxonomy): Eukaryota > Metazoa > Chordata > Actinopteri > Beloniformes > Exocoetidae > Hirundichthys > Hirundichthys speculiger. The sequence continues at coordinate 55,592 of JAGFBZ010000571.1, forward strand.
ATGAGCTGGAGTGTGCTCCAAGCTATGACAGCATATCCTTCCCCTCATCTTCCTCCTTAGCCATCACCCCATCCCTGCTCCATCTGGTCTCCTTCTCCATAATCACATTCTCCATTCATTTTCTTTTTAGCTGAACTCTTTTCTCCTCCCATCCCCTCTGTAACCTCTAATTTCTCCTACTATTCTTTCCTTTTCCAACTAAATCTGCAACTTGATTCTTTTCAGTTGGCCCCTGGAAATTCAGGAGACGCTACACTGATAGAGGAGACAGGCGAGGCAGCAGAGAGCTGTTTCAGAGAGCAGTGGTCAGATGAGTTAACGTAAAGCAAGACAAAATATTCATGTTGACATAGCTGCTGCTGTGTAATACAGATTTTAAAAGGCGTCATGGCAGTCAACTCTGACAGTGATGACACAAAGTCAACTGTTGAGGCCTCCAGATGCTACTTTTGATATCGCAGCTCAAAGCAACGCAAGCGTTGTGACTGATCTACACAGCTATTTTCTGCCTGAACTAGTACACACCATCCAGTCACCACTTACATTATCCAACATGAATAAAAACTGGTAATTAGTGGTTTGGCACTACTGGAGGTAAGAGAAACATTAGGAATAATGCAAATAAAAAAAGATTCAAAGTCTCACATGACTGTAGAGATACCAGCAAACATTTGTAAATACTGTACCACACAGCATCTCTGTATATACACTGTTACATATTGTATATTAGATTAGCTGGATTTGTACTTTTCGTAAGCATTTTCTTGTGATGATAGAAGAGATGCTTAGACTATAGATGGAAGGCAACTAACTTAAAAGTGGAGATTCCTTTTAGTTCCTTTTGTGTTCATCACTAGTTTTTTGTTTTTTTCCCCACTCTCAGATAATATTAAACTTATTCAGAGGAGGGATGTGGATGCTTAGCACCAAAACACTGAAGGGTTGTGCTCCAGATTCTGGCCTTTTTTTAATGTTTGTGTTTCAGTTCTTCATGTGGGGTTAGGGCAAAACCTGCATGTAAGTGTGCCTGTTTAACCTGAGGAGTTTATCAGGCTGTTAGAATGTCCATGCAGAAAAATGGGGTGTAAAATAACACCAGAGTTCAAACCTACACAGCCCTCTTGTCCTGCTTCGGATTGCTGTCCTGTTGGCTCCTGTTCTTCACTTAACCTTAATTTGTAAGGTTTGTGAATGTGTGTGTAATACAGTGTGTTTTTTGTTGTTGTTATTTGTTTGTTTGTTTGTTTCTAACCAGGACTCAAAGTCAAGTCCTTCTGCTAATAGAAATACATGTTTTAAAACGTTTAGAAGAGTTTTAGTGAACAGTTTAAAACTGGATAAATCTAGTGACTATTGTTCTGATCAGGACAGTAAAGCATCTACACAATTTATTCTAACTTCCATACTGAAGTTGTACCTCTCTAACCCCATGAATTTTTATTATATCATGGAAAATGGTAAAATATTATTCACCAGTCTGTAAATCACAGTGCTGGTCAGACCTGTGGTCTGCATTAACTGTGGAGGCCATGTGTTCCTCCTCAGCCTCATGTGTTAAATGACCCCAATGTGAATCATGACTGTGAGGTTCTGAATTGAACGTGAAAGATACTGTGATGCTGTTTCTGTACAATTTTTTTTCCAGTTTAAAAAAATGTTTGGAGACTCCTTTGCTTTGTTAAAAAGAAATAAAGAATTAAACAGTGAATGGGAGTTTTTGTCTTGTTTGTCACTGTCTTTTATTGTCACTTTAAAAATGATGTAAAAGTATAACAACACAACAAGAAACATGTAAAGGTTCAAACACAACATGTACTGATAACTATAAAAGTAACTATGAGAGTAAACTATGTGCCAACCCACAAAGCAGATATGTTTGAGCCAAATCAGTTGCTTTTGGCACACGTCTCTCCTGGGGCGCCGAAAAGGGGGGGTAAAGGATACGGATTATAGGGGCCCATGATTGAGGGGGGCCCAGAGAGGCCCCTAATGATGATCAAAAATAGCATCAACAAATTTCGCCGCTGTGTTGGGGGGCCCGGTAAAGATTCTTTTCCTGGGGCCCAAAATCCCTAGCGGCGCCCCTGCGTCTCTCCATTATGGCACTGGCAAGTGATATCCGGAGCAGATGTGGCCCAGAGACCATGAGTTCGGCCGAACATGGGTTGGCTTATGTCATACGGGCCAGATGTGGCTAAAATGTCAGGGCTGGCTTTGACATGGGTTATGATAATGGTTGTGAGGACCAGTGGTAGCACAAAGTCCTGCAGAAAATGAAGATTTGGGTCATGCCTGGTGGATATGTGGCTTTGTTTTCTCGGCCACTCTCACCCTGAGTCAACTGCATCAGCCGAAGCAAAATGACTAGCCCCTGTTTCACAACTGTAAAGGCAGTAATCCAGATGGATACCAAAGTTAAATGATTTATTTGTTTGCTCATGATCCATTTCTTCATTAGGTTCCATGAAATTTGACAGTTCGTGTATGATGTTGCTGATAAACAGGAAAATGCCAATAATTATATTATTATCATCATTATCATATATCATCAGTTTAGTAAAATTGAAATAAAATGCTTTTCCCTAAAAAAAAAATTGTACTTTGTTAATGAGAAAAAAACATCAAGAAATCATTCATCACTCACTCACTCATCAAGTCTACAGGAAGTTGGAAATAACTTTTGAGACTTTCACGCTAAAATACTTGCAGATCATTGAATTTTTCCTTTTAGGCAGTTTTGTAACATAGCAGGAGGCAGCTGGTATTTGTTATATGTATGTGTGCAAGTGTGAGCAGTGTACGCGGGTCATGTGTGACATGTGTGAGGAAAATCACCATTTTCAGCGATGGTCAATGCTCAACCCAGTCGCTTTTCTCACCATGTGCAGAAGGCTGCTATGTTGTGGCCATATATTACAGTGAAACAGACAAATGTGTCTGTGTTTGTGTGTTTGCATGTGTGTGTGTGTGTGTTTGCATATGTGTGTGTTCGGAGCTTTTGGTGGGTGGGCTGATATGTGATTCAGGGAGGCAGTAAAGGGAACACACCAGCATGAAAATGTGACGATGTGTCCCGGAATCAGCACACCCCCTCAACAGTTCAGCTCTCACTATGGTAATGATGATGATTATGATGATGCACATAACCATGCATGTGCTTGCAAGTACACATGCAAAAACATGCTCACTGTGCACACATAACTGTAAAGTTCATGGAGATCTGGTTGAGCGCCCCCTCAAATCTAAACTGTTTTTGCCTCTTGGATGAAACAACATCATAATTCTTCTCTGCCCTCAACTATCCATTGTCCATAATGAATACACTTCTTCATCTCCAGAGAGTAAATCACAAGAGTGACATAACAAAACACAATCTGTCACTCAGAAACTCAGTCATTAATAACCTGTATTTAAGCACTTAACGGACACGGGTCACTTTTTTCAAAACGGGACATACTAAATGTCTGCAACATGCTTTGGTCAAAATATTACAGTGATTATGTTAAAAAGCATCTTTTCAACCATGTTTTTGCAGCCTGCTCATAAAAGCAAGTTTTTTCCGCCCCTCTTGAGGTGTAATTTTTATGTAATTAGTGGTACGGCTTTGTGCAATCCACATCTGAGGTCCAGCAAACACAGCAGGACGATGTCTTATCTAGTCTGATCTAGCTCTGTGATGTCACAGTACCCTGAAAATCTGAACAGTGCATCATTTATTATTTCCAGATCCCGGTAGCTGCAAAGTGGCTTGTGTTATATCTGAGCTTTTGATTTCTTAGTGACTTCAGACACCCAAATAAATATTCTCAAGCACATTATTTTAATTATACAACTCCTTTAAGATAAGATCTTTTTATTAGTTCCACCTAAAAACAAAATCATAGCAGGCCATAATATTGAGTCAATGACACAGAAAATGCTCTCAAAAGTGTCAGGTGCAACTATGTCGCAACTGAAAAACAACCAAAAACAAAGCACAAAAAAGTTAAATCTATTTAAGTAAAAGCTTTTTGACCGATTCTTCAGAAAATGCACCCAACAGTGTTCTAACAAAGGAATGTGTTTCTCATCTGATTTTTGCCCAGGCCGAGTCTCTTCCAGTAGTGTCCACTGGTTTCATGGCAGCTGCTCAGAGACAAGACATAGGGCCTGATTTACTAAAGGTTTGCGTGCGTAAAAACGTGTGCAAACTTGACATCACCCGCAAACCAATGCGCAAGCTGATTTACTAACAGCGTGCAAAGAGGACTGCGCCTCTCAAATCAGCAAAATAGCACACGCTGTTCATTTAGCACTTTTGCCCTGATGAATAAACAATATGGGGCGTACCCGCCAGAAAGCGCAAAATACTGGGAGGGGAAAATGCAAATAGGTTCATTTACCACACGCAATGAGATTTACCAACCCTGAAAGTAATTGCGGGGATTGTGATTGCGTCTGTATTTAGTACGTTCGAAAGGAAGGTGCTAATCTGTCCAGCATTACGCACCGATGGCTGCTGTTATTGTGGCAAGGAGGCGACATCGCCAAAATCAAAGAATACGCAGAGAGAGAGTCTTTCGGACTCGTGTAAATTTGTTTGCACATGCAAAAGGAGAAATATTTTATTTGAATGTTAAATCGAGTATTATTAAGCAAAAGGTTGCCACAGGAGGCACCAGGGTTTCCGTTGTCTGGTAATTGCTGGACTTTGTCTGGTAAAATATGCGGAAGTCCGGGATTTTATAATCTCTCCGGTCAAAATGTCCGGTGAAAATACTCCTCCCAAGCACAATTTCAGTTGTAATAAAATGGGTTATTTCCACATCATTTTATGAAAAAGCCCTCGGGATTCTCCCAGAGGAGCTGCTGGAAGCGGCCGGGGGATCTGGACCTCTGAAGCTGCTGCCCCCCAGCGACCCGACTTCGGATAAGCGGAAGCTAATGGATGGATGGATGGATGGATGGATGGATTTTATGAAAAAACATATACTTTTTTTACGAATGAGTAGTGTGTGAGGACGAGTCGGCTCCAGCCACCTCCACTCATTGATGCCACAGCTGCGCGCAGAGACGCATCTCCGTAATGACAGCGCTCCGCGGTTATGGAGGCTTGAACTTCTCAACGGCCACTTAACCACCCGTCTTGTTTGCCGAAGTTTTATTAAAGGCCACTTTTTCTTTAGTTCTTCGCCTTATATCTTGCCACCTTCTTTTAACCTCATCTGCCGTTCTTTTTGTCTTAACTGCATTTATTCTATCGCAGATTTTCTCCCATATTGCGTTTCTTTTGGTAATGTTTAAATTTCTTTGCTTTAGTTCATGAATGTGTTTATTTGCCTCTTCCACTAATATCTCTAACTCCAACTCGTCAAATTTCATTTTGCGCTTGCGTCTATCCTGCTTTCCATCCAGACTCTCCATGGCGCAAACCGTAAGACACGCAACACCTCATTTAAATACTGCGGTTTGCACCCGTTATCAATTGCGCGAGCATTCTTAGTTGATCACCCGCAAAACACACAACAACAGCACGCGCAAACGTTTTCAGTGCACACGCAATTTAGTACTCTTTATTTAGGATCTTAGTAAATCAGGCCCATAGTCTGGAGCTCATTAAATTCAGTTAATGGAGAAGGTTTATGATGTTTTAATATCCCAAAATGACCACGAAGGACTGACCCCAAAGCAAGTCCATCTCCATCAACCCAGATGTTAAAATGTTCACTACTGGGCAGCAGAAATAAACATATTCACAGCCTGGTTCAAAAAATTGTTTTGATAGTTAGATTTCCTGGCTTTCCTACAGGAATTCAACAAATCAGAATCCACATGAAGACACTTACCTGAACTTACTGGGTTCTGCCTATCTCTCCTTGTTTTCAGGAAGTGTCTCTCCTTGTAATTATTGATCTTTTTCATTCTGAAATAAGTAAGGCCTTTTTGGAGCTATCCCAGATGCAGAGCTACTCCAGGAGTACAGAAGATTAAAATAAGATGACTGTAATATTACATACCAAAATCACATTTTGTGTGGGTCATAATTTCACCTTAAGACATAATCACCAACAGAAATGCACATCCTAAAATTTCTTTTTCCAAGAAAAAGTGTTGCTGTCTTAGGCTGAGAGCAGCTTCCTGGGTGTTTGTTGGACATTTTTAGAATTTTTCCGGTCTAGAGTCAAAACAAGGCCACTAGCAATGAGATGATTTGATGATGCGCACCCACTCATTCTCCCCCCAGCTCTCACTCCCATGCTTCAAGCCTCTGCTTTTCTCTTCTGTCCCTTTCATAAACTGTCAGTCACCATCTTTGTCTTAAATCTCATCAACCCAGCACATCTCTTTTTCTTTCCTAAACAGTCGTGCCTGTCCAATGCAAACACATATGAGTTGATGTATTTGTTTGCGTTTAACTGACGTGTTTACTGACGTTCACCAGACCGTCGCATTTGTTTTTTGTAGATGACTCAAGACTCACATGTGGACATCAGAAGGCCCCAAAGGACAGGGACAGGATGAGAGAGACTTTCTGAAGGATAAATGGATTCCTGCATATTTACCCCAAGAAGAACAAACAATAGAGGCAAATAGACCATCAAATAATTTAAACTGCTCAGCTGTTGTCATAATTCTAAAATAGACTCATAAATCTATATTCTTTGTTTTAGATCCTGCAACACAAGATGTGATATAGAGTCAGATTACAGGCTAAAAACTCTGACCTGGATGGACTTTTTCCTTCAATGCAAACATGGACAAGATGTGGCTTTGCCTATGGTTTTGAGTAGAAGGTACATTAATTATTCAATCTTCATAATAGTCAGTCAACAGACTTTAATGAGAACACAAGCCACTGCAAAGATTGGAATGAAGTTGGCAGGCATCAAGCTTACGTAACAGTATGTTCTACTTTACATTGTCATGATGTATAGTTTTATGTTTTTCTCTTCTGATTTAGTTTTTCTTTGGCCATTTTCAGACATGCATATTGCATACTGTGCTTGCAATGCAGTACACGGTATGTACTTTCACACAGGTGCTTCTTCACATTTTTGTATGTTATTGCCGTTCCAGTTCAGGTTTAACCTATACATACAGTATTAAAGTATATTTCAGGTGTAAAAGTGTGTGACAAAACAAAAAAAATTGTAGGTTTAGTGAATCCTGACAATGTGAAACTGTTCATGCATGTCTGTGTGCATTTTTTACTGGGTGATCTTGAAACTGTCTCTGCAGACACGGGTCCCTGCTGATGTTTGAAGGGTTATAGAGAAATCTCGAAACAGAAAAACAGTAAAACAGCATAATAGGGATCTTACATGGTAAGTGTAAGAAATAGCAGTCATAGGGTGCCTTGACACAGAGCCCGCAATGTAACAAGGCAGAGTCCTTAACATATAAGGGTGCCTGAGCTGTGATCTCAGTGACTGAGGTCATGGCAGCAAGTCGTACTGTACAAGATGTACTTGATTTGATCTCCCAAAATGAGGAAGAAGATATTGATTTGGAGGAAGTGTCAGAGGATGAAGACAACTTTGATTACACCCCCTCTGATTATGACTCTGAGGGGAGAAGCAGACAGCAGGGGAGAAATACTGGTCAAGAACAACGTTATCAGTCAGTTCTTATATGCACATGTAGTTGAGGCAGGATGCCAAAGGAAGATGTTTGAATGACACCAGGACTGACACATCAACAACAATTTTCCCAACACTTTTCAGATTAAGGACCATGCAGCAATCTGAACCTGGCCCTGTTCAGCAGGTCACTCAAGAACCCAACACAAAGAGACAGAATAGAAGGAGATGCAACTTCATAAAAGGACACCAAAACAGGGATATCCTGCTGTTGATGTGAGAAGTACATTTACAAGTTTTCTGCTATTAATTTGAATCCACAAATCACTTTTCTGTGAAAAATGTTTATGTTTTGAGTTCTAAATATTCATAAATGTTTAATTTTTATTGATCATTAAAATTGATGTTAATGAGAATGTTCATGATATTATAGTGAGAGCAGTGTTTAATTGATGCAATGCTTATACATGGTTGTATGATATAATCCAACAGTCCTAGAATGTTTTTGCCAGTTGCAATTACAAAAAAAAAAACAAAAATCATACTAAAATAATTGTGGCTGTTACATATTCATGCCTTAGTTCAGACAGGACATCATACTGAGCGAAAATGAAATATAAAACCAAGTGATGAAATAACTTCCTGTGAAGATATGGGATGTGAACAGAACATAAGGGTTAAACCACTTGATTAATAAAAAAGTGTTGGTCATCTGGTCTGCATGTGTTTGTGAGTGCACAGAAATATCCATGTGCAGTGAGCATTTGCAATGCGTGGAGGCAGCCACATCGTGCACCCAGTTTTGAATCAACAAGAAGTAAATGAGGTGAGTGGGGGGCAGAAAGAGTACATCTGTCTGGCTGCCCGTCTGCTCCACTGAAGACTGACGCACACAACTAAAAATAAACTGCAACAGACCACAAAGACAGACTGAGAGCCAAAGAGACACTGGAGATTTGATGTATATTTGCCTGGTGTGATTCAGAAAGAGCGGAAGATGTAATAACATGACAAAGACGACAAGAGTAGAATTGACAGTCCGCCCTACATGTGCAAGCCTTGAGTTTGTTGTTCATAAAAGAACAATGCTTAAATGAGAGGCTGTGAGTCAGCCTTCCCGCCTCACTGAGAAGATGTCTTTTTCTGGCACAGATGTAACTTGTGACGTCCTTTGGACAATTACCCAACTTTTTGTGCTCAAAAGAGTAACAGACATAGGGATTGCTATTCCAGTAAACTCCATATTTGAGCTTGACTTTGAGACACATCCATCTGCTGCTCTGGAGGGCTTTCTCTCACTTTCCTCTTGTTTGATTTGGATTCTGTCTTTCAGCTGCTCCACGTGAGTCCAGATTTGGGGATTAGGAAAATGATAAGAGAATATGGGAGGACAACTCTTTGAAGATGCATAATGAGCTGCATGTGAGACTAAAAAAGTCTGCCAGATGTACCAGAATGTCATTTCTGTGCCTGTTAAAAAGCCTTTTTTTAATGCATCCATTAGGCACAGCATTTTAATGATTAAAAAGATTGATACCATTACTGGAAATGAGATTCAAAAATTGCAAGTCAGTTGGAGGGCCTAAGATCACATACCTCTTTGAATATGTTAAAATATAGATACAACAACAACTAGTGCAATCTTTTTCTTTTCCTTTTGGCTTTTCTCTTCAGGGGTCATCACAATGAATCATCTGCCTCCATCTAACTCTGTCCTCTGCATCCTCTTCTCTCACACCTTCTAACTTCATGTCCTCTTTCACTACATTTATAAATCTCCTCTTTGGTCTTCTTCTTGGCCTCATGACTGGCAGTTCCAACCTCACCATCCTTCTACTGATATATTCACATGTGGTCACAAGAGCACCACAGGGGACAGTACTCTAACCACTTCTCTTCATTCTGTATACCTCAGACTTCCAGTAAAAGTCAGAGTCCTGTTATCAGCAGAAATACTCAGATGACTCTGTCGTTGTGGGGTGTATCAGTGATGGACAAGAGACTAAGTACAAAGAACTGGTGAACTGCTTTGTGGCATGGTGTGGGAACCATCATCTCATCTTGAATGTGAACAAGACAAAGGAGATTAGTGGATTTTAGGAGGACCAGGAACATTGTCTTGCTTTGGTTCATAACTTGACATGGTAATTTGATTTGTAATTCACCCATGTTTCTATAATTTTTGGATTCTTGTGACTCGTCTTCTCACCATTTACTCATGGACCTACCAACATGGCCCCCAAACTCAACAATGCAATGGCCATTCCTGAGCCCTATTCTGGATCAAAGGGGTCTGCTGGAGCCTATTCTAGCAGTCATCAGACGAAGGATGGGACAGGTATTGATTAGTAATTTAAAACAAAAAGGATTTTTGCAATACCAGACATGAAAAATGCATGCGTGTGTTGTGTGAGACAGAGGTCAAACTCAAGAACCACAAAGAGATCAGGACTTCCAGGATTTTGTTTCTCCTGATATATTGAGGTCTTCTTTTCCTTTCAGCTGCTCCCTTGAGGTGTTGCCACCTGGCTGCCACCTGGTTGCCACAACGAAACATCTGCCTCCATCTCTAACCCTACCCTACACCTCTTCTCTCAAATAAATAGCGAAAAATTCAGCTCCTCCCAATATGTTGAATATATTGGAAAAATACATGTTCTTCCCAATATACTAAAATATACTGTATAGTTTTTTGTTATGAATAATTCAATAGAGTGCATCTGAAGTTCCCATGCTAACTGACTGATAATTGTGTAAAATGAGTACCGGCGATATGTGTACCACTATTATTATCTTTGCCATTTGGTTTCAGAAGAAACTCCCCTACCTTCCTATCATGGTTTCGTCCTTGAAGATTGCCTCCACCCCCAGCTCCACCCCTCTTTTCCAAGAGTATTGGTACAGTCAGCCTGCGCGCGAAAGTTCTGTAACAGGCAGCTATGTCGTCCAGATCAGGTGGGTGTGCGGTGCTTTAAAAACAGTCAATAAAACTGATTTTTTTTTTTTTTTTTTTTTGCTTCATTGTGATGATGTACAGCGTTTAATTGGCACCAGGGACAGAGACGCAGTATTTTATACCGGTTGTTTCATTTGTTGTCAGACATTTACGAGCTATCGCGTTAGTTAGCTTCCATGCTAACAGTCGACCAAAACATCCATCCAAACAGAAGGATGATAGTTACTGCAAAAACACTTGATCAGACGCTGATACTGTGCACGGGAAAGTGTTTGATGATTTGTTGCAGCATGGATTTGCTGAGGGTACTGCTGCTTTATCATTCTGTACACAGACAGTAATGTTCATAATGGGATTAAAGAGTTCTGGTTTTGGAAGAAACACATAACACGTGTATTTTTCAGGCCGTAGAGGGACGAAGCGGAAGGCCGAGGAGGTTAAGACCGATGAGGAGAAAATGACTGAAGAGAAGAAGGAGAAAGAGGAGCAGGAGAGCACCCAGGACGGTTTAAGGGTGGTCATCGAGCACTGGTGGGCTCTGAAATGATTGTCGGTACCTTTATAGTGCTCAATCACATGTGAAAGTTATTCAGATTTTTCTCTCATGTCCTTAGACATCAAAAGTAAATGCAAAAGCACAGATTTATACTATTGTAAAACAACAATTTAGATTGTTTTTTTTTTTTTGTTTTTTTAAACAGAGTTGTAGTTGTTCTATGCATTCAGTTCTGTAGTTGCGCCTCAGTTTGGAGCTCTATTTACCTGAGAATAATTTCTGTCAGTAGCCTCCAGGGCCTAAAGAAAAAAAGATCAATTTAATCCAGAAAAGAAGTGTATTTGATGGAAACATGCTTTAAAGAACAACCAATGAGTATTTTGGATTTACCTATTTATCTTTAAGACATTTTATTGACAACTATGACACTAGCTCACACGGTGCTACAGGGCAGAGGAAACCAAAAGGTTCGAGAAAATAATGAGCAAAAAGAAAATAAGAGTGGCCGAACAAGAGACCCATCAAGAGATAAACCCGGACAGTTTTGTAAAAATAACTTCACCTCAATGAGTATAGGGAGGCTGTCTGAGCTAAAAATCACAAAAGTTCTGTTGTGCCACTTTAAATAACGATGGAAATCAGAGTAGCATCAGAATAAGCTCTAGATTTACCCAGCTGGCCTTCTGCAGGAAGGTCCCCCCTTATGAGGTTTTTTTCTCCTGCTTCAGTAGTTATTTTTTACTTGCCATTTTTTTTGATTAGGACTTAAAAGATATAATTTTAGTTAATGATATTTGCTCAGGGGTCATCCTCTGGGTCTCTGTAAAGCACCTAGAGACAACTTCCATTGTAATAGGTGCAATTCAAATACAATTCAATTGAATTGGATTGAGGTTTATTGTCCAATCCTGATCCACACAATAGTTGTTTAAAGAGCTCACTGTTCAAACCAATGTGAGTATTCAGTTGTACTAATGTAGAAGTTGTTTATTTATATTTAACCACATAAAATCTGTAGTTGGAAAGAACAGTGGCTCAGTGATAGATCCACTGTTTCTCAGAGGATTGGGTGGTATTTGTGGGAGCACTGTGTTAGTAGAAATTGAATGCTCTAAATTTCCTCTCTCCCATTCACATCGGCATCCTCTTCAGCTGCCATTCTCCATGGTTTTTCTGCTACTTACTGAACTGACTGCAGTCAGCTTGTGACCCACCGCATTTACTCTGAACCTACCTGTTTTTTATGATCGTTTCCATTATGTATGGAAACGGCCTCCCCAGTGGCTTAGTGGTTGTGCTTCCACCTACTACTCAGGAGGTCTGGTTTCAAATCCCAGTTGCATCAGGAAGTGTAAAACTTGTGCTGAATCAATTGCAGAGATAACTCCACTGTGGCAACCCTGAACAGAGAGCAACTCTGTCTTTGAAGCAGAGCAGAAGCATAAATGTCTTGTTCAGGAAGTAATTGCAGTTTGTTTGAAAGGTTTCTGTTTTGTTTTGTTTGTTTGTTTTTTTTTTGCCAGATTCTTCTTTCTAATGAAATTTCTTAAAGGTTCTAAATCTAAAGATCACTGAATCTGTTTGGCCGGAGTGTAATGTGAGTGTTCCTCCCACACATGGTCATTTATTGAGTCAGTGGGTATGCATTAAAGAGAAGGGGAGTCTGAATTAAAGAGCAGCATACAGTTTCAAAGCATGAGATTAATGGTTTTAGATTATAAAAATTTAAAATGTGCAAGCAGGTTGTCAGTAATTATTGTTCTCCAAATGACAAGCACTCATGCTTCTGACTGAACGTCCTGCATAGATGTCCATCTCATGGTTTATTTTTTACTTCTGACAGTAAAAGCTGACGAGTGTATGGGCGTAATGCCGAGGAGGTGAAATCTGCCCTCCTGGCTGCCCGCCCTGGACTCACTGTGGTCCTCAACCCTGAGAAACCCCGCAGGAACAGCTTTGAGATCACTCTGCTGGACGGAGTCAATGGTGAGGAGCATCAGATGGAAAATCTGAGAATAATTCAGCCAGTTGGTGTCTGAAAAGGAGCACCCACCGTCATTGTTGGCACGGAGTTACGCTCACAGTTTAAAAAATGTAACACTTTCATTGTGGCTGCTAAAATCCAGAGGAACAAAAGCTATGTTTTTCTGACCAATGTTTGTCATGCACCTAATCAAGTTTGTTTTGCTCACATTCTGAGATGTAAAAGTGTGGCTGTGGTTTAAAAATACAAAATTTCCCCAACTACTCACAATTGTCAAAGAACTTGCTTTAGACAGCTGAAATTGTGTGTGTGTTTTAAAATAACAAACGATCATAAAATTGCATCAGTTTCAAAAGCAGTTCATATGATTTGATGTTTTTTTTTTTTATTGTAACATTTTGCCAGTCTTATGACATTATCATAGATATTCACTGCTTTCCTGAAGATGATTTTGATTTATTTTAAGCATTAATCCGACATTAATACTCCTTTTATGTTTTATCTCAAAAGAAACATCTCTGTGGACGGGAATAAAGAAGGGTCCACCTCGTAAACTGAAGTTTCCTCAATCTGATGTTGTAGTTGCTGCTCTGCAGGAAGCTGTAAAGGGTGAATAGATCTCCAGTGGAGGTTTGTCAAAACTGATCTGCAGTATAATTTTTAAAAACGTTAAGTAAATTGTATATTAGTAAAGTAAGTTATATTTCTGTTGGTATGGAAATTGATGGTTTCAGTATGAGCTAAACTTTCGTCTAATGGTTTTAAAGGTTTCAGATCTAAGAATAGTGTGACTTGAAAATAACTTTTCCTCTTATGTGCAGCCAAGCATCCAGGAGAAGTTATCTGTGGAAGCAAAATGATGAGGAGTGACCAAGGAGATCTTCTCAGTCCCTCCTCTGATGAATCCAGCTCTAACAATGACTTCTTCTGGGAGCACAGTGACGCCCAGTGGAGAATCTGTGAACAACACTGGAGTCTTGCTGTTTTCCCAAGCGTTTTAGTTCTCAATTCCTCAAGGGTTAAGTTTACTTTTATATATGTTTTTGGTAAATAAAGTGTTTCCTTCTTGTCCCGTGGATATTATTTTTTTTTCTTCTATTATTTTCTCTTCTGGAATTATTCATTTAATTGCAAATAACTTAAGAAGCTACAGTGCTTTTTACATAGACTTGGCAGTATGAAGTATATTCTTTGTCTTGTCAGCTTATTTGTCATTTTATGTTTAATCCTGCATGTCAGATTTGTAGCACATAAAAAAAAACTAGGGACATGTAAGGTTTAGGACAAATGCAGGTTGTATAAGGTTATAGATTTTCACTATTAACATAATGCTGATATTTGGTATCATCAAATGCTGATTCTTTGAAGATTAGAGACTAGAAGGATCTCCAGTTTGTGAAGAAATAAAAGAAAGTCATTACAATGTTTAAACTAGTTATATTTCAACACTCATTTTGAATGTATTTGTATTTCTCCCTTCACAGCGAAGCGATGGAGATATGTAAAATCATAAGTGCATTAAAAGTAATCGCAATAATCTTATTTGGATGCTCGAGAAATACGGCTTGTGTTGACTTTTTTTTTTTTTTTTTTTTTACTTCTCTGGGCTTGGATACATTGAGGGTGGCCCATCACACATTGTAACTGTGTTGTGGTTAGATGAATCAGTGGGTCATTTTTGGAAGAAATGGGTGCCGTGTAAATTTTGAAGTGAAAAGTGCTGCACACATATAGGCAAAAACGGGACAAAATATTTCAAAAAGCTCTATTACTTAGCTTCAGTGCAAGAATGTCTTGTTTTGAACTGAGATGGATGAATATCAAAACCAACATATTAGGATCATTATCCATCTGCACTGCAGCCTGTGTCAGCAGGCCCATCACTGATAAACACCAGTGAGCCCATTCCCATGTAATGATTCTGCCTCTACTGTGTTTGACACGTGATGAAGCATGCTTTGGACCATAGTTGTTCCTTTCCTGCCATACTGTTCTCTTCCCTCTTTCTGATATAAGTTTATCTTGGCTTAATCTGTCCGAAAAGATCTCATGGGAGGACTTTAAATATGGCTTTCCTGTTATTGAATATTACCAGTGGATTGTACCTTGTAAAGCCTCTGCTTTTACATTCACGAAAGGTGACTGTAGATGATAAATTTATAGTTGCCAGGCAGGAGGTCCTTAAAGGAAGACCAAAGAGGAGATTTATGGATGGAATGGAAAGAGGACAAGTAAGTTGGTGTGGAAAGAAGATGATCCAGAGCATAGAGTTAGATGGAGGCGGATGATTTGCTTTGTCTATACTTGGATTACATCTTGATTACAATGTCCAAATACTTCTGGATAAAACTGTATTAGGAGTAGTGGACTCTTAGGATGTGGATCTGGCTTTGGGGCCAAAGTAAAGTGCCTATCTATCATCTACACCCACCTAATCTCATGCAGGGTCACGGGGGTCTGCCGGAGCCTATCACAGCTCTCGGGTGAAAGGCAGGGGTACACCCTGGACAGGTCACCAGTCCGTCGCAGGGTAGAGTGCCTAAAATTGATCAATCAAACTCATAAAGTAAGTTGATAATAGATTTCATTATTATTAAACCTTTACCGAGAAAATGTTTCAAGTGAGATCAAGGATTTCACAAAAAACTCCTGGGTATGTAGTGGAACAAATACAAATGTGAAAGGTAAAACCAGAAGGGGGCAGTAGTATGGAAAGAAGAGGAAGAAGAAGCGTTTGTTGACAACTATTGGCTGTTAGAGACGTGACGTCAGTATTACCAGAAACCGCAGCGCTTCTTCCATGAGTCGGAAGTCGAAAACTTAGTTTTCTACAATAAGTCCTGAAAATTAGCATGTAAGTGTGACGCATAATATATCACAAACTCGTAAATACCAGTCTAAGTAAATAGCAAACGTTTTAAGTGTTCGTCCGCAGTTATTTAACATTTGCTCAAGTCATTGACACTGTATTAGCCGCGGCCTGCTAACTGTTAGCTGCTGCGTTTCTGTGTTTATTTTCTCTCTTTACTTGTGCCTAACGTAGTTCTTTAAAGTCACACATAATTTGACCACCAACACTTTTTGTACAAAGGGATGTCACGGTTGGTTAGCTATTGTTTTCATATTGTTGAGCTCTGTTTTTCGACATCTGTCAATGTCATTGGTATTTTAGAGGGATATATAAATGAAAAGTTAAAGTTGATCACAATATTTAACACAGTATCAATTTGAGAATGTGACATTTTTAATTTGTTGGTTTGTGTTGCTGTAGCCAGGTATTTCTGACGGAGTTCCTTATGTCAGTCATGGCCACAGAAGGTGTGGAAAAGACGAGCGACGATGCTCCAGCAGCTGGGAAGGCGTGCACCAGATTTGACCTGGAAAAGGAGACTGAGCTCCGGTTTGAGGTGGAGGCCGGAGAGGCATCGGATCAAGTCGAGCTGGAGCTCCTCACAGGCATGGCTGAAGTGTTTGGCTCAGAGCTGAACCGCAACAAGAAGTACACATTTGGACCAGGCTCCAAGATAGCAGTTTTCACATGGCAAGGTTGCTGCGTAAATCTTTATGGGAAGCCAGAGGTGAGTTTGCGGAGAAGAGACTGCAGGTTTGTGAAAGGGTTCATATGGCTGTTCTGATAATCATTCAAGGTTTAAATAGGAGGTGCTTCTGCTTCTATGTTATTGTCACAGGTGGCTTACGTGTCTAAAGACACTCCTATGCTGCTCTACCTGAATGCGCATGCTGCCCTGGAGCAGATGAGGAAACAAGCAGAGCGGGACAATGAGAGGGGGCCAAGGGTGAGCTTTAATCTGGGTCCAGCCGCCTGCATTTGCAGCCTTGTCAGTGTATGCTTTTGTACATTACCGTTGAGTAATTACTTGTGATTCAGGTGATGGTGGTGGGCCCTACAGATGTGGGGAAGTCAACAGTGTGTCGGCTACTGCTCAACTATGCTGTGAGGGTTGGAAGAAGACCAACGCTAGTGGAACTGGATGTTGGACAGAGTGGGGTAAAATGATTTGAGTTATTATAATACATACAGTGTAATCCAGATGACAAGAGTTAAAGAAAATCGTCCGTGCTGCATGCTGTGGTTACTCATCACAGCATACAGGCTGAATCTTACTGGATCCGGGTGTAATTTATAAATATAAGCTATCTCTTTGATAAAAGAAAGATGATTCAAATTTAAGGGATACAGCAGTTTATCTTTATGTGCCAGTCACTTCCGAAAAAATCTTCCTTTACTGTTTTAACAGCACTAAAAATTGTTGGAATGTCATATCACATGTTTATATTATTTTTTTAATATTCTTTATATTATTCCAAGTGATTACTCTAAAGGACAGAATTGGTATTTCTGGATAAGTTAAAGGCAAAATACCAATTTTTTCACATTTTATTCACTTTACTTGTAAGTTAATTTAATGTCATCCCATATGAATACTGTAGTCTGTATATAAAGGACATTGTGCCCCTTCAGGTGTCAGTACCAGGGACAGTGTCAGCACTGTGTATTGAGCGTCCCGCAGATGTAGAGGAAGGTTTCTCAGTCCAAGCTCCTTTGGTCTACCACTTTGGCTCGACAACTCCTGGGACCAACATCAAACTTTACAACAAGGTAAGAGGAAAGGTTCTAGATATAATTTCTTAAATATAATAGTAACAACAAATTACATGTTTAGCTCACTGCCATCCAGTACATTGTTATTTCCTGACATTTTTCTGGTTTTCTCATTACATGTAGTTGACATCATGCCTGGCAGAGGTGTTTTCCCAGCGCTGTGAGGTGAACCGGAAGGCCAGTGTTGGAGGCTGTATCATCAACACCTGCGGCTGGGTGAAAGGTTCTGGATACCAGGCTCTGGTCCACTGTGCCTCTACTTTTCAGGTGGATGTGGTGCTGGTATTGGACCATGAGAGGCTTTATAATGAACTCAAACGAGACCTGCCACACTTTGTGCGAGTCGTTCTTCTGCCCAAGTCTGGGGGAGTGGTCGAACGCTCCAAGGAGTGCAGAAGAGAGACCCGGGATGAGAAGATCCGCGAGTATTTCTATGGTTTCCGTGGAGTGTCCTTCTACCCTTTTTCTTTTGAGGTGCGCTTCTCAGATGTTCGCATCTATAAGATTGGAGCACCATCCATCCCAGACTCATGCTTGCCTCTGGGCATGTCTCAGGACGATACACAGCTAAAACTGGTGCCTGTAACACCAGGGAGAGACCTGACTTACCATGTGCTAAGCGTAAGCAGTGTTGAGGATGGAGATGAAGGTGCCAGAAAGAGTATTGTGGAGAGCCCTGTGTGTGGCTTTATTGTGGTAACTTTAGTTGACACTCAGACACAGGTGATGAAAGTGTTGTCCCCAGCACCCAGACCACTGCCCAGACACACTCTGCTCATCATGGACATCCGCTTCATGGACATGAAATGAAGCAGCATCTTGGGGGAAGGGGACTTGAGAAGAAGTGGGGATCATTTTAAGGAGCAGTTCTCTTGGTTTTTCCAAGTTGTTTCATTTTATGTTTCGTAAGGGCTGCAGATGTGAGAAATATAAGCGTGGGAATCAGCGCTGTAATTCAAAACCTGTTTTATAGACCACACTGTACAAATGTCTTTTGCTCTCATAAGTGCGTCAATTATTTTCTTTTTTTGATAATCTATTTTAGAAATATTGCTATTTTCTCTTGAGTAATAAATTTTAATTGTTAAAAGCAGGGCTCTTCACTCTTGTTGTCACCTCTGATCTTCTCTGTAGGGTAAGTGATGCAAGTTCTGGGGCATACAGCTCCAGTAACACTATTGCCACACAGTGAATTAATTTACCACCGGTCAGTGGACATTTCTAATTTTTCTCCTGACTGGTATGTGAATCTAGAAGTTGCTCATCTATCCTTTCTGTATGGGTTGTGTCAGTCTACTCATTTATGCCACATCATTGTCATTTTCACTACATGAGAATTTCACTTTCAGTGGGGAAGGGGGTGCAAATCTCTGGTAAAAACAAACGTGTTTTATACTAATTTCCATATCAACAATTGTTTAAGTTATTTGAATTCATCTAGTTCTTGGTAGTAATGATGGCTGATCCTAATTATAACTATTGAGCCTTAAAGGAAAAAAAAAAGATCCTAACTATAACAACCAAGCAAAACCAAGTGCCCTCACCGGACATTCTTGAGTTTTGTCTGTAAAGTGGGAGACGTGTCCTACCCTCCACACTGTACACATCCTGTAGTATTCATGTCTGTTTTGACCAAAGTACGATAAACGACACCAACCTATTAACTGTTTGGGAGTAGTACAGTAGGAGCTCTTTTAATGTTTGTTTGGGCAACACCTACCAGCTCACGGAGTATTCTTTACACCTAAATGCTGTTTTAATTTTCCACATCATCAACTATTTAACAACATACAGCGATGCTTGCTGATAACATTTGGATGCACAATGTGTGGAGACATCTCAAAAATACAAGAACATTTTAACGTGATTGTAAAGTATAACAAACTGGTGTTAATGTATCTGTTTTCTCTACTTTTTTTTCCAGATAAAAACAAATACATTTTTATATTTTTTTTTAATTTTCCAGAGACTGTATTTTAATTGAGGCTGGTTGGTTTGGTTAAATGATTCAACAATTTTTATTACCCTGATAATAATTCTTGCCAGGAATGGACTGGTTGGTCACTTGTCTGAGGTGTACCCAGATTTTGCCCACTGACATCTGGAATAGGCTCCAGCAAACCTCCATGACTATGGACAGGAATGTACTATGGATGGATTCAAACCTGAAACCTTAATGTGAGGCAACAGTTCTAACCACCTCAACTGCTGCCCATGCCAGGTCCAGGAACCACATTTACCTTTAAAACAAGGCTTCTTCTGCTAGTTAAATGCTAGGCCAACACATTCCTCATGTGGATTCAGTTTTTCCAAGTACACTCTTAGAATTAGTGCGCAAACTGAATTCATAGGGATTAATGTCTTTATTCAACCAATATGCTATTCATGAAACTAAGATGTTCTTCAGATTTAAAACAACAAAATAATGTTTTCTTGGTTTTTTATTTTTTTTGGGGGGGTGTCTTTCAGATGAATGTACACCATTCACCCTTAGAAGGTGGTATTATGACCACCCACCTAAACTGGAGTAGGTTTCCTTTGTCCTGCCAAACAGCTCTGACTGGTGTGTATGAATAACTTTTTTTGGGAGGGGGGGGTTTCTGAAGTTTCTGGCATTGGGAGGTGTGCACATTAGTAAATCATTTTGACCCTGTGGGCTGTAGGGTGGGATCTTTGTGGATTGGGCTTGTGTTCCACAGATGTCATCAGATGCCATCAGATTGAAATCTGTTGAGATTGAGGTTTGAGTGAACACCTCAGAGTCTTTTGGGCTTTTCCACTAAATTGGTTCCAGAGCTGGTTCCAAACCCGCGCCTGACTTAGAACCACTTCTTTGTTGTTCGACAGCCAACCACAAAACAAACACCTGTTCTATGCCAGGAAATCTGTTGCTGCTTTGGGCCCACACTCTTCTGGGCTATCTGCAAGAGCTGGTTATTTGGGTTGGGGGGTGTTATCGTGGCATGAACACTCTCTCCTTGCACCTTTGCACTGTGGTAGCCTTGTTCAAAGTGCAAAACAGTTTTGACAGTGCAAGAAACCAGCTAGTCTGACTAACATATTTTGACTGCCATATTAAAAAAAAAAAAAAAAAAAGAGCCTCTGTAGCCTCTGGTCCACTTCATTTAAAAGAGAGGAATAAAAGAAACTGTTTAAACATTTAAGTTAATAAGTTATTTGGAAGCAGCAGTGAAGGACAACTTTTAGTGATCTAAAATCAGCAGTGTTTGTGAATGTTCTTCACACTGCATACAGCGGCATTTACAATTGTTTTAAACTGAACTTTTAAATTACATTTGAATAAATAAACACTAGAGGGTGTCTTGGTATCACCTGCTGGCATTTATGGATCTCTCTAAAAACAGTGGGCATAAATGGTGTTTGTAGCAGTGTTAATAAATACCAGTCAGCATTTGGAACCATCTGTTTGAACAGCAAAGAGCATACATAAATGGCCAGCTGTTGTATACCACAACCTTTGTAAACACAGACTGGCATTATTAACATATTGGCTTTGAGGAAAAAGAAGGCTTGGTATGTATGGAAAAGCAAACCAGTTCATGAAATGTTCCAAAGTTGAACCACCCCTGAACTGGCTCCATCATCAGCCCAGCACCTGGTTAAAGTTGGTTGAAAATGTGTCATGTCCTTTAAGCTCCTCCTGAGTATTTTTATTGTTTTTTAAACACCGAGCAGTGTTACTTTGCCTGATAGTGGTTTTAATATTGTGCCTGTAAATTGCCAAGTTTACATTACGTGCCTACAGTTTCATGTTGGCTTGTCAAGTGTGATGACATTGTGGGGTAGTAGTTTCTGCAGTTCTGATGTATATTTATTGTGGACAAACATATAGTTAGAATTTACCAGGTACTTCTAGGGTTGGGTCAGAATAAGTAAAAAATATGTGTTACTCTGTTTAGATTATTTTAATGAATTCAAAGATAACCTTAATTATATCTTAGTTGAGCCTTAAATAAAATTGTCACGCCAAGGAAAATCAAGTAACCTTATGAGACGATCTTGAATGTTGCCTATAAAGTGGGAGACCTGTTCCCCCCGCTATGCAGTACACATCCTGTCGTGTCATTCTACCGCTCACTTGCCCTCAATGCTTGCCCTTCTTGACCTTGCCCTCACCACCATAAAAGAAAAAAAAAAGATTTTTCTTCTGCTTATAAAACCATATGAAAAGACAACCTGAGTGGGCATGTTTTATAGTAAGTGTATACATTTGTTTTGTGTAACTACATTGTAAAAAAAAAAAAAAAAAAAGGAAGAAAAAAAAGAAAAAGTAAGTATTGTGTCATAACAAATATGAGTTTTCGAAACTCAGGCTTGCCGTTTCCGAAAAGAAAACCACGCCTCCCCCATCTCTGATTGGCTGTTCCTCCCACCTGAAGACCGACATACTAGTTCCGGGATTTTGATGTCGGCCTAGCAAGCGAGCTAAGTATTCTGCTAGCGGCTAACTGAAGGAGGAGAAAAACGACCCACAGCCAAGACAGCTCCATGTTCCACATTAGGTGCGTGATTTACATACTTTCTACAGAAACTGTTTAGCTGAGAGTCGTTACTACTGTCTCGTTAATCGTCAATAAGAACGTGTCCACCAGTGTGGGGCTCCCATGCAAG
This sequence comes from Hirundichthys speculiger, assembly GCA_018398805.1. Lineage (NCBI taxonomy): Eukaryota > Metazoa > Chordata > Actinopteri > Beloniformes > Exocoetidae > Hirundichthys > Hirundichthys speculiger. The sequence continues at coordinate 77,843 of JAGFBZ010000571.1, forward strand.
CCAGGTAACCAACACCAGCTCCTAGCTGTGGTAAAGGACTGAGCAGTGTCGCAAAAAAACTTTTGAGGCTAGATAAAAGCCCACTGTGTATCGCGTTTAGATCTGCTCATATTTCTCGCTTCAACCAAAGTACCACAGGGCTTGTTCATTTAAAATGGTTGTGTGTATTTTCACGGCGATCACCGCGGTGTGAGCAGATTATGGCACCGTTAGTGACTGAATCCTCGGCGGCTGCATTGGCCTGCTTTTGACGCTGAGTATCTCTTCAAGTATCACTCAGAGATCAGCTCATACTGGATTGTCGTGGATTTTATCAAGATTACAGGAAGCTGTTTTCTCAAGACGGGTGGAATTTGCTCGAGCAGCCACTTAACGCTGTAGCATTGTCGTTGTGACATGACAGGCAAAGCTCGACACGGAGATTTTAGGATTAACATCCATTATAGTCGGATGGATTTGTTGTGGGACAGATGAGATGATTACCAAAAAGACAAACTGACACAGTCTCAGTTACAGCTCTTAATTTCTTATCACGGATGATTGTTGGACAGAGGGGTGTGTGTCCAAAGTATCAGATTACCTAGTCACTCCGTATCCGTTTTCGGTTTTATTCAAGCGGCACGGACTTTCTTTTTCGAACCTGGAGATGAAGGATGCTGGCACGGTGCGTGTCTCACAGATAGTTTTCTCTACGGTGCTTTGAGTTGCCAGTTGTGGGAGGTGTTCATAAAAAAAAAAAAAAAAAAAAAAAAAGCCCGAGGGCTCTGACGTTACAGCTGTCTAACAACAACAGCAGCGGTTCAACAACTCTGTGTGACTAACGATGAAAAGTCAGTTTTCTTAGTACAGCGAGACGCCGGGTTGTTGTGAAACCATTACTTCTCGCTCATAACTTTGTCCTAACCAGTTGTTTTTTTTTAACAAAATTTCTTCATGCGAAATGTCTTATTGTACTTTTTTATTGCTGTGTAGTTACTATGTTGTGTTCTTTATTATGTTGTTATACTCGATGGTGTATTGCAGCTCTTTCTTTTGATTAGCCAGTCAATCATTATCGGCATTGTGTATAAAGCTATATTAGGTTTTATTTTTCAACCAACTGTCAAAAATCACAAATTTTCAATGTGAAATTGGAAACAGTTAAGCAGCCGGAATTGAGGAAAATTTAGCATTTGAATAATTAGGTCAACTGGTGATTAAAACTAGTGGCAATTAAGAGGTAACTTGGAGAGCACACCACAATTGGTCTAATTGTATACTAATTTAATATCAAATAATTTGCAAATTACTGTTTCTTTCTTCTTAGGCTTGACAGGTTTGTGAATATGTAATGTAATTGTTGTTGCAGGAGTATCAAGCAGCTCGCCGACAGAGCCAGGAGATGAATGAAGACTCTGAGCTGACAATCAACAAGGACTAAAATATATCAAAATATGTAACATCCACACTGTACATGGATTTCTTTAAGAGATGCAGAACAGGGATGGAGGTCTATCTGCAGAGAATTTTGAGGTGGGAGAGGTCACTACACCCATCCCCAACCAAGTGCGGTGGCACCTTTGAGAACTACATGGGGCTTCTTTATGGAATGAGTTGATTCTGCCACTTTGACCCAGAGACTAAAGACGGTGGTCTCGGAGGATCAAGGGGACTCTGGTTGGATATTTGAGCTTTTTGTACTTGTGAAGGCAAGGCCCCCATTTCATCCATTTTTTGAAGCACCTTTTTAAAAAACATATTCCAGGTGGACGTTTGGTTAATGTCAAATCAGCTTTAAAATGATTTTTTGTTTTAGTTGGTTTTCCCCCAATTTAGTTTGACAAGCTGGAAGTGTCCCTCCTGCCGCCACCCTCAGTTTCTTCCACCCACCGTGTGCCTAAATAAGCCCGCTTGGGACTATTACAGAAGTCATCAGTAGCTGCTGTGCTCAATTCTCTGTCTGTTCTCCTCTTTTGGCCTGCTGGACTACCTCTTCACTTTTCCTTTCTTTTTATATTAATTTTCACTGAAGGGGATAATCAGAACTTAAGCACATTGATGAGCTTTAATGTAAACACTGAGTTTTAGGTTGTGTGGACACGTGTCTGATTTTTTTTTTTTTAACAAAAAAAAATATATATACATATGCACAGCAGTGTTTATATCTTTGCACCAAATACAGTCACATTCAAGCCATACAAATTATTTATCAATTACTTACATATATTTTTGTATCACATTAGTCTTGTATAGAAATTAAGATTATGCATACAAATTAAAAATTTACAGCAAGGTGTGCACTTGAAAGTAAAGCTGTATTGTATATTGCTATATTAAAAAAAACAACAACACCGTGTTGTTTCAGATCAGTTCCAGGATACGTTTCTGTCGGACATAGAGAATCCCATAGTGTTGGTTCTCCTTTCCAGTCTTTAGTGATGGCCCCCCCCTCTAAAACACCAAATTCATCATTTTGACCTGTAAAGCTCCCCTTTACAGTTGGTAGGTTGTAGATATCTACCTCCCTGTCTTCCTTCCCTGTCTCTTGTCTCTGATGCCGGGTTTCAGTGGTGGGGGGGTTGGGGGAGGAGTAGGGGGCCCTGCTTCTGCTCCTCCCCGTCCATTTCGACCAAGCCGATACGTCCCAGTGTCTGCAGCCACTACTTTCCTTGTGGGAGCGACAACCCTCTTCTTCTGCTTCACGTGAGTGTTTTAACTGGACTGTTTCTGATATAAAAACATTTACTCACATAGATTATAGACTAAATTGTTTCATCATTTTATTGGTACACCTGTGTGTTTGCCAAAAATCCATATGCAATATTTTATAAGAAGACATGCAGCTGTTAATTCAGAAGATTTGAACTGGTTATAACTGTCATCTTTTGGGTTTTACTACGGTTTTACTCTTTCACACCTGTGAGTGCTGCATTTACAATCACTGTGTTATATATTTAGCAATGAGGAGCTCAGTGGAGCTACTTGGGGTTAATTTGCCTTGCAGAAAGGTTCATCAGCAGTTGTTGATGGAGTGCAGAAGAAGCAGTTTCCCATCTGTGGGTTGCTAACAAACTGCTTGGATGCGTTTTTGTTACTACAATTTTGTTTCCTGTCATTTTTCCTTATACTGCCCAGGTGCCCATGGTTGTCAGAGTATTTGTCCTCTGTCATTCCCATCTACAATGCTGTGATCTTCCTCTTCACCCTCGCCAATTTCTGCATGGCCACTTTCATGGACCCTGGAGTTTTCCCCAGAGGTAAGGTGTCAACAGTGCTGGTCTGCAGGTCTTTCCTCTGGAATGTTATCGCGCACCAACAGTGCAGTGCTTTTCAGTATGTGACACGCAAAGCTGAAAAGAATCATGAGTTATGACCACAGGCCACTTAATGCTAGAAAAACATATCATGAGTCATTGTGATGTGAGCAGAGTTGTGTGTTGTTTGTCTGTAGCGGAAGAGGATGAGGATAAAGAGGATGATTTCCGTGCTCCTCTTTATAAGACGGTGGAGATCAAAGGCATCCAGGTGCGGATGAAATGGTGCTCAACCTGCCGGTTCTACCGCCCCCCGCGCTGCTCGCACTGCTCGGTCTGTGACAACTGTGTAGAGGTACACAAACTTACACTTCTCATAAACACAATTTCCCGGACATCATTTTTTTCTTTTTTTTTTATTTTATGAGCAGTTTGGTTTACTTTTCAATATACATGTGAGTGAAGGTTTCACAGGTAAATAAAACAGGATGTGGTGATGCTTAATGCTTTTGGGGATAATTTTTTTCCCCCCTCTCAAATCTTGTTTTTGTGATTTTTAAATTCAAGATTTGAAAATTATTGTATTCAGGTTTTCAAGACAACCACTAAACCTGAAAACACGATTTAAATAGTCACTACAGATACATGTGATGTGTTTTAGTTTCAAAGGTAAGTCCTAATTTCACAGTGAGCCTCTAAACTCCTGAGTGACATGATTGCTCAGCCTAGATTTGGCCTATTTTTAGAGGAGGTGGAATTTATGTGAACAGCTAATTATTACTGTCTGTGTTATAGCTCTTATCTTTGATTTCCTCTCAGTGATGTATTTATTTACGCCTGCATTTCCTTGTCTTCTGACTCCTTGCTCTCTTAGGATTTTGACCACCATTGTCCTTGGGTGAACAACTGTATTGGACGGAGGAATTATCGCTATTTCTTCCTCTTTTTACTGTCTCTTACCACCCACATTGTGAACGTGTTTGCTTTTGGCTTGGTTTATGTCCTGCACCACCGCCAGCAGCTGGATACGCCACATGCTGCTGTTACGTATCCTTTACTTGGCATTCAGTTATAAAAAGGCAAAAAAAAAAAAAAATCTCATGGGGCATTTTTTTTCTGTTTGACTTGCTTTGTTGTATGTTGTTGTTGTTGTTGTTGTTGTTGTTTTTTTTCCTCCTTATTTATTATGTCCTTAACTCTTTCTCACAGTATGGCTGTAATGTGTGTGGCTGGTCTGTTTTTTGTCCCAGTTGCTGGTCTAACAGGGTTCCATATAGTACTGGTGGCCCGTGGTAGGACTACAAATGAACAGGTACATACAAGAACTGGTTGTGTGCATCATTAAATTAACTCACACAGCTTTCTTCAGTTTTTTTAGATGTTGGTATCTATGGGATTTGAAAAGTATTTGTTTTAAAGAACAGTTGTTTTTCTTTCCCACTGTAGGTGACAGGGAAGTTCCGGGGAGGCGTTAACCCTTTCACCGATGGCTGCTTGAGGAATATTTCACAAGTACTTTGCAGCTCCCAGGCACCCAGGTCAGTACTCTCTTCTCCCCTGCACTCATCTGTTTACTTCTCTCCTTATAACACATTTTCACATTTTTCCCCAGCTCCTTCTGTCTTTCCATTGGTCTTTTTCCCATTACATTTTCCACCCTCTTTTATTGTTTTCATCTGTCTGCTCATTTCATGGAATATATGAGTGCATGCAGTCCCTCTGAATGGATTCTGGCGTGAGGTGATGTTTGTCAGTAGAGTAGCATGCTGCTTAGCCTGTTGTTCATTGCTTGTGTAGCTTTAAATAAAATTGAATATGTGCATACATTACAGGTACATGGGCCGGTGGCGTAGCCGTCAGGCAGTAGAAATACAGCCACCCTTTCTTAGACCGCCGTTCACTGAGGCCCAACTGGAAGCCAAGGTCCTGGACAACGGCATCCAGAATGACCGACACAGCACTAGGGTGAGTCGAACGACATCTGAAAAACTTGCTGTCAGCATACTGTTAAACGCATTTTCCTATTTAAATATTGAAAACTTAAGAACAACACAGAAACCCTGTGCAATGTAAGATGGAAAAATAACATGAATGAAACGTTAAGCCTTTGCTGACACTAGTGTGGATCCATTTTAAAATGTCTAAGTTCTGTTATGGTTACACCTGGCGTCCACACTACTCCACCGAGTTTTAGATTCAAAAACAAAACATTGTTGATCCACTGCAGACCCTGCTTCATTTTGTAAATGAAAGTGTTACAGTTTAATAGGGATGAACAAAACTGGAAGCATTTATAAACAAAAATGTTGTTGCACAGATCGGCTTCACGTTTCAGTCTTTTGGTCATAGAACATAGCGTATATATCACATAACCCTTACTAAAACACACACACACGCAAACAAAAAGAGCATTAGCAACAGTAAAACAACAACAACATGGAAACAGAACAGTCATCTTTGTTGTCCTTTACATTAGTTGTTATGCAGCTAATTTCTATATTTAATAATAGTACAACGGCCTGCATTGTATGCATGTATGTATGTATGCATACTGTGTGTGTATATATATAGAGGTACCTGCATGGTTCACCTCTATAAGAACAATCTGTAATGGAAACAAATTCCAGCAGACCATGCTGATGCGGACACAGATGGGGATAATTTTAAAGCATCATCAGCATCAGCAAAACCAAACAGATGATTGAAGATTTCTGCGAAAATGAGTACAACTCCTCCTTCTCTCAGCTGTGATCAAGTAGCTGTGGAGATGGTTTTCTGCCTTGAAAATCTCAGGGTATATGCACGTCACCAGTCCCTTCACTGTTGAGAATCATCAAGAAGGATCATAAATGCATATACTTCTGAGGAAATTAAGGAGGGTAGGACTAGACTCCAACAGCTTCGGCTCAGAGGTGTGTGATGGCGAACACGCTGGCTTCCTGCATCACTGTGTAGTATGGTAGCTGCACAGTGGCAGAGGAAAAAAAAACACTGCAGTAGCTTTTAACGTCTGGGAAAAGACTATTGGATGCAAGTGCCACCCGTCTCTGTCATGTACATCAGCAGATGTATTAACAAGGCACGTGCATCAGGTGACTCCACCCACCCTGCACCTGAACTGTGTACCCCCCTGGCCCCAGAGAGGAGGCTACGCGGCCTCTGAGCAAAGATCACCAGACTCTGGAACAGTTATTTACTATTTACTATTATACTGAGCTGTAGACTGTTTATTAGAGATTGCTGTCACAAACCGCACTTTCAAGCTACTTCACTAATTCTTTATTGTCTAAATTTGTTCTTGTAGTATTTAATTTTTGACTTATTTAATGTGGAAATTTTAAAGTTTGGTTAGTTTAATCTTTCAAAATGTGTAAAATATAATATATTTACTAGAGAACTGGGTACTTGGTGTCAGTTGTTCTCCCACTGAGAAGTTGCTGCAAGTTTGTCTTTTTTCACGTTTTCATGGTCATAATGACAATAACGTATCTTGAATCCTTGCAGAGGAAACTATATTAGTGTGGGCATGGTCTAAGTGTAAGATATTTTTTACAATAATGTCATGGTGAACAGTTTTTTACTGGAAAAACAAAGGGGAGTAATTCATTCTTAGCAGAAGTCAAAGTCGAAATCCACATGTTTCAGCATCTGACCTTCTCTGATCTGCATTGTTGGACGAGGTCAGGTCACATCGGCATGAGAGTTCCTCCAGTGCAGGCCTGGGTGTTGAGCTAGAAGCAACTTTACAGATTTTTTCACCTCATCAGAAACCAAATTGTTTGGGTGGTACAAACCGTGCATAAATATGTGTAAACCCCGAGCCTTTGTTGGCCTCACTTTCATGAGTCTGTAAATGCCTAAATAGTGGTGCTCTCATAGTCACTGTCACACATGACCCAAAATCCAAAAACATACCATATTTGCATACATCAATCACTTCATGGTTAATCATATTCCAAAACCATTATGACTCAAAAAACAGAAATTAAAAAAGTCATTATAGAATTTTTTTTTCTTAGAAATTGCTTTAACTCTTTTTGCTAAGCAGTCTCATCTTACATTTTAGTCACTTGGTTTTTAGTTCTGCTCCATAGTTACTTAAGATATGCTCGATCTCTTTATTATCTTTTCCAGTCAAAAGCAGTCTAGATCAGATGGAGAGCCAGTCAGCTGATGCAGAGGCTCCACCTCCACCAAAGCCAGATCTTCGGTACCCTGGCGTGCCCCGTGCTGACACAGAGGGTAAGACAGACGCAAACATGCATGAGGGAATCCAGGCAGTCGAAAACAAATCACTTAATGTGTCGAGACGTGAGGGTTGACCATAAATCGGAGTGGGTGGGTAGGGGGTGTAAGTGTGCAGATTTATTGTTTGTTTTGTAATCATAAACACATCTCACTCAAATATCACTTATCTTTTTTTGGGGGTCACTCAGAGAGCAGTTTGTTGACTGAGGCTCCACCAACACCATCTATGTACAAGTACCGACCCCCCTACAACAGCCCAGGAAGGAACCACTCTGCCGTGGCACATCCAAATAAGGTACATTTCAATTTATATGTAGAGACGTAAAAGTACCGGGATATAAAATATTTACATCAACATTAATCATATACGTTTGTCTGATATCAGACTACTATGTAGATATGTGAATCTACAACCCCAATTACAAAAAAGTTGGGATGTGTAAAATGTAAATAAAAACAGAATGCAATAATTTGCAAATCTCATAAACCCATATCTTATTCCTAAAAGAACATTAAAAAACATATTGGATGTTGAAACTGAGGCATTTTACCATTTCATGGAATTTATTAGTTTATTTTGACTTTAGTGGCAGGAGCACATCACAAAAAGGTTGGAACAAGGCTAGAAAAGTAATTGACGGAAATCAAAAACAAATGGACGAGTATTAACCATTAAGTAGGTTTATGAGCAACAGGTCAGTGACATTACTGGGTATAAAAGGAGCATTTCAGAGAGACATGTAAAGATGAACAAAGGTTAGGCAACAAAGTGTCTAAAAACTGTGGAACAATTCAGAAAAATGTTCTTCAATATAAAACTGCAAAGACTTTGAAGATTCCACAATGTACAATAAATAATATCAAAAGATTCAGAGAATCAGGAGGAGTGTCTGTGTGTGGACAGAAGTCAAAACTGGATGCATGGGATCTTTAAGCCGTTAGGCAGCCCTGCATTATAAACAGGCATGATTGTCTAAAGGACATCACTGCTTGGACTCGGGAGCACTTCTAGAAATCACTGTCTGAGAACACAGTTTCCCGTGTAATCCACAAATGCAAGTTAAAGATGCAGATGAATCAAAAATCCTTTCTGGAAACCATGGACATCATATCCTGCGGTCTAAAGAGAGGAGACTGACCATCCGGCTTGTTAACAGCTGACAGTTCAAAAGTCTGCATGTCTGATGGTATGGGGTTGCTTTAGACCAGGGGTGTCAAACTGATCTGTGAAAGGGCCGTGTGGCTGCAGGTTTTTGTTCCAACCATGCAGCAGCACAGATGACTTGTTTTAGTCAATCAACTGAACTGGTTTAGACCTTCAGTGAAGACAACTGGTTGATTGACTAAAACAAGTCAGCTGTGTTTCTGCATGGATGGAACAAAAACCTGCAGCGGCCACACGGCCCTTTCACGGATCAGTTTGACACCTGTGCTTTAGACCCTTTGGTGTGGGCAGCTTCCACATCTAGAAAGGGACCATCAATCCTGAAGAGTCCATAAAGGTTTTAGACCAGCATAGAACAGACCAGGTGCTGAACTGTCTTTCCTGCAGTCCGGACTTTTGATGAATAGAAAACATTTTGCACATCATAAAATGAAAAATCTGCCAACAAAGGCCCAGGACTGTTGAGCAGCTAGAATCCTGCATCAGATGAAAATGAGACAACATTCCTTTCTAAAACTCCAGCAACTGGCCTCCTCACCTCCCAGATGTTTACAGACAGTTGTTAAAAGAAGAGATAAATCAAATCAAATCAAAATCAAATCCTTTATTGTCACTGTTCACATTGTTACCAACATTAACTGTGAAAATCAGTTTAGCAGCTCCACATGGCAGCAGGAGAGAAAAACAAGAAAAAACACAAAAGCACGATATCACAATAAACAATATGAAAACAATATAAAATATAAAATATAAAATATTTACAAGGTATAAAAAAAAAGGAGATGGCTATGATAAATAAAATGGGTATGATAAATACGGGTATCAGTGTTATTATTTACAGCAGGATAAATAAAATGGGTATAAAAAATACAGGTATCTTTTATTATTTACAGCAGGTAGGTGTCTTTGGGGGGGAAGGGATATTGCACTTGGTCGTCAGTGTGACCATTGTCAGTCTCAGAGTGGGGTTGGGAGGTGATGGCTTTGACGGCCTGGGGGAAGAAGCTGTTAATGAGTCTTGTAGTTGTTCCAACTTTTTTGAGATGTGTTGTTGCCATCAAAGTGAAAATGAGCAAATATTTTCCGTGAAACATTGAAATGTCTCAGTCTCAACTTCTGATATTTTCTTCATGTTTTACTGGTAATAAAATTTAAGAGATTTGCAAATCATTTCATTCTGTTTTTTAATGTAACTTTTACACAGCGTACCACTTTTTTTTAAAACTTGGGTTGTAAATACATTCAATAGAAGACATACAACTTTGTAGATTTTTTTTTCTCCACTGCCAGCTATTTTTAGAAAAGCTATTTGTGTTTACCTTATTGCACAAAAAAAAAAAAAACAAGGACAGCAAAATAATAACAACATAATAAACAGTGGCAAGCAGGCTGGAGCCTGTTTTGTCTGCCTTTTAATTTACTTTGTTGTTAATAAATGCCCCTCTTTTTGTTTTTACTTTTAAATTGATCATTCAGTGGCCATCGGTTGAGCAGTAAGTCTCACTGCGTCTGTATCCCTTTGGCTGTCTCTGTGCCTTTGAGTAAATCTATCCTTTCCCCTGAGACTACATTGACTGGAATGTGCAGTTTATTTACCATATGCATTTGTATTTCCATTTATGTGTTGACAATCACAGTCTTTGACATGCAGTGTCTGTGTTTGTTCAAACCAGTCAATGTTTCCAGTGCAGTAGTGATGATGGAGCCCAGTCAAGCATCCAATTCTCCCCACCACTTTTTTCTTTCTTTTTTGTCCTGTTAGAATTTGTACAAAAACTGTTTTCTGTTCTCTGTTTTTCTCTTCCCGAGATAAAATGGTAATTTTCTTACTTCTGCCCTTCCACACTTGTGCTGTCATCTTTATCCTTTTTTTTCCTTACCTTCTTTACTTTTGGTCTGTTTTTCCTCCTCTCTTCTCTGCTCAGATGATCCGCGGGGAGAGTCTTGACTCTCCATGTCCCTCCATCCTCAAGTCCAGCCGCCAGCCTAGCTACCGCTCAGAGCCGAGCAGCCTGGATGGGGCCACAGTGGTGGGGGGAGGTGTAGGGGTGCGCAGAGGGGGAGGGGAGAGGGGTGAGGGCTCTGGAGGCACTGGCGGGACTGCTGGGGGAGTGTCAGGGGGCATGTCAGGTTACTCCCTGACTGGGCGCTCCTACACCTCCTACCCATCCTCGCTGGTTCTGTCCACTGGCGGCTCACGCTCATCAAGCCTGCGCTCAGCACAGACTGCACATAACCCACTGGCCACCCTCCAGTCCGAGGGCACCACAGACACAAGCTACAAAAGCCTGGCCAATCAGACGCCTCGGAATGGCAGCCTGTCTTATGACAGCCTGCTGACACCATCCGAGAGCCCAGAGTTCGAGTCAGCCGCCCACGAGCTGTCACCACAGAAGCCTCATGTTCCATTTCCCTCATCGACCATAGCAGTCCAGCCTGAGGTGGTGTCACCCAGCAGCCCGCTGCAGGGCTACACGTCGCCCTTCCTCTCAGCTCAGATCGCCCAGCAGAGGGAGGGGCAGCTGCTCCAGGGCTCTGCCACTTTCTCCTCCCCCCATAGGGCCTACTTGCGTGCTGTCAGTCCACCCCCTGCCACCTCCTCTGGGCCACCTGAGGCCAAGCACCTGCTCCACCATAACCAGGACTTCTCTTCCCGCGCTCCTCGTAACGCTTCCTCCTCACTCTCTAACCCTGGGGCGCGCCCACTAGAGCCCCCTGTTTCACCACCTCCTCGTGGCCTCTCCCTCAGCAAGTCCCCATCTTACACTGGGGAAGCAGGGCCTCAGCACAAGCCTCGGGCTGCAGGAGGGGGCGCTGTGTTGGGAGGGGGAGGAGTCGGAGGAGGGCAACAGGCTCCACAGTGAGTAGTGATCCCGTTGCCCGAGTCGTCAGCCTGCCACTTTTCTCCCTTCTCCCTTTTCTCCTCTTCTGCCCTCCTGGTTTGTGTCAGCCCTTCTCTTCCTCCCTGATCTGTGTGAGTCTTCCTTTTCCTCCTACATGGTTTACAGTCAGTCTTAACTTGTTTACTCTTTGGGTAACTGTTTGGTGTCTGTATGAGTCATTTGTTGGATGGGTTGTTAGAATGTGCAGATGAATATTAAAAGCATGTAAGTGTTGTGTTTAGCTCAGTTACAGCATGCCTGACCTTGCCATTTACTTCTGCCCTGTACTCTTTTTGTGTACTTGTCTTTTCTTGATTCACCAAGTATTGTTACCAAATGCCTTACAAGATTCTACAAATACAAAGATTTGCTTTTTGTACTTGTTATTTTTGAAGTAGAACCTCTCACCTCCACCTCCTTTTCTTCCCTCTCTCCTCTCCCTCTCTCTCCCTCATTTTGCCCCAACCCTTCTCCTGCTCTTGTCTTCGAATGGCTGTCCAATCAGATCCACCTCTCGCCCAGTCTTGGCTAATCACATCACATCCAAACCAGGGGGAGGTGTGAAGAAGGTAACCGGCGTTGGAGGGACCACATACGAAATATCGGTTTGAGGGACAAGCTCCCACATGATCTGTCACAAGGAAGGGAGAAAATTATCGGAAAGCTTCACTTGCCTCTTATCTTAGCTGGATATTATTCATGACTGCAGGCCCCCGAGAAGTGACTGGACTCAAGTAGCAGGCCTGTCTGGTACTCACTTTGATATCTTTTTAATGCCACTAGCCAATCTTCTCTGCCGGCCTTTCAGATTTGAACAAAAACAAACCGGGGATACTGATTCATTTTTCACAGGATTGGTTGTCTTCATTTAACCACTTTGTGAGCCATAGACTGATGTGACTGTGACCATCACGGCTGGGTACATATATGTTTGGAAAACATGCAGACCTATTCCATGATTTGCTTTCTTTCTTTGGTACATTGGTACACAGAGTTTTCACAGGGGTGTACCAACACTTAAGAAAAAGATGGTCTTCATCTAGTGGATGTTGAATTTTAAGACTGTTGACCAATAGAAACATCTGAATGGACCACACAGATGAAAGAATCTGACTTATAGCAGTATAATTTTAGTTTTATAATTTTTTTTTCTTAAATATGGTTTTATATAAATGTATAAAATCGTAAAGATTATTATCATTGGGTTGAAATGTCAGCTATTGAAGATGACTATTGATGAGGGTGGCAGATGATACTGTAATTATTCATGGAGCGAGTTTGGATCATTTGCCTGTTTTATATAACTGATGGCTGCATCAGCCACATGCAAGATTTTGCTGGAATTTTCATCATCCAAAGAGAAGGATGATCCTTCTCTTTGATGAAATCATGATGTATTGGACACCAAAAGTGAGAGGAAAAAAAATATTTTTCAAAGCCACAAAGAACTTTTGATTCTCACGACTGCAGCACAAAGATCTTTGTGGAATGTACGCTTGTAATGTTTATGCTAGAAACATTATGCAAAATCTGTTTGTAGCTTTAAGATCATGCTTTATGTCAACATTTTTTTTCTTTTTTCTGTTATTTGTCAGTCAGTAAGAGGCTAGCAGTATCCATAGACCTTCAACTGGTGGCCAGCCAAACTGGGACAATGAGGGAAGGGCTTATTTATTTCACCAGACAAAACTACTTTGTAGTGATGGACCCAAGTTTAAATTTTGTTTTTCCCCAATTTCAGAGAAAGAGGTAATGGAGGAAATCTAAAAAAAAAAAATTTCTGGAGAGAAAAAATTTGTAAATGAAATTGATGCCACTGAATAGATTAAATGGGGACTGCATTTTAAATGCGTTGATTAGGTTTTGTCTTAAGACCATTTATAGCAAGTGTGCTTTTATTTAAAATTCTTATTGTTTTTTTTTTTTTTTTTACACTTTCTGAAAAATATAAACAATTAGATTCCTTTGTTTGACTTGATCATGTTTAGTTACATTTCTGTAAAGTACTTGTTGAGAAAAGATTCATTGGAGGACATGAGATGTCCTCTTTCTGGATTGGGCATCAAAGAGGATTTTATTTATTTTATCCTTTGTGTCAAGGCCCCTCAGCAGTGTTTGGAGTACAACGTTAAAGCTGTGTGAATGTGGCACATCTTTTTGGGGAAAGTGGAAGCTTCAAGCACACAATTACCAGTTGACCCAATCAACTGTGTTGCGAGTGTTTCACCCTGCCAGGCTATGTCTATGGTGTGCATGTATTATTATTATTATTAATTTTTCAATTTTATTTTGTTGTGCTGATGGCTTCACAAGCGTGCATTCTTGTGAGATTGTCAGTTCCTACCCAGTTCATGTGCGGGTGGCAAAAAGAAACATTTTAATGGCCCAAGCAGCTGTCTTACAGAGATAAAGAGAATCTGTATTACTCCTGCTCTGGCCAAGGATTGTAGCCACTGAACAATCTGAAATTACACTTATGTGTGACTTTAAATATTGCTATTGTGGGCTGTGATGAATGGAACAAGTTTCACAAATATCTGTAATGAATACATTAGAAACATTTCCGAAATGGCCTTAAAAAGAATTTTTAAGAAAATGTCTACTCAGAATAAAAGGTCAAACTGTTCAGAAATTGTATTATTCATGGATCTTCTGTGCACTCAGTTTCACCTCACTTTTTATTTTACTTTTGTATTGAATTTTTAAAAAGTTACAAAATACTGAAAGCAAAAAAAACAAAAAAACAGCAACATTGAGATGATACTGAAAGTAATAAAAGGTATTCTTCCTTAAATAGCTTAAGACAAGTATTTCCAGATCACTGTGATTTGAATGCATGACTACATTTCAGCCAAGCTGCATCATGCCCATCAAACCAGACAAACATGTTTCAGCTTATAGTCAGTTTTCACCAAAGACAGTTTCCACACTTTAATAGTGCTAAATCTGTTTTTCTCTCACCATTCTGCAATATTCTGTATTTTTACAATAATGCAAAACACTTATGGCAGCACAAAATGAAAGACTTGATTATTTCATCATCCTTTTCACTGGTCCTTCTTGCTTTCTGTCAGCTCCTCAGCATTGCTGGTCTCTTGAAGCTCATCGCTGCCCTCCTCAGGAGTAGAGCCATTCTGCTTCTCTTCCTTTGCACTGAAACTTTTATTCAGCTTCTTGGATTTTTGGAAAAGCTCATTGAGGTTAAACTCCCGGATGATGTTCTCCTAGAAATTAAGTAAGTTTTGCAGTTAGCTTTGTTGCCAGCAATATAGTCAGTAGCCTATGCAATTAACATTTGTTAAAACACCTCATTGAAGGTCCAAGATACAGCTCTCCCTTTTTTGTCCACCATTGGACGTCTCATAACTTCTCGACCTCCTTGAAAAAGCACCAGTGAGGGCAGCTGCTTTGCCAGAGGAGATGTACTAACTCGGTACCTGTTGAGAGAGAGGTCGTCACGCAATGGACAGTCTTCAGAGAATATGTCCAAGTAAGGAATTTCTAAAAGTTCTAGCCATATTCTTGCATTAATTTAAAAGGGAGTGAAAAAAAATGGCTGACTTCTCTGAAACTTCCCCAAAGCGACCGATGTCCACCTTCCCAAATCGCAGTCCAGCACAGTTGTACCTATTGTTTGCAAAGGAAGATGCATTAGTCAGTTATACCAAAAGGATAACCTGTGTTCAACTGTCTAACATTACATTGCAACATGTAAATTCAATTATCTGACATGTCAGCTGAAAAACATCTAATACCATAGTTTTGTAGGGAGGAACAGCGATGTTTCAAAGTTTCAGAGCCATTTATGATTCTCTATGAATCTGCATTTATACATGAAAATAAATTGAATGTTTTACCAGAACGCTCAAAATATACTATGCAGAAATACAGAAAATTATAATCCAAAGGTTTCTAGGTTCAGAGACTCAACCAATAAATGTGTTTACTAGTAATGGACATTATGCATCTTCATTAAGCATCAGACTACGTGGTTGTTTACTAGCTGGTAGTTTATGGCTACAAACTATAGTTTATGTATTTTCAGCTGATCTAAGCATCTCACTCAAATATAACCAAAGATCTAACTAACAGGTGAAACTCCCTGCCTGAAACATAATAAACTCAATTACTGTCAGGTATAACAGTTACAAAACATCCTTCATAAGTGTGAGAACTGGAAGCAGAGAGGTGATTCCGTACTTTAGAGAGAGGTCAGCGAAAATGGGAGCAAAGGACTGGCAATCAGAGGACCAGTTGGCGTAGAACTCAACGATCCACGTGACACGACTGTCCCTCTGCAGCTCCTCCTAATGACTCAACAACACAAAAACAAATCAGGACAAATAACTCATGTGCATGTCTGTCATCCTGGCCCACTCACCTCCCAGACCAGCCTGTTCTATTCCAGGTTCAAATGTTTCATATTCAGTTGATAAAATACGATAATGTGCCTTCTGTGTTTGATGGACACTGCTCAAAATGCAGACTAATATATACTGTGTGTGTATTAGCCTAAACAGTGTGTTTAGGCTAATTGCTAAAAAAAATATCCTGCCTAGGTTTCATATAGAATAACCATTAATTACAGGAATAATAGGAGAAATTATATGAAAAGTTCAGTCTATTATAGAGAAAAGGGCTTGAGTTTTGTAAAAGCGCCTCAAGTGGTCCCTGGATTAGAAAGGTGATTTATAAATTGTTGGGGACGTTGTTGCTATGCTTGGTGAGACAGATAAGTCACATCAAATATTAATCTCAATAGACTGAGCTGTAAATCATTCCCAGTCTCTCCTGACATGAGATTTTACTGAACACATGTCCTAGTAACATAGCAGTGTACATGAAAATGAATTCTGAGATGGTAAAGGACTTACCTCTATGGTCTTGTCACTGAAGTACTTGATGTATTCTGGGCCCATGTACATAGGAGGCTTACAGGTCATGACAAATGCTGGAGACAAAACACATCAAATATTATATTATACTATTGTATTATTTCTTTATATACAGTACAGGCCAAAAGTTTGGACACACCTTCTCATTCAATTGAATGAGAAGGTGTGTCCAAACTTTTGGCCTGTACTGTATATCTGAGCAAAAACAGGACTGTTATTCAGTTTGGCAAATGCTGCATTTTTAGAGCACCAATATTGCAGTACATTTATTTGAAGAGAGTGTTAAAGAGGACATGCTATGAAAAAAAAACTCTGTGCTTCTGACTAGGGCTGCAGCGATGCACTAATCTTGCGATATGATACACGATATTCGGCTCACGATACGATATATATCGATATTCATCTTACAATACATTAACAAGATTTTAAAGGGACAAAGTGATTTTGGTGACATCTTGTTTGTGTTCCAATGACTTTGTTTGAATTTATTGAATTGAAAGCATCAATTACAGATTATGTGGCTGACAGGCAGCTTGCAAAAGCTGGACAAAATGAATAAAAGATTTGTTGAGAAAAACAGTTTCATTTACTTAAACAGTGCAAATTGTTGCTTGCAAGCTTTTAAAGGTGGGACACGGGGGTTCTGAAAGAAGCTTAGAATATCGATACCCACGGCTGAAAAATCGATACTCTCTGGGGAAATAAAAATATTGATATATATATCACAGAATCAATAAAATCACTCAGCTCTACTTCTGACCATGTATTTGGGTGTCTGAAATTACTACCAACTCAAAAACAAGCACAACCCTATTACTTTGTTTGGGGAGGCCTTGGTGATTCAGTTAGCCTTTCAATTTGACATCACTAATCCAGGTCGAAGTAGTAAAGTCTCCTGTCTGTCTGTCTTTATCTCCAACATTGTGCTGCATTGTGCAGAGATGTAAGGACATAGCTCTTGATGTATCTCTGTGATATTTTGACAAATACTTGTCACAGACATTTAATTAATACTCCGATAAAAAAAACATGTCAGCTTCTGAAAAACATCACAATATGTCTCCTTTAAGGATAGAGAGTGAGATATGTTGGATAAATAAAACCATTTCCCCACAATTTGGCAAAATTGATGAATATCGACAAATAATTTTACTGAGATCATTTATTTTGCTTCAGCTGGGTCCTAGAGGGCATGTAAGGGTTTCCTGAAGATTTCTATTGGGAGTTGCCTGGTCTTAAAAAAGAAAGAAAGAAAAAGTGTTTTAATGCATTCATTTGTTTTAATGTACAAATTACAGCTTTTTATAAACACTGACATTCCGGGAAAAAAGATTTCCCACACCGTTTAGGTTTATAGATCTAAACTTATAGACAAAATGACATATTATGGGTGTGTGTATTTAAATTAGTGCATGAAATACTTGGACAATGCTACCACCTATAGGCCACTTATGTGTATATGTTGATTTATGATCCTGTTTATTTCAGCTGCGCAGTTTGACTATAAACTGTATTAAAAGAGCTATAGAGACTTGGAACCATTTCTAACCCACAGCTGTGAAAAATAATTGATGAAAGAAGTAAAACGGTAACAACCCAGAAGAAATACACACCACCAAATACTGCTGTGAGTTCTAATGACTTTGAAAAGGGGAAGTTCTTACTCATGAAAATTGGGAGGCCAACTTCATGTATGGCTAAAGATTTAAAGCATATGCTCTCTCTTCAGAGAGACAGAAGCTTTTGAGGTATTTGCAAAAACACCATGGCTGTGTTCTCAGGGATGAAAATGACGACTGCGTCAAGTAAAAAGGCGAATCAGACAGATGGCAGCCTGGGCTTAACCAATGAAATCAATATGCTTTTCAACATGTTCTGCTCAGGACGAAAGTACTGCAGCTTCCTCTCTTACCCTCAGCCACACTGATCTTACAACTTTGCACTGATCTTACACCCTTCCACAGCTTTTTTTTTACCTCCACGGTCTCATCTCCCACCTGAGTCGTGGAATCTCCAGCTCCATTGTCATCTCCCACCACACCAGGAAACAGTAAAACATAAACTCCCTCCATCTCCAGCCTGTTTGTTAATAACTCTGTACACCTCAGACCTCTAGAACAAGTCAGAGTCCTGTCATCTGCAGAAATGCTCTGAAGACTCTACTGTTGAGGGGTGTATCAGTGGTGGACAGGAGGAGAACTGGGAGACCGCTTTGAGGCATGGTGTAGGAACAGTCACCTCATTTTAGAGATGAACAAGACAAAGGAAATAAGGGTAGATTTTAGAAGGGCTTAGAAAAAGGCAAACACTATTTCCCTCTTGAGAGGAGAGGTGGAGGAAGACTACAGACACCTGTAAAATATCCATCTAAACTGCAGCATTTTGAGATCGAAGCGTGCAGGCTGGTAACCTACTGCTTCTATATGAAAGTTATTCAAAAATATCCACCGTAACTCAAATTTAAACTATATAAGGCAGTATTTGTCGCAGACCACTGACCGACACACAGGGCAAGGTAGAGAATGCCAAGCCGAATGTCCAGCCGGAAGAAGAGGATGGTGTTGGCCACTTTACTGAACATGAACAAGTTCCCTATGTGCTGCTCCAGAGTGACTGAGAAAGAGAAGAGAAGAGAAGAAAAGAGACGGAGTAATGAGTGGATCAGAGGAGAAACCTTCACAGTTGAGCAAGGTCAAAGGAGGGTGGGATTACACCTGCAACGTTTAGACAACAAAGTTAGGTTTTCAGTGAATCACTTCCTGAACAGGGCTTGGTGTGGGACCTCTACTGGTCTCAGGTCAGGAATTACAGACATGAGACCTCAGTACATGTTACAAAAACACATACTTAGTGTTACTGCTGTCAGATAAAATAAAAATAAAAGAAAAAATGACTTACTAGCTCTTCTGTTCTTCATCATCACTATTGCACTGAGAAACATGAGAATCTCCAATTCTCTCTGTTAAAAAAAAAGACAGTTAAATGTATTAATTGAAACAACTTTGTGAGTAGAGAGTCCATTTGTCAACTCCTCTTTTGTGTAGTCACAGACTCCACTATATTTAACAGCAGGCAGGGCCGCAGCGCAACACTATCCCTCCTCACATGCTCACCCAGTCAAAGTCGCAGGAGTTCCCGTCCTCCCGATCACTCGCCAGGTGCTCGCACAAACCGGGAGTCTTTCGGACCACAAGGAAGGCGATAGTCATGAAGAATGACGTGATATAGTAGGGTTTCAGTAGCCATTTGTAGATCTGGGGTAAGTGGTACAAGAAAGTGCACAGTCCTGTGATTAAACCCATGTTGTCAGATAGGACAGCCCACCACTACGACAGTCAGGTTTAGAGGAGAAATGAAAAGACAGCTGAGCGGTGGTTTGGATCGGAACGCGCATGCGCCACAATTGCCCTTTTCTCTGGACGTTTTTTTTTTTTTTGGATGCAGGAGCTTGCCGTAGATTTGGCGGTTACTGCGAAAACGTAAACAGTGGGAAAATGGAGGAAAATAGCGAAACGAAACAAAAGGAGACTACCGATAATGACTCTTCTGAAAAACAGGCAAATGGAGCTACGGGAGAAGTTTCCTCAGAGATTTCGAAGGAAGAAAGGGTTGTTAAGCCGCCAGAGGAGACGACTGCCCGGTACGACCGTATGAAGCTCTTCGACAAAGTGATGCAGAAGAGCCTGAGCAAGTTCATAGAGCATGCCAGGTAATAGGCCACTGTGTTTCTAAATAAATGGACGATGGAAAATGACAGTGAAAGATTACGCTGTATTATTATAAAGGGGTAACAATGAGATAATATGCAAAAGGAACAAGAGGAAAGTATGGAATTATTGACAAGAGGAAGAATCGAGAAGACCAGTTTGTACAGCATTAACATCTGACATAACAATTCTTGTTCAATATGCCTATTTTATGTTTAAGGTTTTCAAATTCACTCATGGAAGATTAATTAAAACTAAATTAGTTATAGAAAACCACAGGGAAAAAAAACCCACAATAACACATTCCTGGTGGCTTCTTTGTCCAATAAACGGTGAAGTATCCGATCTAAATATGTTTGATTTAATACAATACACCACAGCACTGTTAACGCTGCTTCCACTGTCAGTTTTAAAGGATTCACCAGCATGTTTCGTCCACTTTACAAGAAGAACCCTCAGAGGATGGAGAGCATTCACAAGCAGTTCATAGAGGAATTACAGAAAGCTATCCAGGTGAGCTACACAAATGACCAGTGTTGTGGAAATAAATACAGTATGTTTTGTAAGGAGGTGTTAGGTACAACAAAGAGAGTCTCTCACAGAGCAAAAAGGCCAACACCTTTAATCATGCTCTGTGAGAGTTTCCCAGAAAGGGTAGAAGATTGGCTGGCATTTTAAATTCTGACTCAAAGAACCAATAAGAAGGCCCTGTGCATACTTTTACCCACCTCCTCATTATAATTTCATTCAACTAGTTAACTAGTAAGCACGTTGGGTTTTAACTAGTTTACAAGTTCAGATTTTCATTTCATTTCATTTTATTGATTCATTCCAGACATGTCAAAACAATCTTTTAAAGCATAACAATTTTAACACTATCATGAATTGATAGTATCTGAAAATAAATAAATAAATGCATAAATCAATATACACCGACACATGTGCATAACCATAATTTTGAAACATATATAACCTCTTGTTAATAAATCTAGAATATTAAATTGACATATTCCCCCCCAAAAAGAAGAAATTTTAAAAAATCAACAAAATGTATACCCAATGTATACATACCTATTTATATACATACATATACATACCAATATGCATAACACATATCTGGTTTAACATATCTGAAAAGGGGTGGGAAGAAGTAAAACTTATTTAATCCTACCCCTTCTCCAATGTTCTATGATTACCCTTAAAATTTATCTGGTTTTTGAGGCCTAATCCTAAATTTTAGTTATAATTTCATATCCAGATAGACATAGACATCTAACTACATTCATACATACTGATACACATACATTCACACTACAGTACATACTATATATACTTCACCCTGCCTGCACATTCGCACCCACACACTTAATGCGCTCCGAGAGCACCCAGTCAAACAGACAAGCAGTTTGATCTCTCAAAACATACAAATGCAAACAGACAGTTGAGTACAGAAATTTAACAGATTATTCAAGACAAAGCATCCTCACCTAAAATAATGGGCATGGAATAATGGAGGAAAAAGGGAACCCCAAACAAATTGGTTTATTTCTTATAGAAAGGGACATTTTGTAGACTGAGGTTCATTAAAATGGATCAAAACTTAATTTTAGCTTGAAAACATTTTGTCATTCACCAGGGCAGTGATCATAAACTTCTTTCCAAAGCTTTCACATATCATTTTAGAGAAAAAAGCATGAAAACAAAATATGTGGATAAATCCAAATAATCGTGCTCTGTGAGTGAAGTAGGTACCATTCTACCTGCCTTCATTCTCACATGTTTACATGAATAACTGTGTCTTTGTTCACATGAAGGAGGACATCAGCAGACTAATTGAAGAAGGGATGTTAGAGACCAAGCTGAATGAGCTGGACAAGCTGGAGGGAAGTGCCAAGAACAATCCAGATCCTGCATGGTCAGCAAATATTGATATAGCTTTTTACCCTGTATTTATTAATTTGGTGATTATGTGCAAACATTTGTTTGTAAATAATTTGCTAGACTGTTTACCCTCATTTTGGCTTCAGAAGTCTCAGGATATGTTTCAGGATGATACATAATAGACCAAGACAAATTAGTCCGATCTGGTGAAAATAAAATAAAGATAAAAATTGGAGTATTATATATGGATGTATGTACGTATACTTTAAAGTCCAAAATGACTAAAAATTAAATGAAGTGAAATTGAGATATGGTGCTATAATTTATCTTCAGAAGTTACATTTATAGTTAAATTAAATCACCCGTGCACAGTTTCATAGTGTTTTCTGTATTGTAGTGTAATGTAGTGTCACATAATTTCAGTCTATAAACACATGTTGTCAAAGCTTCCACAGTATGGAGTACCACCAAGCAGACAGCTTACTCTTTTGCCATAGTCCCTTAAACTCACTGTTTTTGCTTTCTCTTGACCGCCACTCATGCTGGGCTCTTAATCAAGCCTAGAATTTTATCCATTTTGGTCTGCATTTTACCTCATCAAATATTCTTCCATCACTGTTGCTTTGTCACTGCCACCGCTTACATGCTTCATTATTTTCTTAAATGAGGGAGAGGATCTTTGGATTTCATCAAGAAATGTTAGAGATTCTCCAAATGTGCAAGAAGGCAGTCTGGTAAGATGAGACTAAAACTGAGCTGTTGGTCATTAAAGCGAATGCATGTGGTACAACTCTATTACCTAATGATCACCGAGGGAGTAATGAATTATGGTGATGGCAGCATAGTGCTGTGGTTGTGTTTTATATAGTTCTGGGATTTCTGCAAAGCATTGTCTATATGGGAGTGCATACTTATGTTGCCTCATATTTTCACCATCTCGTGATTCCATTATTTCCCTTCTGCAAAATAATGTTCAAAACAATTACATTTCTTTTCATCTCTTTTTCTTGTAGGCGGCGACCAAGTGGCATTCCAGAGCAGGACTTCTGCAGTTTTTTGATGTCATACTATCAAAAGCAGGAGGCCTTCATGCGACTAGAGCTGAGAAAGATTCAAGCAGAGAATGCTGCGCTGGCACAGAAGGTTCAAGCTGGTAGAGAGAGGTATTGCTCTGACTGAACAGCGTATTTCCACAACTGTGGATGAGTGGAAGGTGATGAAAAAATATAGATCATGTGTGATATCATGTCTGTATATGTTGTTTGCATTATGCATAAATTATTAATTTGCCTTTTTTTTTTCCTTGTTTACTTTTTGTATTTTCTTACATCTATACAAGCTATTTTGCATAACAGTAGTTCTTGCATTTTGGTAATTTACAAGGGACTTGAAACTTAATTGACATTTTTGAAAATTAAATTTTAGTATTGATGTTTGTTTTGATATATGGCAGTTTGCTTAAAAAAAGAGTGACCCTCTAGATATAAAATGTTTCTCTCTATGTTAAGATAAATAGAAACATGAAAGATAACTGTTTTGAGTGTGAATTAATTTTATGTTGTTGTTGTTTTATCTTATATTCAGACGTTGGTGATGGAGTTTGAAAAGTTTTCTTCCTCTCTCTGCCCAGAAGATGTCTTCGATGTTTAATCTTCAAATTACGTAACAACTAAATCAAATTAAATGTACATATTTTGTTAATTGTTTTATAAAAAAATAAAGTCAAATGTTTGAAAGGAACATGGGTTTTTGGAAGCTATTCGTGTATAAACCTGTTATTACGGTATTGTGCGTATTTGTAGTCGGTATTACGGTACATAAACCATGAAAAATAAAGCCACACAAAGAAGTGAGGAGTGTAGTTGACACTCAGATGGACTCACGGTGATTAACTCCAACATTGACGGGACAGAAGCTATGTGAAACCGGCTTTTTCTTTTTATTTAAATGTAGTACTGCTGATAAATATGACGGAAATGTTTTCAACTCTATTCGGGCAAAATGAAGCTCAGGGACCGCCCGGTGCTTCGTCTTTGGGTTTCGGATCGGGGAAACCTCCACCGCCTATGCCGCAAAATCAAGTCTCTATGGCGGGACAGCTGCCACCACAGCTCGGGGATGAAGGGCCTGCTCTCCGTAAGACCGGAGCCATGAATGAACCTTTCTACTTATTACGAGAGCTTCCTGGTACTGTCGGATTACTATAACTATTGGTCGTGTGTGATTTGTCTTTGAAAGTGTTTTGGGTGTTTTTTGTTTTTTAAAATCCGGTATCCATAGCTGTCGAGCAGTTTTTTTTTCTTAAAGCAGTGTTGGCTAACATTTGCTAACGACAGATACGTGTGAGCTAGTGCCGTTATTAGCGGTCCTCTTAAGTATGTTTTTCTCACAAGAAAAGTGGTATATCTTTTAAGTTTGTGACACCTGCACGTTTACAGCCCAGATTCATGATAATAAAAATAAACATCTTCTAGTGTTTTTTTAAAAGTCAACATTATATAACTGATGTGGTCACATGAAGGAAGCAGCTCCAAATGATGCCGATAACCAGGTCCATGACCTCAATGGTGTTCTTTATATTACTTACGCTTACATGAACTTGTGTTTCAGTTGGAAATGAGCTGACGGGGAACACGAACCTCATCACGCACTACAACCTGGAACACGCCTACAACAAATTCTGTGGAAGAAGGTGAAGGAGAAGCTCAGCAACTTCCTGCCAGAATTACCAGGTGTGTTGCGGGAAGACGCATGTGGTCAGAAAGCCAAATGATAATTAAAAGTTTAGCATTTGGCTGGCTGTTTGCATGATTTAGCTAGAATTGGGAATAATGAATGAATATGAAATGGTGTGATTGCATTCGCTTCACAAAAAATGTACACTTATCAAAAGGATCTCAAGAACTTGCAGTCAGAGTACCTCCCCTCCCTGAATATTCTACCTTTTATTTTATTTATTTTTATCTTTTATATTATTGTCTTTACTAAACATTGAGAGACAAAGTGTCAGAATCAAATTCCTCATGTGCTTGCACAAACCTGACAAATAAAGTTGATTCTGATTCTGACTGTTAATTGATAAGTTGTTGACTAGACTCTGTCTTCTGTCTTTCTCCTGTGTGTGCTGCAGGTATGATCGACTGCCCGGGCACTCAGGATGGCAGCTCATTGCGTTCTCTGATCGACAAACCTCCAGTATGCGGGAACTCCTTCAGCCCACTGACTGGTGCTCTGCTCACAGGCTTCCGACTACACACAGGACCGGTACTTGTAAAAATCATATTTTGCTCAAGTTTTCAGCATGTCGACACTTATTGCTCTAATTATTAACGGTACAATGGTAAAATGTCTTGATTTAGAGTATTCCGATCTGTTGCAGATGAATTCCTTTTAATATCTTTGCTACATTTTTCTGTTCTATACTCATTAGAAGGTCATATTTTTTTATTCTTCCCAGCTCCCAGAACAGTACAGACTAATGCACATACAGCCTCCAAAGAAGAAGAGCAAACACAAGCACAAGCACCATCGACCACAGGATCCTTTACCACAAGGTAGGACACTAACTACTTAAAAACACAACTGCAGAGGAGTGAAATATGTTTTCACCATCACTGGAATGCCTCTTGTATCATGTCACAGAAACCCCATCAGACTCTGATCCCAAGAAGAAAAAGAAAAAGAAGGACGATGATCCTGACCGCAAGAAAAAGAAGAAAGATAAGAAAAAGAAGAAGGTAAGAAAATATATTTATGCTCATCTAACAGATGGGTGAAAGCTACTGTAGCAAGCTCAAAGCGAGTTCTTGTAATCGTAGCTCAACCAGTAGGGTATACTGGGAAGAGAGATCAGGGGGTGAGCAGTGGTTGTCAGGTCTAAGGATTTACATGGGATATGAAGGTGGCTCTCTTTTACTCCGACTACATGGCAACTTGTTCTGAACAACTTGCACTGAACACCTCTTCTGGAGCCGGCTATGTTCAGTTTCAGATAAATAGTATGTGAAATCCATCACTAACTTTCCTGATCATATCACACATCAAATCATGTCGACATCATTTAGATAATATTATGCAGAAGTACAGTGTTGATGTCTCACACCAAATTAAAAGTTGCATTGACATAAATTCAAATGTAACCTTCATCTTATAATTTAGGCGGCACATTTAAACACTGATTTTACCACATTTACTGATAATATAGTTCTAATTAATTCTGTTCAGAAGTGAATCTGTTAACGCTGATGACAGTATAATACAGATGAGTGTAAATTGGTATATCAGAATATTCAATCAATTAAACAATAAATAGTTTTATGGGACAATACCAGAAAAACATGCACTTTTTGAGAATCAAAATCTATATTCTAGTGCTGGGCGTTATGACCAAAACTTTATATCTCAGTATTTTTCAAAATTATATCAGTTTCACGGTATATCACGGTATTTTTTTTTTTAAGGCACAACTGGGTGTTAACCACATTTTCTAATCATTTAGAGAGGAATTGCTGCAGTAAACTGGCTTAGAATGACCTATTTTACTGTCACGAGGAGTGAATATTGTTGCCTCCCGCGGCTACAACTTTAGCTCGGCAGCATTTGCAGATTATTGTAGTGTGTTGGACGTCGTCTTTTTTACATCCAAAGAGCTTCCACATGACAGACACGGCTCCTCGTTTAGGAAGAAGTTCCCTCAGTCTCATGTTGCCATTCTGGAGCTTCCACTTCGGGACTTTCGCTGTTTGCAGCCATCACTGTTTAACCATAAACTAGTAGCGTGTTGTGCCTCCAGTGCAATTGCAAAACAGTCCCCTGTCAAGCAATGTTTTGCGGCGCTTATGTTCCGCTGCGCAGCGTTCCCAACGTTGTGTACGCTACAGTACATACTCACTGGTATTACAGTATATAAAAAATTCATATCATAAGAAAAATAAACACCGGTATTTGGTATGAACCAGTATACCGCCCAGCACTACTATATTCTATTTTCTATTCACACAACTTCTCTTCTTAAAGTGTCAGGAGATGTGAGAAATTTGTGCAGAACCTGAAGGAGGAGGCTGGGATTTGCAAATATAGTTGATGAGTTTCTCAAAGTAAGCCAGGCTAAACTGAACTATCTTCGTGGTATACCTCTCAGCTGTTAAAGGATTCTGAAAGCAGCAGTGAAAAGACTTCTGCTTGTGACTTTACTACAATAGTACAATAGGTATTAAAGTCACTCAGACACACCTGGATTATGTGGTTGGAGTTGCATTACTTACAAATGTTCAGTGAGGCCCAAACTGTTTTAAAGAACACACTGTATGCTCCAGTTTGTGGCTGGGGTTTTGTACTGGAAGTAAAAGAGCGAGGAAGTCCTCCATCTTATTTGTAGATAGTGAAGCACATGCAAATTATACAGAGCTGTAACTGTCCGGTTTACTGCTCAACATGGTACCAATTTTCCATCAGCTAAGTTGTTTGTCAGTAATTTGGTCTATGACGTCAACTGAAAAAAAGACCAGTACTGCCAAGTTAAAAGGAGGCATATTGCCACCTATCGTGGCAGAGTTGGACATACTTGAGTTAATAAATTGGTTCCCCTTCTGTACTTGCAGACTTGGACAGATTAGTCGGGATGAAGCTCAGATTTAGGCTACACATAAACTTTTTTTCTTTTATGACATGTGTACATGCGTATGGTCGCTGCCTTGCATATCTGAGGTTTGTTTTGAGTATTTGCTGCGCACCTTTGTTCGGTTGTAAATTTGCACGTGAAATCATGAATTTGATCCCGATCCGCGTAAAGCTGTTCCAGAATGCATTGCAGTGAGCATGATAATGAAAGGCGTTCATCTCACTGAAAGG
Source organism: Hirundichthys speculiger (assembly GCA_018398805.1). Lineage (NCBI taxonomy): Eukaryota > Metazoa > Chordata > Actinopteri > Beloniformes > Exocoetidae > Hirundichthys > Hirundichthys speculiger. The sequence continues at coordinate 105,704 of JAGFBZ010000571.1, forward strand.
TTATGAACACAAAAGCTGTACAGATGTTAATTGAAAACCAGTGGTTATTTTCCCTTCTCCCTCTCTTCTCCAGAACCGACACAGTCCCGACCACCCCGGCCTTGCTGGATCACAACCCAACAGCAACAGTCTCAGATAGACAGGAGTGCATGCCTGTGTGTGAATGTTTTTTTTTTTTTTTTTTTTTTGTAAGATGAGTGTTTTACAGGTGAATGTATTATTACGAGTGCGTTTAATGAAATAAACAAATGACTGTGTGGATGCGTATGTGCACGTGTGAGAGTCCAGCGACACCATGGATGTGGGTGACGGTGGAGATGTTACAGAGCAGTGTAAAAGATAAATGAGCTGCGTGTTAATGACTGAGCAGTTAAAGTATGTATGTCTATAATTTTGTTGTGATATCTTTTGACCATAATGCCAAAATCAAATAAACTTTGGGTATTATCTTTGTTTGCATCTCAGTTCTGTACATGCAGTATATGCATCTGTAGTTTTAAATCAGGACTCTACAGCAGCCAGTGATGGGGGGTGAAGCCCAAATGAGGTTAAAAAAAAAAAAAAAAGCACATTCACAATACATTTTTCTTAAAATGTTTATTTATCAAACACATGCTGGACATTTGATTTGAATGTGGGAAAGAAACATTGAAATTTAAAAGACAACACCTTGAACTCAATGATACAAAGAGACATAGATGGAACAACTGCAGATGATGCAGTCTCAGAGAGAAAGTAAAAGATCATAGGAGTTGATCAAACTTCCAACAGCTCAGGAAGCATCACATGTAGACTGATGGATTCCATATTAACTCGAATGCCGTTTTAATGTCTTAATTATTTTTTAAAAGACCTTTAAAATCACCAATAATTGTTGCTGGGATTAACTGTACCTCATTATCTTATAAATCAACAAGAGAGTGAGCAAATGCAAAACTAGAAAGCCTCATGAGCTCTTCACTGTAATACACTTTTTACAGAAATTACTGTAATAGATTATCAAGGCAGAATCAGATTAGTTGTGACTGCAGGACTAATGTATTGTTCAGTCGGTTTCCTGAGGTCAAGTGCGGTATTAACAAACTACCTTTACAGTCCCAAAAGATGGCTTTGGTTCACATAGGAAGATGTTTGGCACATGTAATCTTTAATTTACTTCTATTTCACTAAAGGCAAGATGCCACAAGAGGCACCGACAGACAAAACATAGAATTTCATTTAAAAGAGTGCAAAGATTCAGGAAGCTGAGAAACAAAAGTCATATACTAGAAAAGAGGAAAAACCTAACTGTGCACTGAAATCATTTTTTGGCAAAAAGCATTAAAATATATATATTGCAACAGATTTCAAAAGAATCTCCATCAGAACCAACATATACACAATGCATTTCATTGTAATTGTGAAAGATCTTTACATTTCTCTGTACCTGGCTGATCCACATGGATCACATGGCGCAGCTAGATGCTTTGTTTTAATATAAAACGTGAAATCACGTTTTTTTTTTTGTTTTTGTTTTTTAAGAAAACAGCCAGTGTCTCTTCAGCTATTGTACTTCAACAACTGTACAGACTCATATACAATAACACAAGAAGAATATGTAATAAAATACAAGCCACAGCAGTTCTATTTACACCAACAATTTTGCTGGAGGAAAAGGAAAATGCAGAATTTGAAGATAATCATCTGAGCTTCTTTTATAACAAGCCCACTACAAAATAATGTTCCCTTTTTAAAACTAATGCAGCTAAAGTATAAAACAGACACTTAAATACAAATGTTATACATACACTAGTTCATTTCTGTGCATAAAGCAATACAAGTGTTTTGAAATACTGACACGGACTGTCAAAATTACACTCATCAGACACATTTTTCCATTAAAATGTCAGAAATGTTGGGTTTGAATAATGCTCACCTCTGAGGAGCAACAGAGAAAACCCATTAAGATTTTCATCATAGGTGTGTGGTTTCAAATTATTTATATTTCCAAATGTGAAAAAAAAATCATTGACAGGGATAGGATTCTGTTGTAGGGAGATGGTACAAAAAAGGAGCAGAGGAGGTAGATTTTCTGATGTCTGGATGCTTTAAATTATCTCTGAACATGTGTATGCATGTAACATTTAACAGACATGCACACATGCATATTTGCTGGGGGTGAGCAGAAGAAACACCACAATTATCGTGGTTTGCATCACTGTGCACTCTTAAGAAGAGTGTAAAGAGTGTAACCTTCCTAAAAAGCTCTTCTTTGGTGTTAGCAAGAATTCAGATGATTGTCAGAAAATAGTATTTCAAGTACCGTGATATCTACAGTCTCTTTGTTCTGCTTGCAATTTAACTTTATGGCTTTAAATGTCTCCAATTTGGCTCTTGGACATTTACCAAAATAAATAAGCAGCAACCAATGATGATGACACGTCTCCTCACCAAATCACACAGAACTTAAAATCTGACTCCACGTTGTAACAAAACAGCTCCGTGACAGTTTGTGATGAGCAAAATGGGCACCAGCAATGACCACGGAACAAAATATGTGAAATAAAATACAAAAAAAAAAAAAAAAAAACACTTAGCAACAAAACAAAACTGAGTAGAATGTGTAAATGTCGGTGTTTTTATTTTGAAGGCACATCCTAGAGAGTAAAACTGTTTCGCTGGTCTTTTGCACCATTTGTGTCTAAGCCTCCTCTGCAGCAAAGCCGTTGCAGTGAGGCTTTATGCCGTTCGCTTCGGTGTGCTTGAGGGCCTGCATCTCCTGACTGGCGGCTTGCTTGTCTCTGATTGCCTTTTCCCTCAGCAGTTGTCTGCGGTGGTAGAACAGGTAACCGGGCAACAGGAAGCCGGCCAATGAGACAATCAGCAAGCTGACGTTGATCTGAAAGGCATGTGGATGACATATAAAGTTACAAAGTCTTTCAGATGGATGGCTGTTTAACAAAGAAAGTAAAGACAGGTTCATCCATAGAGCTTTTCAGGATAGAAGTAAAAATTAGAATTTTTGTGTCAGCCAAAGTACCTCAATTTTCATGGGTTCAAACTTGGTGAAAATCTTACAAAAGTCAAAGAGCCATTGGAGTCTGGAGTTCATGGACGTCACAAAATTCAGAGTTTCCTCCCTGGAGTTGCTTTACTAGGCCTTCAGTCCAGCCACCTTCAAATGCTGCTTGTTTGTGGGGTTTATCTGCCTTCAAGTTTGTGTTTAGTAACTAAAAAGCTTGCTCTACTGGGTTAAGATCAGGTGACTGACAAGGGCATTGAAGAATTCATTTCATCTTTCCAAAGAATTTCATTCCAGAACTTGGGAGGATTTTTTAGATGTTTTCTGACAAAGTTTAATGTGTCTTTCCTGTTCTTGATTGTTATCAGTGGTTTGCAACTAGTCATGAAGGTGTCTCTTGATTGTAGATATTGAGAATGATATCCCTGATTTCTTTCACACTGTACAATTCCTTCAGTCTTGTAAGACTTATGCAAGCCACATTGCATGACATGAAATGGGTAGATAATTAATTTAATGCACGTTACACAGTGTGATTGAACATGTGTTGAATTGTGGCTACAACAGAAGTAAGCCTGAGTGCATTTCTAGTTATAAATGTCACTGTGTAATCAGCGTGCACCACCTCTGGCTGCTGCTAATGCACCAGTGAGTCAAAAGTTGGCGCTTTTCATAGTGGCGCTAATGTGCTTTGAAAAGAAAAGAAATAGCAGGAAGAAGAGGAAATTGTCTTTCTTCTTTATTTGAGTTCTGCATTTTTCTTCTCCATTACTCCACTGTATTTGACACTGTTGTTGATTGGCGACTGTGTTGCGCGGACGCAGCGATGTTTGTGATTTCATGGTGCGTTCCCATCAATTGTTAGCTGACAGTGATCGTAGAGGCAGTGAGACAGTTCCTCCAAATTACTGACGCTGCTTGATATCTGTCGGAGCCTGCCTTTGATTGCAAGACGGTTATATCTTTCGTCTTTGCTCATGTTTCACTTGTGAAATGCACAACCACTGTTTTTAAGCTACAATGGCTAATTTTATGACAACTGCGCATCTTTTGTATGAGACAGCCAAAATTGTCCAGTGTGAACCTGGCGTTAGGGAAGGATTTTGCAATCATCCACTCTAGTTGTTATTTGTGATCTTCGAGATCTTGCGATGTTGTTGAGCTCACCATGGCTTTTTTTTTTTTTTTTAAAGAATGTACCAAATTATTGATATGGGCACGCCAAAGATTTCTTTCTCATAGATTTATGTTATTACTTCAGCATAATAATGGCCTCCTTCACTTGCACTGATATCCCCTAGGAAAATTTTTGCAGTTCATCCATTTGCATAGGAACGATGTAAAACAGCTTTTATTGAAACTTAGTTTCACAATTTACAAGTAAGGAACAAGTTTTTCATAGTCTCCCCCAACTTCCCCACTGCAGCCAATCAGAGAACTGGATTAGGTCAATTGTGCTGTCTGTTTACAGTGAAGGTAAGATTATCAGCTATTAAGGACAAGGGGGATAAGAATAACAGGCTTTTGATTAGAAGGATAATTTAGCAGCAGTTGTGCCAGTGATAATTCATTCATTCATTTCTGAAATGTGCTTTCAACACACTGCATAATATGCTTGGATATAATCCCTTCACACCCTCAGAATCGATACACAAACACAACATATCCAGTGTTTACACAGTGAGCAGGACTGACATGCAGAGATTCATGCGTTTTCTTACCCAGTAGGCGTCTCCATTCAGATGACCGACCATGATGCTGAACAGCGGCTGCTGCAGCAGAGCAACCACAGCACTGATCATGGACTGGAGGCCTGTGAGTGTTCCAAAGTGGTTGGACGGGTAGCTGTGGGAGAGATACCAAGTGGTTAGAGTTTGAAATGTCAAATATTACGCTAAGCTCCACAATAATCAGTATCACAAAGATACAATAAACAAGCTGATGATGATGTTTAGCTAAACTTAGCCTGTACTGCAGAAACAACATTTATAATGGCAACTGTCATTAGTGCCAGTAATAGCTTGTTTTCACGCTCATGGGGCTCCAAAAAGGCATCTCACCTTGTTGTGGTCACACTTACAAACTTTGTCCTGTGTAATAACAGATGTGCTCACGTACTATGCATGTGTTCACTCCACAAGAATCAACGTGGCCCGGTAAAAAAAATAAATAATAATGGAACAGCTCTTGAATTTTGTTTGAAGAATATGTCAGATGATTACAGACCTGTGGTTTCACAACATACATGATGCAGCATGCCCTACTTTTGTTACACCATCTGGTTGCTTTTATCACTCTGTAAAGCTACTTTATTTTTTATGTTTCTATGGTGCAAAGACGCGACTATAAATAAACCAGGAAATTGTCTGAAGTCTGATTAGCAGAGTTTAAGCACTGCAGTTATTACACTGAATGTAAATGTGGCATTTTCACCTTGTAAAAGTCAATCATGACTCAACTTTAATGTTTTTTTGTGTGATTTATTCAGCAGAAACCTTCCACACCTAAGGTAACTTGTACTCTAGTTGTTGTTGTGTTGATGCAAGAGATAAATTAAGAGTGCAGCACTCACACAGCAGCATAGAGGCCTCCGCAGCAAGAGTGTATGAAGCCCCGCACCATAGTGTGGAGGATGAAAGGTCAAAATCTACAGTAGAGAAACAAAAAAGAAATGATAGAATCTGTGAGTTTGGGGACTGAGGTCTAATTTGTTTCATTGTTGTCTGGCTGTGCTTAAGTGTGTTTCCATGTGTGCTACCTGTAGAGGCAGGTTGTCAATGAGGCAACAGCATCCAAAAATGATCAGCAGCATGTTGGTAAGGATGAAGGCCCTCATGGCATTTGTCAGCTTCTGGATTTTGCGATTTCTTTTGGGTCCACTTGTTGGTCTGATGGAAATACAGGAAAAGATGTCTTAATCATGAACATTGGCTTTTGTGTTCATCTTATATGAGACCCATGGGCCCCGATCGTACACCTCCCACTAGCCGCTACCTACAAATTGCAGGTTTAGGAACCTCCGCTAACCGCTAATGCAATCTTCCGCTTCCCTAAAGCCGCTATCCGCTATGCCAACTCCCTTACTCACATTGTAGGTGTGCCAATGGCCGTGTTTTTTGTGCTTTCCGCAAACTCTATATCTTGCAATCACGGGTTTAGGGTAGTAACTCAAGATACTAAGTTTGCAGAAAGCGCAACCCACATGTCGGCGCGTAAAAGAGCACGTCCAAATTGCATAAATGTGCATCCACCCTGGTCACATGTGGACGTGCACAAACGGCTCTACCTCTCGATCACGCATCACTGTATTACTTGCATACGTTTTTATTCTCTTGAGGTCAGAGGATGTCTGGTCAGCAGTTGTGGTGGATGTGGGAATAGTCACGGCCAGACACGTCAGTCTGTACAGCTGTGGCGTGATCTCATTCAGATGTCTGCTGTGGAGGAAACCAAGGAGATCTTTGGGTCTTTGGGAGTCTCCTTGCGCTCAGAGCACGCGAGATGCGCTCAGTGGTAGAAGGTAGATGTCATCATACCTGCTCCTCTGGCTCGATGGTGTCACAAAACTCTTTCACCCCTGACAGGCAGAACTGCTCATCCAATGATTCGTTCTGCAGTATTTTAAAAACCACATCAGCTGCGCCGCCGTGTTACATCTGTCGTCCCGTCCACCATAACAATGACAAATGGTGTTATACAGTTGGCAACCATATAGTTGATACGGCGCACACACACTATAAGACGCACAGCTGTCTCAGACCCCCAGCACCCCCTGCTGAGAATATGTTCCCGTTGCTCTACCTGAGCGTTTTTACCGGGAGAGCACCAACTATCTGGGACTTTCAGGTCTGATAGGAATTGTCTGTGTAAAAATATTTTTATGTATATAGCAGTGCAGAGGAGGAGGAGGAAAGGAAGAGGAAGGAAGCTCAACAGCAGAGTCCCAGATGAGCTGCGCATGAGAGCTGCCCTGATCTGGATGAAAAGATGCTCCATAGTGGTTTGCGGGTAGCGCAACCTGCTCCTAAAGGCAATGGCTACTGACGCACTGATTGGTTTAACAGGTGGAACCACCTAACCACTCCAATGCATAATATAGCGATCAACGCAGGTAAGATAGCGGGTTTAGGGAGGTGGAAGATTGTGTTCTTTGCGGGGGGAACGCCCCTCCTGCTACCCGCTATCCCTTAATAAGGGCTTTAGGAGATCTGGCGGAAGATCGGGCCCATGATGTCATACACCCCAATGAGTCACTGAGTTTTCCTTATAACCCTCTAGAGTCAGAATGTCCAATAAAGCCAAACACTAAACAATAAAAGAAGCACATCTGTCATATTTCATTGTTTGTACCTATGCTCTGAGCCTGAAGAGACAGTCTTCTCCTCTTCACACTCCTTCATCTTCCAGTCCATAATATAGCCAATCAGAGGACACGTGACCAGACACAGCAGCTGCAGCGTCCCAAAGATGGATGAGTACAAACTCACTGAAAGACAACGCATATATGAGTGGAAAAAAATAAAAGATATTCCAGATAAGTTCCAAATATTCTGAGAAAAAAAAAGGCTAAAATATGACTACGCTCACCTTCCTTTTTCACATCATGGATCATCTGCTCAGAAGCTGAAATACAGAATATTATTTTAATCACAAACAATAATGTAAAAATCCATTTTATTAGTTAAAAGAGGTGAGGACACTCACAGAGCTCTTCACCATGTGTAACAAAGAACTCCAACATCTTGTTCATTGCCCCCATAAAGAAGATGATCCTCAGCTGGGTCATCCCCATGGTAACCAGACTCCAGAGGAAGATGAAGGAGAATACAGACCGGCGGAAGGGTACTGTATCTGCGAGAGGAGGAGAGTCTTTTGATTTGTGTACTGGTTGACATCATGACAGGATGATCAACAGGACAGAGGAGCAAAGTAAGACCTTTCAAGTAAAAACAGATTATCCACCAAGTCGCCAATCTTTAAGGAAAAGACCTGGTTTCATGTTTTATGTTATTAAAGGAAACCTAGTTAGTTCTGTGACTGCGGGCACACATTGTCCTAACTTTGACAGACAATTTATGCTGCAGAATTTGTACCTTCATGTGGGGGGAAATATGTTCCTCCGCGCAGACTCCCAAGTGAGAAAATGCTGACATTATCTGCTAAATGTGTTCTGCAGTAGTTCAAAGCAAAGGCTATTTGGGTGAAAGATGTGTTGACTCACTGGGTGCAGTGTCAGTTCCATTAGGAAGCTTCTCAGTGGAGTGTCGGATGTGCCCATTTTTCTGGTCGAGTTTCTCTGTGGCAACCTTCCTGTCAGATGAAGGTACCTCCTGGAGTGTGAGGATCTTACTGTTGTATACATGCAGGAGGGTTGGAATGAGGGAGTTACATTTCTTACTCTGCAAGTCACTGGAAAGAGATGCAACAAACTGGCAGCCACACTGACCTGTAGTCCACTTCGTCAGGTGTTGGGAAACCCTCTGAGGGCCAGTTGAAGAAGCAGTTGAAAAAGACAAACCCTGCCAGACCTGCCCACATCCACATGATCACCTGGAAGGACACGCCTGCATCGTAGATGAGCTAGGATGAAGAGAAAGGGTTACTGATGTGTTTTTGAATCTTAATTTTAATGACAGTTAAAGCCATGAGGACAAAAAGAGCACATGGCAGTAGGTTTAAGATTTAAACTCTTGTAAATCACCTTGACGCCTGGAAAAGTGACAGCAGAGGATGCGTAGGAACCGATCATCAGAGACATGATGGTGGAGCTCACAGCACCAAACATGTTGGGGAGCTGCAAGCACAGGGGAACAAGATAAAACACACACAGTCAGCTATCATGCTAGTTAAACAGGGTCACTGTTACAACATAGGAAATGCTTTGAGCCAGTTTGTCCTGCATGCAGTGTCCTGAGTTGAGATGCACCATGGTTTGCCAGCAGAGGGCAGTTGCTTTGTGTGAGCAGTCAGAGCCAGACAGAGGCAGCAGCTCTTATTAGGGCACTCCACTGGCTTATGTTTGCCCTCAGTAATACTTCTGTCTCCCTGCAGAGCAGCCAAAACAATTACTTTCCATTTCACAGAAGATGAGAAAGTTAGAGTCTGGGTTTTGTCCCGACCCCAAAGTTCAATCAAAGACTAAGCAAGGCTTAGACAGCATTCACAATTTATATTCTTGTAAATTTAATCACATCTACAATGTTAGGACTAAAAATGATCGACAACCAGATCCCGATGAACTTCACACAGTCCTTCAGACCCACCACGAAGGCCTGCATGACACATGGCAAAAAGTACATGGTGGCAGGCACCAACACATCATATTTTAGGTTGACCTATTTACAGTACTAAGTAGATTAGAAAACATAACAACGACCTATTGTGCTGGCCAAGTACTCTGAATGCCCTTTGATTAAAGTTTTAAATAGGTCAATCATGATTATAAAATCACATGTGAAGGATTGCTGTCGTGTTCTATGACAAGCTCGTTATTCTCTCTCAGCACTGAGCACAGGTTTTCCAAACTTCTGCTAGCATCACCTAATCTCCCTGCGGTGTCAGAGTTCACTGAGCAGTGTCAGTGACCCTTTTTTCCTTTGCACTGATCTCATTTATGAGACATTAATGAGCTTAGCGCTGAACTCGGGTCCTGACCTTTTAATGGTTAGAAGCAAAGACTGACAGGTGAAAGTATATATGTGGATGAATGTTGTGATTCCAAATCTGAAAACTTTGGTTCCTTTGTATTTCAGCTTGAAGTTAAATTATTTAAACCTCCATTAATTAACAAGAAGCTTCAAACACAACACTGCCACACTCACTAGCTTTTTGATACCAATCCAGAAGCTATGGGGCAATGTTTGCCTTTATTTGAAGTTGTGGTCTGCAGCCAATTTAAGTCCAAAAACTACAATTTGCTGTTTAAGGAGTTTTCAGTAGATCGAAAAGACAAAAAACAATTTTCTATACAGTATAAACCTTTGTAAAGCATTTTAAAAATGTAGGCCCTGGTGTTAATGTCAGTGGAATCCTTTGTGATCCACAGTGGTGAAATAGAAATGCTAATGATACCAGGTTTAAGTATAACTGGTGTCAAATATCTTCTAATTATTCATGAAGCATTAAAGCCTGCAAGTATCCTTTTGTCTCACACCATGAAACAGGTCTGTATTTGCAGTCATGAAGCACAACTTTGTTACCATTAAAATGTAAATAAAAGATTGCAACCGATTTAAATGAAATACTTACATGAGCATATACCCCAAAAATGAGCATATTCTTATATATTCTTTTTTTATTTTGACTGCGAGACTAACTAATCATTTCAAAAAAACATGGGGACCAGGACATGTTTATCACTCTGTTACATAACCGCTTTCAAAAACACTATAACCATTTTCGAACTTTTGATGTATATTATAAATTTTCTTTCACAACTCTGGGTAGCAGTAATATTATATTTTAGATGCTTAACATTTATGTATGTCCTTTGTTATATTTTTGTCAACCAAATATTTTCAAGTTTTTCATTTGTGGATCTCAGCCAACATTTGTAATAGGGGCCCCTCTGAGATATAAATGCGCTGAAAAATAGAGCCCCATGTGGAATTTACCATGAATTACAGGTTGGCCCCATGTGAACTGCTTGCAGTGGTTATGTTCCAATACATGGGTAATCAATCACGCCCAAAATGAGTATCTTATTTTGGTCCCACTAGGGCCAACCACATAAGCAAACTCAAGTGGGCAATTCACATGGTACATAAATGGAACCAGCGTTTCATGCACTTCCACAACGGTCTGTTCTTAATGTCAAACAGCCAAATGTTCCTAAAAATTGAAAATGACTGAGAATTTCTTTTTGAAATTTCATGTCAGGAAACATTATTCTTAAATGGCACTCTTATTTACCCACACTAAGTGTTATTTAACCTTATTTGTTTTTCTCTTTTTCAAAAATTTTCCTGTATTTTTTCCAGTAACACTTCTCAGTTTCAACTGTAAATATTTTGTCTTTGTTTTGTTTTGTTCTTTAAATTTTATTTTACCCATTGTCTCAGTGTTCCTGAAAAGGCAGACGTACCTGCTAGGAAAGGGTTTTCAGGAACGTTCGAGCCCCACTTAGAAATTCCTGGAACTTCTCTTCACCTCTGAACCCATCAAGATCCACCAGACTGGATGTGGGTGTGAAGTGCATTTTTCTATAAAGGCTCTAAAGTGTGCCTGTGCTGTACTGGGAAGCATGAGGTCAATTTGAGAGCTCACACCAAGTGGTGAGCAAGTAAACAGGAAAAACTTCCCTTTTCTTGGGATGGGAAGTCAGCAGAGAGCCTGGCTGTCTGAGCAAGGTGTGAAAAGTATCTTTGAGAACACCCGTCTACATTCATGCATTCTGAGAATCCGGAGAACTGATTCACATATATAGCCATATAGTTGGTTTGTATAGGTTTGTGGAATTTATACAACAGGGTTCTGAGCACACGGGGGAGTTTGTATCTCTCACTCACGTCAAAGCAAAGGAGTTCCTGCAGATGTTAGTTCAGTGATGTTTGCTTATAAGAGACTGGCATCAAAAATCCAGTCAAAAGTCCAGTCTGAAATGATTTGCATGTGATCCAGACACCAAGTGAAATTGAGAAATGTGTGTACATGTGCCACACACTATGTGCCTCCATAAAATGCATATTTCCCACATGGGCTTTGCAACACACATGTCCTGCATACCACCATGTGATTGTATGGCACACAAGGGTCAGCTGATGTCAGAGAGTTACACACAAACGGAGCTTTGACCATGCATTTGTCACGACTAATCAGTTCAGGCTCCATTCATGCTGTGCTCACTCACTTGGGCGCTTTAAGACTTTGGCACGGGTTTGATTAAGACTTTAATCATCGCGAGAAGGGGGCCAATCATTGTTTCAGCTCTAACCATGTGAGAAAGGCAGAAAGGAAAGGAAAATGGCTTTCTGGGGGGAGGAATGAAAAAGAGAGGACTTCTGAAGGCCAAAGGTGGTCAGAGTAACGTTTTTTTTTTTTTTTTTTTGCTTTGACAGATCTCTCCCCAAACAGCTGCAGCTCCTCACTCTGTGGAGCACCCAGCAGGAAACACTAAACCACAGCTGATTAGCACTGGCTTCTCCTTTCTCTGCACCTTCTCTCGCTATTCATAGATTAGCCAAACTGTCATCTCACAAAGCGCTCATGTCCAGCTGCAGCACCCTTACATAACACAAGAAGAGGTCAAATATTAAGACCTGTATGAGAGCCTTTGAAGTTTCTCTGTATTTGGCCCCCAGCATCATTATATGAGTACCCTGTAGTGGCATCTGTTCGTTGAACAAATTGTACCGACAGCTTTAATAACTCCAGCAAGGAACAACTGAACACACATTTACCACCAGCATGTGACGAGACAGGCCTCTGCACCTCTGCTGGAGAAGTGTTTATGTAAATCTAAGAAGCCTTTACTCACTCCTTAAATGCTTATTTGATTAAAAAAAAAAAAAAAAAAAAAAAAAAAAACATGCTGAAACAACTAAGAAACAAAAACTAACAGCCAGTAAATACCTAATATTGGTCATTAATGACAAGCAGGATCCAAAGATCATGGTCTCCTGGCAGAGTTGAGGGACAAAACAAAGGACAACTCACTGCTATTCTGCCATGTCTTTCTTTCGTCTGGAAGGGCTTTTCTACATCAATCTGACAATCAGAACAAAGTAACAACTGAAGCATTCGAGGAATGGTTTTGCAGTGTGTTTCATCTCTGACAGAACGTTTTCAGTCAGACTGAAAAAGATCACCCTGACTGGCTGTTCACCGTAGTGAAAGACGTCTTTACGTTAATGTTATCTGTGTTTATTATATTACCTCCGCCAAGGAGGATATGTTTTTGCCGGTGTTTGTCTGTCTGTCTGTTTGTCTGTGTACAAGATAACTCAAAAAGTTATGGATGGATTTTGATGAAATTTTCAGGAGTTGTGAAAAGGAAGCATTTTGAGTGTGATCCAGATGAAATCCTGGATTCTGGATCACTTTCAAATTTTCAATAACATTGCTGTCAATGGGGCCCAAAACTCATGAAATTTCACTCAGGGTTTGACAATGGGAACCTCTATCATATTTCAAAGGCTGATCCGTATCTGATACAGAATGCGGTTTTTATCGCAATCTGTAAATTGTAATTTGGGAAAACTGTTGTGCTTGGCGGAGGTCTGCACTCTCCGAGTGCTTTTCTAGTTTATTCATTGGAAGCATGAAGCTTTCATGTTTAGTAAAAGAAAAACTTGCACATTGGTATATTATTTCAAACCAAAACACAGGTTTTTGGCCTAGACTCTAGACGTTAAAATAAAATAACTGAGCAGGAACTGTGCAGGATACTAAAATAATGAGCTGATGTTTTAACCCAACAATGTCCAGATCACTGTGAAGTCATGTCTTCCATCCAAGGTATAATTAAGCAACCTAGTTGGTAGTTGGCTATCTTCTATTTGAATGCCATATTTTTTTTTACTTGAGGAGATACAGCAGGAGGGCCCAAATTGCCCCAGAGTCCTTAAACCACATCACACGGATGTGTTCACATAACTTAATGAGGGCAGCAATAACTCAAAACCAACAAGGAGAAAGAAAACTGGCCTAATGCAAAAAGAGCAAGAATTGAATATTTCTCCAAGTTTTCCTCTTTTTTTTTAAAGTATGAGTTTGCATGTTTGCAACCAATGAAGATATAAAGTGAGATAACTAGGGTATTTAGTTCATTTCACCTTTCCTGAACATTGGTCACACTGAGTCTGCACCACAATAGACGAACAAGGCTTCAAATATTTGTACAGTAAATGTACAGTTGCTGCCCCCATGACTGGAACCCAGATAAATCCCAGTCATATGGAAATTCAGCTTTATATTTACTTGTATTAATTTGTCTATTATTTCTGTGGTGGTTACACAAAAGCTACTACAAACATATTCCCTGAAACCTGTTAGGAAGTTGAAATAAGGCAAAAGATGTTGGTGCAGAAGTGGATAACGTTTCTTAAAAATCTGAGACTGGGCACTGGCCTCAGTGGATGAATGGGTACCCTTTTTGTTAATATTATAATATGCTATTCTCTGTCATTTTGCATTACTGAAACAGTCACATTTTTAAATGCAGTGTTTAGCAGTGCTCAGCTGGTCATTTCCAATTTTCATTACTACTCTCTGAAGTAGAATCCATAATCCTTTGACCTTCAATTGCAATTCATAGACTTCCCGTCTGAGAGATTTAGAAATCTCTGCCGTAGTTACGCGTATGTTGGCATAGCGGTTGCATATTACCACATGTAATATTAACAAATACTCCGAAAGTGGGCACACAAGTTCAAACAGTGCCAATATAACAAGGTTATTGCATCAGTAATGTTCTTAATTATCCACAATCTTTATCTGCTCATGAGCAACTGATGACAAGAGACTGGTACAAAAACTCAACAAAGATTATCTTGTTTTACAATGTATTTTGAGTCTTTTCTCTCAGCCACGTGGTGAGTCATGTTGGCATGGTTGTGTATGTGTCTGTCCTTGTACTCTCAGGCAGGTCAGTGAGCGGCAGTAAACCCAGTAGATGTGTCAACAGAGGGGACAGGAGCAACAGAGGTCAGATGGGAACACGCAGGAAGGAGGGAGGGGGGTTGGGCATGATTAAAGTGTGTGTGCAATATTTATGTTTGTTAATTTAACAGAAGGAACAAAATGTGGAATGTGTGAGCTGTCAAGATTGAAAATATGTCTTAAAGATAGAGGCTGAGCCAAATGTGTTGTGATTTCTCTGAACACTACATGTCAAAGCTTTAACTCTGAGCCATTTTTGTGTGCACGTTTCGGGAAAACCAGAGGTAAACCAGTTTCATCTCTGTTTAATATTTACGAGCCATCATCTTACTAATTTCTACCATATTTATTTACAAACAACCTAAAACTTTTCTTTTTATCCCTCTATTTTTATGTTTCTTCTTGGAATACTGCCACATCAACCAGTTTTGACCAGTTTTAAATAAACGTCTTATTTAAAAGTTTGTATTTCACTTTTTTCCCCACAGTCAAGTTGCAGTCGACCAACACAGAAATAAACTGTAGGACATATCATGTCCAAAATCAGCCTGGACTTTCATTATACAAACATCTGTTTCACACATCACTGTTGAAAATTTTCTGTATTAACTTTTTATGTATAGCAATGAAACAGAAGACAGCAGAAGAACAGCAGGATGGTGCATGAGAGGGATTTAAATGTGCCCTTGAGTGTTTTGAGTGGAGATAAGTGGGCAGTGTCTTTGGGGAGGGTGTGTGGTCGATCGTGGCCTATCATTGGTGGAAACATGAGTGACATGCTTTCCATCTGTGGGAGGTCATGTGAGGGAAACACAATGTACCCACAGACTAAATAAACTTGCTAGCACACAAGAGACAGTGGAGACAAACAATCTTAACAATGTTTGTACCACCTGACACATCACACCTAAATTCACATGCCTGGCAGGGGTGTAAATAAACACAGCTCCCAGTCACGACATGCATATTTTCCAAAGGTGAGGTAAACACAAATCATAACCATGCTGAGGGTATCATGTATCAGAATTTTTCTGCTCATATGTTCTAAGAACAAAACCCCAAATTAGCACTTTCTAAGAAAAACAGTTATGTAGCCACAGATGATGAGAGCAAAAGAGTGGCAGAAGTTGTGTTTTAATCTTCTCACATTGTCTGGTTTGTATGTTCCACACTTGACACATTGGGTTTGTCATGTATCATTTAATTATTAGATGAATTCTCTTTGTCTTCAGAACAAGCTTAAAATCTAAAATCACCGTCTTTTCTTCCATCACAGTCGGACAAGGTTTCAAAGTAAAATGGTTTTTTGCTCTCAGGAAGAAACTCTTAAAATTTTAGTTGTTTGTGAATGTTATACCCGGTTTTTGAACCAGTCAATAGAATTTGAATGAGTTTTTGTTTTTTTCATTGCTCAGATGTCAGATATCTATAAGCGTGTCCTTGTTCTGTCTTGTGTTGCTGTTCTTGTATATCTCACCGTGATGGAGGTGAATGTCAGGCAGATGCCTCCAAAGCCATTTAGGGAGAGAGCCAAGAAAATGAGTGCTGACAAAACTGCAGAAAAGAAGAAGAAAAACATGAGTTATTGTGTCCTTTGCCATGTGTTGTGTCATATTGACTGCAAAATCAGGAATGGTAACTTGCAAATTGTCCAATTTTGTGTGTGGTTTTAGTTTAATATTGTCATGTTGAGTGATCGGAAAGAGAACTTACTGTATTTCTGAATCACACTATCCCTTTTTTTTTTTTTTTTTTTTTACATATGTTGGCCTTTTTAACTAATATGAAGCTTTACCTTGAAATCCTGAACACTGTCTTTTTCTTTTAAAAAAAAATGTCAATGTCAATGAATCTTAAGAGCTATATGTTATAATGGACGATGCTGTTCTTCCAAACAATCTTTTTCTTTTCATAGCTTTTAAACCTAAACAAGTACGAGGTTGCAGCTGCCATGAATAACTTAAACCCTTCTGAGGAAAGCTTTTGAAACTGCACAATATCTAGATCAGTGTGGAGACCAAATATACTACTGCACATCATGTCTCTTTAAAGTGGAAGTGAAGCACTTAATAATGTCAATGTATTTTGGTTCCTTTTGATGAATGGCGAGTTATGTATTGTAAAATTAATCCTGAAATGCAAGTAGTTTGGCTGGAAGCTGCTGTTGTATTTCACATTTTCATTACAAGGACACAGCCATCTTTGAATAAACCTAAATGTGACATCACTGGCGTGGCTGTACGCAGACCTGCCCTGTTCTTAGGTGTAAATTGTACTGAGCCAACAGATGCCACAGAAACTGGACACATAAATGCACTTGACAAGCAGAGGAGTGAATTGTCATTTACTCCAACCTGTCTGGTTGTATTAATTTGGCCCCAGGAGCAGATTTAAGTTTGGGTAAAGTAGGCAATTGCCCGGAGCAGAATCTTGACAGGGTCGACGTGAGCATCCAAAACGAAAATCACAAACATTTTTTTTTATCGCTAATTTGCGCGTCATTTCGAATAGAGACTACCCGAGTACCGTGTAATAGTGGTATTTTTATCTGCTAGGTGGTTAATATTTTGCAGGTCGAAAACAGAAGTGGGTGCTATTACAGCCTTCAAATGTGTTGACTAGATATTGCGTAGCTGATCTGATACAGTGGTAGAATGATCTAGAGCTGATAGATTGTAGAGTGTAAAACCAGTAATATCAATAAAAACCATGTCTGTGCTAATCTGCTTTAAAATGCAATTTTCAAAAACAAAACAGATCTGCATATCAGCTCAGTGTCAGAAGAGATGCATCAATGTTACACCACTGTAATCACGAATCACGCAATCATCCATCCCCACAGGATGTGCATGTATAAGTAAAAACAGACGAAAACTCAGCTGGAAAAAAATCCTTTTAGCTGATTGATCATCTAACATCTTTCCTGCTGCACATGTAAACATTTGTAGTTTTTTAAAGTCTGTTATTGGCTGTAACTGGGAGCAGTTTCAGACCACTGCTGCAAGACAAAAACCATTCTGGTGACAGCAAAAACAAAGATGGGTGCTTTCTGTCTAGTGCATTTAAAGTAAATCTGTACTAATTCATGATTATTTTCCTCAGAAAAACCAAATTCTCATAGTTTTGTTGTTTATTCCATCTATCTTTATAACTCATGATGCCATAAATATGTCTTTATTTTCCTTTTTAAAGTCTATGGGATGTTTTGAGCTTGACTGATGTATATGCCAGCATGTTTTGGTGTTTGTACTCACCGTGAGGGTCGTAGGCAGAAATGGCCATGATAATGCATGACAGACCAAAACAAGAGCTGCAACAAAATACCAAGACATTTGTAAGCATTGTAAACAAGTATTCAAATTTCCAGAGAAACCTACAGAGGCAATGTCATTAAAGATGTGAATGACTGCAGACTGTTTAACAGGCACAAAACAGAAAATACCTGTATAATGGGGAAAAGCTATTAAGTAAATGATTAAACTGACAGCTTTTGCAATGAGTCATTTCAAACTTAAAATAAGTAAAGCAAAAAGAACCAAATTGAATGGTGCAATTCACAGAAACAACAAAAATCCAGCCATGGAAATGTGGGTTGGATGATTGAATCATTATTGCGCAATATTTTCACAAACCTTTAGCTCTTTTTAACAGCTCCCATTTATACTCAGTGCAACTGCGATGAGTAACTTCCTAAGTGTAAACTACCTATTTTGCTGAAAGGACTTCTTTATTATATTTCTAAACCAATGAATGGGAGTGACACCCGCACTGAATATTTTACGACAGTAGAATGAGAAGATTCCTTCTTTGATCAAGTACTTTCAGCTATGTCTGAGTCATACTACAACTGACACATCAGTTGACACATCAGTGACAGTAAAAGAAGTCTCGCTAAAGCGCTTGTACATATAAACAAGAGTCCTACCCACATTCATATACTGCAAGAAAAGAAAAGGGACTTCCCTTCCCACATGTTGGAATGTTGTCCTTCCACTCTGTTTTACTATGGTTTCAGTATCAGGCAACGAAAAGTAAATGAGCTTCACACGTGTATAACACGTGTCAACCAGTAGAAACACAGTCTCTCATACTTGTGACATGCTCATGGCTATTAAATGACCATTACCTGCCCATCAGCCGGATTGGACGGGGACCAAACTTGTCCATCAGGATGCCAAGCGGCAGCGTTGTGGCGCTGAGCAGGAATGAACCAATGGTGAAGCCCAGATTCAGCATCTCCTCCTGGTCCACACAGCTGGGCCACTCCACCTCAACATCAGAGGAGTTGCCCAAAGACAGGACCACTGATTCATTCACTGATTGGTTCACTGGGGGGAACAAGTTTGCAGAATTAACCTTCAGAATAATGTCCACTCTGTGGTACTTTGAGATCCATGTAATTATAAGTAAGTTATGTCTTTAATTAAATCCCATTCAGACTTAATCTTAATTCTCATTAAGTCTCATTAGAGAATTTAACAGTGACACTTACTGCAACAAACACATTTTTTTAAAAAGTATTACTAAATTGAACTGAATTTAGTTCAGCTGAGCTGAACTGAATTAAATTGAACTGAAACTGAATGTCCACCATGAGTAGGTTCCAAGTTATCTACAAAGACCAAAAAGCAATGATGGACAGCTGTGATCTTGAGATGTCAACCCCTCAAAAAGAAATGATTTTGTTGTTTAAATTCCAGCACGTGACACCTCTGAGGGCACCACAAAATCAATAAAGCAAATTGTCAGATTTGCTTGGAAGCATTTTGCAAACTTTCTTAAAATGTGTAAAGAGACTGATTATTTTGCACTGAATTGTAAAGTTAGACTGTTAAACATTTATTTTTTTCTAAATGTTGTTTTCAGGATTTTTAGGAAAAGTTTAAATCTGGACTCCATGTTCCACTGAAGTACGTATTTAGTGTGGACCAAAGGTAACATTGCCCCAAATACTTGTGGTAGAGGTTCGAGGGTTATGCACCTGGAGTATGAAGGAGGCTGATGCATTTATTTTTTGGAGCTCCATAGCAAAACATAGCCAACACCCGCCTAATTTTTCCACCTGGAAGTTTAACTAACTTTCACTGGAGTGTTGAGATTGATCTTTGTTGTATAGTTGGTAAGTGACTTCCACGCCACTGAAGTGGACATTTAAATTTAACAATGTTGTTGACTTGGGATGCTTTCTTCCTGTATTTGGCTCACTTGAGGTGGACCAAGACCTATATTTTTAGGCAGACCAGAGTTTGCTTCTTTAGTCTGTAGATCCTGATTGTGCATTCACACCTCCCAAAACCAACTGGGCTTCCCAAGCAACCAAACTCTGATCCGTTTAAAGGGGACCAGACAGGGCTGGTGTGAATGCACCTTTAGACCACAGATGGTAGAGATGGGTGATACAAGTGATTTTTGTTTTGACTCCAATAACCAAGTAATACTGGAGCCGACATCGATACCAGTAAACATATTTTTATAAGTCTTGTTGTGTGCACAAGAACATAGGTTAGTTGTCATTTTTATGTTGAAATTCCATCAAAAATGTACATTAAAACTTACATTTCAGGATATTACTTGGTCTAAAAAAAAAAATAAAACTTCTCTAATTTGTTTTTCTTTATACAAAAATAGACAAAACAAGGTTTGTTCTTTAGCATTAAAACAAAAACTCTGAACTGTTGACAGGCAAGAGACTCAGAGAAACAAAGATTTCCACTAAGTCTTTCCCTCATGATTAAACTTTTTTTTTTTTTGAAAGTTTCACCTGTTCCTGAATGAGTGAGTAAAATACTGAGACAAGACAAACAATGAACAAGAAACCTTGCTCATCTATTGGTGAAGGCTGGACAACTTCCATTTCTGCCACATAAACGTACATTCTTACATCAAATTTTTAGCAATCTTGTTTTTTTTTTTAAATGTTACTTCATACAAATATATCACATATACACAGTGCAACAAAAGGATCAGCATGAGCAACAGACTAGGCAACTTGTATCAAAGCTTCTACCTCGTCCTCACTCCATTCAAGGCCATTTCTCCCAACTATTTTGCTACACTACACATACATTTGTGTTCAGACTGTGTTTACCAAACAGGGCCTGTTATGAATGCACCCTAAGAGAAAGAACCTAATTCTCCTTTGCTTTTGAAAGCTAAACATATTTATTTCTACTTTGGTTTGACTTTAACATTATATGCTGCATTGGGAGCAATAAATGCTGCAAAGAAAATCCTGTGTGCTTATTTTAGCAATTTCAAGCAGGTTCAGATTCAGGTTACTTAATTTCTATTGTAGGTATAATTACTTTGCAGTGTTGAAAAGAAGAACACACTTCCCATTCACAGACAGCCATACAAGCAACAAGCTTCCTGTATTACAACAGGATGACTCTGTAGTAGTAGTAGTAGAGAGAATAGATATCTGCTCTACAATTCAGTCACCCACTGAAAACATTTGTCTGATTATGAAACAGATTACAGTTCAGTAATTTGACTTTACCAAAGCATAGGTGAGAATAAAATCCCTCCCTCTTCAGCATGATGAGCAGAGAGCCCCAGCCCAGTAACACAGCCGAACACAGCAGATTTTCCATGACTGCTGTCACGGCCATCCACCACCGCCTCCTGTAGGCCTGGATGAGAGAGGGCGCCATGCCTGCTGCTCTGTGGAAGAGGAGACATGAAGAGGGCAGAGGCAATAAATCAGTAATCAGATTATCTTTGATTATAAGGTAACTTCATAGTAAGATGTTCAATAGTTTCAGAAATGCTTTTGACTTCAATGAAAAGAATCATTTTCCTTTTTAAATATAATTTTTACATATTGTATGTTCCCCAATAGAAATAAATCTGTAATTCTTAATGAGCTAACTTATATTTAAAAGTTACTTTTACAAAGAAAACTCTTTTCAGTATCATCCCAGACCAACTCCAATGTGGTTAGAAAATTAAAAATTTGGGGAAGAGAGATGTTTATCACTGTGGTCCATCACCCTTTCCTGTGACACTCCTAATCAGATTAGGAAATGAAGATTATAATTGTCAGAGTTTTACAAAACAAGTCTGTGTACATCCTAGCTGGAAAAAGATTTCACTTATTCAACAGTGTGTGGTCATCACTGTGTGATTTTCCTCTTTCTGATGCTCCGTATTTTCTATTAAGAGGCCAGATGTGAACTGCAGGCAGGACAGTCAATCATATAGAAAATATTCACATGACGCCACAACAAGCCTTCAGCCATGATGGGTAATTTAAAACACTGTAGGCAGCAGTGTGTAGCAACGGTGTTGCTCGCATTCTGCAATAAATCAAGCCTTTTGAGAGTGAAATCACCATTAAAGTCACTAAAATGGGACTTATATGTCCTGTTCATGACTACAGGAGCAGACTGGACCCCAAATATTGGAGTACATGAACCACTGAAGACTGAAGAACTAAACTACAAAGACAAAGAGTGTTCTCACCATTTTGTCAGCGATAAGACTAATCAATTTCTGTGCCTATAATTTTGGTTCTCAGTTTAACATTTCTCAAACCAAATTGGGAAAGATTACAATAGATGGACACTGCATCACTGCTGAGATTCGCAAACTTAATCAACATAATACAGTATGCATTTTATTCAATAAACCTTCAGAACTGATTGGTTGTGTTAAAATGAAGTGAGGTGACCAACATTTGAGAGTAAAAAGATCCCATTCAGAAACCTGAAGACAGATTGGTAATATTATTATGACTACCACAGATGGACATCACTCATTTTTCCTGATGTTATGGATGAAAGTGACTCTAGAGATTCATGATATATGTAGGTCTTGGTTAAATAAAATGAGGAAACACTTTTGGAGGAGAATTTAGGAACAACCGGTCCGCTCAGATCGTGAGATTAATTTCAGCAATCCTTTCCTGCAGTCAAAATGTGTCTTGCTGATAAAATACCCTGCATCTTCCACCCAGCCACTCTTCCAACTGATTGTTAACCACCACAGACTTGTAGGTCCTTAGTTCCTCCAATGTTGAGGCACTTTTATCATGAAAAATATAATTGTAGATGTCTGGGTACAACACACTGTATAAGTCCTTCAGATCATGTCTATAATCCATATTAGCCGTCTGTACTTGTTGAATCCACCAACTGCTGCTATTTTCTCACATACTGAGATTTTAGTTAGGGCACCAAGTGTTTCCATGTACTTCTGCTCTTTTCTTTTGTCTTCTGATACAGTTCGTGGTGCTTTTATCTGATGATATTTTGTCTATTTCTGATGACTAATGTTTGTAACTTGTGAACACATGATTGCATTAGAATAAATGAAGAACCAAGCATTGTACTGGGAAGCTTGACGCCCAGCACGGTGACGTTGAGTCAAAATACCTGGATGTGCAATGTCAGCGAATACTATCAATTAGGGCTGTAGCGATACACTAATATCGCGATACGATACGATACACGATATTCGGCTCACGGTACGATATATATCGGTATTCATCTTACAAAACATTTACACCATTTTCCGAAAGATTTTAAAGGGACAAAGTGATTTTGGTAACATCTTGTGAGTGTTCCAATGACTTTGTTTGAATTTATTGAACTGAAAGCATCAGTTACACATTATATGGCTGATAGGCAGCTTGCAAATGCTGGACAAAATGAATAAAGGTTTGTTAAGAAAAATAGTTTAATTTATTTAAACAGTGAAAATTGTTACTTGCAAGCTTTTAAAGGTGTGACACAGATGTTTTGAAAGAAGCTTAGAATATCGATACCCACGTCTGAAAAATCGATACTCTCTGGGGAAATAAAATATCGATATATATCGCAGAATTGATAAAATCGCTCAGCTCTACTCTCAATACTGTCTGTCTATGAAGTACTATTTTTTGCATATAGGTTAAAACAACTGAACAAATAACAGATGGCATTTTTTTGTAGCATTTCAGAAAACATCCATACTTTTTTGGAAATGAGTAAAGTCCAACGCTACTGAGCTGTGAACAAACTCACTAATTTAAAATGAATGGGTAAGTGTGTACAAGTTTTGCATTTGTACTAGGGCTGAACGATTTTGGAAAATAATCTAATTGCGATTTTTTTCCTCAAAATTGCGATTGCGATTTAATATGCGATTATTTTTAAGGTCTTCTTCTCATGTATTTTTCAAACACTGTCATGATTAACAATATCAGATTTATTTAAAGTGCAGATTACAACAATAAAGCAAACAAATCTGTGGCTTTACCTCTTCAACATCTAACTTTTCAGGTTTCATGAAACATGTGTAACATTTATGTAAACATGTGGACTGCACTTCTTAAACACTGTCTGAGATTGACAGGACAGTGTATAAATAAATAAATAAAATATACAGATATAAAAAAAATAAAGCTTACTGATCTCCAGTCAGTAACATCACACAGGAAAATAAAGAACAAATATCTGCTCTAACCAATTCGACATTTTCAAAAAAAAAACTTTTTGAACACTAATAGAAATATTATATTTACTCAGTAACAGCAGCACACAACATACTGAAGTGCAAAATGAGTATGGCACTGTTAGCCAGAAAGATTCTTCTGTATAGATCTCGGGAGCTCACAGATTTTTTGCAAGGAAAGGGGGGGGGAGCTCGAGTTGTCTCGCGCGGCGGGCGGGGTGTTTGTGGCTGTGCACTGTGCCCGACAGAGAGAGAGAAGCGCGGTTCGCGAGGCGGCCTAAACCCAGCGGTTTGAGTGCGCTTGAGTCTCTAAATCACCAGAAAAAGTAGCTAGATTTGTCGCTAGTCGCTTTCTACAAATTAAGTCGCTAAAGGGGACTGGAAAGTCGCTAAGTTGACAACACTGCTTGCCCTGTTTGCTCTAGAGGTGGGCGGATCGATCCAAATATCGATAATATCGATACCAATGCTGGTATTGATATCGAATGATACTCATGTAAAAAGATCGATACTCAAGCTTTCTTTCTTTCCAGCAGAGAGTATCCAGGTAGATAAGAGAGGTCATCTTCAGCATCAACTTAAGTTACTTAAGTCATATGTTACCGGAGCCAACTCAAGAAAATATAATTAAGACGTTGAAATAACCAGTACATGTCATGTATCCCAATGAAAGGTGTTATCTAAGATAAAATAACAGTAAATAATCCTTTATTTATCCCACAACGGGTACATTTATAGAGTTAAAGCAACAGGAAAGTTCACACAGTACAAAAAAATTACACATGTATTGAAAGATATACAGTGATCCCTCGCCAATTCGCGGTTTAAGTTCCGCAGTTCTAGTTATTCGCGGATTTTTCAGAAATATATAATATAATTTTAAAAAAAGTTAAAATCGTGGAAACATCACAGGATGTTGTGCGCGTTCTCTCACAGTGAAGAAATGTTGTGAGCCAGCCTGGCCCCTTTAGGAAGGTGGCCTTATGGGTAATGTAGTGTGTGTGTCGTGGGACGGCAGAATGAAAACGGGGTTAGATGAAAAGTGTAGTGAGCATCAACAGCAGTCCAGCGTGTATAGATTTACATTCTCTGTTAACCGACAGGAGCCCAACAATACAACCTGTGTGATGTTACAAGTTCCTGCAGCGCCAGAATAAAGTTCCCGTTCCATGCAGAGAAAACCAGACTTTTTCTTTTGTTGTTGTTAGCGTGTTAGCCGCTAATTACGAGCCAAAAATATTACAATACCAGCAACAAAAACAAAATAATCCAAAAACAAAAATCACAAAAGTTTATGATAGATAAAGCTTAATATGAAAACGTATTGGTATCGGTATCGGTATCGGTATCGGTATCGGTATCGGCGATACTGGCCCTGTATTTACTTGGTATTGAATCGATACCGAAATTCCCAGTATCGCCCAGCTCTAGTTTGCTCTGCTCAGCTCGGCTGGGCTCACTCGCGTCACGTGACGTCGCCAGATCACGTGACAGTAATATCGCGGCCTTTGCGGTTAGAAAATCTCGTTTTATGATATCGCGAGATTATCGCAAATGCAATTAATCGTTCAGCCCTAATTTGTACTGTATACAAAGAGTATGAGTCAGTAGAATGACATACTTATTTTTCACTCTATAACAATTGGTATCAGAGCAGGTCTAGATTTCAAGCTCCAACTTTTGTTTACAACTCAATGACAAAATTCTATGACTAACATTTACTAGATGACTCATTTTTTCAGCTCTAAAACAGAATTGCACAAAAGGCAACCTGAGAATATCCAGTTGCTTTATCAACTTTACTAAGTGTCTTGATATAATGTTGTAATTTAGCATCTATGAACGCAATTAAACCAATTTGATGTTTCATGAGATTACGTATTGGCCAGACTGAATTGTTAATATTGTTCTTGAAATTGAATTTAACTTGTCTTTGATGGTTATCCAGTTATTGACATCATTAATGTTAATCATCATTAATAATTCAAGCTATTGAACTATATGGTTATTGCTAAATCATTGAGTCACAGTCTCAGATTTTAAGAGAATACTTCCTAAAAAATACTAAATCATTGAAATGTTTAACAATACAACAGATCTGTGTGATTTTTTTCTATAGTAATTGTACAATAAAAAGTTGTTTTATGAACAACCTTATTGTCTTCATTACATTTTTATTTTCCCAAAATGATTTTTGAAAAATAGGGGTTGTCCTTCAGAGTCATTCTATATTCGGGCCAATACGGTATTTCACAGGGTAGGCTGGATTAAGTACTTTTTCCTCTCAGTTTGTCTAATAAATGTGCCACTAGGGAGTTACAGTTTTATAAATCCTTGAATAGCGACCTGACACCTTTCATTCCTTTATCCACAGAAATCAACCCCCTCTGCTGTGAACAGAGAGGCAATCCCACCCTTCACCTTGACTGACTGAAACAATGTACTCAATCATTTCACTTTTGTTCTGGAAATCGGGGAGGCCTGTTAACAGGGTGTCATTTCCATTTCTAAGCAGCACTGACAGTGAGTGAATGAGTCTGGAATAATCTAGTCACGACTGAAAGGTGATGCGGCTTAATGTAAACACGATCAACATTCAAACAAAGAGGCTGAAACCGACTGGCTAAATATAGTCAGCTCAGTCATGACCACCTCAAAAACACACATATGCAGACACACAGGACAGGTCATCGGTCACTTTAACCTGCCACAATAAAGTCGAGACAAATCTGGCAATATCTTTCACACACAGAACAAACACACCCACATATCTGGAAATGAGCAAGTATTTATTTATTCATTCATTCATTATTTGGAAAGCAATGGAAGTGATCAGAGGAGCAGGGGGCAGTGGCCAAGGCCTCATACAGGAAACAATTTTAATTAGGGCATCTTTCCAACATGTGTTGAACTGGAGGAACAGAGGACACGGGGCAGAGTTGTCCTTGCGTGTGCCCATGAGGCATGTGTGTAATCCGATTACTACCAGCCCAGCGAGTTGCCTCGGCGCTGAAAAGCGAGTTTGAAAAGGAGGATTTCTTTGTAACTGACACCCCATGATGAAAACCGCACACACACATACACACACACACACAACTGCCTGATCCTCAAGAACAAAGTGACAAAGCAGGACAGTGTTCATTTACTCAGTATATGTAAATATACAAGCCACAAATTAACCTGTTAAATAAGTCACACAGTAACGTGGGGAACTTTTTGGGGGCGTAGAAAGTAAAGACCCCCGCAGCCAGGGTATTACGTTCAAACTAAACTGGAAACTGGTCCCTTCTCAGGAGCTTTGCATGTACACATCTAGGTACTGGAGACCTCTCATGGACGGTGACAAAAAAAAGTACAACAACCTGGGAAGTAGGCTCTTTCTTTGTGTTTGTGGTGTTGTTGATCTTTTCGGTCTGCTTGGTGTCTGCTGGTGTAACTGTAGCCAGTGTGGCAGTGGGATAAATAATTAATATGCAACCATATACCAATAACAAAATGCTGGTAATTCAGCATTTTTTTCATTGCTATGCTTTTTGTGCCTTCTGTATACGATGATCTATAATCAATAAATCAGTGGACGGCACAAATGGTACAACTGACTCCTATTGCTTTCTTTCACCTTCTTATAGGTATCTTCACATCTGTGGCTGCTGTGACACATCATGGAAGAATAACAAATTGTGTTTGTCATAAATAACCTGCATCAACACTGTATATACTCAAAAATCCTATGTGAAGCATCCTCCCTCTTCTTGCGTCCATAGTCACATAAATCACTTTGTTAGAACATCAATGTTTTCTTGGAAATATATGAAGTGAAAACAGCACTGTTGCTGACGTAGGACTACAGCACAAACCTTCTCCAGTAATTCTGACCAAAGTTTTTTAATTTTGAATGTGAGACCATATGAAGATCAACACAGCTCACAAAAGTATTTCTTCAGCGGTCAATAGCAACAATGTATAAATCTTACATTTGGAAAAAAAAATTGCCTCCAAATGCCAAGATGAAAAAAATGTTACTTAGGAGAATGGAGAGAAGACAGTCATTAGAAAGCCTAACTATAGAAGCTGCTGCCATGTGTTGGATTTATAGCAGCGGCTGCATCACGAGTATCTGCACTCAATTATACACACGTTGGTATCCATTGCTCAGGAGGCAATAACTAAAACATGAGTCATGGCTGCTACACATCACAATATGTGCATGTTGTATCAAGTGGTCCTCTGTGCATGTGAGAGCTCAGGTTAAACAAACATGTGACATGCTGCAAGACACTCAACAAGTCTAACCAACTGAACACAAGGATCTGGTCTGTTACCTTAACAACCCCTTCTTCTGCATTTTGCACATTCTTTGTCACTGTTGTCCAGCTATTCAACACTAACTATTTAGAAACTGTGTGCTGTCCTTGTGAAGAACATGAGTGTCCTAAGTTGTGATCATGCAGAGGGGTCAATGCAACAAAGACCTGCCAACAAGTACAACGTGAAAGCAAGGTGTTTTTAGCTTTAGCAGGCAGTTGTGAACTCCTGTCATAACACTGTGAAGCGTGTGTGTGTGTGGAGAGGACTCCAGGGAGCTTACAACAAGGATAAACACCATATAAGGAAGTTGTTTCCTGAAATACCTGGGAACCGCCTGAATGATGCAATGTTGCCACGGTTGTGGCCATGAAGAGGCTCAGTTTTTACATTGGAAGAGGTTGTAGGCCTTTTGTATTCTGTTTTGGCTTACTATAACAAAAAAAAAGTAATTTCCACTACATCTATCAGAAGATTTTTTTTTTTTTAAATCACCACATGCTCTGCTTTCTTTCAAGTCTTTCGGCTGCTGCTCACATCCAGTGATGCTCTTTTTTCCCTGCTGGGAATATTGCTGACCTCGACCAGTTGTGTTTATCAACCTCTGTGGGACATAAAGAGCTGCATGACAAACTCTTTATCCTCACAAGTTTTAAAGAAAATAAATGCACACGCCCAGGGCGCCTCTGTTCCATGTGGAGTCCAAAAAGGCAACCCTCCGATGCTGTCGGGTTGGCCGGCAGCTGTTTCTACAAGGGAATGACCTCAGCCTGGGTCCAGTTACCATCCCACAGCAATGATGGTGTTGCATTTACTTGCTGCCCAAAATGTCAAAATGATCAGTTTAATACAGATGAAGATAACCACAGAGGTACCAGAGCACAAGACCTCCAGTATCCTCTGATATAGCCACCTAAGTGCTTTGTCTAAATTAATGATGAATTCAAATGGAACTAACTGTGGAGTATAAAACATGCATAATAGGAACTAGATTGACAGATTGACGTTGGATTAAAGTTGATATTTTTCCAAAAGAACCCAGTAAGATTCCAGTTTCTCATCTTGGTGCATTTTGTTATTTTAGATAACAACGGTCATCTACAACAAAAAAAAAAATGCATTTTTAGACTATGTAACCTAAAGAACTGCTAATACTTTCAAAGTTTTACGTAGTTCTTCTTAATTTTAGTCATTATTGACCATTGTTTTAGATAATTCCAAGGAATCAATCATCAACTGATCATCAAAAGCATGTAAAACAATATAAATAAATCGGTAGTAACTCAAAACAGCCGACGTAAAAATCAATATTGTCTACCTTTCTCGGATTTTCAATTTTTTTTTTTAATGAAGTGGTTCCTGGAAAAGCATTTTTGTCATGCAGGCCTCCAAACACGTGTCTTTTTATGGCTAAATTTGACAAACTGCAGTCTACGGGGGGAAGGGTGGACAAGTGAAGGCAACACAGGCTTGGTGAGACAAATGCATCTCACTACAACAACAATAAAATTTTAAATTTGGCTCAGTCAGGTAACAACGCGTTTAAACTTCGGCCCAGGGGCTTAACTGCTGTTGAATTAGGCACAAACTCAGCCGTTATTGACACAACAGTTAGCACAACAGGAAAGAAAGCCTGAACAAGGAAACTACTATAGAGCATGGCAGTCTCCAAATACTCATTTCCGAACATCCTCTTTTACGATCGCCGCTTCATTTTCTTTCTCACGTTTTCTCCCTCCCCGTTTACACGCCCAGACGTTGTGGCTTTTACATACTTTCGCGGGTTTATTAGGTGTGTCTCTGCTGGTAAGTTATCAGACCAAAAGTAGTTAACCGTCTGTTTGGTTTAATGCCACGTGTAACCGGCACCGGTTATTCCAGCTGCCGCCATAAGCTGCCATTGTTATATTACCATTAATAATGAAGGTATAACATATTAAACCAACAGAGTGGGTAAATAAGTGGGGAAAAGATCCTACTTACTTGAGTTGTATGTCTTCTTTGAAAAGAAACTGCTTCAAATAAACTCTGGAGGTGCTAACTAAGTGTAAACTATCAACTAAAAGTCAAATTTAAGTTGTTTTATCTTAAATGAAAAAAAAAAAAAAAGATTAATAAGCAGTAGGAGCCTGAACCCCTGAATTTTAGCTTTCCCCTCTCTGTTTCTTCCCTGTTGAGGATTGGTTTCAGCTCCTATCAGACTCCCTACTTCTTAGCTTTCTCTGGCTTCATTAGACGTCCCCTCTCCTCCTATTTGACTTCTGATTCCCTCCCTCTTTGTAAAGTTTCCTGCAGTTGAGGGAGGAAAGCGTCACCACCCCGCTGCCTTCAGCTCCACCTCGCAGGACGGACGTTGCTGCCTCCACCGGGCTAACGTTACTGTAGTCTGTACCTGGTGACTGTTAGGATAACGTATATACAGACCTAAACCTAACTTTTTTTTTTCACCAAAAATAATAATGTAACTTTAATACTGAAACAAGTAGACTTTTGCTGGAAGTAGTTTGGTCAGTGGTGCTTTTTTCTTAACACAGCACAACAAAGACGTCTTACAAACGCTTGATGATTCTGTTAGGCATGGGCGAGGCTAGCCCATTTTTAGGGGTGCTTCCCTAAATTGAATTTCAGCACCCCAAAAACCTGGAGTAAGAAATGTTGTTATTCTAAAATTTTAGTTTGCATTTGACAGGCTTGGATAATGTCCAAAACTTAATCCATAGTTTGTGGTTTAAGTTTATATTTTAAGAATGAAAACGACCCCGCCTAATGGTATCGTCCTCTTCTGGCTAACGTTACTTGTGGGTTGTGGTGGGGCTCATTGGGTGCTCAGCACCCCTAAAGCTCTGGCCCTAGAATCGCCCCTGCTGTTAGGTCTGAAGTGTTTCTATCTTCTGTCTTTTATTAGGTGACAGATTTGTTTAAAAAATGGAATAGATTTAATGTGGAATCGTAAGCTTGCCTATGTTTTTGTCTCAACACAGTTAAATCTTGGACTGTATTGGGAACACCTGGACAGACCCTCTGTGACGTCCATAAGTTTCCTACAGAGGGATTTTGTAGCCTGTTTTTCTTTATACTGAGTGGTGACATGTTGTAAAAGAGTGAAAGACCCATCTGAGAATCTGGCTAGATTACACCCACCTTAGTGAAGTTACAGTTAGGTATTTTAGTTAGCATATGCTAACACAGGATGATGATATTAATTTACATTGTTTCTGATCAGGGCAGCATGATGTGGTGGTGTTGTGGTCAGCACTGCTGCCTCACACCGAAAAGGTTCCTGGTTTGAACCTCAGCAGGGGCCTTTCTGTGTGGAGTTTGCATGTTCTCCCCGTGCATGTGTGGGTTTCCTCTGGGTACTCCGGCTTCCTCCCACATGCATGTCAGGTAAATTGCCCATAGGAGTGAATGTGAGTGTGCATGATTGTTTGTCTATATGTGGCCCTGTGATGGACTGGCGACCTGTCCAGGGTTTACCCCTGCCTTTTGCTCAAAGAGAGCTGCAGGGGATTAAGCGGGCATAGATAATGGCTCCCAGCTCTTTCAGCTGAGCCACACTGGAGGAGCTGTGGAGCTGTGGAGCTGCCACTGGGCATCCCCAATTTGGCAGAGGCAAATGTTGTTCTGGTGGTGACATCAGAAATAACCGCTGCTTGGAGTTGACGCTCAGTTAGCACAGCTGCTTAGCCAAGCTTTGTCCTCAGACCCTCCAGGCTAGTCACAGCTAGTCATGCATTGTTACAATTAACACAAGCCCAACAAAACATGTGGTCTTTAAAAAATGACTGTGCTCTGTCTGCGCAAAATTGATTTTGTATCAGGCGCCAAATATGTTTATTTCTCCTGTAATGTTGGACACTTTAACATGGAAATCAACGGAGATTTGCTCTGTTTTGTAGCCAGTACTTCATGTCAGTCAAGGAACTGCAATTTATCGTTAATTCCTGGGTTCCTTCAATCTGGAAGTTGTGAGGTTCGCACCTGAGTTAAACAAATATTTGCTTATCGTGGGCCCACTTATAAGCGTAGAGAACTCAATTTTAAGTTGCTGTTACTCTTGCTCCGTCACTTGCTCATTTTCTCTTCAGTCGTTACTTTCTTGAGCATCTTTGTTGCTTCTGGAATAATATCCACTTACAAACAGAGTGATGGTTTGGTCTAAATTGCTGATAGGAAGTCGGATTCATTTCCAATGAGAGTTGGAGAGTCAAAGCTGCCCCTTTGTCTGGGACTTTGAGGTCTGGGCCCCATGACCCGAACCTGGATAAGCAGAAGTTAATGAATGGATGAATGGATGGTTGAAAAAAATACAAAGTAGTGGCATCCACAAATGCATTTTAACATTAAAACATGGGGGAAAAAATAATTCTTGGTTCAGTTCATTGATGATAGATGGTGTCTAAGTAAAAAACTGTCTCATCACTCAGGATTACCATGACTGGACGAATGAGAATCTAAAACAACCTAACAAGAATGGTTTTTAACTAAGAGAAAAAAGCTCGAGTACCTCTTAAAGAAAGCCTGTGCTATCATAGAGAAAACGTGCACACTTCACACAGACAGGCCTCAGCTGTGATTTAAACCAGACACCTTCTTGCTGTGAAGAGACGGTACTGACAACCACTGCCATGTACCATCTGTGATAAATGATTTTTACATATAGTGAGGCAATGTTTGGGGCCATCTTTTTCAGGGAAGGTCTTCCTAATTTCAGTAAGACGATACTAAACCACCTGATGAATGTACTACAGCAGTATGGCTTCATAGGAATGTGGTCCTGCTGAAGTCCAGACCTGCCACCCTCTGAAAACATTTGGTGCATGATGAAATTAAAATACTACAAAAGAGGCACCAAATTGTAAAGCAGTTGTTATCTATCTCAAACAAAGATGGGAAAACATTTTATTACTATAGCTTAAATAATTGCTCTCCTCAGTTGATTCAAGTTTATCGATACCAGAGTGTTGTTAAAAGAGGAGGTGATGCATCACAGTTAAACATGATCAGAGCTAAACAAGATTACAAAACAACTGTGGAAAATAAAATGGTTGCTAATAATTTGGGTTCAGCCTGGTCAAGCATGAAAACGATTGCAGGTATTAGTAACCCCAAGAATGTAAGAACTGTCATTTTAGAAAACTTAAATTCAGATTATGATTTTGCTAATGCTCTTAATTACTTTCTTTTGTCATTTTGATACTTATGATTTTAGTGCAGAAATACAGGAACTTGGTTTTAATTTAGTAGATCAGAATCATTGTGTAATAGGTAAGGACACTGTTGAAAAGGCGTTACACTACACCAATGCAAACAAGAGCTGCGGTCCTGATAACATTTGTGGTAAACTTCTTAAGTTATGCTCCAAGGAGTTGTGCACAAATTTCCACTATATCTTTAATAAGTCTCTACAAACCCAGCACGTACCAAAATGTTGGAAAGATTCTGTTATCGAGCCAGTTCCGAAGACAAGGTGCCCCAAAGTACAGAATGATTTTAGGCCTATTGCTCTGACCTCTCTTGTCATGAAAACCTTTGAAAAAATCGTAAGAAATGCAATTTTAAGAAAGACTTAGTCTGATATGGACCAATTCCAGTTTGCCTATAGGCCACGGCGAGGCGTTGAAGACGCAATTGTATCTTTGTCAAACATGCTTTTTAAACACCTGGAAGGTAAAGGAACACATGCCCAACTTTTATTTATTGACTTATCTTCTGCTTTTAATACGATTCAACCCCATATTTTAATAGAAAGACTTTTAGACCAATTTAATCTGTGGAGGAATGTGTAGACAAGTATAAACATCTTGGGAGCATTATAGACAGCAAACTGTCTTTTGTGGAAAACTGTGAGGCTGTCTATAAAAAAACAACGTCTACAGTGCTTAAGGAAGCTGTCATCTTTTCACATTGATAAAAAGCTGCTCACCATGTTCTATAGACGTTTTATTGAATCTATAATCTCTTTTAGCTTAGTGTCCTGATTTGGCAACTTACCCCTAAAAAATAAAAACTCGCTTAATCAGATTGTGAGGTGGGCCAGTAAGCTAATTGGAGAGCCACAACTCAACTTAGAATGCCTCTTTAATGGGCAGCTACAGAGAGTAGCTGAGTCCATCTTAGATGATACATTTCATCCACTATACGGCAAATTCCAGTATCTCCCTTCTGGCCGTAGGTTTAAAATATCTTTGTGCAAAACTAAAAGGTATAAATGTAGTTTTGTCCCCTCAGCTATTAATGCTCTAAATAGGAAATAATTTCCCATTCTTCATCTAGGTCTATTTATTTATTTATCTATTGCATTTCTTATTCAATCTGGAGCATTTGTTTTTGTTTTTGTTTGTCCGTCAATGTTTTGTTTTGTTATTCTCCTGTTTGTCTTGTGTCACTGTTACTGTACTGTATGGTGTTGTTGTAAGTTTCTACTTTTTACCTGCAAACAAATCTACCTTCAGGTATCAATAAAGTTACCTTTACCTTTACCTTTACCTTTTACCTTAACAATTAGATACACGTGGAGCAGCTGGATCTTTATTGAAAAGTTTGGGTGAATGCCAGCACTTCATAAATGTATCTTATTTTTTTTTTAAGATGAGATGTGAAATTCAGAGGTTGTAATAAGCATAAACATTAAATTTGCCCTTCCACTCATTCCAAGCGCCGTGTCTATTTCTGTGTAGCTTACAGTTGGTCATACCAGCAAACTGGCACATACTAGTAGTCTGGAAAGTCAGTGTCGTTGGGAAACCCAGCACTGAAATTAGATTAAATCTGATTCTGGTCTAAATCTCCTGGAAATCCACTGGAGGAGTTTGTGTGTATTTGGATTACATTAAAACTTTGATTGTTTAGTGTTTAGCCAGTTAGATTTACTAGTGATTAGATCTGTAGTTCCAAAATATGGTTTCAAGCCCATTTAGCTAATTACACAAAAGATTGAGGCTTTTGTTTGTAAATAAAAAAGAACATAACAACTAAAAATAATATACTTAATGTTGAGCTATTGACAGACATGGGATTCTTTTTTGAGAACATTAATCTCAACAATCTCAGCGTAATCCCACTGTGCATATAACAGTAGCTTTATAACTTTATTACTTTCCTTGACTGAGCTCAAGCTGTGGTAAGTCTTTATTAGTTGTGGCTTCCATAAAAATAATTAGCCTTGCTTACACTTGAAAGTGACAGCAAATCTGCATCCTGCAGAGGACTCTTATTTCAAATCTATAGCAATTTTCCATGGTTTGTTCAGGTCAGTCAGCTCTCGTGGAACATTTGCTGCAGATGCAGGTGTAAATCTGGGGACTCTGGGCCCCAGTTTCTTAATAAAATAATCCTGCTGGAATTTCTGAAAGCTCTCTCCAGCTGTGACACCTGTAAATGTAACCTTTAACCTCACCTGCCAACTGCAATGTCCATGTGAATATATCAGTTTTGCCCAGGTTGGCAGTGCAAGACTGTGCTTTCTTCACAGCAGAGAAGCTGAGTTCATTTACGGAGCAAACTGAGGAGTGAGCTGTGAGACTCTCACTCCATTTGTTTTGCAGTTTTTGAATGTGCTGCAAATACATTGTAATTACAAGACCGGAAGTGCATTTAACATATTAAAAATCTGATTTGTGCTGTGTGCTGAAAATAAACAAAATAATTTAAATACCTTTTCTATCTGAAATCAAATCACGGTTGGTTAATGTCCTGTAGAGTGGTGGCTTGTGTGGACTAACTTGACACATTTAGCATCATGTTTGTTCTTTTCTTTAACTTCACACAGACTTTTTTTTTTTAAAGATAGCACTTAACAAACTCAAACTCTAGACATGTACATGCAGCATTATGTACATGCTTTCTGATGTCTTTTGAATGTTTTCTGCAGCCTGTGCCCAGAGAGATAGCTGAATGTAATTTTTGAGGTTCTTCTGCATGTGCATCCCACGGTGTTGCTCTCATTCAGGCTAGAAATACTAGAAATAAGTTACTTTACAGTAAATTTTCTTCATAAAGTTTATAACATACCCAGCATCTCAAAACAACTTGCTTCCATGTCACTGTTCCATGTTGTAAAGTCTCCTAACAGAGAACTCCATCTGCTGGACAGGGAGAAGTACTGATGCGTGACTGCACGTGGAGACCACATACACTATACTGCCAAAAGTATTTGCTCACCTGCCTTCATTCACATATGAGTTTAGTGACATCCCATCCCTAATCAATATGACGTGACTGGCTCCACCCTTTGCAGCTAGAACAGCTTCAACTCTTCTGGGAAGGCTGTCCACAAGGTTTAGGAGTGTGTTTATGGGGATTTTTGACCATTCTTCCAGAAGCGCATTTGTGAGGTCAAACACTGATGTTGGCTGAGAAGGTCTGGCTCTCAGTCTCTGCTCTAATTCATCCTAAAGGTGCTCTATCGGGTTGAGGTCAGTCAAGTTCATCCACACCAGACTCTGCCATCCATGTCTTTATGGACCCTTCTTTTTTCACTGGTGCACAGTCATGTTGGAAGAGGAAGGGGCCAGATCCAAACTGTTCCCACAAAGTTGGGAGCATGAAATTGTCCAAAATTTTATTCTATCACAGTTCCATGCTGGAATTCACTGAGTTCCTGAGAGCGACCCATTCTTTCACAAATGTTTGTAGAAACAGTCTGCATGTCTAGGTGCTTAATTTCATACACCTGTGGCCGTGGAAGTGATTGGAACACCCAATCTGATCATTTGGATGGGGGAGCAAATACTTTCGGCAATATAGTGTATATGCCCACTGTACTCGCATATTGTTTGATGTAGCACCATGAGATGTGTTTAATAGGAGTTGGTGTGTGACACTTTTCACATTTTGCAGCCTCAGGCCAGTGATGCACTGAGAGCTGTTCATCTCAAGGAGTCAGGGTGGCCAAATGCAACACTGAGTAAATGTTAGTCACAATCTCTTTCTATTCTTCCTTTAATACGTCACCAACTCATAGCCACTGCTGGTATTAGTGTGCATAAGAAAAAAAATTAAAAGGTTTAAGAATAAAATCCTCAGAGGAGTGCTGCACCAAAACTCCAACTTAAACTCCAAGATATGCCAAGATGAGATGTGTTCCCCCTATTTTGAAAATTATGGAGTATGTTTGTGTGTATATACATATAGAAAATCCCCTTTGGTTCTTCTCAACACATCACAATGCGAGGGACTGAATACATTTCTGTATGATCATAAGCCCCATGAGTTGAGCGAGACCACCTGTCCTCAGTGAATATCTCTGAATGACCTGACTTGCACATAAAGCAGATTTTGACTCACAGATGAGAAAATATATTGATTCACTTTGTTACTTAATCAGCAAAATTAATACAACTGAATGCGTGTCAATCAACATTGTGTTAAAAGTTTTGCACCACACTCACCTGCACACTTCTGGCTGCCACAGACTTTCACACTGCATTTTCAATTAAATTCCTAAGTTATTAAATAGCTTTTTGATGAATGAATGTTAAAGTGCAGGGCAGAAATTGCTTTTCTTTCAAAAGATAACTACATGAAGACCCACTGCACGACTCAAATTATAACAGTGTTTTTAAAAATTATATGGTAGGTCAGATATCTTATAATGTTACCAAAAGCTTAAATAAATAATTAAACAAATAGAAGAATTCATAATTAATTCTTAGCTATTTACAGTAAGGTGCAGAAGTATTTGAACAATGACAGAGGTTTTATAATTTTGCCTTAATACACCACAACAGTGGATTTGAAATAAAACAATCAAGATAAATCTGTAGACTTTCAGCTTTTATCTGAAAAGTTTCACAAAGACATAGCATTTCTCATTCAGGAAATTACAGCTAGTTTGGTGCACTCTTGAAAAGAAATAAAGCACTGGATAAACATATCAGACTTTAACAGAAAACATCCATTAAAGACCTCCCATGCTATGAAATCAGATTCTCTGGAAGGACGAAGATTAACATGCATCAGAATGAATGGAAGAGAAAAGTATGGAGAAGGAAAGGAACAGCTTGTGATCCAAAGCATACTGCATAATGAGTCAAACATGGTGGAAGCAGTTTAATGGTGCGACCACGTAAGTAAATCTGTTAGTGGAACAGGATCACTGTGTATATTGATGAGGTGACTGGTGACAGAAGTTGAAAGATGCATAAAGCATTTAAGGCCCTTCTGTCTGCTCACTTTCACCCAGATGCTACAAAACAAATAGGATGGTGCTTCACAATGCAGTGGATAGTGACCATAAACATAATGTGAAAGCAGGGTCACACATTTGAAGGCACAGAAAAGGAATATTCTTCAATGGCAGAGTCAGTCACCTGATCTCAGCCCAATAAGGCATGCTTTTCAGTTACTAAAGACAAAACTGAAGGCAGGAAGACCCTCAAATGAACACCAACTGATGGTGATTGAAGGAAAATGAGAATTTGGTGTCCGTGGGCTCCAATCTTCAGGCGGATTGAACATTTTATTTTGCCTTTTTGTCCAGTTGCTCTTGAATCCCTTGAAATTTGAGGTAGTTTGTTTAAAACAACTTTAACTCCTTAGTGGTAAATGTTACATATTTTTTAAAACCCTTTAAATTAAAGCAGCTGAAAGTCTACACTTTAATTACATTCTGATTGTGTAATTTCCAATTTACCATTGCAGTGTATATAAAGGCAGAATCATAAAAACTCTGTCATTGTGCAAATACTTCTGGATCTAACCATATTTCCATATTAATCCTTGAATTTTGTAGGTGTTTCTTCTGGGGAAATCTGCTTATTTTGATTATACTTTTAGTGAAGTCCCACATTGAATTAAGTTTAATCTATTTTCCTATTTTTATATTTTATTGTCATATGTGTTTTAAATAATGTCTAGTGTAACTTTTTTCATTTAATATTTTATGTGCTTGTGATATTTCCGCATTACAAATCTTGAACCTTACAAGATGAGAATTAGATTAAACTTTGTCATTTCTTCAGCCTCTTGTATATAGCATGGACTTCTTTTTTTCTACTATTTTTGTCATTCTGTTAAGCACTTTGTGCAATGTTCATTTGTGGAAACATTTATCTTTCCTACCTCTAAGTATCAGAAACCTGTGAACACAGATGTGCAGATATATCTGAGACTGAAACTTGGTGGTTGAGAAAAGTCAAATGATGAGTTTTACATATCAGAACCACACCCACTCCTAATACGTTCCCTGTCAGCTGACTTTGTAACCACTCTCTCTTTCATCAGTGCAGTCTTGTGAGTTGCTTTAACTTCTCATCACTGAGATATCAAGACAGTTCTCAGAGTACAGACTTTTGCGATTAATGTACCACTTCCTTTGTTGTCATGAAGTAATCAGTTTTTGATATGAAGAGTCCTAAAGAGTCCAGTATGTGAGATGCAAAAAAAGAAAAGTTTCCACTTCCCAACCTACTAGGTACCTTTTGGTAAATCTCAGACAAGCATTACTTTTCTCCTCGTTTCTGTCTTGATGGTCTGTCGCGGATCTCATTTCATTTTCAAAGGTGAACTCATGAACACTGATGGAAGCCAAGGACAATAGAAGTCCGAGGATTCTTGAATGTTGAAGAGGGGGCTCTTTCCAAGTTCCTGCATCACTGCATGATTTTTATTCTGCTTTTTGGAGAGATTTTGGCAGAAAGACTTCTTGGAAGATTCAGAACTGACCTGGACTCTCTCTATCTGCTACAACAGCATGTGGATGGATGCATTCAAAGGACCCCCAGAGTGTCTGGAAAGACTTCAGAAATACTTCCAAGTTGACAGGCATCAACCTTGTTTCTCTGGAGATGTTGAAGTATAGCATTTGATTTTGACATGGCACAACATCTGGGAAACCTGTGAGCTGATGGTTTTTTTTTCTTCTGGTGAAGGCTAAAGACTGTGACTGCACTCATCAGATCTGGGCCAGGAAAACTATGGATCGTATCCAGGAGTCAAACAGTAAGCTTGAGTAGTACTTTTTTTTTCCCCTTTTAAGAGACATCAAACAATATAATATTATCCTGCTGACTGATCACATTATGTTGAAAATGAGGAGGTTTTCTTTTACGTCTGTCTTTTATCTGTAAGGCTGTAATAAAACCCAATAAAACCTCTCTGATGAACATGCATCTTTTCACTTAGATAAAAAGTGTAATGTAATGCAATTTAATTTGATCAAACTTGTTTTTAATCATATAATACTAATTACAGAAAGAGTTGCAATGTTTCCTCAGCACTTTGTAGGCACTGATAGGGAGATATTTGGTGTCTACAGGTAAAGCTGCTTGTTGTTCATCTACGCACCCGATGTGTTATTTCATCCCAGTGCAAATACACAAGTTATTAATCCAAGATATACACTTCTAAGTATTATGAGCTGAAGGTTTGAGGTAAGCAGGATTTATAACAGAGACATCCTTGTTTCAGCGCTGTCACTTGGCACAGCATTTTCAAACATGTTGAGCTCTGAACTTTACCTGGGCCATTGCAGCACCTTGATTTTCTTTCTTTCGAGCACCTCTGTTACAGATTTGCTGATGTTTGGAATACCTTGTTCTGTTGCATAGTTCAGATTCAATCAAGCTCTACACATTGCAAAGATGGTCTCACATTTGGCTCAAAATTTTTTTTTTTCCCCTCACAGGAGTTCTTGGTCAGCTCAATGACTACTAGGTGCGCAGGTCCTATGGCTGACCCTCCACCTTCGTGCTTGCCAAGTGGAATGAGGTGTCCACAATAAAGGCAAAATGTTTAGTTTGTGCAAATATGACTCTATGTTTTGTGGCCCAAAACTTTTTTGTTGTCTGTCCAAATGATATTGTTCTAGAAGTCTTGTAGTTTTTTTTAAATGTTTTTTTCAGATTCAACTTTACAAACTCGAAGGAGTGCTGCCAGGTTCATTTTTAAAGAAAAAAGTCTTTCCACTGACAACCTCTCCAAACAAGTCACTCTTGTGGAATTTATTTTTATATGTACTGTCATCAAATTTGAAATTTAACATTTGATATCCTACCTGAGGCCTGTAGAGTATGAGATCATAGAACTTGGCTTTTATTTTTATTTTTTTGCATCATGGGGCTTTAGAGTGAGCTTGCTGGGATGTCCACTCCTGAGGAGACTGGCAACCGTCTTAACTGTTTTCCACATGTGAATAATCTTTCTCACTGCTGTATGATGGACTCCAGATTGTCTGGAAACTTATGTTTCATCCCAGACTGATGAGCAGTATTTCCTTTACTGAGATCATTACTGATCATTTTCCTCTTTGGAAGTGTGTTGACACCCAGCAGAAGGCACCAGACAGGAAACCTGCCAAAACCTCTGCCTTTATAGAGGCACTCACACTATTCTGGTGATAAATGAATCGAGAGCATGTGATCACCAGCACCTGGCTCCTACTCACTCTCTTACTGCATATTGAAGCAGTAAGGCTGTGTTTTCACTTACATAACCTGCTGTTGTCATTTTGTCTCACACTTTGTTAAAGAAATAATGACACAGTGTGATAAGTCATGTTGTCATGTTATTATCTGTTATTATCTGTTGCTCATCTGGTCCTTGCGAGGACCAGAGGGTTTTAATAATGCCCTGATAGATAAAAACCTGCATTTTTATTATTCACGTGGCTATGAGATAGATGAGAATCCTTTTGAAGTGTTGAAACCTAGAAAACAAATGAAACTTACATCTTGTGAAGACAGCAGTAGAATGAGCTATCACAGGTGTCACATTTCTCTCGTGTTAGTGGTTGTGGTTTCAACCGACTTGAAACTCTTTTAAAAGCAGCCCTGTGATGCGGCTGCTGTTTGACATTGTAAGGGAAATTCCATCTTATTAGACCTAATTATCATTCTTCAATCTGTTTCTTGTTAAATAAAGTCCAGACAGCAATCAGTGAACGCACACAAACACACACTCTTTCTCCTACACACAGGCGCGCACACACACACACACACACATATGCACACACACAAATTCAATGTGTTCTTAATTTTCATTAACGTGAGGGTGCTCGGTGGGTTGACAGGGGAGAGGGTGAGTCTCACAGTACGTGAAACATAAAACATATCTAATCCTGTGATTACATTAGCGGAAGTACATAACACATCATTTCTCTCGGCTCAAAACTACACACAGGTGGTCAAACACACTCGGTGCTCCTGAGAGTTCATACTCTTGCGCATAGCAAAACTTAATACTCACCACAGGAGGGCAACAGAGGGCTATAAAAAAAAAAAAAAAACGTGCTGCAGTTACTTTTGCATGAGAAGTCTATTTGACCTAATTCACTACTGGCTGATCATTTAGGAAACAGAACTGCGGGCTGAAAGAAAACAGTTTCTAATGTGGTTATTACCCCCTGGCAAGATACGTAGCAGGACCATTCTCCTTAATGTAATCCAGCACCCTCCCTAAGGAAACAAAACAGGGATACATCTCTTTGACACAACTTTTCCTCTCTTTTTTCCTCAAGAAATTTGGAAGTTTTTCAACAGTTCTTCACTTCTAGATCCACATAACTCTGACCGTGTCTTATGCTACAGCACCTTTTGCACACACTAAGGAAAGAAGGTGCGTGGATGATCCCGGGAAAGTACACTTGCTTTGCTGCGCCACCAGGAACCTGAAAGGGGGACAAATAAGCTGCTTAGATAGCAAAGAATGTTTGGCCCAAACACGGCCCACATCTGCAAGTTTCTTTGACCCGCATTTGGGCTTGACTGTCGATAGAGAGAGACCCACACGCACACCGAGTCAACACATATCTACCAGACATGGACCAAATCTTCATTCTCTTTGGGCCTTTGGATCATGCTGTAACCCGCTTCAAAACTACCTTATGAAATCTGCGCCACATCTAGCCCATACGACACTTGGCAAAAACCAAGTCTGGCCCAGTTCATGAGCCTTGGGACATGTCTCGCCCGTATATCGCTTCCTCAGTGTCACAACGAGGCTCTAAGTGCCAAATGTGTCCATTACATGGGTACTGATCCTACATTTTTTTTTTTTTAATTTCATGTCTGTATCTTTCAGAAAACAATCCTGCACTCCAAATGACAAAAACGTACAGTCAAAGAATGTCAAAACAGTGCAACAATGTAGCTGTGCTTACAATAAATACATAAAAAAAAAAAAAAAAAAATATTTCTAAGGATGTGCATGAGTCATGCACCGTTTCTGTTCCCAAGACACTCTGCACGCCTTATGAAGTAATAGTTTTCAGATGGGGGCTTCTTTGTGCCTGAACCACATTCAGGTCTTTTGAAGGACTTGACTCATTACCAGCGTACATCCAACATACGTTGTGGGAGAAGTTAAAGGAACACCATGACATTTTCCGATCTCGAAATACTTTTTGCTTTGGCCCAAAGCAATGTTTAAGGTGCTTAAATTTAACCAAGTATTGAGTGAAGAAAACATGGAAAGAGTCAAATTTGATGAATTGCACAGGAAATTAAGCCAGTTATAAGTATGACACCGCTACATCTCCACCTCCACCTCCAAATACTGACCTTTTCACATCTCTCTAGTTTCCTAAGAGTTCCTGACAGTTTTGCAAAATATCACGACACTGTTTTAAAACAAAACAAAAATGAAAAAAAAAAAAAGTCCATGTATACAGTCATGGAAAAAAATATTAGACCACCCTTGTTTTCTTCAGTTTCTTGTTCATTTTAATGCCTGGTACAACTAAAGGTACATTTGTTTGGACAAACATAATGATAACCACAAAGATTGCTCATAAGAGTTTTATTTAAGAGCTGATATCTTACCATTTTCCATGGTTTTCTTGATTATAACCTAAATCACTTAAGTTTTTACATCAATAGCTATGGCGTTGTACTGCCAAAAACACTGCTTTTATGCATTCAGTGTTTTCTTTTCTGTCTGTTTTAGTCACATGACGATGTTTAGTGGTACCAGGTATTAAAATGAACAAG
Source organism: Hirundichthys speculiger (assembly GCA_018398805.1). Classification (NCBI taxonomy): domain Eukaryota; kingdom Metazoa; phylum Chordata; class Actinopteri; order Beloniformes; family Exocoetidae; genus Hirundichthys; species Hirundichthys speculiger. Next base: position 149,972 of record JAGFBZ010000571.1, read on the forward strand.
AAAGTGAAGAAAAAATGGTGGTCTAATAATTTTTTCCATGACTGTATGTCAAAAATAATTTGGTTCAATAAATGATGTGCTATGCCAGTTTAGACTGTGCTGACTAAATGTGCACATCAGTTTTAATAAAACTACAAAACTTTCTGGACAGGATTTCATTTTACCTGTCAAACTAAGATGTTAAACTCCACCTTCTTTTAGCTCGGTTTCAACAAGTCCATCAATCTAAATTATGGGCGTTTGCCCATACACACCATAATGACGCATGGAAGCATGTGTGAAACAACAGGGACAACTGTTTCTTCTAAAAGCACCAGAAGTCTAGACCTGTTGGACCAGGAGATGATCAAATCTGTTGTTTTCTGCTTTTATTCAAAATCAGTGTTTACGTCATGTTACAAGACTTTGTACTGTGGGATGCAATGGTTATGGGTCCACAGAGGATTGCCCATTGGATCTGCACGACCACTAGAGTTTACATACTTATTTTTAGTCGTAAAAACCTGCCTGAAAAAAAACATGACAAAAGAACTGTTCCATTTATCTTTGGTTTATGTATACAAAACTGACCATAACCAGCCACAAAGCCTTGTTATCTACAGTAAAAACTTACATTTCAAGGATACCTTTTCCTAATGGACTCTACACATGTCCAAACCCAATAATTGTTGTACATTCAACATTAAAATTGGAAAAAAAAAATCAGCAGTATGATGACCAGAAGCACATTTTACCAAATATAATGTAAGTTGAGAAAACTCACGTACCACGCTGATGTCATATCATGAATACTGGGTGTTGAGTTAAAAAAAAAAATCCCTAAAAAGGTTTTCAGTGCTCACGTTGGGCTCAGAAAATATCAGATGCAAATTAGAAAAGCACTCGGAGAGCGCAGACCTCCGCCAAGCACAACAGTTCTCCCATATAGCGATTTACAGATTGCAATAAAATCCGCGATCTGGATCAGACCTGGATCAGCCTTTGAAATTTGATAGAGGTTCCCATTGTCAATCACTGAGTGAAATTTCATGAGATTTGGGCAATAATTAACGGAGATATTGAGAAACAAAATTTCTGGCCCCATTGACCGCAATGTTATCGAAAATTTGAAAGTGATCCAGAATCCAGGATTTCTTCCGGATCACACCCGAAATGAAATCAATGCTTCCTTTTCACATTTCTGACAACTCCTGAAAATTTCATCAAAATCCATCCATAACTTTTTGAGTTATCTTGTCCACAGACAGACAAACAGACAGATAAACGCCAGCAAAAACATTACTTCCGTGGCGGAGGTAATAAGAGAAGATGGAATTGTTTTTGCAGCTGGATTTAGACAACGTGGATAAATAAACATAGTAACTAATCACTGGAACTAAAGAATAATCACGATGTACCCAGCTAAAGAAAACTCCTGCTGACAACACTGCACAGATTTATTGCAAATGTGCCCTGTGCACATTTTCTTCTTGTTAAAATAAAAAAGAATGAGACACAGCTTATTTAAATCACAGGGTAACACGCGGGGCTCTGGGTGCAGTTCTGTTTACTATTAATTTACCTATCCCTTAATCTGTCCTGTGAGATTTTTCCATGTGAACCAAACTGATATTTATAGAGTGCTTTTAACTTGTTAGGGCAAGTGCAATCATAAACTTGAATTCCAACAATTAATTATTCTGTGGTGCATCATGTTGTTTATTGATCTGCTGTATTTGCCTTCCATTTTATGTAACTTATTACATTTGCAGTGTAGCCTAAGGTCTAAATACCAAGACAAACCTTGTTTTGAGATGATAAAATCTTGTCTTATCTGGGTCAAACTTGATGGGCTCAGGCTGAAATATCTCCTGCTGACCTTCCCAGAGTCTAGAGGCCTTAAACAGTTGAAACAACTGAAGATAATAGATGGATGGATAGACTTCAGGTCATAATCATCATCCTGAAGTGTAAAACTAAGGCAATACAGATGTGTGGAACAGAACATTTTGTCATGTTGCCATTATGTGCTGTATGAATCTGGGGAACACGGGAACTTGAGAGAAAAGTTCCTCCTTGGGGAGTAACTGGTTGCTCACTGGAAAGTAAAAGCAGGTTCAAATAGTTTGGTAGATCAGGACAGAAATCCTTTGTTGATTTTGTGGTTAAAAAGAAAAACAAAAGACTGCCTTACGTGCTCAGAGCTAGCATGACATGTTTCAGAGATCAATATGTTCTTTTAGATATCATTTAGCTCCAGCAGAGTGAGATGCAAGTCCAATGGAACAGAAATTTGAAACTACCTTTTTGAAAATAAAAAAAGTAGAGGAGAAAGAGAAAGAAAAAGAAAAATTAATGGCAGAGAGAAAGAAATACAATTCCCTTGAGCTGTCGCATCCATCATTGAATTAAGATCGGATGAGGTGGAGCCTTGAGGTTCATTCTTGGAATGAGGAGATGGCACGCTGGCAAGAAATGAGATAAAACTTTTTTTAAGTGATGGTCAAAATTGAAAGAAGATGTGGAAATGGAGTCCAGGTTGAATGTGGCCTGAATTATAACTTCCAAGGAACACTAAGACCTTGAGGGCACCGTGTGATTACCATTGCTGTTTCTCTGCACGCTCCTGCTCTGAAGTTCAATGGGCAGAGCATGGTACCAGCCATGAAGTGGTTAAGGGTTGGACTCCCACTGTGGCTCCTCAAATTGAGACTGTATGTTTGCACAGTACTCAGAAGCCAGTAATAAAAGCTATCCTCCAAAGCGCTTACGATACATTTGTACCCTGTGAGATACACAGGTGACTAAAGGTAACTGGAAGAGTCTTTTTTTTTTTTTTTTTCACAGGGACTCCTGCTGTATTAAGATGACAGCCACCGCTGAGACTGGTAGGAAATCAAAGAGATTCTGCCGTGCCCTTGAGCCTGTTTGCCAATTGAATATCTCCCTCTGGCTTGAATTATGACATGAAGCTTTTAAACTGGAGGCATGGAGTGAAAGGAATCCTGAGTGTGCATAAAGCCAGCACAAGTACAGCACAAGCATTTTCGCATAAATATGAGATAATTACATGACAGTGCTACCACCGCCGGCGACAGCGCATGATGGATGAGCCAGGGAAATAAAACACGAAGAAGGCGAGCCCAGAAAAGGACTGGGCTACTGGTGTAATATTAACTCTGGATGGAGGGATGGTAATGAAAGGCAAAACAAAAGATGGACTGAAGCATGTGTAGGGAATGGTGAAGGTCTTAGAGTGTAAGGCCTCGAGTATTACCCTCCACTCTCGCATGTCTTCTGTTTCTACCTTTTAAGGAACTACACAACTTCAAGTAGATAATGAGTGCCTTGAAGCAGATCTAAGACAACGAAGGAGGAGAAAATAGTTGTGTGTGTGTTAGTGTGGTGAGTGGACTGAGAGGCAGTGGGAGACAGCGGAAGAAAGAGGAAGATTAGAAGTGATGAAGCGAGTGAGGCCGAACTGAACCGTGATGTCTGATAAGATCGTGCATCAACTTAAAAGCATACTTCAATGAAAGTCCATCCAGAGCACCAGAGAGGGAGATACAAAGATGCCGTTCATAAAGGTTAGCAAAATAACTGCTCTTTGCTCACTTTTTTTTAAGCTCTATTTTTTGTGTTTAAGCCTGAATCCCTGACTCTTATCATCCTTTACATTCATCATACCTCCATATTTACAGTCTGAACAGCTGCAGATGGCTTCCTCTCCTTCTTCACCCTTATTATTTCAATTTACAAAGGCAGAAAAAAGGCATGAACAAATCCGAACTTCATTTTTCAGATTCATGAAGGCTTTGATCTTATAACTGCTTTCAAAACAGGATGGAGACCAGTATAACCTGAAAATGTGCAGTCCATCAGTGTGGCAGTTTCTTAAAGTTAGCTAAGGTTTGATATACATAACTCTGACAATGAATAGAGCAACATAAAAAAGAGATTTGTGGTGTGAGATTATAATAAAAGAGTGAATTTGAAGACTCTCATGCTTTGTGCAGGAGAACTGAAAAACCAAAACCATGTTTTGTCTTAAAGCTATTAGCGAGTCAGATCAAAGCATGGCAGTGTGGAAAGTGTGAGTGAGGTAAGTGTTGGACACATGAGCTCTGATCTGTGGACTAATGAGTCCAACCACCTTGCACCCTCCTAAGCAACAATCCGTTATCAATACCTTATCCCATTGAGGGTCATGAGGGTCTGCTGGAGCCCCAGCAAACCAAGAAACCATCTTAGTTTCCAAGCAACAGTGGTAAACACCAAGCCACCACACTGGCCTCCTCATAAGCAAAAATCAAATTTGCCAAACATGTACTTCATGATGCAGCATCAAATTGGACATGGTGATGTGCGTACGGACGCCTTGAGCATTAATATCATCGCCTAGATGTTGAGGGTCAACATCTTGATGCAGCATGACATTGAATATCGCTGTCATCACGTAGCAAGGTGTGAACCTTTTCTCCCAAGGAAAGTGAGCAAAAGACAAAAAAAAAAAAAACAAAAACAAAAAAACAGCCATTGTGCAATTTTTAATCTTCAGTGTGAAACTATAACATTTAGGGCTGTGAACCAACATAAACCACTACAGGTTCTGATGCGAATCTGAGTTGGAGACTGAATCACTTTTAACCTCTGATCATTACTGATCAGAGTAAAGTTTGCATTAAACTAATGCTTTCTTTGTCAAGCTCAAGTAATGCACTTTAAAGTGTGTAAATGAACTAAACAACAAACTCAGTTTGGATAAAAAAGTGCCAAAAAGGAAAAACAAAGTAATGCGGTCAACAAAAAAATTTAAGTATTATGTCATGCTGTTTCTTTCTTTCTTTTCTTTTGTAAAGGCTGCTGAGGTCTCAGAAGACAGAAGTATTGTGTGTAATTATTCTCATTTGCACCATGTCAAGACAGATAAAAAATAACAGATTAACAACGCTGTTTGTTTCCAAACAAAAAAACGCACATTTGGTACCTTTCCATGAACTCGGATTGATTCAGGCTGAGTAGCTGAGCCACCAGAAGGTGGCAGTACGAGCCAGTTTACACACGGCTGAAATGAACAGTGAAGAAGAAGTAGTGGCCTCCAACTAGAACAGCCTCAGAAAATAACCCAACAAACTCAGCTGCTTTAGCCTGGAAGAAGAATAAAGAGAAGTCTTTAGTTACACATTTCATTTTCCTCTTAGTACAGCGCATGTTTCTTATCTACAAATGGGATAAGGTGATCTTTCACGAGGTTTATTCAATTAAAAAAAAATAAAGGCTGTATCGGGCAAGAGTGTTTGGTGAATTGACTACATGGTGTGATATTGTTCTTGCTTTTCAAATGCTGCAGCTAAGTTTGCATTTTGGGCCATTGTTGCTTTGTGTCTGAAAAACAGTAGAAGGCATGAGTGAAGCAACTGTTGGCTAACATTTTTTGATTAAAATAAAAAATCTTTATGTCTCAATTGGTTATCGGGCTGCCATGAGTGGCCAAAATTACTGCAGCTCTAAGCTACATTGATGTTTCAACCCAGATTTTTACTCAATAATGCTAAACCAAAAAGAAAATATAAGATTTTCTTGTCAGATGCTTTAACCATAACTGTAAGATATCTTAGTATTTCTGCGATATAGTTCAGTTTTCTTCTGTTCAGTCATTCTTCAAAGATTATAACAACTGAATAATGATTGAAAGTAATTTAGAAGAAAAAAGTCATTCATTGCTTTAAAACTTTTTCTCTTTAGGCTTTCTTTAGGCTTCCCATTTGTTCTTTTCTGTTTTTAAACCAGAGCAACGGTGGGAAATCAATCCCAGATGCCAGCACTTTGATTTGGTTGTAGAACATGTCAATCAAGGCTGACCAAGTTGCACAAAAATTGCTCATTATTTCAGGTTGCACTGCAATTTTTGCAGAGGAATTAACTTAAACTGTAAAAAAAACAGAACCATGAAACGCAGGGTAAAACTGACCAGCGCTTGTGATCTTTGTCCCATCTACCAAGTAAATGCAATGTGAAAGCAGGCTTATTCAAAACAACTTGTCCTGAATTCCTTTGAATAGTCTTTCATCCAGCAGTGAATATGTGCATTGCAGCTTAGTTTATTCTTTACAAACAGTGAAAAAATAAAGAGCAAAAAAAAAAAAGAAAGAAAAATTGTATTCAACAGGAATGAGACAAACTGGAAGTCGGTCTGGATACAAACTGTGGGAATTTCTCCTCTGGACATCTGTGGTGGTCGTTCTGCAGGTTTGAGATGAAGAGTTATGATTTCAAACATGGTACATAAATGACACGTGAATCCAACCCGCCAGTTCACCCATCTGGTAAAGTCTCTTTCCCTAATCTCTTCTTTCTTGCTCATCCTTGTCTGCCCTTTCAGGCAGACCCAAGCATGCCTTGAGTTTGCTTTGGTCCAGTCTTGTCTCAGTGTGTTCAAATGATGAAAGACCACAAAGAAATTAAAGAAAAGAAATCTTAGACAGCGTGACGGAATGAAGAAATAGCATATTACTATGATTTGTTATGTTTTTTTTTTTTTTTTATTAAAGACAACTGTACAAAAAAATGCCTTGTGCACTTTCCAACCATGAAACAGGAAAATGGTTCTGTGGGAAAACAAAAATGGTCCAGAGTTTCAGAGAATTTAGGAAAAATAAAAGAAGGAACCTGTGAACAAAGATACCTGAGGAAATGTGAGTTATGTTTGTGTAAGACGCTGGAAGGTTCGCTAACTCGTGTTTGTGGAGATACAGTAGCCCTCTGTTCTCTCAGTGTGAAGAATCACATCAAGTTTGGGAAGAAATTCATTACATGTTAACTGTTCAATTTACAGGTTATTTTATAAAAGATGGCTTATACCATTCCACTCATAATTAATAAAGATGAATACGAATGAAACTGTCAACAAGTGTTCTTGACTCTTAATCTACCAGTCACACAGCTGCTGGTTGTTGAATTCATTTTTAACAAGGTTTAAAAATGTCTTTAAAGGGAACATCATATGAATAAAATCAGAGCATATAACTGTGTCTGAAGGGATTACAAACTCAGAAAAAATATATCTGTTTGTTTTGGAGACACCTAGGTTGTGTGGGAAGTCAATTTTTTCTTTTTTCTTTTTTGCTTCAGCATTCAGAGCAAAAAAAAAACAAGTCTGTGAGATTTTGACCTGTCACTTCAACAGGTGATTGATATTTTTTCATTTTGGTGTGAGAGTATTTCTCTCCTTGTTAGCTATAGGTGTATAAGGAGAATTTCAGGTAATGCATTAAAAAAATGATTCAGGAAAAAATATCCTACCCAAAGTTTAACAGCAAATTATCACGATCAGTTTTATAGTTAGCTTAAGTTTAAAACACATGAACTAAAAATAGATCCTGTCCGGGAAATTCAGCTTATAATGATGGTTTTTTTTTTTAGATTTGTGAAAAAGCAAGAATTCTTAACATAAAACAATAAATAAATAAATAAATAAATAAATAAAACCACAGAGCAATGGTGTGATGGTGAAGCCCAGGGCTTTTATTGAGCTGTTACGTGATGATTTCACTGTCTACACTCAGAGCTGACTGGTGTTAATTACCTCAACGTTCCCATCTCTGATGCAATGTAGCAACCAAAAGGATTGTGCCTTTAAAAAAAAAAAAAGAATTGACAGCCATCTGTTGCCAAACTGTAGACAGGGGACATTTAAGTACTAAAGACTAAAATTGCCAGTCAAGTATTTTATAATATGATATTTTAGTATTTTATCAATCTGGTTTATGAGAACTGTCAGACTTGGTACTGTATGCTTTCATTTATATATTTTGTATTATTTCTCAATGGGTTAATTTTCTTCCAGAATTGACATATGTATTGAAGCTGTAGGAGTCACATGTGATGGAAGAAAAGACTAGAGCGGACTCAAATGGCTCGCTCCGTCTCCTGAAAGTAGCTTCTCTAAAATAGATGTTCAAGAACAGCACAATGGAACTGAGATCCTGTGGTATTTTCAGTCAAGGATATCACAGATATTTCAGAGAGACTTCAGGAAATTGTTTCAACTTGTGAAAAATAAGTGCATAATTAGTTCCCTTTAAAATCGTATTCAGTGTTCAGCAAATCCTGCTGCAGTGTTTGTGGTGGACTGTTTACAGTCATGCATTAAAACTTCTTTGTTGGTCTAACGGTTTATTTTATTGGGACCAATTGTGAGGCTCAAAGTTCTTTTAACAGTTTTTGGACAACAGTGGATGTCTGTGAAACAGAGACATGAACTACATCATCCTTTGGCATATATATCTCATGACATAAAGTCACACTATATTACCCAATCACTACAGCTCATTACTGGGTAGACAAGTACTACTAGACACACATGACTGTGTGCACCAGTGTATACATATAATGTCTAGGGATGGCAACCCACCCTGTAGTTTTAGTCTTAAACTTGATTTATGTTTTATCACTGGTTCTTTGCAATGCCTAAAATAAAGCCCACGCGAGCTATTTAAACTGTTGTGAGCAATTGTACAGACAATGGTCATAAACACTATCCCTGCAGTCTAACGGGTCTGAAGTTAAACTACAGGGATAATGTTTATGACCATGAAAACTTCTGAGCCCATATAGATCGGAAGAGCTCTGAAATAATGAAAACGGCATGTAGCTACACAGGCAGAGTTATTGTGTTAGCATTATGAGGATGTCTTGTGCAATAACGGCCCTTTATGTTTTTTTTTTTTCTTGTGTAGGCATTATCCTGTATTTTACAGGACACTAACAATGCGATATGCAAGCACAAACAAAGAAAACCAAGCAGACGAGTCACAGTTCTTGTGGTCTGTGTTGCCATAACGTATAGTTGCATTTTACATTTACATTCATGCATTCAGCAGATGCTTTTATTCAAAGTGTCTTAAAAGTGAGGAATGCCTAGGGAGCAATGTGGGGTTCAGTGTTTTTGCCCGAGTACACCCTGAGAAGTAAACAAAGAAAGCCAAGTATCAAACTAACCTGTGTGCTGTTGGATGGCCGATCTACTGCTTGAACCACAGCTGCATGTTTATGAGGAGGTGCACATCAGGCTGTTGGGAAGCTTGGACAGAAGGTACAACTTCATGGGTAAGATGGTTGGCTCTGCTTTGATCTTATATGGAAGATGACTATTCTGTATATCATTTTTAAAACCTCTAAGCAGCAAGCCAAACTTATTATAATACTGTACAAACTATACATACTTTGCAGATGTAGGTGTGTGTGTGTGTGTGCAGATACATACACACACACAGCAGCTATTCATAAATTCAAAGGCTTGGATGTGACATGTACTTTTAAGGGTTAAGATGGGTCTCTGAAGCTTGAATGTACCATCTCCAAAAACAAGTGTATGATTGTGTGTGTATAGAGGAGCCTGTAGTTCTTCCATAATCTCCTGTCTTTGTGTGACGCGCAGACAGTTTAAAAGCCCTTTATTTACCTTTTCCACCATTCTCCCCTTTTTTTCAAGTCATGGTAGAGGTGTATCTGTGTGTGTGCGTGTTTAGGGGAAGAACAAGAGAGAGCACTGTAAGTCCTCTTTGTGTGGGTGGACAGCTGGTCCAAAGCAGGCGTTTTAGTCTCTAACAAACCGTGACACGTCAAACATGTAACTTAGACTGCGACACAGCAACTTCTAAAACGCCTCATTAACTCCCACCCAAAGCCTTGGGGGAAAGAAAAAGGGGGGAAAAAAAATCTAATGCTCCAACTTCAGTCATTAATCATGTGTGAAATATTACAACTGACGGAGAGGGATATGATCATAAAATGTTATAAAATGAGCAAAGCAAATGCACCCGGGGATCTTTCTGGCTATGACTGCTGGAATCACCTCAAGATAGTTTGGCCTGGGTAATAATCGTGCAAGGATATATCTTGTGTTTGGAGATGTGTGTTTACCTCGATCTGTTTCTCTGTCCCCCACCTGCCTCTGCTGGTTCCCTCTCTGCTTCCATTTATTTCTCTGTGCTTTTCTCATGTATCCACCTTATTAAATGCCATCAAATGTCTTTTCGTCACCCTGCTCTGATTTTTCTCTCAGTACGTCCTCTCTATTTTCTTTCTCTCGCACAGAAAGTCATTCTTTCATCCATTCATATATCTTTCATCCATCCATTCACCATACCCGCTCAAATCCTATTCAGGGTCACTGGGTGTACGAGGCAGGGTACTGCTGACCATTCCATCACAGAGACAAATGACTGAAACAACCATACATATGCTCACTCACGTCTATGGTCAATTTAGAAAAACCAATCAGCCTATTGTTGACGCTTTAAGACTGTGAGAAAACTGGACGACTGGGAAAAAACCCACACAGGCATAGGGAGACCATTTAAACTCCACACAGAAAGGGCCCAGGATCTTCTAGCAGTGAGGCAACAGTGCTAACCAATCCTTCCTTACCACCACACAGTCATGCAGACATATATTAAATACAGACCTCAGATGGAAAAACAGACAAAACAAAACATACAAAGTGGAAAGCAAAAAAGCAAATTTGCATTTCAGCTTTTAAATTTGATTTCCTTCATGCAGAGAATCTGCATGTGAGAACTCAAATGTCCACATCAGTTTGACAGGACTTCAGATTTACTGAACTTCTAACAAAGCCTCTGTTAGGAATTTTAAGGCGATCTCATGATACATTTTCTATATCCATATTGATTGAACTCTTGAACCTCCTGTATGTATGTACTGATTCAACTTGAAACTTGAACCTCATGAACTTGTCCACTTTGCAGAACAGCAGAGTGTTAACACCAGTTTGAACTTCCCTAAAGTATCTATTCTTAATATTCCTAATTCTGTCTTAGACATTGCAATTCTATCCAGCTTTCACTACTTCCCTAAATACTGTAGTAACGTTTCCTCACATCTACCCTGACCATTGTGAACTTGTGAAAACCCCCCACCCTGATCTTTTCTGCTTTTTGTAAAGGGACTTGGGAGTTGTTCTGATGCACTCAGAGGTGTCAGACTGCTCCCCCTTTGCAAAGGTGTTCAAAAGGCTGACTGTCTCTTGTCTGGTTCTTACTTAATAGGTAGTGGTACGAGAACTAAACCCTATCAGCCTCCATAATGTCTGATTGAGCCCATGTGTTAACTGAGCAGGTAAAGGAAAAATTATTGCAAGCTAGTGTTACTGCTGATGATGTTTCTGTCATGTGACTGGCTTGTAACTGGCAGAGTATAAACATGTGATGGTGATGAAGAACGCTCATTTAAGACACGATAAAATTAAAGTGCAACTGGAGAACTGCAGAGAAGAAGAGCTGGAGATCCGAGAACTTGTGTCACTGAAGTCCGACTCCAAAATCAAAAGAAACATAAAAAAAAAAAAATGGTTGCAAATGTTTAACCAGGCAAAGCAAGACAAGTTTATTTATACAGCGCCTTTCATACACAAAGGTGAAAAGAACAGAAAAAATAAATTAATAAAGACAGAAGAAGTTCATAATCAAACCTCAACAAATAGATTTAGACAAAAAAAAAGAGTAAAACATAGCTTAGATAGTAAAGGCAGTGCAGTAATAGAGGCAGCATGAAATTAAATTAAGCAAAAGCACAGGAAAACAGCTGAAGTTTTCAGTTTAACTTTGAAAGGGTTAATGTTGGAGGAAGGAAGTTTAAATCAATAGAAAGTTTATTCAGTGTGCAACATAGTAGCTAAATGTATTTTTAGCCTGTTTGGTCTTTACTCGGGGTCCTACCAGCTGACTGCCTCCTAGAGATCTCAGAGCTCTATTTGCTTTATAGCTTACAGTGAGATCAGGAATGTATTTCATCTCCATATTATTTACTGATTTGTAAATTATAAACAACAGCCTCTTGTGTCGGTAGCTGGTACCCTGTGTAAAGATTTCAGAATAGTAGTAATGTGCTACAAGTGATTTATTTTTATTTTTTTGTTATTATTATTTTGCATTGCGTCTTGTCTCCTGCATACTATGTAGATGCCCCCCTTCACCTACATGAAACTGTTTATCTGAAGTTGTCAGAATGACAACCAGTCCTTTTAAAAAAAAACGACTTAAACCCAACAATGCTGTTGAAGCTGACGGAACAGTTTTTTTTTCCCCCAGAAGATAATTGTGGTGTTGGTTTTAGGGGATCCATACCTCTTGTTTTCATATATGTTGTACACATAATTATGTTGTTCTGTTGTGTACTAGCTGTATGGACATTTCAACCCCCTCCCGCTTTGGTCCACTGATAGTTTACCAGCCAAGCTGGGAGATTGACAGTTCTGACAAACTACAAAACATCAATCGAGTTTCTTACACCAACTAAGCCAGCCTGAAACCAGTTAAGAGTAGCTAAAACCAGCAGTTTTTCATAACAGTGTGAAATCATGTTTAAGAACCTCTTCTTTTGACAGCTCAAGCTGTTTTGATTTCATTGTTCTTTTAAGTTAAGCCACATGAAGCAACAGGGAACCAATACCTCAACTTAATGTGTCAGGTATTCTCACTTTATGCCAATCGTCTTCTTTGTATATTTTACTTTTGGGCACCTCATCCTATACTGTTGCTCTCTTACTCAATTCTTCTGTTGTAATAAAGTCATGTGGCTTTCTTCGGTGTAAAACTGTTAAGAGTGCTGTTAATCCTAATGAAAACGACTTGTTTTGATTCTCCAGACTAGTGGGATCAAAAGTACAAATGGTCCCAGTTGTGACTCCCTTGGACGGCAGTTCTCCACATACAAGTGCAATTGAACTGATTACATGCAAGTTCTGCACAGCGTGAACAGCAGCATGTCCTGTGGAGGATTATTATTTGACTCTTGACTCTCTCTCCATCCATCTGTCCTTATGTGCCCGCTTTAGAAGAACCTGCTTGGTATTAAGATGGCTGTCATAATGTTATGGCTGATTAGTGTATGCAGTTAAATGAGAACACATCATAGCTTGAAGAGAGAGGGTTGGAGATGGATCACTGGGTAAAGTTGGTTATCGTCCAACTTAATGGTCAGTAATTCAATCCCCAGCCCAACTATTGCTTATTACTGGCCACAAGAGCACAGCTGGTATTATTTTTGACTTGCGAGTCTACATGTGTATTAGCATGGCAGAATGTGTTCATGTTGTTACCTTAGCAGGACCTCACTCTGAGGTGGTTTAGAGTTCTTTGTTTAAGGGGGACATATCATGAAAAAAATTACAATTTCTGCGGTTGAGAGCATGTATTTGATGGTCTCGAGTGAGTTCAAATAAAAACCTCAGACACAACATAATTCTGTCACTTTGTTTTGAACCACCGAGGTCTATTATGTATTTTGGCAAGCTGTTCAGATTTGGTTCTGTGATCACAGCTTAGATCAGAGCAGAATTATCCAGCCTCTCTATTTTCATCTCCGCTCGGCATCACATCATGGTGTGTTTTCGAGAACTCAAGGTGAGTAGTGCACAGACATAAAAATGATTTCAAAAGAGGCACACCCAGCAGAGGAGTGGGTGTATGTGTGTCTTGTATTTTGACCCAAATGTGTCAGGTGCATCATTCAGACATCAGGAAATTGTATCACCTTGTGATAAAGAAAAATATGATTTGTCTATTTTAAATAAATATTTCTATGGACAGGGTTTTTCAACATGATGATATTGCAACTGCACAAGATCCAGTGACAAAGCTTTACCATTGAGGAGTAGAGTTGAAAGATGGGTGTGGTCTGACCCATGAAGGTGTTGGTACCGTCACTTTACTCAAACGCTACACACTATCTATAACAAGCACATTGTTGTAGGTCAGTCCTAGCATGGTCTCTATTAGTGGGGAGTACGCCCCTCACAAATTGATTCCCTGAAGAATTTCCTTTTCTTTTCACTCTTCCACATCTTTTCTTGGACATTTTTTGGAGAGCTGTTTCGCTCATCTACAGACCCGTTAGAACTGTATAGAGGTGAGTCTACATGATGTGCCACAGGCTGCATATATACACCCCTAAAGACGGAATACTTCTCATGGCTGGGACACATCAGCCCACAGGGAATGACTCCATGGGAAAACTGCATAACTTACTAGTCTACCTTTAAGTCATGGTCGAAGAAAAAGACCCATACCTTGGTTGTAAGTAAAACTTATGCTAAACCGGTCTATTTAAACTAGGTTCCTTCTGATCGGAATCAGAGGAATCATTATCCCCCCTAAAAAAAGTCATACTGCAAATCATAAGTATTTAGCCTGATTTTGCCAGGTGAGATGTTGGACACAAAATAATAATTTGGCCAAAAGTGACCTTTTGCACATGGGACATCGCTGTGTTTTTCACAGTGGGGTAAGACCTCTATTAAACCTTAACACCCAGACAAAGGTGCACAAGCATCTACGTCCATTCAACCATCAGATGAACTAACACCAAGGCCAATTTTCTCTCTAATTGCTTTTGAAAACATGTCAATGAGCTGAATAACACGGGGAGTGACAGCTTGCGGTGTTTTCCCGCGGGGCTAAGTCAACAAGCACAGACACTGACATGAAAGAGCTCATGCACCTCTGCGGTTTTCCTCACTCACTCACACAGAAAATCAATTGATTAACTCGTAAATCAGACCTCGTCCCAGGCCCCGGGCCCTGAAGCGCCCCCTCCACCCCACCAACCCAAAAATAACGTGGTGAAAAGGTGCAGCCCAACCCTGCGCCCTGCAGCGATGTAAGTGGAGGCGGGATGTTTCAGCTCATGGCAGAAACCCAGTAGGAGGGAGAGGCCAGGTGGAGCAGGTAGAGGCCAGGTGGAGCAGGTAGAGTGGGTGCTGCAGAGGGAAAAAAAAAAATTAAGGTGGGGTCATTGAAACGACAGGTATGGGATTAGTATGTGTTATTATGAAGAACAGGAAGGGATGGAGAGAAAAAAAACACTTGGGGATTTAAAGAGGGATAAAAATGTGTTAAAAGACAAAAGACAAGATAGAGCTAATCAGATTCTGTGTAGTGTTGCCAGAACCGGGAGGAAAACAGGGGAGTCATATATGGAGACAAAGAAGGAGAGAAAGCATAGAGGAATGCAGTAAATCCCAGAGCGACTGAACTATCCTCTGGAGAAAGAAAAGAGGAATTTTTATGTGCTGCAGGTGAGCCGAGCAGAGAGGGAGGGAGGAAGAAGAGAGAAGGCAATAGACAGATGGAAAAAGATGGAGGGAACGCGGGGGTGGCCGAGGGAATTTGAGGGAAGCGTGAAAGGGTCTGATTGTAGCAGAGAAAAGGGGACACATGGGGTGAAAATGAAGCAAAAGTGAATCGAAATGAAACAAAATGGCACTTCATGCAGTTGGAGAGGATGGTACACATAAGGACAGGGAAACGGAAGGCAGGAAGACATGTGGAAAAAAGATCGGGAAACAAGACAGCTCACAGAGAGCAAGTAGGAGAGAGACAGATGGACAGGGAGGAAGAGGAGGTCTGGAAACAGCTCAATGTCTTTGTGTTTGAAAGAAATATAATGGGTTTTTAGGAGATTGGTTGGCCTAAACGAGATCAGAGAAAATCTTCAGTTCGGACGTAGACTGTATTTACTATCATTATCACATTATCAATATTCATACTCTACGTATTTTGGTTGAGAGGACATACTTTAATGTGTTTTACTGCAAAGTCATTTGTCATTTTGGAGTGACAGCAAATATATATTTTTATTTGTCATTTGATTTTTGCTAATTTGCTGTTCCGTTTTTCCTGTTAACTGAATTAAAATGAAATGAATTCAAATTAAAGAGTTTGGAAAGTTGCAAAAAAGCAGAGAGGGCGATGTGGTGGAAATCTTCAGACTGGCATGAATGCATCGGGGTGTTACGTTTGTCGCTTGACACATCACATCACTTTCGGTCAGCAGGTAACATAAGTTAACACTATCAGTCATGGGCGAGGCTCGCCCTTTTTTAGGGTGCTTCAGCACCCGTAAATTGAAATTCAGCACCCCAAAAACCTGGAGTAATAAATGTTGTTATTCTAAAATTTTAGTTCGCATTTGACAGGCTTAGATAATGTCCAAAACTTAATCCATAGTTTGTGGTTTAAGTTTATATCTTAAGAATGAAAATGAAAACGACCCCGCCTAATTGTATCGTCCTGTTCTCACTAACGTTACTTCTCCTCTTCGTTGACCGTTTACCAGTTAGCACGTTAGCTCAGTTAGCATTTCAAATTTCATTGAAATTTTCAAAGATTTGCATGTTTTCCAGTCAGCTTTTTTTCCCAAAAGATTATGCTCTTCTCTCATAAATGTCATAATGATTATCCAAAATTATTTTTCAATAAACGTTTTTTGGTTTTGTGTGAAAAAAGGTGGGGTTGTGGGTTGTGGTGGGGCTCAGTGGGTGCTCAGCACCCCTAAAGCTCTGACCCTAGGATCGCCCCTGCTATCAGTAGACAACGTGGAAAGAAAAAAACAGAGAAGAGTTAAATGTCTGGCGTGCAGAGACGCTCCTTCACAATAACGCTGCAGTCCCTCCTTCTGTATCTTCACAGCACCATCTGCAGTTTCTGTCAGTCTCCATTGTTTGATAATTGAGGAAAATTGAAGAAAAATGTCCTTGGCTTTCGTGTCTGTTTTGCTCTTACTCTTCTTCGCCGTCTCTTCTTCTAACTGTCTTTTTCCAGAAAATACTTGGAATTTGGAAAAATAAATCAGTTAATTCCACATGTGAAGAACTTTCATGAGGTCATGGTTACTCATTATAACAATTTTTGAAAAAGTGCTATAAAAAAATCTCTTTAGCAGCATGGTGCCAAAACCAGTGGGGGAAACAAAAAAAAATTGAAAGCTATTTTTTTTTAATGGAAAAAAGCTCAGCAGAAAATCTCACGAAGATACAAAACAGAACACGATCCGTTCAGAGTTAAAGGAACAAGCTGCCACTAGTGTGGACCCATTCTTTTTTAATTAGGCATCAACCCTTCATCCAGATACACAGTTAGAAACTCTACAAATCTACATTTGAGGCTGAGAGAAACAGCCTACTATTGATTTGTGTAGCTGGAGTATATCAGATTCTTTTTAGAACAGCAAAAACCAAAAACCATTTTTGAAATAACTGAATCTTAACAGGTGGTAAATATGGAGAATAATTTATTCAGCAATCAAAATTAATTCAAACAAGTTTTAGAATGAAAAATGGCTATACAAAAATGCCTCTGTAATTAAATGACTGTAATTAAGACTCGTCTAAACTGGATCAAAATCCTGAGGGTTTACTGCTTATGTTAATTAATCAAAAGCAGCCAAGTACTGAAAGAAAGCAAGAAAAAAGAAAGAAAGAAAGAAAAGGAGGGTGCTGTTGAAGATCAGTCAAGGAAATATGGACGATGGAATTGGAGTGCGTTTAAAGTCAGTGGTATTAGCATTTATTGTTTTTTGGTTCATCTCAAAAAAGAAGAAAAGAGAGCTGAAGGAAAAGTCTGTTTCATGGCAACAATCTTCACTCACTGACAGGATTTTGGAAAACCTGTTGCATCACTTAAATATTCTAATTTTCATCATGACATTTGCGGAACTAAACAGCAGTAACACTTTTGATGCAAGATAATCCAAATGCCTGCACATATTTGACAGGGGAAGACATCTTCTGACTTCAAGTGCAGATCCAACAGTTTTTTGGCTGGGTGACCTGGCACTATTGCTGTAGACTCTTTGCTTTGGCAACTCATATGCTTTTTTAAATCAATGAGAAAATCAAGTCAATCTGAGCTCAGTGTTAAGTAAGATTTTGAACAAAACTGATTCAGCTATTTATATATTGCTGAAAAAGCTGATATTCTATATCAGAGTTCCTTATTTTTTTCATGCCCTTCCAAGGTTCAAAAGTGCTTCTGGTAAGGATAAAGGACTTTTCATAATACCACATATTTTCTGTATGTACAAAAATCTGTACAAAGATACAGATCTTTGTATTTATAGGACTTATAGGATATTTTTGAGATTTTTTTTTTAAATTTACTATCACAAAATAAGAAGTGAAAAGGAAACGAGGTCCAGCAGCACTTGAAGAGGGAAATGTTCTGCAGAAGAGGAGCTCTCTTTCTTTTCTTTTTCATTCCTTTAAATAAAAGTTATCCTACAAGATGACAAGCAGCTCAACTCTTCCTCTGTAATTAATATCGGCATGTCAATTAGAAATACAGGCTTGTCTGAACCTGATAGACCAAACAAGCCAATACGATCTGTGCCTTGTTAGTCGCTATCTGTTCTTATCGAAGGGCTTGCCAGCTGAGTCACGCTAACAGGACTCAGCTGTCCTGTTGTGTATTAGTTCCAGAGGTTTTCTCTACCTTGCTGCCAGAGAGAGAGACAGGCAGAGAAGGAAAGAGCGACACGAAAGTGAATGATGGCTGTTTGATAGCTTTGCATGACAAGCCATTCCAAAGAAACTCTGACACAGAGATAATGATTCACACACGTGCTGCACTTGCAGCCCACACACGGGCAAACAATACGATAAACGTGCACGCATAAACCCTACAAAGCTGCCTTTGTTGACTACTGGTAGCCCCTCAGTCACTGCTTACTAAATGTAAAAAACACACAGCGCCTCGTGTGTGTATATGTACATGTGTCATGTGTCTGACACTGTTAACCCTTTTTTACCTCTTAGGGAGTCACGAGTGTGTGTCACATCAGCACTGGCACACTTGACCTGCTGTATAAGTCACTTCCTGCTCAGCTAATTCTGTTTCTGAGGTTCCTATGTGCACTGGTCTGCCAGCACAAATGTCTACTTTATGTGTTGGAACTACAGGCATTTGTGCCAAAGTGGGACTGCACGGTTTTGTGCAGGTGTGTACCTCGCAGGTGATGGAAGGGAGATCCTCATTGATCCTTAAATGTCTGGCCTGAGGCGAGAAGGAAGAGCCAGAGCGCTGCAGAGCATGTGGGAAACAACCAAGTTGATAATGATGAAGGCAAACAAGGAAGAAAGGAAAAAGATAACAGATGAGGAGATAAAAAGCTGTAGACAGAGAACGTGCAATGACAATGTGAAACAAATGTGGTGACAGAGACAGGAGGAATGGTGCTGTTAAAACAGACACAACATGAGACCTGGGCTGTTGGTGAGATTATGAGGGGTGTGTGTTACACCTGGGCTTGTGTAGTTTCCATAATGTTAAAGGTCCGAGGATTCTGTTTTTTTTTTTTTTTTTGGTGGTGGTGGTGGTGGGTGGGTGGGGAATAGATCTTCGTGAGATAGTGCGATGAGAAAAAAAGAGTAAAATGGGAATGCGGGGTGATGCAGTGGGGAGGTGGG
This sequence comes from Hirundichthys speculiger, assembly GCA_018398805.1. Classification (NCBI taxonomy): domain Eukaryota; kingdom Metazoa; phylum Chordata; class Actinopteri; order Beloniformes; family Exocoetidae; genus Hirundichthys; species Hirundichthys speculiger. The sequence continues at coordinate 169,215 of JAGFBZ010000571.1, forward strand.
AAGACACAGATGAAAGGGAAAGGCTGTAAATTTTCACCAGGACAGACAAATAAAAATCCTCACATCCCCCCACTTCTCAGTTCTTTGCCGTGAATGTGAACCGGCCTTTGTTTTTTAGCAAAAGCCCTGACCCCAAAGTCCTCTCCCCTCATGCCAATCACCCAAAACCATCCCTATAAAACTAAAACCATCGCAAACAAAAATCCCTTTTGCATTTCTTTAGTCTCCACTTGTAATGAGCTCCCAAATGACCAGTAACGCCACGCTGTGTACAAAAGCTAGTATTTATTCTCTTTCAAGTTACAATACAGTATTTTCACACTGGAAAAAATAAATAAACATCTTGTTCAATAAATAGTGTTCATATGATCCATAACTTCTGGTCATATCATCTAAGGCACATTTCAAAACACATAACAGCAAATATTCTCTGAAACCTTTAACATGCTAAGAGGGAAAGTTCAGTGTGTCTGAGTTTTGTTTTTTTTTTTTTTACTTTAAAATGTGAAATTATTTCAAGGAATAGTTTGGCATTTTGGAGGCAGCAGAGACGGGACGATTTTTTTCAACTTGATGCCTTCCATGTTTTTGTCACTGTGAACATGGGCTTTGTTAAAACAAACCTTGTTAAAAGATTATCATAGATGAGCCACTCTCAAGTGGACAGCTCTAAGTACTGATGCAAAGGCTCCCAGAACCCACTAGACATTCAGACTCAAGCTTCAGATCACAATCTGAGCTGGTCTATGGTTATGGCCATTTTAAGGGTGTGAATCATCTACTCAAATGACGTATCCTCCTGTGTAAAAAAACAAAACAAAACAAAAATCTTGCACTTTGTACCTGCAGCTACTTACTTGCATGTGGGTGTAGTCACTACAAGCAGAAAAAAAAACAAAACTTCAAAGTCACTGACTATGGAGCATATCTGATAAATCACAGGTTGGGTTTGGGGATTTACATCAAAAGACTGAGGTGGGTCCAGATGTTAATTGCAACACTGTGCTGGATGCATTACTGAACTATGCAGGTGTGGGCAGATGCCTGTTTGCAAAATTGGACCCGCACAGGATGACAAATGTGTTTTTTGCAAACTGGCATAATGTAGAGCATGCGTTGTTTTTTTTTTTTTTGTTTGTTTGTTTTTTTGCATTAAGAGCTGTGAGATTAAATCTGATCACAAATGGTCAATCAAAACACACAAAGATGGATTGTAGAGCCAAATGTGAACAGACATACAGTACTTTGGGCTTCCCCCCATGACATGGTATGATATAGTGGGGTTTGGGAGGATTCCGACATGCCTAAACAATGAAGGCTATAAAAGAAATGCTATACTTGATTCTTGGTATGTGATTGTCTTCCACAGAGAGGAGACAATGTCTCAGAAACGGATGATAGCGCTCTTGTTGAAAGACAGGTCTTTAGGACAAAGAAACAGCTGCTGTTGGAAGCTGCTGAATCCAGTCAGTACTCTGAAATATCTTTACATTGCTTAGCATTAGGTTCAGCTTACTATACTTAACAACGCAGTTACAAAATGCTTTTAGAGCTGTCCACTCTTGACTTGATCACCTTAGATGCATTACTAATGCTGGTTGTCCTTGCTGACCCTTCACTTTCTGGTAAAGGCACGTGCGTTGTGCACCTCTGGTGTGTTAACAGAGTGTCTGCATGCAGCGATGGTACCTAACCTCTGCACAATGAAGCTTTAGAGCAGGGAGGAGAAGCCAGCCTTTGTTTTGGTACCGTCCAGCTTCTACAATCTGTCAGCACCCAATGCCGCTCGCAAATTGTTGCCTTTGTTAAACAAGTAAAAAGCAAATATTAATATTTATTACTTTAGGGTGTTTTTTTCCTTGCAAACAATAGTTTGACCATCCCATATTCAAAAGCAGTAATTCAACATTTTATAGACAGTTATGGGTCAGATTATTCCTTATTGAAGACTAGTGAGTTACTGGAGTCTCTGATGGTTGCTTTGATATCTAACCATGTTATTTTCATACCTCAGGCTTCATCGTGATTAAAAAAAAAAAAAAAATCAAAATTATGTGATTAAAAAGTAAGCTTGTGTTACCTGTATGCAAGCTGCTTCCCCATTTCCGATCATTGTGCTCAGCTGAGCGAAACAACTGCTGTTCCTGTTGTTACATTTATTGCACAAATGTGATTCTAGTGCAAGAAACAGCAAGATTTAAGGGAAAATGCTTAATAGCTAAGATAGCATTGAATAATAGCTGTGATGTGAAATGATTAGCAAGCTGCAAAAACTGAGCAGCAAAGAAGTGAATGGTACGTTGAGGCACAAGATAACACAATTGGTGTGTTTGACCGCTCTGACTGGACAGTATGTGTAGCGCTGTTGTAGGGTTACTGTAACTGACTAGTTTAGCGGTGATTACTCAGCAACACCACTCTACTGGTTATTTCCAGCACTCATTGCCTGACTCACACCTCCTCAGCTTCCTCTCTCCTCCTCTGTGATCACATCATCCCTCAGGCCATTTTTCCTCCTCTTTTGTCTTTTCCCTATTCAAAAATTTTCCCTCTTCCTTTAGAGAAAATGAATGTTTGCTGATTCACACATCTGCGGTCACTGAATTGGTTTCCCCTCAATGGCTGCACTGTCTGCCTTGCTGCCTGTCACTCGGTCAGTCCCCGTCTGTGTGTGTGTGTCTAACCACCTACAGTGGTATTTCTGTTGATCTATGAGCCGTGAAGTCCGGTAACTCAGACGCCATCTCAGTGAGTTGCGCTCAATGACCTGCTATGTGCATTAGTGACAGTGCTGGTCATGCGTTGGCTTTGTGTGTTTTATATTCCAGTAGCAAGTCTGGTGACCTGCCAAATAGTTCTTCATTCATTTATTCCAGTACGGTATGAATGAATGTCTTGAGCATGTATGCGCTAATCTGCGCTTCTTCTGTTAGAGTTCTCAGTTTTCTTCCACCCGGATTTTGAGGAAAAAAATAGATTTCCGCTATATCGTGTTTTAGTGTGTCTGTTTTCATTGTCTAAACATCTCAGCCTCTGAGTCTCCTCTTGAGGCGGTTAAAGTCCTTCGCTGATCTCCACAACCAGCTCTGCAGCTCTCGCAGTATCCAGAACCCTTCGACCTTCCTGGCGAAATCGTTCATCGTCGGCCGCACTGACAGGAGTGAAGAGGGAGGTGAGAGGAAGGGAGGTGTCCCTTTGGAGAGAGAGGGGGACAGTCTGAGGGAGGAGGGTGTGCTCCTCACCCCCTTCAAACTGGTACAGGAGAGAGAGGGTGGACACGGGAGGTTGAAGGGTGGCAGACAGGAGGGAGCGAGGAGGCCGACGCTGGTGAAGGCGGGAGAAAGAGGAGATGACGTGCGTATCGATTTGCTTCTCCTCGTTCAAACCTCTGCTCCTTTCTAGAATGAAACCATCTTCTTCTCTGAGTGTGTCAAAGTGATGTGAGTTCAGGTTGAAGCTGAATTGATTGTTGTCTGTCTCTTTTTGATTTACTGCTCCTCTTGTGGCCAGATAGGACACCTCAACCCTCAGTTCTGGCTGCCTGTCCTTTTCCTTTCCATCCTCTTCAATACTCAGCAACCTCCTCCTCCCCCATCTTTCCACCTCCACTTCCTCTATCTCTGCCGTCTCTTTTTCATCGGCAGCCCTCCTCCTTCTCTCAGGCTCTTCCTTTTTCTCTCTTCTCCCTCTTTCTCCTTTTCCCCTTTCCCTAACTCCACTGCTCCTTCTTCCAGACGTGATCCCCTCCGCTCTCTTCCCCTCTTTCCCTTTCCTCCTTGGCATTGGGTCCATGCTCACACCATCTTCCCTTTCTCCTCTGCCTACCTTCGTCCCACTCCTTCTTTGATTGCCACGCTGACCGGACTCTGTTCTTGATCTGGCTCTGGATCTGTACAGGCTCTGGCTCATGAGTGGTGCTGGGCGGTTACCCCCTGTCCCCCTCTGCAAATACTGCAGCTCGCTAGCATTGCTTCCGGTGTTTGCAGACTGAGGAGAAGATGAGTAACCCAGGGTGGTCATCAGAGCAGAAATCGAGCCCAGCAGCCCATCCAAACCAGTGCAAAATTGCAGTAGGGAGGTCTTGAGGGAGGGGCACAGAGTTGAACGGGCCAACTCCCTGACAGCTCCCAGCAGGATAGAGTAAGCCCTCTGGTTCTGGGCAAGCCGGGCTTGGTTCTCCAGGCCGTGCCAGAGCTCCAGTTGAGTGGCTGCACTCGGCAGAGTAAGAGACGTACTGTTGGGCCGAGGAGGGGAGAAGTCTTTTTCATTGAATGGTGGGCCTAGATAGGTCAGCTGGAAGAGGAAAAAAAAACAAATGAGAAGAGAAATTTTTGCAGTCTGACCCATCATTCGCTATAACACTTTGAGAACGTATACTAATGTGAAGTTTGTCAGATCAAAAGACGTGATTACGCAGATTATCAGACAGATTATACATAAAATAACAGTTTAGACACATGTTTGAAACCTTTTTTGTCTTTTAGTGTCAAGCTAAAAGTGAAAGCTTCTGTCATGTTTTTATTAAATCCAGAATACACAGAGAGACTGTTCCACCAGAAATACACGAGAACAAGGCTGGACAGGAAAATCAGCCTCTTTAAAGTGATGACTGATAATGACTTTGCAGTTTGGCTTTGTTTTTTTTCTTCCAGCTTCATTTCAAAATAGTTTGGCTAACCTCAGTGTTTGGGGAAAAAAATCTGTCATATTTGAATAAACAGGGTTCTGCTGCCACATTCCCGTATCTCAGAATTAGTTCACATAGGAAAAATGATCAAAATTCAAAAAATAAGACCAGTAAACACAATGAAATGGTTTTGGCGGCCAAAAATGTTTTCAGTCAGAAACAACAAATTGATCTTGGGTGAATTTTGCCAAAACGGTATTGTCAACCAAAGTAACGAAGCACTCCAAGGGAAGGATAATGTTCTATTGTCAACAGATGACACAGTTACACTTCCTTTAACTCATTATAACCTAAAATCTAAAGTCTTTAGTGAAGCCTGTTTGAAATCTCAGGATTTTTTGAAAAACTTAAATTGTCCAAAAAACTTTTTACCTCTGAATCTCTGAAGGACTGTGACATGCAGTAAAAAAGGATTTCAAGGGGTTAAAACATCAGCTTCGTAAACTACTGACTTTTGCTTTATATATTAATATTTTTTTGGAAGTTTGAAAACTGAAGACACATTAGCTGTTATCTAGGTTCAGAAATTAAGGAGTTTAAATTTGATTATTATTTTGTTTTTATTTGTTTTTTTAAACATTAGACAAAGCCAGATAGCTTTTACAGCATATCTAGGCAGCTCACAGCAGCACACAGGTGTTATTTTCTCATTACATTTTTTAAATTAAAAAAAAAGAAGAATATTTGCTGTAATGTCAACTTAAAATATATTAACCTTCAAATAAGTGATTTTTGGGGGGCCTGTGGGAGCCCCAGAAAGCTAGACAAACTAATTAGTTGAACTTGTCAGCTATCACGCTGTCAACATAACCATCGTGACTGAAGCAGTCTTTCTTCTTTTAGCTCTGTCTTGGTCTCTATTACAACTGTTGAAATAGCAGCTAAATGTCTACCAGCTTTTTTTTAAATCTGCCAACATGAGTTCCTCTTTTACACACTCATAGTGTTGTCATGTTATTAAGCAAAACAGTTCTTGTCACAGAACTACTGATTATTGCCAGATTAATAAATGAACTATTACATGTGTATTATTAGATGTTAAAATTGTGACAAAGTTTTGTAAGAAGTGAGTTTTCATTTTTATTTCGTGTGTGACCTTTATTTACATTTGCAATTGTGAACATTTGTAAACTGAAACAGAACTCATCGAAACCACTCACATATACGTCTTTGATTTCCTTGAGCTGGTACTCCAGGTATTTGGTGAGCTCATAAGTGCTTTCTATTGAACTCCTCTCACTGGCCAAGCTGTGGGAAGGATCCACGCCTCGTGCCACGGCAGCAGTCATTAGCAAGGCGAGGAGGTGATTGACTGTGGAGAAATGAAAACAAAAAAGACTGATTAAAAATCAGACAGACACTGCGAGATGTTTTTTTGATGACATGCACATATGAGGTGTCCAAGTTTTAATTAACACACACTCTAGAGGTATTTCTAATAATAACAATGAGACAAAATTTATTCCAGCCATAGTTTTCTTGGCGAGTTTTTGATTATTTAACTTGGATGTGGATTTTTTTTTCTAAATTAATTTATTGAGAACAAAATAGTCAGAAATCACCTCGAGGAGCAGTTTCCAAGCTTATTGTACCATCATATTGTTTATAGGAATTTTTACAGTATTCTGGTTTATTTCTTGGTTTCTATGGCAATGACCTTGTGTGTTTACATATCGCCAGGTCAGAGCCATCTGACACTGCCAATAAAGCTTTTTCCATTTCCAATCTAATTTTAGAGGTCTCTGGCTGTCGGAGGTTTACTCTTGCTTCAAATAAAACCTTGCTTAATGGCTTTGGACAGTGAGACAAATGGCTCCTATGTTCAATGTACCAGTCTGTCAGGCAAACACACACACACACACACACACACACCGGGTTCATTCCTGACCAAAATCCCCAAAACAAAGACATGTGGCTTCCTTTAAAATCACAAACATTAATGTGTTTGAATCACTTCCATGTTTGCTGTGGACTTCTTGTTTAGGTTTCAGTGGAGGTGTTTTATGTTACCATGTGAGTGTTTGTGAGAATGTTTGTAGCCGTAATTATGTATATGGATTAAATTCACTTTGCTCTGAGCGTATACACCGATTTTGTGTTTGTGTGTGTGAGTAAGTAAGGGCGAGGAAAAGAAGAAGAGGGGGGTTGTAACACTGGAAACCTTTTAGTGGCCCTGTCTCTGGCTTCAAACAGAGAAAATTGGAGCTGAAAGGTGGTTTTCAGCAGTAAGGAACTTTGTGTACGTCCACTGCTCTTTGCTTGCTCTCTCTCTGGATGCTTTCACTTTCACGCTTTCCTTGTCTACTTGCTAGGTGTCTCTCAACACTTCTTCTACCCTTCAGTGGAGCACAAAACATGTTTCTTTTGCCATTGTGCTCTCTGTTATCCTTTTCCATCCTTTCTGCGCTCCCTATCATCCTCTTTTTAACAGACAGAAAGATGTGATTCATACTTGTAAAACATGCTGCTGTTCATCAGGTGTGAAATATGCATTGCACAATGTGTGTGACCCTTTTGGCTCTTTCGCTCAATCATTTTCGCTCCGGCTTAGACACACCTCGGGCCTCCTGTTGCCTCACCAATTCGATCCCTTGCTCCTTTCAGATTAGTCACACTGTACTTAAACCTTCCTCTCCTTTTCCTTCATGCCTTTCTCCATGCTTTTCCACATTTTCTCCTCCCAGCACTCTTGTTGCTTGTCAGCCTTGGGTCAGAAATAACAGCAGCCAATTAACCCTGATTAGCTCTCCTTCTCCCCGTTGAACTTTTCTTTCTTTTCTCTCTGTCTTTCATCTTTTTACAATGGGCCCCACAAGAAGAACTCAAAGAGACTCGCCGTGAAGCGCTTCAACACCTTTCAAAACATTTACTCTTACCACGCTACTGGGCATTGTTAAAAAAAAAAAAAAAAAAAAGACCAGCAGTCAACACCTCTTTCCACTGACTCAACTTCTTCCATTTGTTGTATCGGTACTCATTCCCAAACAGGGTTGGGTAGAAACTCAGTGATCTTATGTATTCTATACTACTCAAGACACAAAAATGTAAAGTCTTTTGTAAGACTTGCTGAACAGATTGGCTAATAGATATAGTTAAAAAGAAATGTGAAAGAGGGAAAAAAAACATCTCATTGGAAACTAAGACTTAAAATACCTTTTTTTTCTGTAATGTAGCCACCGCCGGAGCTTGGAAAGTAATTATGAAGAAAACAAACTCAAATAACCAGTCAATATGTTTCAAATTACAGTAACGACATGGTAACAAGTGTCTGTGATGACACATAACTTCCAAGTTATCCAAACCCACCTAACAAGCTCGACCTCACTTAAAAAATGTTTGTTAAAGTTTTCATGACAGATTGAATGGCAGATTGGAAAGCTGATAGTTTCAAATTGAGAGGATTAGAAATGATTGTCACTATCGTGACATGCAGAAAAACCTGAACAAACAGCTCTGCAGCTGGTGGTCAGAAAGAAAAAGATGTAGCTGCTACCTGCTGATCCTGAGTTGTTGAGGATATCAAAACAACCCCAAGACATTTTCTAAATCACTGAGAATTTGGAGAATTTGCCATGCAACTCTAACATGTTCCCACAAAAACACACACCCTGAACTCAGTCAACCAGGACAGCTGGTGTCGGCCGAGCCTCCTTCATGCACCTTGAACACTAAAACCTCATCACCTGTCAAGTGCAATTTACTTATTTCAACTGAACATTTAGAACTAATCAAAGCACTGGCTCCCACCATGAAACATCTCCCATTAGCACCAAAATACTGGGGGGGTTAATAGGAATTAACAGGTAGAAAAAAAAAAGAAAGGAATCTTGGATGGAGAAGGAAAAATCTTCTTGGCAAAAATCAACCAAAGGTTTTCCAAACTGTTCCCTTTTTTCTGCAGCCGCGTGCGTGGAGATGATTGCCAGACCTGAAAGGCTCTTGTTGTTTTGATTGAGCTCTGACATATCTGAAAGAAACCTCTGCTGAGGCTAAAAACAACCACTCCTTTGTACCAGTAAACTGGTGTATTTCAAACCAAGAGTCGTGTTGTTATACAATTTTAGATTGGGTAAGGTCGGCATATATTCTGACTTCAAAGGAAGCCCTGCAGGCTTGAGGCTGAGTCTGTGTACCTGCGCACTCTGCAGGGCAGGGTTGAAACCAGAGCACTCTGCATGGGAGGATTGCATTACTGCAACCAGGGCTTCCCTATACGGCCGACCACCTGAGTGCATTTGTGTTTATAATTCTAGATGCATGTATTGGACAGAGCTGCATATATGAGGAACTCCGTTGTTCAGATCGCAGTTGTTATCTTCGGTTTGTAAAGTCAGATGTGGCACTCTGGAGTCTGGCTGCCATCTGCAGAACAGAACAAATCCGGCTTGGGCAGCAGAACCTCTGAGCCTCTAATAGGTCAAAATTAAACATCACAGCAGGGTCAGAGTTCAGAGTTGAAAGTTAGGTCATAGGGATATGTTCAGGGGCAAAAAGATCTTTGTAACACATGATATTTTACACTCCACACAATGCTTTGTTAAACAGTGTTACCACATGCTGTTCCTCTTCCATCAGAGAAGACTAGTTTTCATCCTTTCCAACATGCACCACCATTTGAGGTTTTAAACAAGTACTTAAACAAAATTTGGTATAGTGGGAAAACTATGAGCGAGTAAATCTCTCCTGGCTGGTTTAAGGAAAACATGCCTGCCAAGAAAGGTTGCCCTCCATCGCTCTAACCACTTGAAAGAGCTCCAAAATGGAGAGGCGTACTGTACGTACGCAGAAGATGTTGTTAATCAGGTCGAATTACATGAATCCTGAACACTTACTGCAGAGAACCACTGTATTCTGATACACCGCAGAACAATGTCAGACAGCATGAAGGACAGAAATGAGAGACACATCCAGATGTACTTCATCCTGTTGTTATACTAAATAATGGTGAGTGACAGATGAAATCATCCCACTTTTGGTGAATTGTTGTTTTTAATGTTATTTTATCAATTCAGACTTTATGAAAGAAATCTGATAATCTAAAGTTTTCTGATGCCAGATTATTAAGAGCACAGATAGTCAAAGACATCAGTCAGAGACATCAGAATTGTTTTGAAAGGCTCAAAAGAATTTTACACGTTTAAATAACTTTTGGGGGAAAAAATCTCCCAGGTGCATTTACATCATTTGAACAAACATTTAAACATCTTAATTCCTATATAATTAGGCTTCTATATTTTCTTGTTTCACGTAATACCATAAAGACAGCTATTTAACCTAATTGAATGAACTGATTCAAAGATGTAAAAACCTATGATCCGTTTCAGTCAAGAAGGAGGAAGCAAACACAGGACACTGGATGTCATTACTCTGTTTATATCAATTCCAAAAATCAAAGGAAGTAAGTGAAAACAGAGGGACCAGGCTGGGGCAGAAAAGAATAAGAGCCACAAAACCTGATTAAAGCGAATGCAGAGATCAACTAGAAAACATGATATACGTAGTAAACAAAAGTTTCTTTAGATATGTTAAAAGACTGAAGTTTTTGTTTTGTTTTGTTTTAACATTGAGAAATTTGACAGTTTCTCATTAATTTTCTGTTTTAATTTTTTAGGGCTGATCTGAGATCAGGAAAAGGTTTTCAGCATAAAGACTCACCCTGCTGAGAACGCTGTAACTTCACAAATAGGCCAATTAAGATGTATTTAACCTGCTGATCGAGATACATTTTCTGTCTTTCACACAAATACATCTTTCCTTGAAGAACTTGGGGTGCCTACATAAAATGCAGAGAAATAATGACAAGCAGATGAACTGATTGACTTTCTGAAGAGCATAGTTTAAAGGAGGAGCGACAAACCAGCTTGGAGACTCAGATTTCTGCGAGATGAATTTAAAGGTCCCGTTACTGATCTCCTCCTGAGGTTGTTACAGGATATTTATGCATGTTTACTGAAGAAACGGACAGTGATTATCAGTAACAAACTATGGACTATTATTGTCAAGAGCAAATGCTGCACCACGCAGGTTAGATGGCTATGCACCTACTGACTGAGTGGGTAACTGCTGCCACAGTTTATTCTAGTCAGACTGACTGCCCCCCCAACCCCCCAACCCCACCCCCGCAGCTCCACAGCATCATTGGCAACGTCCAGACTACGATAATGAGAGAGCAAGGGAGAAGCCGTTCTCCTCTCAGCTGTTGCCCACCACCCTGGTATGTCTACGATAGGAACCCTTAATCTAATTGTTTCCTAAAATACACAACTTATTACAAAATCTGAATTTTTTTCCTATAACAAAAAGTCAAAGAAAAATTGAAAAGGTGAACCAACAAACAGGCAGTTGAGCTAAATTAAATTGATTTCTTTCTGCGGTGAGCAGCCAATGAGCAAATATTCATTCAGTGGGGACTGAGTTGGACTGTGTTGAAGTGAACTGAAATTGGACTGAGTATGACTGCATTTTACTGAATTTGAATTGAAAGGGTTTACTTCTGCTGCTAGACTCAGTATGTTTGGCATTAATATGCACATAATCGTAAGTGAAATTAATTGAACTGAATAGATAAAACTGAAGATGCACCTCATTTTCTGCTTCCCCACAAAGAAAATGAAGAGGACAAAAAACGATTATGTTTAAAATTAACTTCATTATGAGGAAAAAAAATCAAGTATGAAGTTTAAATATTATCTTTCTTTTATTAATTGGCTTTTTTCTACACTGGATAAAGCAGGTAACAGGGAAGCCCAGGAAGTGATTGTGTAAGTGAGACTAATGAGAGCTGACCAGGCAATTTCTAAAGAGACAAAAAACACAAAAAAAGAAAGTTTTTTTTTTTTAAAACTGAAAATGAAAAACAGCTACAAACAAAAAGCCAGAACCATGGCTTTACTAACTGTGGACTTGCATTGAGTGTGTGAGGATTTGAAAAATATCTCCATCTTGTATGAAAGCAGTTTTCCTCACGTCAAAGTGCATGGCCACGACATCAGTGCTGGATTTAAAAACCAATGTTTAAAGAGCAACAGAGATACCAAAAGGACTAGCTGCAACTCAATTTACATGTGTAGGAAAGTAATGAATAAAGGCCTGGTGAGTCCCGTTCCCTCCAATTTTCCTACAGGGATTATACATGTCAGATAAAAGTTTATTTGAGTATGGGAAAAATCCGCATTTAGCGCTTTTATTCTTCGTGCTTTAAAGAAACACTGGACGCTACACAATACAGGCTAAGCCTGCCAAAGATTACTGCACAATAACTCGATTTAGCAGTTGTATATTTCTATGGGAAACAGTCTGTAGCGTATACAGGACTGCGTACTGGGCTCGCCGGCAGTGTGGGTGGTTGTGAAGACAACTCACGACATATCAGGTGGACGGCTTGAAATAATGAGCGAATCACATACGAGTTTTCAAAAATCAACATGTTTCAGAAACTAGGTAAAAAACGCTTTTCTTGTTTGTCTCCGAAAATATACTAATCTGCTGCTGCCTGATTCGAATAACCGTCGTCACGTAACTAACATGGCAAAGACCCAGCTGGAGGCCCGTAGCTCCCCTGTCAACAGAACAGACTCATCGGAGCCAAACTCTGAGAAACCTTTTGCATAATTTTTGCAAAATTATGCAGCTAATCTGTACCTGGTGGCAGTTTGTCTGCTGTCACAACACATAAACGCACTGGGGGATGCCGGAGGGAAAGACATGCGTCCGTAGACTATCGTGAGTCACGGAGGCACAGGTGAAAAGGAGACATATGTACACGAGCAGGCGGTGGCTGAGTGGTTGACCGTGTGACGTGAGGGTCAGCGTTGTGTGTCTGCGTACAGTTAAAGACCAAATTTATGTGCAGTCTGCACTCAATCAACTGTGCATTCCTTTACTAACTCAACACACACACTGTATGAAGAGTGTGAATCCATGTATTCACAGGCATTATGCTGAACAAATTATGGATAAATGACCCAGTGTACTTGAGTATAGTCTCATTGCTGTTTGTCAGGTTTTGTTCATATGCAGTTTTTAAAATGATTAACTAACAGTAAACACACTGAGAATCAACGTCCCCAAAACACTAATTTTAAAAAAATCCAATAAAAGTTATGTTTATGCCTCAGACGACTGTGTGACTATTTCTCACTCGTAAACTCAACATCCGCTTCTTGGTCCCCCTTTTTTTTTTTTTTTTATCTGTCCCCTTCTTCACCTCATAAGTCAATCTCTCCTTGACTTTTCTCTCTTTCTTTTGAATCTCAGTGTTTCCGCTCCTTCATGGTTTATCGCCATGTTTGGTTTCAATTCTTTTGTCACGTCATCCGTCCAGCTCCGTTCCCTAAATCTCTCTGAAACATCAAACCTCCATCTGAAAATCTCCTTCCCTTCCCCTCTTTTTTTCTCTAATTGGCTCCACTCATTTTCTCTTTTAACATCTTTCATTCCCATCATCCACTTTTTTCAAACCTTCAGTTTTTGATTTGCCTTCAACCCCTCTACCCTGGCGCCCCGGCCTCGACCTCGTGCCTTTTGCTACAAAACAACCATTACTGCGAGACAATTGGACAAGAATCCCTGTCTCCGCGGCTCCGCGGCTGCGCTGGGGGACAGCAGAAGAGTTCTGGCCGCCCCGAGGTTAACGGTCCAATATCAGCTGATCAATCCACAACTGTGACGATAAATGTTAACATTTATCTTCATATACATATATTTTTCTGCTTTTTCTACTTTTGGTTTACAGAAAATAATGATAATCACAGACAATATATGGAGGAATCTCGTCTACTAGAATCTAATCTACTTGGCTGAGAAATAAGCAAAAGCAATTAGTAATGAAAACTGCACATGGTATTCGTAGACGGTATTGACAAGCCAGGCACGTGAAAAAATCCACATTTATCAAACATATGATGGGCTGTACAGAAATGGCACAGGAGACTCACTTGTGGTCTGCTTTTCATCCATTAACTGAATGGTTTGATGCACAGATTTTCAGCTCTTCAGAGCCTCACAATTATGTGCAAATTCACTGTATGACTACATGTCTTCATTAGTCTTTACCTTGATATGTTTTATGTTTTTTTTGTTTGTTTGTATGTTTTTTAAAGGTCATTGCGCACAGGCAGCCAACAAATTTCAGCAGCCCAAATTTATAATTAAAGCAGCTGTACTTCAGAGGTAAAAACTGTAATTTCTTCATCAATATACGCTGTTTTGGTAGCTTCCTCCAGTGGAGTCTTTTGTAAATGTAGAATGAATGTGCAAAACATATGATGGATTGCTGTGCACTAGCAAAAGCTAGTGGATAGAATAAACATAAAAGAACCAGCTGCTTTGTAAACCCACTCTGGGTCAAAGTTGTTGAGGTCCTGAATCGCTGGTGTGGTTCAATAAAACCTTTCACTCCTGCTACGTGTCTGTTTGAGGTGCAGATCTCAAATAATGTACCAAAAGGTGCATCTTCAGTTATTTGTGGCTGAATTATTCACAGCTGCTAGATTACTCAGGGAAACAATGTAGTTAATTGTCAATATTAAAATACTGGGTAAATGTAGTCGTTGAGCCTGAATCATGTCGGTCCATACTTAGTTAAACGGCAGTGTAGAAAATGGAACGATATGTCTTGAGATTTGGACTTGCAAAAAGAACGATGAGGATTGTTTGTTTTTCTTATTGTTGCACACAAAGGTAAAAGTAGTTTTTCTCTTTTTTTCTCCATGTATTTATTTCATATTTTATATTCCATTTTTGCTTTCACTAAGTCTTCAGATGTGTGTGCTCGGAGGGATGACCAGAGGGATGAGAAAGTTTATTGGTAGACTGCCGCTCTTACTTTCTTTTTCCTGCTTTTGTAAAAAACTCAAGCATGTTCAAATATTCTAGAAAACAAAAGAACCAACTTCGGCATCAAAATAGCGATTACAGATTGATCCATTAATTTTTCCTGTTACCTAGGTGGAAATTATAGAACGTAAAGAAAACCCGCATCTTGATCTGAAAGCGGGGAAAGATAGTTTGGAGTTTTGAAGGATAGAGACAGGGAGGAAAGAGGAGGAGGAGGAGGTGAAGGAAGAGGAAAAGGTGGAGGGGAGGGAGGGCTTTGTGAAGCGAGGGGCCATGTTAATTTGGGAAAAATGTAAACAGCATGTGTAACTGTTCAAAGCGTGACCGACTCATTTTATATCAGTCCCCCCTTCGCTCTCCTCTCTCCTCCCTCTGGGTGCTGCTAACTTCTGTCAATCTGCACTGCATTAACCCCTCTGCCGCCAATCCCCCTCTTCTTCTCTATTTACTTTTATCTGTCTCTCCCCCCATCCCAACACACACACGGAGCCTCCCTCTCCACACATCCTCTTGACATATATGTACCATGAAGAATTGAGGATGGCTTGAGCGAATCAAAAGATGTTAAAGGTTCACTTTCTCCTCCCTTTTCCACCTCGCCTCCTATCTCCCCTTTTTCTCTTTGTTTCCTCCGATTGGCTGGTGCATTTAACACACTAAAGCTTCTATCTGAAACACACCGACACTAATTCAAGTCACCTGCAATAATACTTTTTCTTTATCTAGAACAAGGGTTATGTGCATTTAGAGGTCAATCAGTGTTGAGAAAAATATGCATCCATGCCTCTTATGTACCTGGAGAGATAAATGCTCCATTTGAGTCTGTCAAAGAGGACACGTTCTTCAGCAGCTGAGCTTTCTGTGTATTTATTTGCTCTGTGCCTCAAAGGGAGATGCTAAGCTCTACATTTATTATCCTCCTACACTAAATTTGCTGATGGCTGCTTCTTCTTCACACGATGTGACCACCTAGACGGGGCGAGGGGGGGTCAGGCAGGATGGCAAGAGCAGAAGAGAAAGAGAAAAAAGTGGTGATCTTTTGCATGGTGCACAGTTTCATCTCCCGGCCATCCCTCAGTGGACTTCCTCCTTAATTTCCCCTCCTTTCACCTCCTTTCATAGACAAGGAGCAGCAGCCGCACCACTCATCCCAAGGGGGAAGTGTGTGTGTGTGTGTCCTCTCACACCCTGACTAACGTGAATCATGTACTTTCTCATATCAGTGACAGCTAACTAGACAGGGGCTTTAGCCGCTCTGACCCCCTCAACCCCTGTCACGCTCACACACATTTATTTCCTTTCCTTCTGTGAGTCTTTCTTTGTGCTTTGTTCCTCTAATATTCTAATCTGAAAACCCTGAATTACTCAGAGCGTGCATTTTTATTTCTGATACTTTTTTCCATTCATATTTTTCATTGGATATTTTCTGTTTTCCTTATTTAATTTTTTTTTTGGAGCCAGAAATTAAATTTGTTTAATGTAAAATGGATTAAAAACCTCCTTTCAAGTCTTAAGCTGTATTTAAACCAGAAGAGGTTGAATTGGATAATTGGGGTAATTTTGTTCTTTGATTTTTTTTTTTTTAAATAAACCTCATATGCGATGGAATGATGCTTCAGTTAGAAAACACATCATAATATTCTGTCACACCCACCTCAAAGGCTTTTCTCACATCATTTAATATAATGTGCAGCCCTTTTAGCATTTGAAAGACAATAAATAAAAATAGGGTGAAATGTGTGAATGTTAATAATGGTGACAGGACGTCTGTTTATAGAGTTTCTTTAAAAAGTTTTGACATTTTGATCTTACCTCCATAAAAGGCTGTCATTGTCTCCAGATCCTTTTATTCCGTTCAGAGTTTCCTTGTAGATTAAAGAAAAAGCAAACTTTTCATCACGTGTTGTCCCAATTAAATCTGCTCTTCTCGAAGCCGTAGAAGGTGAACACAGGTGATGCCCCGAGTCGCTCCTTTAAATGGATGTTATGTTGAGAAAATAAAAAATAAAAACAATAATAAATGCTATATTTGAGGCGAACCTTTCTCAGACAAGTTTAAATAGACGGTCGGCTGACTTGTGTGGTCTGTGTGACAGACTGAACGACGGCGGAGCCTTTTTGTAGGCTACCACCTCCTCCTCCTCTTTTTTCTCCCCTTTTCTCCCTTTCCTCCCCTTCTTTCCATCCCTGTCTCCTCGTCCTCTCTCCGTAACCTCCTCCTCCTCGCTGCGAGTGATTCACCGGGTTGACGCACCACGGAGCAACTTGACAGAGTCGCCGAACCACGGGACTTGTCACAACTCATTTCTGTCTCTCATCCACTCGTCATCCCCATGAACACAATCTGACTCCAGCCGTTTGATCTTTAATCTGCTTCACTGTAATGAGGTAACGACTCTGGCCGATCGCTTCACTGCAGGCCACAAGGAGGAAAACGGTCCAGGAAACCCGGAGTTACGTGCTCGCGCTGACTTTCTGGAGACAGAGAGAGAGAGAGGGAGAGGGAGAGAGAGAGAGAGAGAGAGAGAGAAAACTTAGAAAAAAAACCCACTTACACTTTTATTTCCCACCAAAGTTTTCGTAAAGGCTGGATAAAAAATAAATAAATTCGCAATAAACTAAAAGCAGTTATTTTAAATGTCTGTCTTTACGCATACGTTACGCACCAAGAAAATAATTGAAAACGTGTAGGTAGAAACTAATCGTGTATTGGACAAATATTTAACTTTAAAAGCTCAACTAAGGTCAAATATGCACGTGGATCTTCCTATAATTTAAATGAAAGATCTGAAAGTGCAAATGGCAAACTTGGGAGATAGTTTATCATTGAATTTAATGCAATTTACTTTGTGTGTGTATGTGTGTGTGTCTGTGTTTTCTTACGGAGAAGGTGGAGAAATATATTTGTACTCTGAGATTTTTCCCACTTCCCACTCACTCCCCGTGTTTCAATTTAGCTGACAGTGACATTATATTGTCTTCTGTCTCTCACCTTCAGCGCTCACTAATTTGGTTTTGCGCGTGTGCGAGCATCCGTGCAAAAACTGTAGGGTATATGTACCAGATTAAATAATTAAAGAAAGAAAGAAAGAAAGAAAGAAAGAAAGAAAGAAAGAAAGAAAAAAATTCTCAAGGATCATGGGCCTCAAATAACAGTACGGATATCTACAATCCGTTAGGTCGAGGGGTTTATCTGCTTGAATAAAGTCGCCTGTTATGCGGACTGACAGCAGATACTCAGGGTTGGATTAATGTGAGATGAAAGGGGAAAGCCCAGGATTCCCAGTCCATAAAACTGCGCTTCAGTGACAGGAAAATTTGTCTGGGAGTATTCCATAACACAACTCACCTGACATAGCAAAGGCCATATCTGCTGATTTAATGCAGGCCTTAAGGCCCTCTTTTGAAAAGTCTGAGTATCGTTGGCCGTTTTAAGTTTTAGCCTATGGTCGAGATACTTTTCCTTATATTAATAGCCGTTAATCAAATTACCTTAGAGGAATCCAAAAAGGCAACAGACGCCGTAATTTCACACTAGTTTCATCGGTTAGTTTTACTACATTTCCAGCTCTGTTCTTTACTTAAAATAAAAAGTTCAATATTATATAATATATTTGATGGGTGAGCCATGCGTTGTTGTATCATGTGTTTGATGGTTTCACCATTTTAACGTATAACTCTGACACAAGTCTAAAAGCGCACCTCGCCAGTGTCCTTCGTTGTGTTGTGTGCCTCCCAGTGGTGATTTGTGGTTACTGCAACCCAATCTGCTCTGCGCAGACTCTGTTGTGGTTTCTAGATTGGAGTCAGCACGAGCAACTCGGTAGTTTTAATTTAATTTCCGTTTGGGCAGGAAAGGAATTTTGAATTGAATTTAATTGTTTCACTCACACAAAGACTTATATTTTGATACATTTCAGACCTTACGTATTTATTGTCTACGACACGTGTTAATTAATGATTTTTAAAAAGATCGTTCATGACTAACCGGAAGTAAATACAAACACATATTATTGTTTCCTGTGACGTAACGCTAGCGCCTGATGCTACACGCGGGAAACAGGCGAAACAGCACATCACACTGATAGTAAGGCTCGAACTTTGCAAATTGCATTTTCTAATGTAGTTAGAAACTAGATTTCGGATATTTATCGCCAGCATGGGGGAAGCACTTATACGTGTATTGTCTGCATCCATTTAGTTTTCTAAACCGACTCTAAACATTACTTGTTTCACTAATGCCGGCCTAGGTCTTAGGTTCCGCTTGATTTAATGCACTTTGTGTCTGTTCGGGCGGTGCTGCGGTGCAAGTCATTTTTCTTCTCTTAAAATTGCAGACTCTGTCTAAGTTTGTAACGTAAAAGAAGCGTACCCTTTCCACTTCATGTTAGCCTAGCTATTGTGAATTTCGGAGCATGGATGTTAGTTTTTGGTTATAGTGAGAAATTATAAGATCAAACTTTTATTTAAAGGTTAATGTCACAAGAAAAAAAAACTTGAAATTTTAGACAAGTATCCGCTTTGTCGTTTTCACCGCTGTCCGCCAACAGTATTTGCAGTCACTTAACTCGCAAGTTAACTTTAAACTCTGAGTCGGAAGTTGTTGGTTATTACGAAGAACAGGGTCTGAGACTAAACTAAGCATCACAGGGTTCTCGGTCTGTTTTTTGCGCGTTGAGTCTGTGAACAGGGTTTCATTTATATCAGTGTGTTTCAGGGGGTGTAATTAGGAGAGGCACCCATTCGACAGCTTCAAAATTGCATGAAAACTTCACTTCCCCAAAAACAGTGTCATGTGTTTGTCTGCAGCCGACATGGGAGACACACTGGAGTTCAACGAGATCTACCAGGAGGTCAAAGGCTCCTGGGTCAGTACCTACACCATCCTTCTTATTTAAAAAATAAGCAATATTTTCCCCAACATGTTCAAAAATAATTTCTGTAGTTTAAGAGAGAGTCAGAGAGTCTCCACCAGGCTGTGATATATCAGTGCATCCCAGGTGTGATAATAGTCTCTACTGTAAGAATTTTCAAGTCATATTTATGAAAATTAAAATAGAATTTTGCAATTTGAATATGTTGAAATATCATCCAGTCATCCTGTATTTAACCAGGACCTACAGAAAGAAATTGCCAGCATTGTTCCTTTTACGTCTATCCTAGTAACTCGCATTCTGATCCATCGAGCCATCTGATCAATATTTTGCAAAACTTAAGAACAGGCTGGTACTGCTTATGTTGGCAGGAGATGCGACTCAGAAGTATTGAAAAAGTACATATAATTTCCTATTATATTACCCTGTACAATGTTGCTCTTGTTCCCAACATATAGTCTATACAATTTCATATTTTAAATGAATTTACTTGAGTGTGATCCACATGTCACCCACCAATGTATCGGATAACATCAATAAACACAGTGTCTCTTTTTCAGCTTATAACTGAACGTATTAGCAGAATGAATGTTTGTATTTTAAATAATTCCATGAGGTTTGAGTTGACTGAGCTTTACATTGGATGTGAGAATTAACTTATATTTATCAGCTGTGGAGAAAACCTTTTTGTATTGTAGAAACTAAAGACCAAAATCATAGGTGGTTATTTTCATGAAAAATCAAGAGAAAGCTCAGGACAGAAGGCATGTCTTCCTTATCAGATAGCCTGGCAATTAAAAATGTTTTCTTGCTTTTGAAATATCAGAAACAAGTGTAACATGGCAGTCATGTATTGGTTTTGCTTAACTCACAGTTAAGATACAGGATAAATCAGAATATGCTCATAAGCCATTCGAAACTATGAATTTTTAGGTATGTATGGTCTAAACAAAATCTAAAATGAGAGTTGACTTATTTTACCATGAACAAATCAATTCTTCCAGCTGTAATTCCCAGCATTTTAACACTATTCTTCATTGTTGCCTCAGAATGACGGCCGGCTGCGGTTCAGCAAACAAAATGTTGTTTATAAAAGCAGCAAGACGGGGAAGGTGGACAGCATCCCGGCCGGTGAGCTCAACCTGGCTCAGTGGAGGCGAGTGTGTTTAGGTCACGGCATCAAGCTTGGCACCAGCTCAGGACACGTCTACAAATATGAAGGCTTCAGGGACACAGTGAGTTCTTCACAAACCTGCCAGCTTTGTTATGGATTTTATTGAATTGTGTTAGTAATGAAGCACTAGTTTTACATCTTCAGGTGTTCAGACAGTTGACCAGACTCTGAAGGATCTGTGGGATGGTGCTCTGTTTTTGTTTTTCCCCTGTGTTACCTTCCTCAGAGGAGAACAGTGGAATATTTTAGCCTGACACACACTGCTGGTTTTGGTCAGCACTGTGTTTATGAAGAGCAGCGTAACACAAGCAAAGGGGGCGCTGATAAACAACTTCTATTCCCTGCCTGACATTTCCACAGTAAAACACTTCCATGTTTCAAAAATGCCACCACTTGAGCGTGCATGAGTGTGTGTGGGTGTCTGTCAGAGCTATGTGAACGAGTCTGCTCTTCTCCTCAAAGCTACTAATGGGATTAATGAGGGAAACCAGCGCTAGCATGTGTGTTTCATAAACAGTGCAATCATCGGCTCTTGTGAGTCAATGTTTATATCAATCCACTGAAATAATTTGGCTCAGAAAACAGACAAGTAAAAAAAAAAATGTGGTTGTGTTTGTTTATTATCATTGTTGTGTGTGTGTGTGTAAGTGTTTTTTCTTTTTAAGCTGTTTTTTTTCCCCTGCTGCCTTGCATGTATGGACAATGTCATCTCGTAAGTGCAGTCCTGGGATGGAAGAGTGGGTATAACCTGGAGACTGTGGCCGTCTCCTGGGGTTAATCAGCATATTTTTGGGGGGAGATGGATCCTCTCGTCCTGGAGCACAGGCCCTGATGTCATTGTTTATTATCCCACAGTTGGTGTCAGTAATCGAGAATTGGCTGGAGGTTAGCTGCTGGCGTGCAGAGCAGACACTTTGAGTCATCTGTCCCTATGAAGTGTCCTTGAGCAAGACTGTGAGTTATTGCCAGATAGTCTGTTATATAGATGACCTGTAGTTGTCATTGGGAAGAAGAGGATTTGGAAAGGCATGGATGTTACATCTGCCTCATGAAAAACAAACAGCCTCAATATTAAAACCACTGTCAGGCATGGCTAGCGGCATCTTCTTCTTACTATGCAATGATTCTTTTGGAAAACGGGGATGCCACCTTCCTAAACATTATTGTTGAACAAGTACCCATACTTGATGAAAAGCATGGGGATGGACACGCCAGGGCGATCCAGCATCTGTGGGTTGTGCTGAAACAAGTCAGGTGCTCATCCACTGGGACTGCAGCCCACAGTCCATGGATTCAAAAAGATCCTCTGCAAATCTCTTAGTGCCAGACACCCCTCTCACCCCAGAGGTCCCACGTCCATGCGTCACAACTTCAGAGCAGTTTTAGCGTCACAAGGGAAACTACACTATACTAGTCTGGTGGTTTTGTGTTGTGGTTGTATGTTTACGCTGTAGCTAGTCTACAACGTAACTGTGGACATTTCGTTGCGTCAAATGTTTTTAGTCCTCCCCGCCCCCGTGTTTAGATTTTATCATTCCAGCTGGTTATTGAGTCTCTGAGCATCTTTGACTTCATCTTTTTCTTGGGAGAGAAACTGCGCATAATCTTGTTGTGCCTGGTATAATGGCTCGAAAGATGATACTGATTGAAATAATGTTTGATAATTACAGGTTTAATTAAAGGCTAAATCAGATTGACTTTTTTTTTTTACTTTTAAGAAAATATCAACACACTGTTAGTATTAATGTCACAAGTCCTGAGTCAAAGCTGAGACTTTTTGACTCCAAGCTAAAGAACAAAAAAGTCATTATTGAAATACATAAACAGTATTTTATCTTGGAAGGTTTCTTGTCCAGTTGCGAACTTTCACTCCAGACCAGCTTGAAAAGGAAGTAAATAGAGATAATTGAATATTATATTCATCAAAATAGTCAAAGTTAACAATTGAATTTGTTTCTGGATTTAGTAAAGTAACTTGTGTTATATGAGCATGAAACTAATTCACATGATATGGCATTGGCAAGATATTAAAGCTGATGTAACGGGTACGAGTTATAAACAAGTGGAAGAAGGGATTTGGAAAGCGGTTGAAACATGTATTAATGGAAGATGGATGGAGTCGTCCTGTTGGATGAGTGTATTTTTGTGTAAGTGCATTTGTGTAAGTGGCTGTCTGTGATGGAAGTGGAGTCTGTGTTTATTATTAATGAATGAACTACGCAACAACAGATTGCACAGACTCTGATTTTGTGCATTTACACATCCGCTAACACATGCTCTCTTATCTAAACAGTTCCTTAATCCAGGTCAACAAACATGCTGATGAATTTCAGCATACACACACACAGACACACACACACACACACAGACTTTCTAGGCTCTAATTGGCTATAATAACCTTATGGACAGGCAGATATCCAGGTGCGTAAATTTGCTTTCCCACAGAGTCTCATTCTGCCCTGCACACATACCACAATCACTTCCACATGTGTTTCTACTACTGGGACTGTGCGCCTGCATCATTGGCCATGGGCTTGTCTCTGTGTGTGAGCCCTGTGCAGTTGTAAGCGGGACTGAAGGATAAATAAACAGGCTGATTGTCAGCCCTGCTGTGGTGGTGGGGGGACACAGAGAAGGTGGATGGATTACATTCACCTCCTGTGTTCCCAAGAGGAATAGTTAGAGTTGCATTGTGATTAATTATCCTTTTCTTTTTTTTAGGTGATGTTTTTATAGACTATGACCCATGCAGAGCCAGTGCTTTTACTGCCTTGCAAACTTGGGAGAGCGTCTCTCCCTCTTGTTTTCACTTCTCATGTTGGCCTGTTTGTGTGACTTGCGGCTTGACTCCTCACCTCTCTTTTCCCTTTATCTGCACCCACCAGGACTTTGAAAAGATTTCAGAGTTTTTCAAGGCTAACTACAAGGTGGAGCTGACGGAGAAGGATATGTGTGTGAAGGGCTGGAACTGGGGAACAGCCAAGTTTTCAGGTATAAATGTGTCAGAATCTCATTCATGATCGGCCTCTGTAAGATTAATGCTGGCACGGTCCCTAAAGTCATGTATGATACGTACTGAAGTAGAGATCATGAGAATCAGCTGCTGAGTATGCAAGTTTCCCCTAAATGCTTGTACTTTTATCACTTTTTATTCAGATCATTTTTAAAGAACAGATTAGCAGGATGATTAATTGCAGCCTGATGATATTTGATATTTAGAGACTACTTGTGATACAAAGGTCAGAAGTAAATGTCCCACCAATAGGATGATGCATTGTTTTCTCCATCTCCTCCTGTCACAGGTCCACTGTTATCATTCGACATTAATGACAATACAGCATTCGAGATTCCACTGTCCAATGTTTCCCAGTGTGCCACAGGGAAGAACGAAGTCACCCTGGAGTTTCACCAGAATGACGACACAGAGGTCTCCCTTATGGAGGTCCGATTCTACGTCCCACCCAGCCAGGCTGATGAGCGACAAGATCCTGTGGAGGTGAGCAAGAAGTGATTTACTGTGTTTTTTTTATTGTTTGTTTGTTTGTTTTTTTTCTTCCACAACGTACTACACTATTTTATCAATGTGATAATATTCATAAGGTTTTTTTCTTCTCTTTCCTTCTTTTAGGCATTTGCCCAGAACGTCTTGTCTAAGGCTGATGTCATCCAGGCCACAGGAGACGCTGTGTGTATCTTCAAGGAGCTGCAGTGCCTCACACCCAGAGGAAGGTAGAAGACCACCATTTAAACACAAAGATAGTTGCCCACACATTTCTTTGTCTAATTCAACCATGATCTTCTCAGGAATTTGAAGCTCAGCAACACCGTTTGTGTCCATTAATAAAAAAAAAAAAAAAAAAAAAATCATGGATATGGCAACATTTTAAGAACATTTTTATTAAAGCATAAAGTTTTGCGTGCTTACTTTAGGTGTTTTTGCCTTTTACGAAGTGAGTGCAAGTAAGTTAGTATGAATACTTTGGCCAAGACCACCAGCCTCGGAAATCTTTCCTCAAATTTTTCTGAAGGAGACCGCTACGCTGTTTAAATTGAGTCATGCCCAACATGGGTTAGAACATCACCTTCTGACACCAGAACCAGCCCACCTTATTTATTCAAAGCCATCTAACAGGAATGAGCCTGACGAGTGTTTCCTATGAGTCAGCATTTCGTCATTTCTTCAGTCACTTCGCAGCCGTTGGTTAGATACCAGAGTCAGCTGTGAAATCCCTCCTTCATCATAAACTAAACAGTTAATTGAGCGCCACCTGGCCTTTATAAGATGGAAATTGTTAATTTTGCCTTTGAACTTTTTTTTTTCCTTGAGAAGCATAGTAGTGACCTTGTCATCAGCTGTATTTTCATACAAAAAAGTCTAATTTTCATAAAGTTGGCCTCAAATACAGGAAACCTACACTTCTCTCTGCTACTGTTGCTCAGTCATCAAAGTTGGATTTATATAAACAGTTAACGGCAGCAGGTTTCCAGCCAGAGCTGCTGAGCAGAAACATACAACTGAATTAAGAGATCAATAGTGAATATTAACATGTCTGATGACGGAGTCAGTGATTTTTATGTGTGATTCATGAAAGGTCCATATAGCTCTTTCAAGATACAGGCTGGGACTGTATGTCAAACATCTGTATACAACTATTTAACTTAAAAAATTTACTTCTCTGTTTTGACCATATGACGTACCTTCCTCTCATGTCTCTTTTTATTTCTTCTTTCAGATATGACATTCGTATATACCCAACGTTCCTACATCTGCATGGTAAAACGTTTGACTACAAGATTCCCTACACCACCGTCCTCCGTCTCTTCCTGCTGCCACACAAAGATCAGAGGCAGATGTTCTTTGTGGTGAGTGAACATCTCTGCCTTTTTTGGCATTTTATTCTTGGCTGTGTTCAGCTTAAATGTTGCAGGTGACCTCTTGCAGCTTGTTTCATTTCCTTCAGCAACTTCTCACCTTCATTCTGTGCTTGTTATTTTTATCACCGTAGATCAGTCTGGATCCTCCCATCAAGCAGGGTCAGACGCGTTATCATTTTCTCATTCTGCTTTTCTCCAAGGAAGAGGATATTAACCTCACACTCAACATGAGCGAGTGAGTCTGAGACAAAGGATGCCTTGATTTTTTTAGAAATAAATTTTATTATTATTGTTATTATTTAAATTGCCTGTAAAGATGATACTTAAGTAAAATAACAGCTTAATCATGAGATGCTGTGAATCAAACATCCACAAGGGGGAACCAAAGGTCTGGAAGAGTCATTGTCATTAGTTTACAGAACTTAAGCAACAGAAGCTGTTCTTCTGCATTATAGCTCCCAAATCCCTGAGAATTTTTGTGTCCTTTTTGTGTCACAGGGAGGATGTGGAGCGTCGTTTTGAGGGTAAACTCAGTAAAAACATGTCAGGGTCTCTTTATGAGATGGTCAGCAGGGTAATGAAGGCCTTGGTCAACCGCAAGATCACTGTACCTGGAAATTTCCAAGGGTAGGCGTCTCATCCACTCAAGATTAAACATTTAATGTGTATAAATAAGAACATTCAGTAAAACCTGCCTCTTCTTTTGGCCTCCTCTCTCCTCCTCAGCCACTCTGGGGCTCAATGCATCACCTGCTCCTTCAAGGCATCTTCAGGCCTCCTTTATCCTCTGGAAAGGGGCTTCATCTACGTCCACAAACCTCCCGTTCACCTGCGCTTTGAGGAGATCTCCTGTGTCAATTTTGCTAGAGGCACCACCACAACACGTTCCTTTGACTTTGAGATTGAGACCAAACAAGGAAACCAGTACACTTTCAGCAGCATTGAGAGGTGAGACACGATTCAGTCAGGAAGGTTGATTTTCTTTAATTGTATCACAGAAGGGACTTTATCAAAGAACATTTTCCTTCTTTTTTTTTTTAATGGAACATCGCCATGGTTTGGATCATACAGAATGATCATCCTGGTTATTTTTCTAATTGAGTTCCTGTTGTTTTGTTACAACATCATGAGATGAGGATGAATCTGTGATATCTGCTAACATAACATGACTAGGTCATTCTCTGCTTGAGAGGTTTCACCCTTTCATCATTGGGTCATATTTAACGTCTTCCTGTTACAAGAAATGTCTTTCAAAAACAAATCTGTGCACATCTCTCTATTCCTTTCAGAGAGGAGTATGGCAAACTGTTTGACTTTGTTAACGCCAAGAAGCTGAACATCAAGAACAGAGGCTTTAAAGAGGTAATACATGAGCCAATAAACATCTCTGTAAATCAGACACAATTACGTTCATACTTCCATCCCAGATATTGATGGTCGTTGCCCTTCTCCTATGTGTCTGTTTTTGTACTCCTCTAGAAGAAGGTGGGTATGGTCATGGGCGTCAAGTGTGGATTAGGCCCTTGATTTGACTTGTGTGGAGTGATTTCCAACTGCATGGTGTGCCCCTGATGAATGTTAGGAATGTGTGTGATAATCATTTGATTTGACGTTTCCGATTGGTTTGGTGTTGAACCTGATAAATATCAAGTGATTTGTGACTAATCGTGGGACAGGTGGGGTGCAGTGAGTGTGGTAACTGTGTGTTTTTGCATCTTGCTGACTAATGTGCTGCCTGGGGGGCTTTGGTTGTTCTGTAACATTCGACGCAGCTGTCATGGTGGTCGCTGCTTAAGCGCTGATTGCTCTGCCCGTAACGTTCTGGTCTCGTGTACGAGGTCCCGGCAGGTCAGACGACACAGTGAAAGGATCCACTTAATTTTGCTTGCAACGAGGCCATCCGTTGCCATGGTGATGGGGTCAGTGGCAGAGGTCAATGAGAATGAATGGAGCTGCTATCCATTTCCGTTCTGAGTTTTAATGGCGGTGTCCCTGACTCGTAGTTTCGCCCCACTGGCAGACATGAATATTGATGCATGGAAATGGGAAAGGAGACATTGGGGCAGAAGAAAATAGTTTTGACTGTGGTCTCCATGATGGTGATACAACCACAGAGTCTTTTAGTGCAGTTATACCTGTTAACTGGCTAAATGGGACTGTTTTATGTGTAGCTGTGTAGAACTGAGCACATAGCACAGGATTCCTCATTGAAATGTGAAAATATGGCCAAATTATGACAAATTCAGTTAACCATGTAATGTGTGTTTTATTTCAAACCAGTACAGTCATGGGAAATACACTGGGTACTGGGTGATTTGCATGCTACAGTAACGTCTGCTTGTAGGAGATGACCATTTAGACTAGAGGCCTGAAGCATATAAATGTATCCATTAAATCTCCCATATCAAAGTGGAAATTAGACAACACCTGAAGAAAACGTGGAAACAAAACAGTGTTTGTTTCTTTTTGTCTCGTCTTCTGAATGAGGCAGCAACCTCTGTTGATTATAACTAATAATCAAGGTATGTACGTAGTTTATGTCAGTTTATGGCATTACACAGTTTCAAACTGAAAAACACAGAAATTGCAGTTAAATTCAAGAATGACTTCAACATTTGACATATTTTAGGTCCAAATCCTTCTGGAGCTCTCATGGGATACTGTTACATTCAGCGCTCCAAACATAAAAACATAAACACGTTAACTTCTCCTTCCAAGTGCTTTGAGTCCTGCAAATTAGGACATTTCTTCTTCATTGTTCTTTTTAGTTTCATATTTGTGTCTCTTTAAAATTCAGGATAGGATCACTAATTCAACATGTCACAACATACCTGTTTTGGCTTTGCACTAGTTATACAGAGCTGCTGATTATAAAAGTCAGATTAGTTGTTTGCTCTCTCTTGCTGGAATATCTTGCTACCGTTGATGTTTCTCTTGCTACCAAATCTTTTGGGTCTGTGTTTTTGACTTGAGCACCCTCTTTGCTCAGTTTGTTGTGTGCCCCAAAGATTGTATGTGTCTGGCAACAAACTCCCACACTTTGTGAGTAAACTGGAAAAAAAGGAAGATCTCTGTGTGTTCACGAACCTTTACATTTGAGAATTACTTGAATTACTGGCATGTTTAAGTGAATCAGTCTCGATGCTGCACATCTGGGGATGTGTTTGAACAGTCAACTTAATTTATTCAGCAAAATCACCAGATGTGTCCTCTTCTCTTTTATATCATTTTGCAGAATATATGTAGGGATTTTGTTGTTGTGGAGTTTGTTGACTGTGCAGTGTACTTCCAGGGGATGAAGGGTAAAATTGATGAGTACAGCGACTCAGACGATGACCAGCATGATGCCTACCTGGAGAGGATGAAGGCTGAGGGCAAGATCAGGGAGGAGGGCAACGACAGTGACGAATCAGAAGGAGAAAGTGGTAAGTAATGGTTGGAGCACATCAAAGAGATGGAGCATAATGAGAATATTACCAGGATTGAATGTTAGCTGTCTTTTCTTCTCTTTTTAGATGAGTCTTTCAACCCTGGAGAGGAAGATGAGGAGATCGCAGAGGAGTAAGTGGCTCTCCTAGATTTGGTCATTTAACTATTACAAAAACCTTCACTTTGTTTTTTCCAGCTTGTCTCAACACAATTTTCCATATTTCTTCTTTCAATCAGGTACGACACCAACGCCTCTGCAAGCGACAGCAGTGATGAAGAGGGGGAAAGTGAAGATGAAAGCGCAAAGAAGAAAAAGGCTAAAAAAGTCAAAGTTGTGAAGGAGAAGAAAGAGAGGAAGCCACGCAAAGAGGTGAGAGACGAGAGAAGGGGAAGGTAGAATGTGAAAGTTAGAAATAAATAAAGGATATATTTTTACTTTTTTCAGCCCCTAACATCACAAGCAGATGTACACCCAGCTGTCCTGTGGACATGTTCTGTAGGAAGTTTCTTAGATAAATCTCAGTACTGATGCATCAGTTCTGCATCAATGCAGTGAAAGAATATATATTATATATTTAAGTTTTCAGCATACTGTGTTCATTGTGAGGCCCGTGTAATGGTGTTGTGCCAAGAAGTGCATGATCTTTTACCATTTTTAACAAACGTGAGACAGAAGGTCTCAGTCAAGCTGCAAAGAAGACAGAATGTCCAGTAGTTTTAGCTGTGTATCCTCCCATGAACAGGAGATGCATTTCTCAGCAGTTACAAGTATTTATTTGTAATTTTTACTGAATTTCTCCTTTTTTCAATCTGATTAGAAGAAGCAGAAGGATACTGGTGGTCCCAAGAGGCCAATGAGTGCCTACATGCTTTGGCTCAATTCTAGCAGAGAACGAATCAAGTCGGAGAACCCTGGTATCTCCATCACCGAGATCTCCAAGAAGGCTGGAGAGATGTGGAGACAACTGACCAAAGATGAGAAAGAGGTGAGAAATTGAACATTGGAAAAAGTGAGAATGCTCTTTAGTTTTACTCTTCTGTTTTCACAAACTTACATACTAGAAGTGGGTGTGATAATTTTTTTTTCCACTGAAAGGCTTTGAAGGCAGCAGGAGAAAGTTAAAGTGGTCACTTAGATCTGCAGCCTTTGCAGAGTTTGATGTCAAGGGTCAGATCACATTATTCTACGAGTGTCCCACAGTTGTCCTCAGCAGAGTGGTGTTTCAGTAAACCCACTCAAGACCCCTTAAACTCATCTTTTTATTTTCTTCAGGAGTGGGAAACAAAGGCTGGGGAGGCGAAGAGGCAATATGACAAATTAAAGAAGGAGTACAAAGAAAGTGGCGGAGGCTCAACCTCAAGTTCCAAAAAGTAAGCCTTTAGACTCATATTTTATATTACTAATAAAACATGTCAAATATGGACTTTTGTTTTTTTGTCATCCCTTCACTCATTAGGGAGAGTAAAAAATCTGGAGGCAAAAAAGACGAGAAGAAGAGGAAGTCTGCCGGCGGAGACAAGGATAGGGAGCGAGCCAATGACAGCTTCAAGAGCAAGGAGTTCATCGAGACCAGCGAGGAGAGTTCCTCTGACTCTGACCGCAAGAGCAAGACCAAGAGGAAGAAGGTAGACTCCTGATGCTGACTGTCACTATCTGAATGGCTGCAGCAGGAGCTGCTGCTGCAAGATAATTCCTTGTCTGCATCTCCTTCTTGGCTACAACATTCAGACATCTCTCAGCACTTGAAGGAGAGTTTCAGGAAGGAAAATTAAAGTAGTTGTTTCCTCACTTATTTTGACCACTCAGCCTATTTGAAAGAAGTGTTTGTTTTTTTCTACAAGTTGACAGAATTAGATTTTTTTTTTTTTTTTTTTTTTTTTTTTTGTTCATAGCCAGTTTTAGAGGAGGGAATGAGCCGCTCTACTCCCCTTCACACCTCTCCTCCGTGGGGTCTGCTTCTTTTTAGATCATTGGTTTTGTGTGATGGTCCTATTTTGGACACAAATCACACTTAATAACCCTTCCACTAACATACTCACACTAGCATCCACAGCAAACCAAACTTATACTATCACATACTAAATTTATTGAAAGTAAAAATGCAGTTTTATTTTGAAATATTTCAGTAGTAAATATTTATTTACATGACTGAAAATGTATTTGTACCATTTCTCTTTTGCAACACATACAGCAAGTGTTGATATTTGTTGTAGAAATGAACTTTACCCAGAGCTATATTTAAAAAGAGAACGTTTGAGTAAAAAAGAAAAAAAACACGTCCTGATTGGATTGAGTGGTAAGTGACTGATGCGTTTTCTGGAAGAGGAGGAAAAATAAAATGACACTTATGTCCAACGCTGGAACTCACACTGACCCAGAAAAATAAATTTCACAGGAATAGTTAATAACCACTATTATATCCTTGATATGTAAGGAGATCTTTGATTTTTAGGGAAGTGACCTGAAGAAAAAAAAAAAAAAAGGACCAACACAAGCAGCAGAAATTTCTGACACAGGAATCGAACTGAATGCAGGAAGTTAAGCAAAATAACCAAGCATGCCTTTTATTTACAGCACATAAAGGCAAAGAACAAATTAGCTCTCTTATTGATTATGTTGATGAGCTGCATGTGATAACACGGATGTATTTATTCTCTTAAAGCAGGAATCGGATGAAGAGGAGGAAGAGGCCGTTTCCACACCTGCCAGCTCAGAGGAAGAGTCTGACTAAACAAACACCCACAGATCATACCCACAAACCAAGGACCAACCGTTTGTACTGATTTTTGACCAGTGAGCAAAATCGAGTTGTATCTTTTTCTTCTATGTGTTAAGTTTTAAGAGTACAACCTCTAATCTCATGACTGGGAACTCGCTGATTATGTGACAGTTGAGCAGGTTTCCTTCTGACAGGTCATGATGAGATGCTTTTGTGCCATTTGGATTCTTGAAGGATTGCCCCGCATGGGAATGGTTGGTAGTTAAGTGGAACTGAGAATTGTGAGTTACTAGTTTATTCATGTGGATAATGCAAAGAGTAGCAGATTTTTGTTCCTTCTGTGTTGTGCTTTTTAAAAAACCTTTTTTTTTTTGTGTGTGTTTTGCAATGTCATGTTTTCAGACTGAAATAAATAATTTTCAGTAAATCCTCTTTTTTTCTTTTTTCCCTTTGGCACTATTTTTTCTTTTAATTTCAGATGTCAGCATAGCTGTTGCAGAGTGGTGGGATATTATTTCATTCCTTTACAGTATGTCATGAAACAGTTTAAATGGAGAGCAACAGATTTAATTTTGATTATCAACATTCAATCCAACGAGCAAAAAAGTGTCGCGATTAAAGCCAAAATAAATTAGCACATACAGTCGGATCATATCTGAATTACTGTTAATCGTAGCTCATCCATCCCCCACATTATGTTAGAGAATGCAAAATAAGCTTTTAGTGTAGATATTCCCTGAGGATTTCAGTATACTGTGGTTCGATGCTCCCTTAAACAGGCAGGGTGGTTTAGGAGTGTTATAGGGCGGTTGTTGCTGAAAGTTACAGAGACGGTGGTTTCAAATGGGGAGGCTGAGGTCAAAGTGTAATGTAGTTGGGAGCATGGCTTTTAAGAGGCAAATGCTACCGGATATGAGGTTTACTTTGTGTTGCTAATGCTGATAAATTATTATTCCTGCACCTCCTGTTGCAGCCCTGACCAGGTCCTTTTGTTTTTATCATTATCTGAAATTTGAAAGGCCATCCTTTTGTGTCCATTTCCCTTGATGCATGAGTTATTGTGACTACCAGGAAAATGACCATGGCAGTGTCACTCCATGGTGAAAAGTATGGTTTTTAGGTTTGAGTTTTGTTGGTTCTCGTCATTTATAAAGTTTTGGTTTTGTGTTATAGAATTTACCGTGATCTTAGTATGTTTTGAAGCTCTCGTGTCCTAAATGTTAAACTCAAAGAGTTTACATAGAAATCAAATAATTATCACCACCATTGTTTCCTCATCCATCAATGGATTATCTCACAATTCTGTCTGCACTGACACTCTTAACAGTTCCTTTTGGCTATATGCTTCATGGTATCATTGGGCATTACAGGAATACTAGTATGCCACAGTATGTCATTGTTATAAACAGTTACAGTTACATGCAGCCTGAAAGCCAGTGTTCCTGTTTGAACGTTCAGAGCATGTGAGTTTGTGTGTATGTGGTCTTGTATTAGGTTACCATTAACTGACCACAAGCATAATGGAGCCACTTAAGAAATGGCATGCTGTCTAGGCACATGCATCTGTGCATATGCACACACACACTGTCACATTATCTCCTTGATGCGATGGGCTGTAATGCTGCTGGTCCTTGTGAGTGTGTTGAGAAACGCTCATATCATATGTCACAACTATTATCAATAATACCACAGTGTGTAATTTATTACAGTGCACTTAGGCTGCAAGTGTGGAATCAGGGTTCTTTTTCTATATAGCTGATGTACAGAAATGTGACAAAATTATGTTTAATGGAGAGATATTGACCATTTAAAACTTTGAGTAGCTACATTTTAAGTGATGACGATTTCTCAAATCTTTATTCTTTCCACAAGAAACTATAAATGGTCCGGATGTAAAGGGGAAAAAAAACTACTTAAATACAGTTAACGAAGACCATTTCAGCATATATCTACAGAGCGTGCATCCGTAAGCCATGGACTTAAATCAAATTAAAGTGAACCAAAAGAAGCATTTTTATCCATGAGGATTCTCAGGAAAAAGGAAAGAAAAGATGGCTTGTCTTTAAATAAATCAAACAAAAATAATAATTCATATTTAAATAGTAATTTGAAATATTTATAAACAAATTCCTTATTTGGGTTTCTTTGTTTTGTCTTCTTGGAAAATCAATTACAATCAAAAAGCAACTGGAGAGATGTGGAGAGTCTCTAGTCATAATGATATTCTGAATTTGATATCTGCTGTCAATGAACTGCAATGTGACACCGAAATCAATTACTACGTTTTTATTAAAAACATCACAGCACATAAGAGTACCTGTCGTTCACTCTTCTGGTGAACGACAGGTACACCCTGGACAGGTTGCCAGTCCATCACAGGGCTCAGCTCTAATATTTGTTTTTGTTTCACAGAAATTAAAAACCTTCATGTGATCCTGGTAGAAAAACTGGACATTTTGGAGCTGAAAGTTTAAATAAGTCTGGCAGAGCTTCTGCACTTCTCAGTTATATTATAGATCAAAGTTTCATTCTCTCCGTGCGAATGATCTTTAAACCTTATTTGTTATAATATTAGCTGTACAGTGTATAAAAAAAGGTCACCAGTTTTGTAAAAATGCAGAGAAAAATTACATATTGCATGTGACAAAAGGTGGTGGGTCCTTCTATGAGGAATATATGTGGCCATCATGCAAATGATATTTAAAAGCTACAAGTAGTGTGATCATCTTTTTCTAACCTGATTTGATCAGATTTTCAGTGGCCCAGACATGTGTGTGTGTGTGTGTATGTATGTATGTATATGTGTACATATACATATATGTATGTATATATATATGTGTGTGTGTATATATATGTATGTATATATACATATATGTACACACACATATATACATACATACATGTATGTATGTATATATGTGTGTGTGTGTATATGTATATATATATATATATATATATATATATATATATATATATATATGTATACATATATGTATATATGTATACATATATGTATGTATATATACGTACGTATATTAAAATATTTGGTGCCTGATTTAAAACTAACTCATTAAAATACTGCACACACCTGAACAGCTGCTTCAGATATCCTCCATAAACACGGGCGGTTAGCCCACATTGAAAACACAGAGTAGTTCCAGTGAGTTAAATTGCATAATAAGACCGCAGCATTCACAGCGCACGGCCTCAGAGGCGCAATTACAACACAGTCATTTAGATGTACTAAATCAGAATAGTGGTCATAATTATGTGGGGCTTTATTCTAATAAAGTAGAATTGCTAAAATAAAAAAAAAATCATCATACAGACACAAACAATAACATGAAGACCATGGAGTTCAGCCTGTACTGGTTGCTGATGAGTTGCTCACAGTGAATAATTTAAAACTAAACATATAAATCTATTTTTAATTTATACTCATGTTTCATTGTCTTTTGCCATTTGCAGTCAGAAAAAAAAAAGATTGGCCTGATTAAAATTCACTTAAAATCAAAAGTCGCGTGTGAATGGATCATTTCTGGGTTGGTCAGTGCTTTAATATGGTACAATGGGCAGCCTCCACCCCAAGATTTTTATGAAAAGTACTTTTTTTTCCCTGTTAAGAAATACACTATTATTTTACCTCCACCAAGGACGTTATGTTTTTGCTGGCGTTTATCTGTTTGTTTGTTTGTCTGTCTGTCTGTCTGTGTTCAAGATAACTAAAAAAAGTTATGGATGGATTTTGATGAAGTTTTCAGGAGTTGTCGGAAATGTGAAAAGGAAGAACTGATTTCATTTTGGGTGTGATCCGGAAGAAATCCTGGATTCTGGATCACTTTCAAATTTTCGATTATTGTTGCGCTTGGCGAGTTAAGGGTAAAAAAAAAAAAAAGGAACATAACATTCCAAAACTTGACTCAAAGTCTCAGACCAAAGTGTCTGCTTCTTGTTTTAGTGATATTTTTTTATGCCTGCTTCTTCTTTTGTCTGCCTGCAGATGTTTTAATTTCTAAACCCCGGTAACCTGCTGATGCAGCTGAAAGGCTGTGTTCACTGTTGGAGCGATAGGTTTCTCTCACAAGAGTGTGTTTGTGATGAAGAAGTAAGGCAACGGCCCCCAACAAAGAATGGAGAACCACTCCAGCAGGCTGCTCTGACACCTCATCTTTGTTTGCACCGAGCCCATTCACAAGTGCTGAAATAAATCTCACACACAGCCACTTCTCTGTGTTTGATTGTTACAGAACGCCCAGGATGTCAGAAATCACTTTTGCTCAAGATATATAACATCTGACAGAGAACAATATATGGCAGCTGCCTTCCTGTGACCTCCGTCAGGCTGAACGTCCACGTGAGGTTAACTCATAATTGAACCAGCCCAGGCAATGGATAATGTAGCTTGTCCTTTCATTATATTTTTATAATCACTATTAAACACCTCAAACTGCTGTGTGTTTTATGGTACTGTGGATGAACTAGACACATCTGAGTCCCTCCAAGTCAGTAACTAACAGTGAAAAACTGAATTAATGAAGGAAAAGTGTGTAAAAACCCATATTGTCTAATGCTGACTGTGTAATACCACTTAGATGCATCTAGCAAAAATACTATTTTTATTCTACTAACTTACTAGTTCTTGTATGTCACAGTTTGTAGTTTTTTTTTTATTTATTATGGCCCGTACGTGTATCTGTTTTAACTTCAATTTCTAAATTTTATCTAATTTACTATAAAAATTGATGCCAAATTCCTCATTTGTTGTTTCCAGCCTGAGCAATAAATTTAATTCTGATTCTGACAGGCTGACAGAAAGGGGTACACAAGAAATGAAAGAGGATGTATGGGATATTGATTGGGGCTGCTAATTGTTTACATGTTTGTGTGTGGCTAGTGTGTTTGCTCTCTGAGCCAGAGAAGCAGATAAAGGCATGGGAGATAGGGATTTGTGGTGGAGGAGGAAAGAGACTTCTTCCTCTGGCTCATTTGTGTAAAGAGGGGGAGGTCCAATATGTGTCATAAACCAATGAAAGAGAGACATTTAGGCAGTGGAGAGAGACAGTAAGCTTTGGCCATCAAGTCTACAATGAAGCAGATGAACACAGAGCACACCAAGGACGGACAGGCAGAAGCTCCATACCACCTTCTTTTTGCTTGAACCAGGAGCGTCCCTTTTGATCTTCAAAGGTTTGCCATCACAGCTCCAAGGAGGCACCTGTTGGGGCCAGAGAAGAGCTGCCCTTTTCCTTCAGACTCAGGAAGTCCACAAGCAGCCATGTCCTCCATGGTGTGGGGCTGGGTCACTGGCTTCTTCACCTACGAGACCACCAAGTCTGTGGTGGTGAAAAGCTGGTCTGTGGGGATCATCAACCGGGTTGTGCAGCTGCTCATCATCACATATTTTGTCGGGTAAATTATCACTTTGCTTCCTTATGGCGTTCATATAAATCAGAGAGTGGTTGAATTATTAAAATAAATGTTTCACATGAAAAAGATGCAGATTTCTCACAAAAATATTCAGACCTTTCAGGTAAAGTGATTTCTGAGGTGACTGTGAACTCAACCTGTTACACCTCTTTGTCCTGCAGCTGGGTCTTCATTCATGAGAAAGCTTACCAGGTAACAGACACTGGTATCGAGTCCTCTGTGATGACTAAAGTCAAAGGCTTTGGTTACCATAACAACCGTTTGATGGATGTGGCTGACTACGTCTACCCTTCTCAGGTATGTTGTCTTAAAACCTCCCAGTCCAACAGGTGACTTCAGGGCCAATTCCTCCTTTCACATTCTTTATGCTGAGTCAAACCTTAACTGTGTGTGAGGCACGTAAATAGACAAAACCAGTTTGTTGTTCATGTGAAGTACCTGAGAGATGGTAATTTCAAGTCAAATCGTTTTTCTAAAGCTCCTCTGTGACACTGAATAGAATTAAATGGTAGAGAAAGTTGATAGATGGTTGAATGGGTTGTTTTTTTTTTCTATGAGGCTCTAGAATAGCTTTACATAAACAGGATGTAATTGGAGTTCTTGTGTGTTTCAGGGTGCAGGCGTGTTCTGCATCCTGACCAAAATCATCATCACTGAGAATCAGTTCAGAGGACGATGTCCAGAGGTGAGAACCCTTTCAGATCTCTGTGTTTGCATTGTCTTACCTAATTACCAGGTAGCAGCTGAGGAAGGTTTTATAGTGATCCCGTTTATAACAACAGATTTCTACCTGAATGAAGAATCGCCCAAAATGAAGACTTCTGAACATCTGAATCAACTCCCAAAATTTTTGAAGCCAACTTTACAGCAGTCGGCCCTTCTAAGTAAAATCCAGCAGCTATCGGCCAGTACATTTAATATCACAATGTTTCCATTATCCCTAAAAAGGCCATCTCAACAAAACCCAAACCAAATCTTCAATAATGGGCCTAATACTAATAGAAGTAAAAAAAAAAAAATTAAGACAATTAAAAATAATCACCTGTCTGAATTTATCTTAGTTACTTAAAAATGTAAAAGAAGTCAAGACCATTTTTTATGGCCTGAAAACAAATTACATACAGCACTGTGAGCTGCAGTAGACAGCACTCAGTGGTTTAAATGGAGTAAAAACCAGCATAAGAATATGCACAGTATGAACTGTGCTCATATGTTTTCTCTGTATTAAATTACAATTAAACAAATGATGGTCACCAAAGAAAGAAGCTTAATTTTTCTTTTTAAATGTGGAATTAAAAACATAAAAGCTTTTCCAAAGGTTTTAGAGTTCTGCAGCTTATTAAGGGAGTTTCCAGATTAGTTATTCCAGAAGTATTTGGACAATGACAGTTGTTGTGACCCAGCTTTGATAAGCTACTGCAATGGATATTTTGTTTTCTTCTTACATCTGTCTACATATATGTAGACAGGACAGACAAAGAGACCAGACAGTGATGGTGTGGTGTGATGGCAGTATGGTGACTTTTGCAGTGTTTGATTGTAAATTAATGTGTGGGGATTGTGATGCAATTAAAGGACAAACATGCAAATGACAGGACAGATAAATAGTAATGAAATACCTTAGACGGTACAGAAAACTGGACAACAGAAAAGTTGTGCTAGTGATGCCAATACAGTGTTTGTGTGTGCATCCGTGCACGCATATGTATAAGTCTGAGTCTATGTCAGGGAGAGGGGGGGCGTAATGGATAGATATATGTAAATATGTAAATAAAATGTAAATATACATATACCTGTGCCTCTAACGTACACACCTATTGGTATACCTAATTATGGGTATGTACATATAATTTGAACATACATACATGCACAAAACACAGGGCTGCATATAATACACTAAGAAAAGAATAAATAAATAAAGACTGGCATCTGGTTGTGATTGTTATGTTGGCAATGACACTGATTAGTTACAGTTACATTTACAACTTGGTATTGTGGTGATTATGAATGAATGATAAATACTGTGCTGTTCCCAGTGAAGACAGGCAAGAATATAAACACCTATTATATGTAACGACCCAGAACAAGTGGAAGGCACAAAGCTGGCCTATCTCCTCCTCTTCCTGTCAGTCTGGACTGCAGGTCATGTCAGTCAGGTGTGAGCTGGTGGTTGGCAGGGGGAGTGGGGGGTGGGCTGTCCCGGGGGTATGTTGCTCTCCTCATTGACGAGTGACTGGTGAGAAGCGCAGTTGGTTGTTCTCTGTGTACTGTACCGTCGGGTTTATCTCTACGTGTTAAATAAAGCAGAGTTCGGCGAAGCCCGTAACGGACGTCTTCTTTGAAGCCATTGCAATATATTTACTTTTATGTCTTGTTTAAAAAAAATATACCACTAATATAATATTGCATTTATATTAGCGCCACCAACCACCAACAGTTTCAGACATATCGGAAATAAATTCCTGCATCCAACCTTTCCAGCTTGACACCAGAGACAAAGATCTCCTTGGTTTCCTCCACAGCAGACATCTGAATGAGATCATGCCACAGCTGTACAGACTGACGTGTCTGGCTGTGACTATTCCCACATCCACCACAACTGCTGACCAGACATCCTCTGACCTTAAGAGAATAAAAACGTATGCAAGTAATACAGTGATGCGTAATCGAGAGGTAGAGCCATTTGTGCACGTCCACATGTGACCAGGTGGGCGCACATTTATGCCATTTGGACGCGCTCTTTTACACGCCGACATGCGAGTTGCGCTTTCCGCAAACTCTGTATCTTGCGATCGTGGGTTTAGGGTAGCGGATGGTCTGAAACTGTACCGAATCTGTACCGAAAATGTGACACAAAAAAACTGAAGTAGATATATATATATATATATATATATATATATATATATATATATATATATATATATATATATATATATATACTGTGTGTGTGTTCAGACCATTTTTCCATTGATATAAAATCAATTCATACGTTTTTCCAGACAGCAATATTAAGAGTTTTTAGTTTTCCAGTTCATGAGAATTGTTTTCTTAGCAATGAAGAGGGGCAATGTAAAGATTTGAAAGAGCTGTTATTCAGA
Organism: Hirundichthys speculiger; assembly: GCA_018398805.1. Lineage (NCBI taxonomy): Eukaryota > Metazoa > Chordata > Actinopteri > Beloniformes > Exocoetidae > Hirundichthys > Hirundichthys speculiger. The sequence goes on from JAGFBZ010000571.1 coordinate 209,336, forward strand.
GTGATCATGGAGGAATCTCCCAGCAGAATGAGAGTGAGCTGCAGTCCAGGAGTTGGGAGAGAGTGGCCGTGATATTCTGCCAGAAGGTTCTGACTAGTGTGCTGTCCCATACAGAATGTATGAAAGTATCCACTGCAGTGGATTTTAAATGAAACAGTCAAGATGTTAACAAAGTGAAAACCTTCAGCTTTAATTTAAGAGGTGTCACAAAAATATGACAATTACCTTTTAGTAATTTTAAGCATTGTACCTTTATTTTCAGGGGCTCAAAGGAAGAAAGGCATGAAAAACAAGCAGCGACTGAAAGTGGCTGCAGGAAGCTCAGAGTTTAGTTATGTCAATGGACTCCAGACTATAGGAAGTCATGGATCGCAAAATATTAAAAGTTGTAGCTATATTTACAATTGTGTCACTTTGTCCAAATATTTTAAGTCGCTAAAAAAGGAGGTACTTTGCTAAAAATGTTTGTGCAGTAATTCCAAAATGTTAAATGCTATGTTGATCCCATCCTCCCTGTCCTATGTGAAATCCATTGTGGTGGTTTATAAAAGCAAAAACAAAACAAAAAAAAACATCTGCCATTGTCCATATGCTTCTGGACCTGACTGCAAATGCTGATATAACGTCTGTCTGTGTATTTCAGTCTACGGCAGAGTTCAGTTGTAAAACGAGGGAAGACTGCCAGAAACATATTGGCTCAGTTCGTGCCAATGGTGAGTCTAATTTCTTGATAAGTCTTTACAAACATCTACACTATAGTATTAAACAGCTTTTTAATGTGTTTTTGATTATGTCAGAATTCTCCTGGCATGTAAAACGCATAACAATTCACTAACATTTATAGCATTATTTATATTGCTACCCTTTCCACAGAAACCTGGCATGGGTGTTTGTGGAATGAGCAGATACTGTATATCATGAGAAGTAGCTACTGTGATGTCACTCATTGGCTTATGTACTGCTTTTTAAAGGCCTCAAGTTCAGCATTTGGCCATCACCATCTTGGTCTTTCTGGAGCCAGAAGTGACCATAAAGGAAAAGGAGGGTGAAACTGATTTAATGCAACAAAATCTATTCTTTTTGATTTCATTTGACCAGGTGTAATAACAGGTGCTTGCGTTGAAACCCCAAAGTCCGGAAATCGCTGTGAGGTTGAAGCGTGGTGTCCAGCTGAGAATGACCAAGTCCGCGTGTAAGATTCACACATTGACACGCATACATGCATGCACACAGTTAGACTTGTACCAAAAAATTTAGATTGTTAAAAGCCCCAACACTGTCCACAGAACATCAATGCTGGATGTGGTCAACTTCACCATCTTCATCAAAAACAGCATTCGCTTCCCACTCTTCAATGTCGTCAGGTGGGTTACTACACACAGGTGTGCAAGCACACACATTCTGCTGCTGAATCAGCTTAAATGCTCTGAAAAAATGTGGAAAGCACTCATTTGTTACGCAGTGACAAAAGTGCTTACTTTCAAAACAAACTTGTTCTTTCTTAGAGGAAATCTTCCTGCAGAAATGACGTCTCACGAGATCAAGAAATGTACCTACCATCCAGAGCTGAGCCCCTTCTGTCCGATCTTTCGTGTGGGAGATATCCTGAACTTCACCAATAAGAATGCCACTACCATAACAAAGGAGGTCTTAGCTCTTCTCAAAGTTTCCAGTCATCTTTATCCTTTAAATGTGAAAGGTTTTTGCTCAGACATCAGTAGTGCACTTTTGTTATCATGCACAGAAAAGGCAACAGAGTTGTACTGGAGTGAAAGGTTTAGGATCGACCTTGAACAAATAGATGCTTACGTGAATAAGTCATTGACCTTCCCCTTTCTGATCGAAGAATGACAATGTGAATTTTTATTTACAAACCTTTTTTTATTTAAACCTAATATACATTTCATTGCAAATTATTCCTAAATGTATTCAGTTTTTTTTTTTTATTATAATAGTTTGCATGTCTTTAAGATGCAGATGTGATGGTGTGCCTAACTCTGGGCTTGAAAGATAAAAGCAAGATGAGAGCTCATGGTTGTCCCTTTAGGCTTAGTCCTTCAAATTGTTCTTTAAAGAATATTGCTTTTACACGCTTCACAGACTTTTTCGTGCATGTGTTAACAAACTTTAACTCCCCTGCCAATCTTTTACTTGATGAAGACTCAGCTTGTTTTATACAGTTTTTGCTCTAAACCATGATAACAATCAACTACAGGAATACATTTGTTGTATATCTTATGAAACAAAGGTCAAAGTAAATGTGAGATTTTGTTTTCTTTTCCATATTTGCAGTTTCCATACCATCCCAGACATTTTTTTTAATGGAGCTTCATTGAATCATCTAATTATTTTTAATTGAGTTTGACATTGGGTCAGCTTTGATACAAAGATTTTGACTGGTTACAGAGAGATATCATTTTGAAAGTGTCAGATGATATGAATGTCTTTTAATAACAAGGTTGTGTTCTCATCCCTCCTCTAGTGACAACAATAATCTATCAGGACATGATAACTGAGAGTAGCCTGACTGGAGACTGGATAGTTAATAACTGCCCCCCAACCCCTACCATGCTAAAATAGATTAAAATAGGTGCTTGCTCAACTTTTGAGCAGGTTAAGATCAGTAGCTAAGCTCAACTAACATACGGCATGCAAGTAGCCACAATTTAAACAAGCTATTTGCCAAGGTGCTTACATCTCTAACTCTCTGGCGTTATCTAACCTTAATTATTAAGAGCCTGAGGATACAGGGTAACCTGATTCTGAAAACACCAGACTGTGTTTACAGACAGTCATCAAACCCCAGTGTGCGTCTTTCATTGTCAATCTCTCCATGCAGGGTGGAGAAATAGGAATTAACATTGAGTGGAAGTGTAACCTGGACCGAAGTCTTGATGAATGTGTCCCCAAATACTCTTTCACACAACTGGATAAGCCATTCGTCAAGAACTCTATCTCCAAAGGTTACAACTTCAGGTACAGCAGTGAGGCAGCTTTCTTTGGAATTTATTCTTAGTTGTTTATTATTGTTTGGTCAACGCTCTCTTCTCTTTGAAATCAGATTTGCCAAATATTTCAAGACAGAAAATGGAACCGAATTTCGGACTCTTCACAAAGCATACGCTATTCGCTTTGATGTTATGGTCACTGGCAATGTGAGTTGTTAAAGTGTGTATTTATATATATCTGAACCGCATTTATGCATAACTGCAGCTGCATATACTAAATGAAAAATAAAATCAAATAATCATACATGCATAAACATAAGCATCAACAGCAAATGTTTGGTTTTCAACAAGCCACATTGCTTGAAGAATTGAAACCTATTTCTTTTATAACTGACTCCAGTTCCTTCTTCCTGTATGTTCCAGGCAGGAAAGTTCAGCACAATCCCAACGCTGATCAACTTGGTAGCTGCATTTACCTCAATTGGACTGGTATGAATGTATGGTTTGTGCCAAAATAGCTTTTTCTTGTTAGTAGGCGCTGTCTTTACTGTTTTTATCTTTAACTGCAGGGCACAGTTCTCTGTGATGTCATCTTACTGAACTTCTTGAAGGGAGCTGAGCAATATAAAGCCAAAAAATTTGAAGAGGTAGGCTTTATCTAATTTTTTTTTTTTTCGTAACTCAAATGCTGACATCAGATTGAGCTGAATCCAGAGTTTTGTGTTCCTAATTACTTTGTCTGTCCAGGTGTCAGAGACTCAGATACAAGCATCCCTCACTCCCAGTCCAGAGAGCCAACTGTCCCTCAGACCAGGTATCAAGAGCTCCTATGACTCTGGAGCGCTTTCCTCTCCACTTCTCCCTGAAAACCAAAGACCTGAAGAAATGGACCAACCTCTTGCTTTTTCTTTTACTTATTCCCTTGCAAGAGATCCTTACTGTATGTATTTTCCAGCTGTCTCAATCCTGCTGTGAGTTTTAGTTTGACGTGTTTCTGGAGGCAGATAAAGAAGCGCAGAATTGCTGTCATCTCTGCAATTTAAGTACTAAAAGTGTGAAACAGAAGAAAAGAATATGGGTTGCATGTAACTCATTACAGTTACTGAAAAACTGGATCCTCTTGGTTACCAGCATTCAACCAAGGCTCCCTTTAAGAAAGACAAAACTATAAATACTTGACAAAAACAGTATTTATCTCAAAGCAAGGCATATAATTGTAAAAGTGCTGTTTTATTGTAAGCATCTACATTTTACAATATCTTGTCTGCAATAATATTTAATAATAATACCAATAAAGATAATCTCTTGTCAGTTAAAATGATTAAAGCTGAATAAGCTCCCCCTCTCTCCCTTTTTTACATTTCCTTTTTTTTCCAGTTAAAAAGCCCATAAAAAAAACTTTTGAAATAACAATTTGCATTAATATTTTTGAATATTCATCTTTGTCATATTCACACAATAACCAATTCTGTCTTCACAATTGAATTGCTGCAGTCTCTCATTAGTGTACAGACAGTTATTTCTGGTATGTGTGAGGGAGCGGGAAAGAGAGGAAGCAGCAGTGAGATATGTGTGTTGCTTGAGGTTTACAAGTGGACCATTATTAGTGCTCTCTTGGATGATGTGGGACAGCAGGAGATGCTGCTGTACACGCTAATGGACTGATGCAATTCCTCTTTTTAGAACTGATATCCCTAAAAGACAAAACAATTCTCATTTTCTCTTTGTTTCTTACAGCGCTTCACCACAAACATTTGCAATAAGCTCTGTACTGTCAGATGCATCGTAAATCAATATGTTCATTTCTCTTCCTTCCTCTGTTCCCCTACCTCTTTTCCTTTAAGTTGATCAGGGCACTGAAAACAGCTTCTTAATGACTCTGACAGTGATTTACATGAGACGATATGTGTGAGGCGAGTCCTCTATAGGAACTGACACCAGTTAGCCACAAAGATTGGCGCACTAATTTGATAAGAGTGTAATCAGTGTAATGCATGTAATGGAAATACCGAGTGCTAAACAATATTCTCTCTCTGTGAATGACTCAGCACATCTGTGCATAGATTGAAAAATCTCTCCCCGTTGCCTGACGATAAACAGTCATCAGATGATGTCAGATGATCCCTATTCATTAGAATATAAAAGACTATAATATATTCATTCAGAAGTTTTTTTTAATTTATCCTAGAAGTCTACTACAATGGACTTACAGGCTCTCCCTCAGGCCCTCCGCCAACGTCCCAGTCAAAAGTTTGGCCCCTGAACCAGACCAGAGTGCCAGATAATAATGTGAAAGGGCCCCAGGGCCAGCTGTCTGTCCTAATATTCTTTTGAACTATAGAAGTTTCACATCAATGCAATTTTGTTTGGCAGGCTGTAAGATGGAAATCTAAATCATTCACAGGGCTGAACTTTGGACATTCCTTTTTCTGGACTAAATCCATTTTAAAATACATTAATTTTATAAAATGATGCAGGCGTCCGACAACCAAAATGCTTGTTTTTTTTTCCCCACTGTCTGAACATAAGTCAGTTTGGATTTGTGCTGTAAAAATTTAAAAATAAAACACAAGTACAGTTGCAACTGAAGTTTACATTTAGCTTATAAAAACATCACATACACTTTTTTGTCCATGTTTGACAGTAAACTGAGGAAGCCTTTTCCTTTTCTTTTTTTTTTTTCTAGGCCAGTTACAATTCAATTTTGTCTTTTTATTTTGACATTTAAAAATAAAGATTTTTTTCTAAAAAATTTTTTTATTAACTTTCATCAAAGTCAAATGTTTAAACCCCTGGAGGATTCAACGTGGTGATGTTTTTGCTTTAATCATATCAGAACGATTTGTTTGTCACATGAAAATTGACTTGCAGTTGACAATGCAATGAAATGTTTGTGGACAGGAGAATCAATCGACTCACCATCAAAAACACTAGTAAGCAAAACAGTGAGTACAAAATATAAAAATGACATGTTTACACTATTAGAACCTTCAGATGATCTGACTGACATCATTTGACTCAGCTGAGGGCACACTTATAGATCTAAGATAAGGCACACCTTCAAACACAAGGCCCTCATGGGATGACATCACGCAATGCCATGCAAGAAGGAAATCAACTAAGACATTAGGGACATAAATGGTGGACCTTCACAAGTCTGTTTAATCCCTGGGTGCAATTAGATGTCTCCACGAAGGGGAAACACGGTATGCTCACCTGTTCAAATGATAAAAAGCAAGTATAAACACCATGGGAGCCCATCACCATCATACCACGAAGGAGACAGATGCCTTCTATGCCCGAGAGATAAACTTGCTTTAATGAAAATATGTGTGGTGCCTGACCATCTTTCTGAGAGTTTGAGAAGTACTTGGAATGATTGCTTTTCTTTTTTGGAGTCGAGATTTGAAATTTGGGACGATGTTGGTGTGAAAATCTCTGTACATGAACTGTCAGCAGATTGTATAGAGTAGAGAGATGTACTGCTATCCTATGCATGAATCTGTCAAGAATGTTTTTATATCTGTTAGAGGCACATCCAGTCTGATCGTCTATAAAAAGCAGAACCATCCTTTGTTCGAGGAGATTTCTAGAGTTGGCTCAGAAAGATCCCAGACTACTGCAGAAGTCTGTCATGTGCCTTCTTTTGATTGTAATAAACTGTTTTTATTGCATTTAAAAGTTGGTATTGGAGCAGCCTCTTTTTTGATCCTTTTTCACACTCATCAGCGGGGAGACCGGCGGAGAGAAAGAGAGAGAAGGCGAACCCCAAAACACCACATATGCAAATGAACCCCAGCAAAAAATAATAATAATAATTTAAAAAAAGCCAGCTTAAGCAGGTCATTAAACATAGCGAAACATTTTCTGTACTGACATGAGCTGAAAGGTTACGCCACCAAAAGAAAACCACCTTTCCAAAACCACCATGATATTGCCAAATTACAGTTTGCACATGTCCTGTGGTCTGATGTGGAGCAAAGTTCAACTGTTAAGTCATAATGTTACACTTGAAGGAAAAGGGGAAAAGGGGAAGCTTGCAGACCTCAGAATACCATTCTATCTGTGACTTAAGGGGATGGCAGCATTATGTGATGAGGCCGTTTTTGCTTGCACACATGACTGGCACATTCCACAAAATTAACAAAATCATGAGGAAAGAAGATTATATGGATATATTGAAGCAATATCTCAAATATATCAGTCCAACAAGTTAAAGGTTGGGCATGTATTTGCCTTCCAACAGGACAACAGCCTCACACATACTTCCAGATGGGTTGCAGAGTAGCTTAAGGACAACAAAGTGAAGATATTGGAAGAGTTGTGGACAGGATTAAAAAGGCATATGTGACCAAGGAGCAAAGCTGATTTAGCTCCACCAGTTCTGTCAGGAGAAATGGTCCAAAATTCTAGAAAAAGAAATGTTAGAAGTTTCATTATTAATACATGCATCCATTATCTATACCCATTTATTGCTATTTAGGGTCACACAAACTCCAGTAGAAAAGTTTATTTTCCTTTTTAATCCATATGAATCATCCTATGATGCTACAAAAACAATTACACAAAGGTGCATAACATTTTTTTAATATAGGTCATGTCATATTTGAGTTACTGTATATTGATGGTATCTAGATGACGGTTATAATGATGATAATGATCAAGCAAATGACTGAGATGAAGAGAAACAGTTGATCTGAATCTTTTGGCTGCCTCTAACTGCTACTTCAGCTCCATATCGTGTCTTTCCTCCTCTGGGTTCAGTTTCCACATTGACCTGACAGGGAGCCATTACCAAGAGACACGATATGTTCAGAGAGTCAGTTGCACAGGCAGTAGACCAGAAAGTAGTCTGCAGCTGGCCGGTCTAAACCTAATGAAAATGCTCAGACACTAACAATAATGGTAGGAGAGTATGTAAAACCACAACAGAAAACTTGAATTAAAATTAAATGCAGTCTACAAACAAATGGAATAGCACAGGTATAAAAATAAGAAAAACAAAAAACAATAAAATGAATTAAAAATCACTTTCAATTCAACCCCAATTTCAAAATAGTTTTGATTCTGTGTAAAATGTAGATAAAACAGAATGCAATGATTTGCAAGTCTCATAAACCCATGGTTTATTCCCAATGGAACATAAAGAACATATCAGATATAATGATCAGCTTTAAAGCCTCAATACTCATCAGCATTGATGGTGTCTTTCTAGATGTGTAAGCTGCCATAGGCACTAATGCAACCCCATACCATCAGACATGCAGGCTTTTGAACTGTCAGCTGATGACAAACTGGATGGTCAGTCTCCTCTTTAGACCGCAGCATGGCGTCCATGGTTTCCAAAGAGAGTTTCCAAGTTTGATTCATCGGACCACAGAACAGTTTCCCATTTTGTCTTGGACCCTTTTATATGAGCTTTGGCCCAGTGAAGACGGTAGTGCTACTGGATCATGTTCACTTGCTGCTTCTTCTTGGCATGAAGCAACTTTAACTTGTATTTGTGGATCGCACAGCAAACTGAGTGACAGTGATTTCTGGAAGTGTTCCTGAGGCCATGCAGTGATGTGCAGTAGATAACCTGCACATCTGTACCTGTACCTGTTTTTAATGTGCCACCTGAGGGCCCTGAGGGTCACGTACGTCCAGTTTTGACCTTCAGCCTTGTCCCTTCCACAGACTCTCTTCCTGGTTATTTGAATCTTTAGATGATATTACATACTGTAGATAGTAGGGATCTTCAAAGTCTTTGTAATTTGACATTGACCAAGCTTTTTTTTCTTTCTGGACTTGTTCCACAATTTTTAGACAGTGCTTTGCTTTGTCACTGATTAGTGAACCTCAGTCCATCTTTACATCTGAGAGGCTCTGTTCTAAAATGCTCCTTTTATACCCAGTCATGTCACTCACTTGTTGCCAGATAATATAATTAGCTGTCAAATGCTCCTTCATTTGTTTTTGATTTGTGGAAATTACTTTTCCAGTCGACAACCCCCCCCCCCCCCCCCCCCCAACCTTTTTGAGATGTTTTGCTATCAAAGTCAGATAAGCAAAGATTTTCCATGAAATGGTAAAATGTCTCAGTTTCAACAACTGATATGTTCTTATGTTTAATTAGCAATAAAATATGGCCTTATGAGATTTGCAAATCATTGCATTTAGACAGTGTCCTTACGTTTTGGAATTGTGGTTGTAAGCTGATGGCCTATACTTAAATATCATAATCCTTAACTTTAAAGCAGTGAACAGTGAGAGAGGGAGCGATAAGAGCAAGAAGTCTCCAAAGAGGAATCCATTCAGTAAGCTTACTGTATCCCGCTGTAAATACTTACTCCACAAACAATTAGTTCTCAGTACAGCACACATGTTTCAGAGCACCTGGTCTGACATGGCTTCTCAAAACACTCACTTTCTAAACCCCTTTTACGGACTGTCTCAGATTTATTTATTTTGTTTAATTTCAAGTTTTAAAGTCCCTATCTGTGCTTCCTCCCTCGATTCCTCCTCTTCAGTGCCTGTATCCAGGCAGGGAGAGTGTGCCGACGGACTGATGCCACCTCCTCAGTCGCTGCCTGCTCCAGTTCACACTCCTGCTCTGTCATCGAGTCCTCCTCTGCTCCTGAGTCCTCCTCTGAGTCTGTCTCATCCAGGTCCAGGTCTGGGGATGATATGGTCACTATGTTCTCTGAAAAATGAACCCGTCGGTTCTCCTCAACTCGTCTCTGATACACACACACACAAAAACACAAAAACAAAACAAAACAAAAAGAGACAAAGCTCAGCATCATATGTCTTACGGATTTATGCCATTATGAAGTGTTCAAATGATTATTTCTGGTGTAAGTTATGCATATTGATCTTTTCAAATGTTTATATCTGGTATTTTTGACACTTTATTTACTGTATGCATACACATGTAATGAAAAAGCCTTCAAAGTATGACTTAATCTTTATTCCTGGTTTTTCTGGAGGTTGATTTTTCAGCTGCACTATAAGAGAATAAGGTTAGAAAGACACTATTTTCTTTTTGAGTTTCTTCTGTTAAAAGTGACTCTTTTGGGTCTGCTTTTATTGTGCTTTGGTTTCTGCTTAGAAATTGTCTCCGACTGGAAAGATTTTGTGGACAGAATTTCTGAATTTCGCAACACGAGGAGGTGCTGTGATGTAAAATATCTAACCCTTTTTGTCAGCGTTTCCATTGAAGTCTCTGAATCCTGAGACATGGTGTGTCTGAGGACACCCCTGGGCGTAAGAGCAGAAGCGTTGGATGAGGATGAAGATGGTGAAGGCACAGTTTCGGCCACATACAGACATAACATTATCCTGTTGTGACTCTCCTGTTTCATCCATCATATGGCAGCTGGATGAGCTCGGTGAAGATATCGACCCTGCTGTGAAGAGAGATACAAAAGAGAGAAGTGAGTGTTCCTGAAGAACAACATCCAGGTTCAACTCAAAGACTGAAATAGATCATTAAAACAAAATGAAGAATGTGAAAATCTTTTACTCTTACCCCATGAAGAGGATTTTTTAAATATTTTTTTTAATGCTGTTGCAGCAACAACAAAGTAATCAGAGACTTTACACTGACTGTGACTTTGTAGACCATGTTGTTGTCCTGACCTTGCTCTGCTTCTTCTCCATCACTTATTTTCTTCGGTGTGAAGCCTCTCATTTCTGCTCACCGCCGGCTGGTGCTGCCTCTTTCTGCTGGCTTGGAGTCTGCTCCTCACCACTGAGCTTTTTGGAGCTTCTACAGGCTGCAAATAAAAAAATATCACTTTTACTGTTAATAATATCAATTAAATTCCATTTTAAATTCCTATTAGAATACAGAGGTGGACATCTCACCTCTGTTGAGGATGAGGGTCTAAGTTGCAGTCCTTGTCCGCTGCCTCCACGTGAATGGCTATAACCATCTTCCATTTCTTCTGACCGGTCAGTCTCTCTACCAACACTCTGTTGTTGATTTCCCTCCAAAATGTTCATGCCAGCAGGCAAGGAAAGTCTGAGGCGATGACTGCATCACACTGAAGACTGTAGCTGGTGATGGTTCTGTAATCCTGAAGCTCCACTGCTTGTTCTCACCTCCAAGCTGATTCAAATTTCCAGCTGACTGATTAGTACTGTGAGGATATGGTTTGGACTTTTGGTTGGTTCTGCTCTGATGGTCTGTGATTTATTGAAGGGGGTGAAAGGTTGGGATTTATGAACTTGGCCCACTCTTGACCCTTGACGATCTCCTCCAGTAAGCTAAACGACCCGAGGCCAATCTCAAAATCACCGGTAGACCTGAAACGGGAGAAAATGAAGCTTCATTTGTACCTTACATGTCTTAAAAAGACAAAATAATGAAGAAACTTGATATAAACATAATAAATGAAGTGATCAAAACCAGTATTATAGCCTAGAAAAAAAAATCCAGTGGGTCTCATTTTTATTGGTTTATGTCAAATATTATTAGAAGAGGCTTTCTTTGTCACATTTGTTAACTCTGTGTATATGTAAGATGTCTGGGTACGAGCTTGTTTCCTCTTTCAGCATGTTATGAAAATCTCACAACATTTCTCATTGTTTAAATGTGTCATACTGACAGCCAATGACAGATGCTGTCAGTGAAAGGGGTGTGCTTTGCACATAAAAGGTAAAAAAATGTCAGCTTAAGTAATTTCACAGCGATGACTGGAAGCACATCAAATACCTCTCATAGTTCACTGATGATGCTCTTAAGGAACAAAAACAAAATCAAAAAAAAAAAAACAGAGTGTGAACACTGCATTATTTATGTGGATATATTTGCAGACTTTTAAGAAATTCTGCTCATTTATTACTTGCTATTGTTGTCAGCAGCATCTTCCTCAGTTTGTGAAATCATTTTGCTGGGGTCCCTGCTTTCTTCCATTTTTGGTGTGATGATGAAATTTTCTTCCATCAGTACCTGTTTCGGGGTTGAAATGTGTGGAATTAATGAAAGACTTCCAGTTCCACTTGAAGTAATACTGAACTGTACAATAAAGTTATCCAATATCATAGTTAAAAACAGCAACGAGGATCTGACTTGCAATATGTAAATACTTAAGTACGTAGCGTTGATGTATTTATCCTTTTCTTCCCACTTAGACCACAGATAGTAAACAAATATATATTCCAACAACAATATTGCGTTATTTAAAAAATGCATCTGGCAAAAACTGCTATATTGGCAAAGACCAACTTAGTCATATGGCAACACAGTATCTTGATCATTTCAGCTGAACGTCTTTATGTTGCCGTAACAGTTTTTGCAACATTGAGGTAATTTAAGTGAAGTGCTCGACCACCAAATTGGAAGAAAGTTATACATATTAAACAAAAACAAAGTTTTTGGTCAAAGAAACACGAGGAACAATCTCTAGAGCACAAATGGAAGTCACACACAATATAATGCACTACTATTTATTTTTATTTTTTATTAAATTTTTTGTGAGACCAATTTTGCACTTGTTGACAGGGTGATTATTATATATTTTTAATATATTTTGTGGCCCACTTTCAGATAAGTTTTTTTTTTTTTTTAGCAGGGAGAAATCACAGAAAATAAAGGTACACTACTCACCTGAGTTGTTTGCTCAATCCTCTGGTCTGCTATCCCTCCATCTTCTTTTCCTTTTTTGAAAGAACTCCCCTGTCTGTCCTTCCACCTCTCCTTAATCTTCTGCGTCCATCTTTTTGTTTTATTCTCAGATGATCGTTGCTTTCTCCTACTGTTTGTATTTTTTGAAACAATCTGTATGTCTTTGCTTTGTTCCAAACCTCCACTCTCTCCATTTCCCATATGTGCTCCTTTATTCTCTTGACTGACTGTGTCGGCTTCTGAATTTTTCATGGACCACGCATACACTTTAGGTGTAAACCCCTGGACCTGGTTCTGATTTGGTCTCATGCTTGAAAACGAGTCTGTTTTAGAAGGGATGTGACTTTTCATTGAAGAGCTGCCAAAGCTCCCCATCTCCCCAGTAGTTCCCTCAAAGGAAGTGAGATCAGCATCCTTAGGTGATTTAGCAGGAAACACCTGCCTTGTTCCTGCTGGGATGACCACAGGCCACGTGGCCTGTCCTGGCACAAACCTCTCACCCGTGTCTCCATCAGTGTGGACTTTTGGAAAAAGGAAGGAACCTGGATGTCCACCCACTTCAAAGTGAGGACCTAGTTGCTGTATTCCACCACCTTTGAAGCCAAAGTTACTGCTCTCAGGCCCAGGTAGTGATCCTGAACTCTTCTGAGGTGAAACCATTAACACCTAACACATTTACTGGACTTTTGTTAACTTCTTGCAGGTTGGACACTCTCGTCTCCCACTCTTGGCCCTGATGTGGAAGCAGCTGCAATGGCAACAGGTGATTGTGCAAATGTCTGTCCCTCTCTTCCCGGATGGAGCTTCAGTCTCTGCAGCATTGACTGCAACACGGCCTGCGTGTCTGTTGGTTGATGTGACTGAGACATTTAGGAGCAAATTTTCAAAATATCAAATCCAGAAGTCACAGAAATACGTGTGAACAAAGCAGTTTAAAAATCCAGCTAAACATGGATGGGTTCCACAGAGTGTTGTGATGTCCTGAGGCTGAAGACCATGACAGAAGTTGCTGGAAATCATGTCACCCTTTTGTCCAGCTTTTGTAAGGAAGACTCCTGTGAGGACTGCTTTCCTCTTTTTGGAAGTGTGGTTCCCTTCCCATCGTGTTCACCATTGCAAATGTCATTTCATCTTTCAGCAACCTCCTCTCATTGATGTCTTGCTGTCATGTTGCATCCACTCTCTTATAATGCTCAAACTTTCCAGCAGAATAGGTCCCTTTTTCTGTTGTTTTGGCACAAGGAGCCAAAAATAAAACAGTTCCTGACTAAATTCTTCTTGCGCCCTTTAAAAGTCTCGCCCTCTCAGTAAATGTCCATAGTTTCAACACAAAAAGGTTGTCTTAGTCCCATCTCTTCTTCAGCAGCTACTTATATCTCCTGTAATGGCAGGAAAGGTGGTTCATGAGCGTTCCTCATATCTTACGCACTGAAGCAGACAAACAAGAAAGACCAGTGAGGCGGGATAATTCTGTTTTGACAGTGACTCTCCCTATCTTTCTACTCACTCTTCCTATTTCTCTTTGGCTTTCTAACATTGCATACAAACCCTCTTTCTTCCCAGCGTGTGGCCTCCAACTGATAATTACAAGGAGCCTTTTTAAAAGCTGCTTCTATTTTCAGTGTCTGTCCTCTGAATGAAAGATGCAAGAAAATGTCTGCATTTATATTTGGTAAAACACAAGGCAAAACATATCTGAACTCCCTGAACTCTCTGATTCTTCTTTTTGCACAAAATTTTAGCTCAAATGCCAGCAAAACATGTTTGAGCTCATTGTAGAAGTTGACAGTACCACATGTTTGCATTAAGCAGAGCTTTTATGTTTAAAATCTATTTATTCTTATCTACATTGGTCACCAGGTATTTGTAACTTTAGTTCAAGAGCTTCTATTGACTTATTATTCAAATAGAAATATTACTATCACAATGAGCATCAAACAGATAGTAGTAATAATGATGATGATGACAACAACAACAACAATAATAATAAAAGAGTTTCTTTGTAGGTGGTGTGACAGGAAAGTCTCATCCACTAATTCAAGCAACAACACATATGTACAGCACTCACGCCCATTTAAAGTTTCCTTATTCTGGACTACTCTGCAGAAGTCCAACTATGCTGTAGATATATCAAAAGCAAAACACACCCTTATGCTTTCACTGTGCATAGAAAGCACTATAAGCTGTCAGTGTGTGGAGTAAAAGCACAGAAACAGCAAAATATACACTTAACTACACTGCACTTAACTATACTGCTCTGCCATATTAGTTATCAGAAGATGCTGCTGTTTGAAATAAGGTCTGAAAAATTACATGAAAAATTAGACAATTTGTTTTTATAAGGTTATTGCACTTAAATGTCCATATTGATATAATGGCCCTTAATAAAACATTGATAAACATGTTGTAATAAACAATTTAGCTCATCAATTTCCCATTAAAATCCATATAGTCAATATTCTCATGTACATATTTGTTAAATTTTATTACATAGTGATATAACCTTGTTTTGTTGACAAAATGATTTGGAATAAATTTAGACGGAGACGCTCCGTGCGCATGCGCTTTGCGTTCTCTCTCTCCCTCTCTCTAGCTCGCTCGCTCGTCTTCCCGCCTCTCTGATTGGTCTACATTACGGAAGCGGGTTATGGCGGCGTAAACAAGGCGACGTTGAGTGGAGCAGTTATCAGATAAAAACAACAGTAATACAGCCACAAATAAACTATGTTTTCGAAAGGCGGATTTATAACCTGCGTTCACTCTGTTAAAATGCAGTTGATTGACGTCATAGTGTTCTGTGGCTGTTAGTTTTTGTTAACTCTTCGTCTAGTTTTCGTACTTCAACAGAAAAGTTAAGTGCAGAAATGCAGTGTGTCGTGACGGGAGGAAACGTGAAAGGTAGCAAGCATTTCCTGCCTGTTAAACTCAATTCTTTAACTTAAACATGAACATATCACGCTGATTAGTCGTTGATAGTAACTATATCGTACATGTATGTGTGTGTGTACCTCTCAGTGCTGGCCAAAGCCGTCCATTCTCTGTCCAGAATCGGTGATGAGCTGTTTGTGGAGCCTCAGGAAGACGGGGTGAGCTGCTCTGATATGATGCTGTCAGAAACACCAACACCTCTTCCTGCCATGCATACAGCCTGGTTGCTTCCTGTTGGTGCACAGTTTCCGTCAATGAATAGTGCTGATTTGATTCTCCTTTTTTTTTCTTGCTCTCTTGTAGCTGGCCTTGCGGTCTGTGAACTCTTCTCGGTCGGCATATGCTTGCTTCCTGTTCGCACCGCTCTTCTTCAGCAGGTGCAAACTCTCTCTCTCTCTCTCTCTCTCTCTCTCTCTCTCTCTGTGGGTGTGTGTGAGTGTGTGTGTGTGTGTGTGTGTGTGTGTGTGTGAGTGAGTGAGTAAGTGAGTGAACATCTCTCCCTTTGAAGGAGTTTAAGGCAATTTCTCCTCATATTTCCTGTGCAGGTACTCCATTCCCAGTGGGCTAAACTTTCGCTGCAAGATGGCAATAAAGGTGTGAGAGTAAGAGATAAGCTCATATAGTGTGTGTACAGTGGTTACCAAGCACCTTTAAGTGATAAACAACCCCAAAGTCCATCAGATGAGTTTAAAAACTGTTATTGAATTAGCTTCCAAATATTCTTACTCATTTAAACTTCTGCCATCTTGATGTGATGTTACAACTCTGTGGTTATCAGTGCGAACAGACCCATATGAACTTCCTTCTTTGAGTAAAACACTCAATTTCTCATGAATGTACATGTGAAAATGTTGTTCAACTCAACACAGTTTTGTAGATAATAGTTTGCCATATTAATGTCTTTTAATGACATGACGGGTACATTTTACTCCCTACTGATATAGTCAAGGTCCTGTCAGTGTTGTATATTCAACTGATTTTATTCTTCTTTTGTTTTGTGTGCATCAGAGTGTGCAAGCTGTGTTTAGATCTTTGGCAACTTTGGAGAAAACGGTGGAAAAGTGCCACATCGAGCTGGATGAACAGAAGGACCGTCTCACCTTCACCCTGCACTGCAAACATGGTAATGGTGCTTCACTTCAATCTCAGGGGGCTCAAGCTGCTTTACAGATTATTTTAGAAGGGATACATTTCATATATTGATTGTAGGATATTGTAAAATAATTCCACGTTAAGGTCTTCTGTGCTCTAATGGCTTGTGCGATGGGATTTTCTTACAGGCCTACTGAAGACACATAACCTGTCTTATCAGGACAGTGAAAGCTTACAGGCAGTGTTTGATAAGGACACCTGTGTGAATGTATTCAGAGCCAACCCCAGGTCTAATTGGCTTTTATTTTATTTTTAGTCCGATTAATATATTTTAGATTTCAACTTACAATTTAAATGAAATATTTTTGAACTGTAATTTAAAAATGTATCTTCTTTGTCTTCAGATTGCTGGTGGATACAGTTGCACACTTCCCACTGTCTCTGGAAGAAGTTACTGTGACAGTGAGTGATGAACGGATGTGGGTCAGGAACCATGTGGAGGACGAAGCAGGTGTCAAAACGGTTCATTTTTCCACTAAGCTGTTAATAAGATAAATATACAAATGATTTGTTACATCAATACAGGAGGAAACCACAAACTGAAGAGCTTTCCGTAGTCGAACGAAACAACAAGGATTGCTAAACAAAAAATGAGTCTATTAATATTGACCAATTCTACAATCCTAACAAGCTAACATATGTAATTGAATATAGAAGCTGCATTATAACGATTTTAAAAAGCTGATGTCGTGTTTCTATTAATGACATGGACAATTATGCAAAAAAGTTGATTTAAAGCCAGTAGGGGCTCTCACGGTTGTCTTCCAACTGTGCAAGTTTGTAGTGTTAGAAAATAATTTTGATTATGTTTGAAAGGATAGAAGATTTTTCTTTTTATTTTTATTTTTTTTTTAATAATTTTTGGATTTTTTTTATCTCTTACTTTTCCAACATCTCAGAGCGGTCCAAGGCCATGCTGACAGAGCTATGCCTGGCTTCAGATGAGTTTGACCATTTTGCTGTCAGCACTCACAACAGCATCACCTTTTGTCTGAAGGAGCTACGGGTGAGACAGATGAAGGAGAGAGAAAATAACCGAGTAGACAGTTTGGCGAGAGCTGAATATTTGTCCAAGGATTGACAAAAGTTGTTGAACTAAGTTAAAATATGAGCCTCTCTCTGTGAGTTACATTTACTGCCATCTCTCTGTTAGGGTTTGCTGTTGTTTGCAGAATCAACTGGTCTCCCAGTTTCCATGTACTTTGATGAGCCAGGGAGGTGAGGATTCTCATTTTTGCATTATATACATTTAGTGATTAATTTCACTTTTGTGTATTGACATGCATTTTTTTGGGAATGTGTTATGTGTCAGTCCAGTGGTACTTTCAGTGACAGACAGTGTTCTGGAGGGCAACTTTGTCCTGGCCACACTTTCAGATGATCCCAGCCTGCGTAAAAACAACAGCAGAAGGTAAGAAATCGAACTGTGCTAAATGTCTCTTGTGTTTGGAAGTACAGAAGTTGTCAGTGAGTTTAGAAAAAAAAACAGTAATAAAACCAGACTGAAAATACAGCTATTTTACTTTTCATGCATTTTCATTTCAGTCACAGGAAGGAAGTTCTCATCATAAATCCTACCATGCCACCTGGTGGGTGATGTGAGCGTAGTTAGGGCAACTGAAGTTGCTGTTTGTAAGACCTTTTTTTATGAAAACAGTTAGTTTGACCCAACCCACAACCCCATTTGCTTTACATGCACAGTACCAGCAGCGGAACATGTCACTGCAGGCCGGGCACATGACCGGGCCCTTTAAACCCAATAAAGCTTGTGATTACATCGTCTTACAACATACACATGCCCGCAACAGCGGGGCTTACAAGCATTACTACATTTTTGACACATAGCTCAAAGAATTTGATAGTAAGAGTTCAACACCATGAATAGCGACCATGCCATTTTGAAATTAATGAAACCTGTAGTATTATGGCATAATATATTGTCTAAAATGTATTCGGCGGTATGTGGTTTTGACGTTCACGCGGGAGACGCACCACTGTTATTGTTGTAGTTGCTACCGGCATTTATTCATTCTGCTCGGTACCAAGTGCCGATTTCGCCTGATGTGTTTCCATTGCTGTTAATAAATACCAACTCAGAGCATGTTGGAGTACGAGCTTTTTTGCAAGAGTAACCCAACAAAACCGACAGTCTAACAGACCATGAGAACAACAAAAACATTAGGCTACCTGGCTCCTATTAATAATGTTTTGCGGACCGGCTACTCCGATAACAACCACATTAACAGTTTACAGCTAACTCACATGTTGTTTTCAGTGACAGTGATTGTGAGAAATTGTACCTGTAAATCTGGCTCCCTGACCGTGGTGCCAGGTTTGGTGGGCTTGACTCGCTGCCAACAATGTCAGGTTCATCTCCAGGAGGATATGTATCCAGCTTTTTTAGTTTAGTCTTTTCCTGCGCTCTTTTTTTTCCTTTTCTTTGCATTTTGTTGCTGCACTTTTATGCTTGTATGAACTGCCACTCATGATTGCATTAATCAGTGATCCACCTACCCTGCACCACGTAGACTCTGTTGACTAGTCACTGATGATGACACTGATAAACGGCTGTTGATGACGATTTTACCCAAAATACATTTAGAGATCTTACTGGCAATCCACTTATAAATTTGCACATTGTAAAGTTAACTGTGAGAGTGAACATGAAGCCAGCCATGCAGCACAACATTTAATTCACTGTGTTGAATAAACCTACATGACCAAAGTCAGTCTTACATTTTTTTTGACCAACCATGACTCATTCTTGGCTGGGGCAACCTTTATATAACCTCATACGTAGTGCATGTATATTTTGCAGAAGTTGTTGTATCCAGTAGTGCTTAAGGCGTGACTGATGCCTGAGGAGAGGCCTGTTTTTTTGTCTTTCACCGGGCCCTCCTGGGTCCAGGCTGAGGGAGTACTGCCCCCCCCCCAAAGCTCCGCCCCTGCACAGTACATACTATACAGCTGGTGTGAATGAAGGATGTTTGCAGTACATTGAATAAAAATGTGAATGATGCTACCAAAATCCCATCTTGTCTGAGTGCAGCAGAGACTTTGGGCAGTGTGACAGTGGTTTCTAAGTTTTCATAAACTGTTGTCAGTAGTTCACCGCATTCATTGTGTTCCTGAATAGGATAAGAGTTTTCAGTTTGCGTTCTTTCAACCTGACCATAATCCAACTGTGTTTCATTTTTGTCTAAAATATCTTATTTAATTTTAGTTAGTGTGTGAACTTTGACACTCATTGGCAGTGTAGTCTAGAACAACAGATGTCATCTTTGGCTGTAAGCTGCTGATTGGTTTGTGTTTCTGATTTTTTTTGTGATTTTTCACTACTTCTTCACAAAAGAAATCCAGATTTTGAAAAATATGAATATTCTGCTTGTCAATAGAAAGAAACCCAGGAAGTATATTTCAACATATTCACCTGGCTACACTTAAAGGAGCTGACCAAGATGATTTGGTATTGTCAGTTCTTTTCATCTTCATAAAAACAGCAGGATTAAACAAGCAGTCATTTTACATTTCCATCAGTTTATTTGCTATTTTCCACCATTTCCACCCCTCCCTGTTCTAGTTTGAAGTACTAACTCTCTGCGTTGGGGTCAGTGACAGATTGGTTGCAATACTACCAATTTGAAGCTAACAGTGGTATAAAATAGACAGAAAAGGACAAATAATTTGTGGTGCAAGTCCTCTCCTAAATTTTAGCCAGCAGATCATCACAGTGGTATTCTTTCAGAAACAGATTAAACTCCCTCATCAGACATTTGGAATATATAATGTAAAACTAGATGAAGAAGAACAGTGTATTAACAGATGTCAGATTGGTAAAAAATAATGTTTAATTGTTAGAAGATTCAGCTCCACATAAATAATGTTTCCACAGAGCTGTGGATACATTATTTATGTTCTTCCTCATTTGTGTTTCATTCCTGTTTTGTGCTCTCAACTATATCCCTCTCTCTTCAGACCATCAACACCGCCACCACCCCCTCCTGATGACTTCATGAATGATGACATAGACTCCTACCTAATTGCCATGGATACCAGTATTCAACCAGGCCCGTCCGCGGTGTCATTAGCTGATTCTGTAAATTCAAAACAATCTGCTGCAACCAATAATGGGACAAGAAAACACAGGGGGGAGGAGAAGGAGGAGGAGGAAGAGGAAGAGGAAGATGACTGTGACAGGCCGCCTAACAAGAAGGTATGGTTTAGTTTTCAAAGGCAAAGAGGTGGCATTTTCCAGGGCTGTGCCTTACTGTCCTTTTTCTTTTGTTCTGCCAGGAAAGTCTCACAAAAGCTGAAGATTAAAAAAGAAAGAATCAATACCAATTCAGAAAACACAAATTAAAAGTAAAAATATTAACCCAGTTTATTCTGTGCTTTTACTAATGTAAAATCACTTTAAAGTCTGAAGTGAGAAAACATGGTTTTATACTGTAAAAGCATCTTTACACTGTTGTTCTACTGTAACAGTATACACACTTGAAGGCAGTTTCTTTATCCTGCTGGTGAGTTAGCAAATGTTTTGTCCCACACACAGCACAGACTGTTTTTAATCTCTGTCAGTCGTCGTGAGACATGCTCAAAAATCACTCAGTTCCAGACGAGGTGAACTCATAACATGTTATAATTTTTTGTTGTTGTTGTTGTTGTGACCAGAATGGAAACACTACAGAATTCAGGAGAAACATGGGATTAGTGTGTAAAGTACCTTTTCTACTGGCGTGGGAAAAAAAAGAATGCTGCTTTACTTCTTTGTTTTAATTGAATGTGCTGCTTCAGTTCCTCTACATTCAGGTTCCTTTATGTTCTCATGGGAAAACCTGTTTACATGATTCTTTAAACTCATTTTTTTAAATTTAGAATGAATTAAAATATATGTGTTCAAACATTGTCATAATATATATAATATAGAATAATAATATCTCATAATGTTTTTTTTCGTTGTTGTTGTTTTTACTTAGGATTTAATATTATCATTTTAGTTAATGATATTTGCTCAGGGATCATGCTCTGGGTCTCTGTAAAGTGCCTCAAGACAGCTCTCATTGTAATAGACGCTATACAAATAAAATAAAATTGAACTGAAGTGAATATGTGGGTAAACCTAGACACGTTCCGTACTGGTTAAACCAGGCAAACTGTTTGAAATGCTCTTTAGGGTTTTTGCATCGCAACCTGCAAATTTCTTTCTTGAAAGTTCGGATAAAAGTGGTCCAGATGATGAATTGCTCAAGTGCTTGTCTGACATTTAAACAAGATTTAGTCTTCTAATGTCTTTCCCTCATGTATTGCTCTTTCTCAGTTCCGGTCTCTCTTCTTTGGATCAGTACTTCCGTCGTCTCCTCAGATGAGCACGCAGCCAGTGACAACTCAGGAAGTGCTGGCCAGTGACAGCGAGGACGATACTGAAGCTGAGTGACAGTCGGACTCATGGACAGTCCTGAGAGTGGGTGAATGTGAGAGCACTGTTACAGCGTGACACCTGGACTACTTGAAACTGAACAAATGGACATTTTGGACTGCGCCTTTAATCTCGACAGTACAGCATGTGTTACATAGACACTGTTTAAAGAGGAAAGGACGTGGTTTAATATACAGGAGCCAATACTTTTCACACTGGCCTTTACATCTGAGATTATGTGAAACAAAAAAAATAAGCACTTGCTTTTTTTTTTTTTTTCATTTTTCTGTATTTCTTTTTTTGTAAAATGTCGGTTTGTAACGCAGATGCAGGATTTTAAGTCCTCTAAAATAAAAAAAACCCTATTTTTTAAAGAATGGAAAAATCATTTATTATTTACTTGAAGGCCAAAAGGTTCAATCATAAACCACTGTGGCACTTCAAGAGAGAGGTTAATAACAGTAGATCTGAAATCTTTTTTTTTTTTTTGGTCAAAAGTAAGATTCAGCGTAAGAGGAAGAATATCTAAGTGTCTGTGAGCCAGTCTTTGCGGTGACATCATCGCTACTCTTTTCTTTGCTTGCTTGAAAACTTTTCCCCCTTGTCTGAGGTTTCCTCCTCTCCTTCTCCTTCTTCTTTTTCATCCTCTCTTCCTCCTTCTCCCTTCTTGCTTGCTCTCTCCGCCTCCTCCTCCTCTCCTTTGAGTTCAGTTTTTCTCCTGCACCCCTACCTCAACTGTCTTCCCTGCCCCTGTTCCATCGCTGAAATCTTGAATCAAGATTTTAGGTACTTGCATTTTGGTTACCTCCTCCGCCTTGGCGTTTTTTGAATGCTCTCCTCTCAGTTTGCGGAGGAGACCAAAACGTTTGGGGTTGTCGGGCTGCTGCTCTTGTCTTATCACTTCATCTTTTATCCCTTCCACACCTGGTGTCACGTCAGGAGGAGTTTGTACTGTGTTTACTGGTCTATGTTGGGAGTGTGGATGATTAGTGGGTAATGGTGACTGGTCAGTTTTCTGTGGGGTGGTGAAGAGATCTTCAGAGAGCCTGCGTGCCATCCTGGATTCTCGAGAGTTGGAAGACTTGCGCACACAGAAATCACCAGAGGAACAGCGGCTGCCGCGATACTCGCAGGTTTGTTCCAAACCGCTGTTATGAGGCTCGGACTGGTCTTTTGTGAGGGGAGAATCTTTGTCTTGGCCGTGTTTGTTGCTGTCAGAAAGTGTACTGTTTGTTGCTTCAGCAGATGTGAAGACGTCATCTTGTACTGCTGTGTCTTCTTTAATATCTTCTGTGTGCTCTGTCTCCTCCTTTTCACCTGCACTGACCTGGCTCACAGGTAGTTCGGGTGCCTTCATTTCAGAGGTGCTCACATGCACTGAGCTCCTGTGACTAGAATCAGATTCAGTGCTGTGCTTCAGGTCTTCATCCTGTTTTAAAGTTACAGAGTCTGCAGTCTCCTCCGTCGTCTGTGTTTCCTCTGCATTTGTTTGATCACTCTGCATCTCTGTGTGTACTGTCTCAGCTTTTTCTTCTTTTTCATGCGCAGGCTCAGTTACTGTTGTTTCATTTGACTCATTCCTCATGTCTTGTGAAACTGCTACTTCTGCTTCAGTCTGTGCATCAGTAATCAAGTCAGTATCCTCTTTTTGTTGAATGGGTTCAGATGGAGACAATAGTAATGTTTTTTCTTCTGCTTCTGTTTCTGACTCCATATGTTTTTCTGTGTCTGTCTGTGACTCCATATGTTTTTCTGTGTCTGTTTCTGACTCCATATGTTTTTCTGTGTCTGTTTCTGACTCCATATGTTTTTTTGTGTCTGTCTGTGACTCTATATGTTTTTCTGTGTCTGTTTCTGACTCTATATGTTTTTCTGTGTCTGTCTGTGACTCCATATGTTTTTCTGTGTCTGTCTGTGACTCCAGATGTTTTTCTGTGTCTGTTTCTGACTCCATATGTTTTTCTGTGTCTGTCTGTGACTCCATATGTTTTTCTGTGTCTGTTTCTGACTCCATATGTTTTTCTGTGTCTGTCTGTGACTCCAGATGTTTTTCTGTGTCTGTCTGTGAATCGATGTGTTTTTCTGTGTCCGTCTGTGTCATTTCAGCACCACCATTTGCAGCCACAATTTCCTCTGTCTCTTCTTGAACCTCTTCACTTAGATCAGTTTCTGTCTTTGTTTGGCTGTGAGACTTTTCTCTCTTCTCTGTTTCTACTAATGACTCGGTGCTGTGGTATTCTCCCTCAAGTGCATGTTCTTCTGTCTTTGTGATCCCCTTTTCCTGCTCCTGTTGGGCATCTGTTGTTTGACTTTCATCTTTGACAGTTGAAGCCTCAACATCCCTTTCTTCCTCTGAGTTCACACTCGTCTCCCTTCTTGTCTCTGAGGCCTCTGTGACTGTGGCCACTAGCAGCTGTTGTGCATTTTCAGTTTCTGTGTCCTCTCTGGGTTTCAAGTCCTCTTGTATTACTGGTTTCTCGCTCGCTTGCATCTCCACCTCTCTGTTTGTACCTGCTGCAGCTTCCCCCTGTATCTCACTGCTGTTGTCCTCCACAGCAGTTGTGTGCTTGCTGTCTGTCGCAGGTGTGTCTGTCTGCTCAGTTCTGTCTTTGACATCCGTTTCCTGGGTATTGTTACTGTGACTTGGTCCCTCCGAGACATGTGACTGATTGGTTGTCTCGAGCTTTTCTACGTGCTCACAGTGAGATGTTCGTTCTGTGGGCTGTGGTAGTATTTTCAACAGTCTGATCCAATATTTCAGTCTGTTCTTCTATTATCACTCTTTGTTCTATGTGCTCTCTTGATGTGTTTTTTGTTTTGGGTTCTCCTAAAAGTTCATGGAGTTTTGGTTCTTCTGCCAGTTTTGACTCACTCTGTGTTTTGCGTCGCTCTGAAATGATGTCCTTTTCTCGGTGGTCTTGCACTTTATCAAAATCTAAATCAGCAGAGCTTCTCCAATCCTCCTTTGCTCCCATGGAAAAGTGTCTCACAACTTTGTTACCACCTACCCAGTCACCTGTGTTGACTTTCCCGCCTTTCTTCCACTTCTTGTTGAATGAGTGAAGGCGACAGTGAAAGAGTGGAGGCAGAGCGACCAAGAGGGACAGACAGATTTCCCCTTTCCCTCTCTTTCCTGTCCTGCTCTTCTTCTTTCTCTCGAACCTTCGTCCACGCCATCCGGTATCCATGGCAGCGACCTCTGGGATCAAAAGTGGATGAGGGTCTGTCTTTCCTCCACTTTTCTAACTCCTTCTCTGTTCGTTTCTCCAGGTCTTTGGATGAGAGTTGCACAGAACACACCTGAAATGAGAGGGGAAAAAAAAAACTTGGTCTAACTTATGTTTTACTCAAGAGTTTGAGGGGAAAAAGGTAAATCAACTTTGGTGAATCTTTCCTAAAAATATGTCTTGCTTTTTTTTTTTTTTTTTTTTTGTCATTAATGTTATGAAAAGTACAGTTGAAAGGTGTTATTCATATAATGCCCACACATCTTTGGCTGACTTGAAATGAGGGTGGCATAAAATGATAATGTGATTCACCAAAATTATTTTTTTGCTCTGAGGTCCGTCAACACCACATTTGCTTGAGTGCTCCATCCTATCTCCCCTTGTCCCAAGATGAGAACATCTGTTGGGAAACAAACTCAGGACTCACATTGATAGTGTTGAGTTAAGTTTTTATTCCTGGATGGAAAAGATCTGTTGTGTATATAGCCAGTTACTACATAAATGTTTTAATGAAGACACAATATTATATCTACAGCAGTAGGACTAACAGCTCGAGTAAAGTGATCTATATGTGCAAATAATCATACCTTCTTTAAATTTAACACTTCTCTATAAATATTATAAACCACACAGCAAACCCCCCACCCCACCCTTGTGAGCATGGCTTCCAACACTCATCATATTTGTCACTTACCTCTGCTATAAAGGCATCATCTTCCTCTTGGACTTGCTCTCTGATGCCCCTCAGCCTTTCCAGAGTCTCCATCTGGCCTTGGCACTGCTTCCTCTGCTCAGCCCGACCCAGAACCCGGCGCACCAGCACCACCGCCACCTGGAGCAGCACCCGTACACCTGTGCAGCAGCGGAAGAGGAAGGTATATAGTACTGAGAGGGAAGAAGGAGCTGCAGAAGATGCTATACATTATGCATACACTGCACTGGGTTGAAAGCATTGGAGTCAATCCAGCAAAGCTTAAAATGATCAAAATAAATCTAACCTATACAAAATTTTTAACGTTTGAAATTTTTGCATTCTACATCTTTAAAAATAATTTTATTTAGATTTCAGGAACTTATATATATATATATATATATATATATATATATATATATAGATATATATAGATATATAATATATATATATGAAATATTAGGGCTGTCAGTCAACCGCAGTAATTTGCTGACGGTCCCTAAACTCCACAGCAGCAGCGAGGTACTCAGAGGGACATTCAGCGGTGTTCCTTAGAGTTTTTGCCACACTCGCTGAGCTTTTCTTTGCATTAACGCATTATTGATGCGTTAACTTTGACAGCCCATATATATATATATATATATATATATATATATATATAGGGGTGCAACGGTACAGGTGGCTCACGGTACGGTCTGTACTGCGGTTTTTGTGTCACAGGTTTCGGTACGATTCGGTACAGTTTCAGACCACCCGCTACCCTAAACCCGCGATCGCAAAATACAGAGTTTGCTGAAAGCGCAACTCGCATGTCGGAGCGTAAAAGAGCGCGTCCAAATGGCATAAATGTGCGTCCACCTGGTCACATGCGGACATACACAAACGGATCTACCTCTCGATTACGCATCACCATATTACTTGCATACATTTTTATTCTCTTGAGGTCAGAGGATGTCTGGTCAGCAATTGTGGTGGATGTGGGAATAGTCAAGTCCAGACACGTCAGTCTGTACAGCTGTGGAATGATCTCATTCAGATGTTGCTGTGGAGGAAACCAAGGAGATCTTTGTCTCCGGTGTCAAGCTGGAAAAGGGTTGGATGTGGGAATTTATTTCCGATATGTCTGAAACTGTTGGTGGTCGAGGAGGGACAGGAACATTAATTGTTGGTGATCTTGTGTCCAATGATTCGTTCTGCAGTATTTTAAAAAGCACATCAGCTGCGCCAAGATGCACAACTGGATCTTACGCAGGTAAGATCACGGATCTATGAGCTGTAGTCAACCGGCCAAAGTGTGATAGGCTGGTCACTGTGAGTGAGCGGAGCCGAGTGGACATTGACATGCAGTGGCGGCCTGTTGCCTAAAAGCCACGCACGCTCATGCGCAAATCCAATGCAAAGTTATTGGAACATAACTACCGTGGGACATAAAAGTGTATTGTCCCGTGTCCCGTGCAGGTCATAACCGAACGGTTCGGTATTTTAACGAGTACCGTTGCATCCCTAATATATATATATGTATATATGTGTGTGTGTGTGTGTGTGTTGTGAGTGTTGTGAGCTTGTTGACTGGTGATCAAAGAAAAAGACACACCGTAGCAGAAAAAGAGGTCCCAGACTCTGAGAAGCGTATTGAACGGCAGATGACGTGTGAACAGACACATCAGCCAGTCGGTGGCAAACATGAGGGGCTCCACACTGTGCTGCTGCAGATGTTTGTGTGCAGCGGGACACGTCCTCTTCAAAACCCAGGTAGCATGGCTGCATCAAACAAGACTCCCTCCTGCACAACACACCACTGCAGGCTCAGACACAGACTCGTGCTGCATACACCATAACTTGACCCTTTACTTCCTGTCAAACAGCCTCAGATCATTTTTAATACATGTTTGCAAAACCCAGATTGAATTTACTGACTGGCTTGTGTGACAGGGTACAAAGAGTGCATGTGCTCACCAGCAGAGGGGCTGTAGTAACCAGGAAGGTACTGTTCACTGATCTGGACCAAACACCAGAAGGCCTCCTGCCAGGAGTAAGCAAAGTGGACATTAGGTGCTGTGATGTTCATCAAAGTTATCCAAAAAAAAAAAAAGAATATTTTTATCAGATGGGTGAAGAAGCCAATATGAGATTTAGAGAGATCTGTCTGGGGCTGCAGCTTGAAAAAAAATAAAGTATATTTCAGCGCAACAAATAAAATATGAATCCAAAAACTGAAAAAGTACTTAAAACAACAGCTTCTCAAGCAAAACACCTACATGCCTCTTTCACTGAATTCTTAAGGCTTACCTAGACTTGTCTATGTGCTTTAATTGTGCCTAATTTAAGAATCTTCCTGCACTCTGACAAAATTCTTCCACAGGTGCACACTGAGAATAGTAATGCACAAGTGGTATGTTAAAAAGTAACAGGTTCGAGGACTGTAGGTGGTAACTATCAGAGCTGAGTCAGTCAAAGGGACAGAGGTTGTCATGGAAATTTTGACAATATAACTATAGGCAAAAATAATACATGATTAAACCGCATAGATTGATATTTTTTCAGTTGGGTTTGCAGCCACTCTGTGGTACAGAAGAGGTGTTGTTGATCAATACCTCAGCTGGCATGTTCATGAGCAGCACTGCAGCCACTGGCCCTTGTGCCTGGCAGTACCCCTCCTCTGGCTGGTACTGGGTGTAAGCTTTCAGCACCCGGAACAAACCACGCTGGCTGCACACACCACAAAAAAAAGTGTAATTTATACATACACCCACACACAAGACACAAAGAATGGAAAAGATGAGCCTGAAGCAGTTAGTGAAGACCAGTTATTAGCTTTTTAATAGAAACAAAGTGTAGAAACCTTGCCTACCCATGCCCATCCTTGGAGAGGAACATCTCGTGGAAAGGAAACTGTCGATCCAGGTCTCTTTCAATTACATCCACCCAGCTCTGCAGACCCGGCTGCAAGTCCAGAGACTGAAACAACAGATCGCTTGTTTTACAAGTTAAACCATGAGTTCATCTTTCTCAAACAGAGATATGTCAATGAGAGTAACCAGTTACAAGCGCTAACATGATCACATTCATTAACTAACTATATTGTGATGAAAACTGTTTTCCTTTATTCATATTTTTTAAATTACATCATACGACCTGATTTTCTGTCTTTTTAAATGTTGAAAAATCAGTTTTTCCACACTAATGGTTTCAGCACTAATTCCATAACATTCATTGCTGGTAAGCTGCTGGTGATTAGAGGAAAGAGTTCACTACAGTGAGAAAATTAAGTTTTCTTGCCTGATAGAGATTTTTGTTTTGTTTCATCTTTTCATTTGCTCCACAGAGCAGAGGCCAGCACTTTGCTCGGAGTGAGGCAGGAATTCCTTTCTGACACTGCACCTTGATCTGTGGAGACATCGGCATCGGAAAATCAGGGTCAGCTCAGAGTGGTCAGACTTTCTCACTTATCTCAGAAGACAAATTAAAGAAAAAACAAAGAATGTTATGTTCTAGTCACGTTTCCTATGACAGTGTCACAAAATCACAGACGCTTCAACTGAATTGAATTCAGCCGTGGCATCTGTCATTCAGTTGGGGAGTTCGTTTCTGTTGTTGACTTTATATGTCTGAGACGGGACACACCTTACTGCTCTTCTTGAACAATATGCGATCCCATTGCCCAATGAGGTTTATCCACTTGGCCTCCCTCTGTCTGACCAGCTCTGGGGATGGACCCACACTCCTGACACGACACAGTACACAAAATACAGAGTGAGAATGATTTTATTCTTTTCTGTTCTTTGATACCAAAAGGATTTAAAGCAACTTTTTTTTTTTTTAAATCTTTAAGTCAGGCTGCTGCTGTGCACAATTTATGTGTTGTCATTACTGCTCAGAAACAGTGCTCTGAAAAACAAGACAGGAAACAGGAAAACCGCACGTTAGCAGTATGATGTCTCCATGACAACAAGTCAGGATGTTATCAATGGGGAAGATGTGTAGACAACAGGTAGCAGTTGTTCGACCATTCTCATCCTGATTTGATACTGCTTCATCTGGCAAGATTTATGCTTGTTGTTCAGCTAGTAGTGAGATTATTATGCGAAAGTTTGACAGTGTTTCATAAATTAACATAGAATTGTGAAATATATTGCTGCATCTTCACAGCTTGATGAAAGGTTGAGTAAAAGTAAATGATTTCTATCTGAATAAACTGTACTGATTTTTTTTCCCCCCACTTATACAATATTTGCAATCTTATGTCAGTGACATATTTTACTGTGTTTTTGCTGCTCTGTTATTTTCAAGGTAATTTCTGTGAGTAATACCAGATTTACAGATCCTGTTTATATTGTTAAACGCCATGATGAAGGTGCGGTGTGATTAAAAGTGATCAGCATTCTGACAGATGTGCTTTTATGTGCTTTTATGGAGCCAGAATACATTTCTGATCTTCTTGTTGAACATAAACCAGGTAGAGCTCGGAGATCTTTAGGAGGCAGTCAGCTGGTAGAACAAGTTAGAACCAAGCAGGGTGAAAATGCATTTAGCTACTAGGCTGCACACAGATGGATTAAACTTCCTGTTTATATTAAATGTGGCCCAACTCTAAACTCTTTTAACATTAAACTGAAAACTGCTGTTTTCCCCTGCCTTTGTTTGGTCTCATTTGTTTATGCTGCTCCTTTTACTGCCACTCTTTTTACTTATCTATTCTAAACTTTGTTTTATTCCTTTTTGTCCAAAATTGTTCTTTGTGATTTTATTTGCATTCCTATGTTTTTTTTTAATGAATTTCATTCAATTTTTTTAATCTTTATCTACAAATAAGCTTGCCTTGGCCTTACCTAAAATAATCCCTTTTTTTCCTATCTAAAGAGTTCCTTAATATATTTAGAGCTACTTGTCTTCGTATTTAAGCTCACTCATTGTAACTCAGTTTTTACTCTTCAGCAGAAATATTCTAATTTAGTTTCCTCTACCTGTGCATTTTTATCCTCTGATGAATGGTGTCAAAGCAGCAGGTTTCCTGCCAAAACCTAATCACTAGATGTCTTTTGGCCAAACTTTGTTATAACTGATTTGTTATTAACTCTGTGACTTTATGTGATGGATACAGGTGCTGATCCATCTCATTAAGATACTAGCCTTCAAAAGTTTGATGTCTTTAGAACTACTTCGTCTTGCTGAGGAAAAAAATAGATTTGTTGCTTCTATCAACCCCTTAGACGTGCATGTCACAGGGACTGTTTATAGAATCAGTTTATAGCTTTCAGGAAAACAAGTTGCTAAAGTTTCAGATGAACTGGAAACGACTGAGTCGTGATTAGTAATTTAAGTGGGAGTAACCCTATTCATCATATTATCCACACACCAGCTCTGAGTAATAACTGATTTTTTTTTTGTGATAGGTTATTTCGTGCAAGTTTTGACTTTCCTCCATCACGCTGAATGTGCCCTTTAGTCCATAAAAGCTCTTTTCCTTAACTGAGTCATCTCAACAAACACCTAATTCTCCATGTGTCATTGTGATACTTTAAATAAAAATGTATCTGAACAGGAACTGAAAACACTGGAAGCGGTACACCTGTCTGAAAACACGAGACGCAGTTCAAAACCTCGCTGACAATACTGTAACAGAAGTCAAGAACAGCGTGGATGTACTTACCCAGATGTGGATCCATTGGTCACAATGAAGCCAAACCGGTCTGTCTCTGGTTCTAGACTGACCTCTGACCCTGCATCAGATCCAGAGTTGTCCCCTTCACTCAGGTTCATCTGGGCTTGACTTGATTGATTCAACATCTTTCTAAGACAGAAGACGAGGCTCTAAACGTCCACTAAGTAGCTGTGTCCTCAGTCATCACGTTTATGAGAAGGCGATGGGGCTGTGTATCTTTGTAAGTAATCTTCACTCACTTAACCTCATCCAAAGCATTGTAGTAGCAGGGATTATAACTGCTATGCGCACGTTTTTCTACCTCTCTTACTTGGTCAAGGGTTGTGCGGTCTGCTGCCTCAGTGTCAGCTTCAAGCTATTTAACCATAACAGTTAAAGCCTTTAAAATATACATTTAAATCTCAATACCTTTTACATTTCCTTCATGGTTGATTAGTCTGTTGCCGAAGAGGTGAACTGTGAGATCCTCCAGTGATGGAAGAGGAAGACAAACTTCCTCTCTCTCTCTCATTTGCTCTTACTGGTTCAACCCACCCTCACCCGCCCTCCTTTCTCACTATTGACAATCTTCTAGCTGACTAAAGTTGTTGAGCAACTTTTCTTTGTTCTTTTTTTTTAATATACTCAATAAATATTTTAAGTGATAGCTACTCGGCAGTTTTTATAAATGTATTTTGTAATCTAATGCATTTTATTATTCATCCTCGTGTCTGTTTAAATAACTATGCGGTACTGAAAGTTAGTGGTACACAGGCATCAGTAATTTGTATAAAGTGAAAAATGTCAACTGCGTGATACCATAGTTGAGAAAGGAAGGGTAATTAACGACGCACATGAATGCAGCATACGTACAACTGCGCAGGACAGGAAGTGCAGTCTGCTTTTGTTGTTCAGCGAACACTTGGGTCATAGCAGAGGTATGACTTATAAAATATCATTGACATTATTGGTGATTATTTTAGATCTCAGACATAAAAGCAGTATTGAGTTATAGATGCCATTTTTCTATTCTGCTAGATTACCCAAAATTCACCGTGATATTATGATAGTTAACAAAGTTAGCAACGTAACCGTTTGGTATTACAAACACGAGTCATGAAAATTAGTAAATATATTTGGGAGGAAAACTGAGGGAAAGCTCAAGAATATGTTGAAGAAACCAGATGGTGACGTTGTAGTCGCTGGGCATGCTTATCAATTAGTGAATTAATTATTAAGAGCCTAAATCCCGTTTCAGGGTCACGGGGGTTGGCGCTGGAACATATCCCAGCTGTCACCGGGCGAGGATGCGTTCAAGGTTCAACACATGGACTGAACAAAGCACCAGTGCTGTGCCGCGGAACGTAGTCGTGGTCTGGACAAATTTCATACGTCTACAGCTACGTTTTTCGCCGGCCTTGCCTGTTTGGCGATTAAATAAAATTCCTAAATTCAGGTCAGCTGCTGTAGTGTTTTTGACGTGGGTATAGCTATTGAATGCCTAATGCTTGACGTAGTTAAAATAAAAGCTCTAGTGGTTAAGTTTCAGCGTTTCTCCTCATATTTAAACGTTACATGGGTCCTGCAAGTAGTGCGGCCAACAATCAAAGAATGTGCACCCTGAGTGCACCGGTTCTTCCCATTCTCCCGGCGTTCCTTGAATGTGTCAAGACGTCGACGTAACAGCGAGGATTTGGGGCAGCAGATTACGGCACCGCTGCTTTCCACCCCTAATTGCTATAAGAGGAGTCTTTTCTCATCTGCAACGTTTTCGGTTTAGTTTGTGTTTTTGTTTGAACTTTCTGTACTCTCCTCTGTTCAGATGTCTACAGCACTGAGTCTGCGTCTTCTACGCTGCTACTCGAAGCAAGGTACCGAATCACGTGCGTGTAACACTGTGGTTTATGTATAAAGATGACGCACCTCACGTCACATTTATGATTTCTGTCTCTCCAGGCACAATTGGATGGACCCCTGGTTCCGTACGCACATTCAGTGTTAGTGTGCGGAAGGATGGTTATAGTAAGTACCGATAAATACGAACTGCTGTCGCGGAATGACCGTATCTAACAGAGACTGACCACTTCTGTTCTGCTGCAGAGTATGTGAACGCTCAGGAGCTGGCAACGGACATGAAATCCATAACGGACCGGGCTGCCACAACTCTCCTTTGGACTGAGCTCTTTAGAGGTTATATATAATGTGATTTCTGGGCAAATGGTTTATGTTATGCATAGAGTTAAAGCTGAAATCCTGGTAACATCCTGCATTTTTCTTACTGTGATTAAATCTCATGAGAGGTCCAATATTTGATCTTAACCACAACCTTTTTTTTTCATATGTAGGTAAAGCTCATTTGTAGCTTACAAGCTTTACTGAATGACCTGAATTAGGATTAACACAGTCAGTGCATCTACTGTTTGTACCCTTGTGTACCAAATTTTGCTGCAGCTGATTTGAGATTATTTTAACATATGTGAGAGAGGACAGTAAACAATATATGGTGGAAAGAAAGCATGTGCATTCTTCAGAGTTGACAGTTTTTTTTTCTGCAGATTTGCTAAGAAAATTTGATCTGATCTTCATCAAAGTCAGTAATGGACAACACAATGTGCTCAAGGTGGTAGCACACAGTTAGAATTTCCTCTGTCTCATTAAAAACAGCTATTCACATTGCTGGAGGAAAAGTAAGTGAACCCTTGGTGTTAATGGCTGGTAGAACCTCAAGAACTTTCAGTAGTTCTGGATTAGAGCTACACAACAGGAATTATTGACTGTTCTTCCTAGAACAGCTTCATCTTAAACTTATTTGTGGGATATCTGGTGTGAACAGCTTTCTTGGGACATTCTACGTCAGCTCTATGAGATTATGGTCTGGGTTCCAACTGGACCACAAAAGGTGGATTTTCTTTTACAAATCATGATGCTCCCTCCACAATACGTCACTGTTGGGATGATGTTTTAATGCCTGTGTGGGCTGTGGTCTTTTTGCATTTTACAGTGGTGGGCTCTGGGCCTGCAGCAATGTTTTGTTTTGTTTGTTGTTGTTCTTGGGAGGTGGAGGGGTAAGTTTTTCTTAAATGTAATGTTTGGCCAAGGACTCTATCTGTTCCACAACTTACGAATGGTAGACTTATAAACAGATCAGATGTTTGTCAGTTCAGGTGATGTGTTCAAGCCCTTAGGTCTTCCTCGTGTTCTTTTTGACTTCATTTAAGATTCTACGTTGAGCCTTTGGAGTTACAGTGCCATGAAAAAGTACTGTATTTCCCCCGAGCTGATTTCTTTTTTTGCCTGTTTGTCACACTTAGATGTTTCAGATCATCAAAAAGGCTTATGTATTTGACAGAAATAACCTAAGTAAACACAAAAGGCAGTTTAAGTGGTGATTTTATTTATTAAGGGAAAAAAAAATCTATCCAAGCTTACAAGGCCCTATGTGGAAAAAATAATTGCCCTGTAAACCTAATAACTGGTTGTGCCACCCTTAGTAGGAACAACTGCAATCAGGTGCTTCCAATAACTGGCAGTTAGTCTTTCACATCACTATGAAAGAATTTTGATCCACTCAATTCAGTAACAATGGAGGGTTTCTAAGCACAAACTGCCTTTTTAAGGTCATGCCACAGCATCTCTATTGGATTCAAGTCTG
Source organism: Hirundichthys speculiger (assembly GCA_018398805.1). NCBI lineage: Eukaryota > Metazoa > Chordata > Actinopteri > Beloniformes > Exocoetidae > Hirundichthys > Hirundichthys speculiger. The sequence continues at coordinate 244,604 of JAGFBZ010000571.1, forward strand.
GACTTTGACTAGGCCACTCGACCTTTTTTATTTTTTTGCCATTCAGAGGTAGCCTTACTGGTGTGTTTTGGATCATTGTCCTGCTGCAGAACCCAAGTGTGCTTCAGCATGAGGTCACCAACTGATGGCTGGATGTTCTCCTTCAGGATTTTTTTTTTGGTAGAGAGCAGAATTCATGGTTCCATCAATCACAGTGAGTCGTCCAGGTCCTAAAGCAGCAAAGCAGCCTCAGACCATCATATTACCACCACCACATTTCACTGTCGGTATGATGTTCTTTTTCTGAAATGCTGTTACTTTAATGACATATGTAACAGGACACACACCTTTGAAAAAGTTCGACCTTTGTTTCATCATTCCACAGAATTTTTTCCCCAAAATTTTGGTTTTCATCAAGATGATTTTTGGTAAAAGTGAGACGAGCCTTTTATGTTCTTTTTGGTCAGCAGTGGCTTTTATCTTGGAACTCTGCCATCATGTGTTTTTTTTTTTTTTTTTTTACCTCATCTCTTTCTGATGGTCGAGTCATGAACAATGACCTTGGCTGAGGCAAGTGAGGCCTGCAGTTCTTTAGATGTGGTTGTAGGTTCTTTTGTGATCTCTTGGATGAGATGTTGCTGTGCTCTTGGGGAATTTTTGTAGGCTGCACACTCCTGGGAAGGTTCACCACAGATCCATGTTTTCTCCATTTGTAAATATTGACTCTCACTGCTGTTCACTGGAATCCCAAAGCTTTAGAAATGGCTTTGTAACCTTTTCCAGGCTGATAGTTACTTTGTTTCTCATGTTCCTGAATTTCTTGGGATCGTGGCATGATGTCTTGCTTTTTGGGATCTTTTGGCCTTTGTCAGACAGGTTCTACTTAAGTGATGTCTTGATTGGGCAGGTCTGGCAGTAATCAAGCCTGGATGTGGCCAGTGACATTGAAATTGCTTTCCAAAAAATGTGATTTACCACAATTACTTCATGATTTAATAAGGAGGCAATTACTTTTTCACATAGGGCCTTGTAGGTTTGAATAGTTTTTTTTCCTCAATAGAAAAAAATCACCACTTAAAAACTCAATTTTGTGTTTACTTGAGTTATCTTTGTCTACTATTTAAGTCTGTTTGATTATCTGAACCATTTAAGTGGGACAAACATCCAAAAAAAAAAGAAATCAGGAAAGGGGGGGGCTAATACTTTTTCTCAACACTGTATATTGACTGGCTACCCACTTCCAGGAGAAATGACCACAGTACTAAACTGTCTCCACTTATGAACAGTTTGTCTAACTGTGGACTAATAGATGGTTAAATGACTTGATGACTCCTGGTGTGCAAACTACTGACTACAATAGATTTAAATAATTAGGCTTCATTTACTTTTTCCACCATCACTGTGAATCTTAAATGTTTAATAATGACTAATAACACTAGATTATAATGCTGTGTTATCATCTTAAAGGTGGAGTAGGTGTTGTTTGAAAAACGGTTCCAGCAATCCAACTCAAGTGAGATTTTGAAAATATACACTCCCTCCCTCCTCCCAAAGGCTCCGCCTCCTCCTCTTCAGCTCACCCCTCGAAACCACGCCTTCACATGATTCACGACTGCATGAACCATAGGGAGGGAGGGAGGGGTGATATTTGATGGACGTATTAGGTAGCCAATCAAAATAGTGATGATCACTTTTTTGATTGGTCAGAGTTTTTCTCTGATTATACCTTCTAGACTTGACCAAAATGTTTAGTTTTTTTTGCAAACATTTTATTTCAGTGGGTGCAATGGAAATGTGAAAAGGTTTTCAGGCAATATTGTAAAAAGTGTTGCAAAAAAACAACACCCACCCCACCTTTAAGCACATTTTGGGTCAATTATTGTGAGTCAAGAAGAAGATCAGGTCACATTTTATGGCAAGTCAGTGAAGAAAACCAGTTAATTCCAGTGAGTTAACACTTTTACTCGCCATTGTACACTTGCTGAATCCTGAGGGCTCAAGGGTGCCTTCAGATGACTTAAAAAGAGCAGTGTGCAGCTATTTTGGGAATTAATGAAGCTTATCAAAATGAAACAAATTTTCCAAACCCATGAGTGTGTAGCTGAATATCAGGATAATTCAATGCTGATTCTTTTATTGATTTATTATTAATTGATTTACCATTTTCTTTCTTATTAATGAGATTTCTTGACGGTATAAGAAATGCATGCATACTCTACAAAAAGACCTGCATTTAGCTTTAAATCCGTTATTTGTCCCTCATCGGATCTCTGCCAACATCTCACTGCAGGTCTTGGGATGACCATGAGTTATCTGTTCCGTGAACCTGCTACCATCAACTACCCATTTGAGAAGGGCCCTCTGTCGCCACGCTTCCGTGGAGAGCACGCCCTTCGCCGCTACCCCAGTGGAGAGGAGCGCTGCATTGCCTGTAAGCTGTGTGAGGCCATCTGCCCTGCTCAGGTGAACACCAACACACGTTTCCTGTTACGAAGATGGACTGCATTAGCGATTTAGCGATGCAGCTGCTGTATTTGATGATGGGTGACAAAGAATGTGTGCAGACCTTGGTAACTACTTTTAAAAGCAAATTGTGCCTATTTCAATTAGTGAAAATCAGTGGAGAATCTTTTACACAAAACACTAAAGATATAGTTTTTTTTGTTTTTTTTTTAATGAGAAGGGTGAAATTTACATGTTCCAGCATCCATGAAAATGTTAGCTGCTTCAAATCTTCTGTAGCTACAAACAAAATCTACTCTCCGATTTATGAAGATTTCCTGAATAAGGGCCAGTGTGTGTGACCAACAGATGTTTGTCAGGAGGACAGACATCTGTGTCTGATTTATTACAGGGGAATTTCATGTTGTCAGCATGTTGTCAAGAAGAATGTAAAATCTTCTACACAAATTATGCTATACATGAAGAAATTACACAAAATGTAAAAAAAAAAAAAGATTAAATAGCACAAGCTGGGCATGCATTAAAATAATCAGTTAATAAATTGCTGATGGTGCTTTTGATCAGTTGACCAGTTGAGATTGATGATGACCCCAAAAATTTCACGAGAAATCTGTAGGATAGTAATTTAAACAATATGTTGACAGAAATTGTCGTAGTTTAATAGAAAACGCACACAAGGTGCACAAATGGATTCTAAGTTATCATTCAGTGCCATATATTTGTATTGTAAAAATAAAGGACAACAAAGATTTGTCATGATAGTCAGGGTAAAATAGAGCAGCCTAATTTCATTCAGAATGCTTCTTAGGAATTTTATTATATAATGATGTATTAAGTAGTTGATTAAAGCTGTTTAATCAATAGTTTGTTGGCTGAGGAGAACGTGAAGGTTTTCATACCTCTGTGTGCTGAAGAGGAAATCCTTATGTTCACTGACACCAAGACAAGAATAAAGTTGCAGAAACCAGTGTACTGTTCTTAAATTTGACCTGCCAGTTAAAACTAAGTAGCAAGCACTTGAAATCTTCAAGTATTTTTAATTTGTCATATGTTAACACATGTTGGTAGATTTCGGTTTCAATTTGATAAGCTGCAGTCAAATATATCTGGTTTGCATGTTGTTGCTTGTGTCTCCAAGTTATTTCTTCCTGTGTATTAGCCCTACAAAATGGATTTTTTTCATATGTAGATTAGAAATTAAAATTTACACAGACTACATAATCTGAAAATTATGTTGTTGTTTTTTTAATAGCTAGAGAGCCATATGGACTCTAACACACATGCATCACTGTCAAGAAAAGCGATGTGGCAACTAAAGTGAATGTTGTGCTCAGCACAGTTCGCTCAAGTTGCAAACCTATACTGTCTGAACTCTGATTTTGTTACTCATCTCTCCACCTTGTTTTGACAAAAGGCTATTACCATTGAGGCTGAGACTCGAGCTGATGGCAGCAGGAGAACCACTCGCTATGACATCGACATGACCAAGTGCATCTACTGTGGTTTCTGCCAGGAAGCCTGTCCTGTTGACGCCATTGTTGAGGTAAGAAAAAGTCTATTAAAGATGATGTGAGGACCTCTAGTGCAGAGATAAGATTGATATTACATTTCCATGTCTGGTATTTACTTAATATTTGTCCATTTTCTCCCACAATCCCTCATTCAGGGTCCAAACTTTGAGTTCTCCACAGAGACCCATGAAGAGCTCCTGTACAACAAGGAAAAGCTGCTCAACAATGGAGATCGATGGGAGGCTGAGATTGCAGCCAACATACAGGCAGACTACCTATACAGATAGATCGCTGTATCAGTCCACCCCCTGTAAAGTTACATTAAAATGACCCATGTTATTATGCTTGTATGAATTAAAGAGATTATTATTGTTCTGAAAAAGGAAAACACATTTAATTTTACTGCTTCCGTCTCTACTGATTCACTTAACACCTGCTCATTAGATATTGATTTTATTTCCATTATTAGGCAACGTGTATTCGATCATATACCAATGTAACATAATTTATCAAGAGAAGCAAGGAATCCATCCTCATATTGTCTCAGGTTTTTTTTTTTTTTTTTTTTAAGAACACATCTGTCTTCTATAGTTTACATCTGTCATGGTGTTTCCACCACTGGCTTTGCTAGAGCAGGGGCCTGTGACCAGTTTTGTAAAATGCTCTAAGCATATTTATTATATAAACTATATGACCTAATACATATTACAAATACACCCAATAATTCTGTGAAAAACAGTGCATATACACAAAAGATTGTTTCTGTAATTCTAGTTTTTATTTCTAAAGTAAGTGCTTTCCGACCATAGTATATGTCTTCAATTAAAATGCTTACACAAAGCTGGCATGATAGATTATTTCTTAACTCATACGTTTTTCTATGGTAAACCTTAATAACAGGCTCTGCTCTAATGACATCATGCACACTACCTATGTCATGCTTCCTCAACAGGAGCACTGAAAAGTTTAATCCTGTTTGACCTATCCCTTCTTTCTTGTGGCTTTTTACTACAACTCTCATCCTGTATCTTGGTGTCTCCCCCTGGTGTCACTGTCTAGTCCATTCCCTCTCACACACATGCTGGATACCCACTGTGTGGCTAGATCCCAGATGAACGGAGGTTATTTTCCTTCTCCAAGAGGTGCAGCAGAATCACCTATCTTTGCTTGGCTAATCTGTAGTTTTAAAAGAATCGATCCTGAGTCTGAACAGTCTTTTCTAATTGTTGAAGTTGCATCCGCTGACATTCTAATTGATGTCAGTTCTGCTGCATACAGTCTAAAATCTGATATTTCCGAGTTTTGGAATTGCAAATTATGCTGCAGAATAATCAGATACCATACATCCTTTGTCCATCTGTGTTAATATTAAAGTACTGGCTTCTCAGGTGTTTTAAGGACTTGTGTGTGTTGTTATTCTTTTCAATCATATTAGGTCATGGAGCTCTTATCTTCCAAAGTGGTTTTCCTTGAAAATAAGTGTTGCACAGAGTTTGAGTGTTGTGCGATATGGCTCATCTGCTATCTTCCCTTGTGTCTATCGAAAACAACTTTTCTTCACCCATTCTCTTTCATAAAAATCAGCTAAGATCCTCGGAGAGATGGGAACATCTGAAACCATTCAGTGATGCCCAATAAACACTGGTTAACTTCTGTCATCTCAAATGAGATTGTGAAATTTGTCTTCCAACTGAACAGTGGCTCTTTGCAACAGTGCAATTTCTCCACCATCAGCTTGCAAAGCTTTTGATTGATTGATTCTTTTAAAGCTTGGCTATTAGACTGTCTCAAGCTGAAATATCCAGTACTCCACCCAAGTTAAACGATCTTATTAATAAAATCCAGATATTTTTCAGGGCTTATTTTCAGGCTCTTAGTTGAGCTTTGGTTTAGTATATCATTACTTTTAAACTCATTTAGCATTTTCTTCAACTTTATTTTCTATACCCAAATGAGTCTAGTATGAAAATGGTATATGGGGAATTTGAATGATATATTTCTCATCTTCCTCACAGAGACAAAAAATACAGTAATTTCCCTTTTCTTTCTTAAGAATAAACTCAGCCCAAATAAATAGTGGAATCCCAGTTTTACAGCCTCCACCTCTATTTTCTTTATCCCCAACTGTAATTTACATGAGGAAGAAATAGACATGCTGTGTATATCCATGCCCCTCTTTGTATGGCTATCATCTACTCATCCATCCATCCATTCTTTTTTTTAAATAATTGTTTCATGCTGTTCATTGTCAGAGATACTGGAGGCTATCAGCAGTCATTGAATGAGATGCAGGGTACACTCTGGACTTGTCACACCAAAAATAATGCAGGCTTGTTCCAGTTTGCAATAGTTTGCAGTTTGCAATCAGTTCAATCAACCGTGCATATTTTTGGATCATGAGGGGAAGCCTGATAAAATACATGCAGGAAACTCCAAACAAACACCCCATTGGGAATATGAACCAGTTTGCTGTGAACTAGTAAAACATCATACCTGCCTATCTCTCTAAAAAAAAATAAAAAAATGTTGTCACAAGAAGTAATGGGCTAATGATACTGCCTTGTGGTGCTCCATTTTCAACTAGGTACCAACTGGATTCTGTTTCATTAACTCTTAATCCACATTCTCTCATTGCTATCTCATCTTATAGGTTTTATAAGTACTCCATCTATGGTTAACAAATCATAACATACCGAAAATATTACTATTGTCTTGTTTGCCAGTTCATCTCAAACACAGCTGTCCTACAATATCCATCAGACACATGAATGGCTCATTGTATAAATTGCAATTTAAAGTCATGGATAAGCCCAGACAGAATTCTGCCCCTACAATATATATATATATATATAGATATAGATAGACATAGATATATCTAGATATATATAGAGAGATAGATAGAGATATCTAGAGGAGATAGATAGAGATAGGGATATATAATCTATAGATTATAGATATCTATCTGTATATTATATATATATATATATATATATATATATATATATATATATATATATATATATATATATATATATATATATATATATATATATATATATATATATATATATATATATATCCATCATCCACACGTTACATAAAGCCAGTCGTTATGAAATTACACACACATATGGCTTTATGTAACGTGTGGATGCTGAATCATGGCCTGTAAATACAAGCAAGTTTTTTTAACCGCTGCAGGAATCACGTGATCAGGGCGGAAACTGACTCATAGTCCATGCTGAATCTCCCGCGAACGCAGCCATTTACTCTTTCGTCTCTTGGCGGTGACACCGGTGAGTCTCGCTGCAGGCCAGCCTCAGTTTCAAGTTTGTATTTGTTGGAAAAGTGTGCTTAAAAAAACGGGAAAGTCTGAGGTGTGATTTGGGTTTATGTGGCGTGACACGTGTCGCTATGCGGGGAACGAGCAACTAGATTTAGACGTAGGTTTTTTTGTGCTAACTCCCAGCTAGTCTAGCCGTTAGCTTGTCGGAAAGAATGGCTTCCATGCCGCGTTAGCTAGCAAGCTAGCGAGCAGTTACCTTTTCATTCGTTGCTTTGTTGTTGAGACCCGGCTCACATTCACCTTGTTACGTTTGTGTCGTGTTTGTCAGAACTAATTATGTATTTGTATAGTTGTTTAGATGTATAATGCGTGTTGTTTATTTGGATTAGATACGCAGCTGCAGCATGGAACACATCCGACGGATTGTTCCAGTCGAACAAGAAAAAGTGCGCTCTCGCGTCATATGGCGCACTAAACTGAAGCCTGTAGCTTGTTAGCTCCCGGCTAATTGGTAATCCACTGTGTGGTTATACGACTCGGAGCTAACTCAAGTTTGCTCTCAAATATTTTTCTATGTTATAATCTTAAATCGCGTGGTGTGCGTTAAACATCAGACGTTAACATCGCGACGCTGCGTATTAACGTGTCGGAACGTTAGCGTGGATAGAACATGCTAGAATGAGTTATCCGGGTGTAACAGGCGGACCGTTTTGACGTAAAGTAAACATTTTCCAGTCTTAAGATACTGAAACTCGTGTCCCTTATTTTATTTAGATAGTTTTTAAAAAGGCAAAAATTGGGGTGATTGTTCATACTGTGAGTTTAACTTGACCAACAGGACAACAGACTGTGCTAACTAACATCCCGCTTTGTTTTAACTCAGGAAAGTCGCAACCATGGCTGACTCAATGGGACAGTGTGTACCTGTGGCGGTGTTCAAAGTAAGTGATTGGTTTTTGTTATGTTTCCAGTTATGTGCTCCTTGTCTTTTTTTTCGTGAGTAGAACGGTCTTTGTTGAAGTTGTTAGCTACGCTAGCTAGCTGTCGTTGAGATGAACCAGTCTAAGGTAACGGGGATTTCTTCCTTGCAGCTGGTGTTGGTAGGAGATGGAGGCACAGGAAAAACTACTTTTGTGAAGAGGCACATTACAGGAGAGTTTGAGAAGAAGTATGTAGGTGAGTACACACAAAATGTGAATGATTCCCCACCCCCACCCCGCCCTTTTGGATCTACAAATCTCTCATCTAATGCAAAGTTTGGGATTCCTGAAACTTGCAGTTGTAAACTTTTAATATTAGAAAAGTGGTCTACAAAACTAAAGTTAATTCCAAAGGCGCACAGGACTGTTGTTATATTTCTTTCTTGCTGGCCCATGTTATCTGAACAGTTCTCAATTAATTGTCAAAAGAAAATGAATCATTTTTGTTACAATAAAGACAATAACAAGTTTTTAAAAAGAATCAACTTGGCTGTTTAGAAATTTTGAGTAAGACTAGATCATTTCCTTTTAACTCCATGGAACCTTTAGACAAAAATAATCACAATTTCAAATTAATGCAATTATACTATTGTGACTTTGAGTTTATCCGAAATACGGTTGCTTAGAGCTTATATGTAAGCTTTTGGTGCTTGACAGTGTTGACCTCTAATTTCCTCTGGTTACAAAAATTGGGAATATGACCCAAAGAAGAGTGTTACACCTTAATGGGTTTGCTGCATGATTTAAGCTCGAATGCTGTCGCCTAGCATGTGGAGAAGATCTTTTGTGTGGGATGGGTTTATTTGTCCCCCTTAAAAAAAAAAAAAAAAAAGTAATCCTATGTTTTCACTGTTGTTCCTGGTTCTCATCCATCCTGTTTCTAATTACAGCTACTCTGGGAGTAGAAGTGCACCCACTGATGTTCCACACCAACAGAGGACCCATCAAGTATAATGTCTGGGACACAGCTGGTCAAGAGAAGTTTGGGGGCCTGAGAGATGGCTACTACATTCAAGGTGCTCTTCCCATTCCCAGTTAACTGAGCATTAAAAGCCAGATACGTTCAATTTTACCCTCCCTTCACTGAAGACTGTGTTAAAACTTACCTGCTCTTTTAACAGCTCAGTGTGCCATCATCATGTTTGATGTAACGTCTCGAGTCACCTACAAGAACGTGCCTAACTGGCATCGTGACCTGGTGCGCGTCTGTGAGAACATTCCCATTGTCCTGTGTGGCAACAAGGTAGACATCAAAGACAGGAAAGTCAAAGCCAAGAGCATTGTGTTTCACCGCAAGAAGAACCTGCAGGTAATGACTGCTCACAGATCCACTTGTTCTTTGTAATACTAACATTTTTAATTGTAGAAAGGATTTGAGTCTTCATTTGATCTAACATGTTTATTTTATTTTTTACTCTTGTCACCAGTACTATGACATTTCTGCCAAAAGTAACTACAACTTTGAGAAGCCTTTCCTGTGGTTAGCAAGGAAGTTGATTGGTGACCCCAACCTGGAGTTTGTGGCAATGCCTGCCCTCGCTCCCCCAGAGGTCCAGATGGACCCCACCCTTGCCGCTAAATATGAGGAAGAGTTACAAGTAAGTAGTGCAATACAGGCCATTATTTGACTGTGCGTTCTAAGTCCAATTCTATGTTTCTTTGTTCCGAGTATGTGAAAACTGAAACATTTTCTTGTCTTTCACATTACAGGTTGCATCACAGACAGCACTCCCAGATGAAGAAGATGACCTTTAATCTGTTTTCTCGAGCCCCCATCCCTCTCCCCTTCCCCAGCTGTGGACAGGAAGTTGTTGAGTTTTGCCCCTTAACTGTAAAATCCCTTTTCAGAATTTTTTATTTTTGAATTTTTTTGTTTTAAAACTAAAGGAAAAAAAAAACTTTGTGCAAAAGTTGTGGTTCTAATTTCACTGTATGACACACCCACCCCAGTGTTGTTGTTGGCATGGCAACGTGCTACTCTTCATCATCAAGCACCCTCCACTGCACATACCCAGCTCACATAATGCTGTTGTACGGTGTACTGGGAGCACTAAGGGGAATAAACTTTGAATAAAACATTCTCAATATACTATGGGCATGTCGTTCCTTTTCTCCTCCCTGGACATGAAATCCATGCAGTCACAGGCATGCTTGTGTAGTCTAAAAAGCCTTTTTATTTTGATTTTATTTATTAATTTTTACATAGGACTATGCAAATGTTAAATTATACATGATTTAATTCAGACACCATAGCAATTTGCCAGTGTGAGAGCAAGATGAGATGCCGAATAGAAAATGTGAAGGATACCATCACTGATTTTATTCTGTTGCACCAACTCTGGTATAGGATTTTTGTCAATAAGTAGGGGAATTTTAAAATAACTGCTGAGGTCTTTTGCAGATGGAAACTATTTGAATAAATTTCATACGTTGACAAGAAGTCTCAGAGCGATATGCAGTCCTTTTTAGAAAGTAAACATGCTAAATGTCATTTTATGCAATAGTTTGAACTTTCTCATAGCTGACACAACAGGCCACAGTTATGAGGAAAGAAGTGCCAGCTGTTGTGATGGCCCACATAATGTTTGCAGGTACACCTCTTCAGCTCATTAACATCCACTGTACATTTGCTTAAATTTATTGGATCACTTAATGGGTCTGTTGGGAAATGGTGAATATCAAGTCTGCTGCGTTGCAGAAATTTGGAATAAGTTAATAAGTGGGTCAATACAGTGATGGCAGCTGCTATTAGTTTTCTGGCCACTAGGTGTCAGTAGTGTCCTTTCATCGTGCCCTACAAGATTACGTAATAAATTGTGACGTGACCTTTCTATCAGCACCTGCGTGAAAGTGAGTGCTTACACGATCTATTCTCTATAGTTTCAAGTTATGTAAAATTATAACTTGCTATTTCTCAAAATTTTAACACAGAGAGCGAGATGTGAGAAAAGCAAACTCAGTTTGTAGTTCTCCAGAAGGACAGAGACAACTGTCAGAAACCAACTACCTTCAGTGGTTAATCACGATCCTTTATCGGCTTAACTGGAAGCATTGTGATATAGATTATGTGCAGTTGGGACAGAGAACAGACAGAGAACACTCAGATCTCAACACCACATTGATGCATTTCAGTAACTGAATTAAACCTTACGCATCCTGCAAAGTATATGTCATGAAGATGAGAACGTGTGCAGATATTAACAGTATAAGCACAAATTAGATTTTGGTATCTTGGATTTCTTTTTTTAAAAGGTCCAGATCAAAACGTAACTACTTTTGCTGTGCAACAATTAAACCACAAAAGCGAAGACTTGTGGTATCCAAGTGACATTTCAAAAGTCGAAAGGTAAAATTTAATATGTTGGATGCTTCAGACAGAAGATATTCATATTAAAAAAAATATATATATGAAACATGTCACTTAATATCAACTGATTACTTGAAGTGATTTTTTTTTCTTAAAACAACAGCAAAAATGTCATCATACAACTCTTCCTTTAAATCTTTCGTAGGAGAAATTTCATTGTAAAGACAATAATCCGTAATGAAAATAACATAAAAATAATCTTTTATTTCCTCAAAGACATTTTACATTTCAAAGTGAATGTCACCATAAATCAAATTTGAGATAATTAGAAGGTTACAGTATTAAACTACTACATTTTTCCTGCAACACCTGAATGCAGCAACATTGCAGGTGGCACAGGGCGTGGCTTCATCTAAGTGAAGACGGACGTTCCTGCGCATGCGTGAGGCAGAAAAGTGCGTTTTAGAATGATTACTGGTAGAGAACGTAGAGAGAGATTATACGGCTCTACACAACTGTTGTTTTAATCCCCTGCAAGAGGAGATTTAGAAAGAAAAAACACTGCCTTTAAACCCAGCAGCCATATTGTATGGAAAAAACAACGGAAAGACTCTTGTATTCAGAAAAAGTCGTCTCAGACACCTCTGTCAAGACTTTTGAGGAGTTTAATTTTTCTCTTTTACTGGCGGTGGGTTTCTGTTGCACAGCTAGCTGGCCAGCTGGCTGAGGAGTCCAGAATTTGGGAGATTTTTCCAGCTTTTTTGCGCAACATTGGTGTTATATTTCTGGGGGAGAAGTGTTAGGTGACACGCCGAATAATGAAGGACCGATTGGAGCAGCTTAAAGCGGTGAGTGATGTCCCATTAAATCCCAGTGTTTTTGTACCATTTTGGTATCATGTTTTTAAATTTAAATTGATCTTTGGAAAATGTTTTATTTCCTTCAGTAAAAGTTCAAGATTTGTAAACACAAAATTAACTTTTTTTTCTCGCCACTTTGCCTCCAAACATTTAACACATAGAATATTGTCCATTAGCAAATATAGTGTACCATGTGACATATTTTATATTACAGATTGAGAAATCCTGAAGCTTGAATGAATTTAAAATGAAGGTGTTGGGTAAAGGTCATTCACTCATTCATATATATCATATAGTGACTGTATACCCTGTGTCCAAAGACCTAGTGAAATAGAGTATTTAATATACCACTCCTTTTAAAGGATACACAAGTCATATTTAGGTGGTTCTTTACATATCAGTACTCCTAATCTATTTAAAAACAAATAAACGAAAACACCAGGCAATTGTTATGTTTTCATATTAATATATCCCAAGTCCAAAAATTAATGGTATAATTCCCCAAAAAAGGCAATTTGAAGTTGTCACATTTGATTTTGGTAAATTCTGCTCTTTTTAATTGTATTTTGAAACATTCTTGAGTAAATTCACATTTTTCTCATGAATATATTGCCTATTTATAAAATATTTGCCACCACAGTGCTAAGAGAAACACTAAACGACTAATATCTGTTGTTGTGGCATAGTAGGAAGTTGTTTAACACATAAATAGACTTTAGTCAGCATGCATTGCAGTATTTTATGTTTAATACATATGTGAGAATGTCATAGTAGATAATTGTGTCTACTCTGTACTATAATATAAAAGCAGTCTATTTCAAGGTGAACCTTAACCAAAGCAAAATGTTGAAAAGCTTTCCACCGTACACTTGCTGCTCATTTGTCCGAGGCCTTGATCCTATTGTTACCCAAAATGGGATGTGTTGCTATAGCTACCTGAAACCTTTGGCTAAATATTTGCAGTATTTACAGCTGCTGGACTGGACCCCACACCCCTCTCCACAGGCATCCATCTCAGGCAACTGGCTTCCTTTCAGTGAAAGGAAGTACAGACAACCGTTGAAGTTGGCCTTTCACGTGTTAGGGAACTTTCAGCAAATGTTCTATGTTCCTGTTAAGCTATTCCTGCAAAGATTGCTCCTATCCGACCTATTTTTTTTTTACCCCCTTACTTTATTCAGCATTTTCCTTATCTTTTCACTTCACCCGCTTTCACCTACCACCCTTATTTTCCTCCTTGAGTTTCCTCTCTAATGTTTAACTTGCTGGCTGTAATCTAGCACACATATATGTGTCTGTATGCACTAGTTTGTGTGTTTGCCTGAACCACTGCTAACATGACCATATCACCTGACATCACACACACTTGGAGAGTATTGTCACAACAGGAATCAGCGTATTTGAGTTATAAATGACAACTTTTAGGTCATTCTCAGGAAGCTGATTGATGAGGCTACACTCAGCTTAAGTGGAACCGAATCATTTAGGAAAAAAAAAATGGTGCCAAGGCTCTGATGTCAGCATGGAAGCAGATATGTTAAACAGCCTTTTTGTCCTGGTTCCCTCAGATTCCTCTCAAATGTGCTTTCAGTCAGTTATATCTGTTTCACTTCTGCGTGCACAGGAATCTCCTTCTCCGTTCAGCTGCTGGACGAATGCTACACCATTTACCTTATGAAGAGAAACATACGTAAAATGAGATGTAGCAATCATATTTATAATTGAGGTTATTAGGAACAATAAGAGTTACAACTTTGTACTGTTACAAAACAGGAAAGGTTTGGGTAATAGGGGAAATAAAAAAAAAAATCACTAATACTTATATTCACATGTGCTTTTATTTCTCTGGATTCTAAACTCAAGAATTTTTTTTTGACCTCTAATGTCATTTCATCCATTAATATACTTTTTTTTTTTTTTTGCATTTTCAACCTGCCACACATTAACACTAAAGGTGGTGAGGAGGGAAATTTGCTGCTAGTAAGGATAGATAATGTCTAGATATTTCAAATAGATAATATTAACAGGATATTGTAATGGCGATTGATACGAAAACAGTATCCATGAAAGGCTGAGTGTTTGAGCAACAAAGATTGGGAGATGATCTCTTTTTTTATCAGTAAATGTGGGAGAAATTCAGAGAAATCTTTTAAAACATTGTTAGCCAATCAGAGATTTGAAGGGATGTACCACATTTCTATCTATACTTTGCATAATATTTTTAAATTATTCAAGTAATCTGGAGGAGTTTTAGTATGGTAATAGTTAAGCATGGAAGCCTTTTCTTTGTTGTGATCAGGCCCAGAGGTTACATCAATGTCCCTGAGCTCAGACATCTCTGAGATGGACCATCAGACGGTGCAAACTTGTGGTGAGAAGATAAAATGTACTGTATACCATATCTTTTCTGGAAGAAACAGAAGCTGTGTGCTCCAGAGCAAAGACTAAATGGATACTGTTACCTGTATTCATTGTATTAGTCCTCTTTGCAAATTATGTCATTTACACATCTTCAATGACAGCATTCATGAAAAAAACAGACATTTTAGAGCAGCATATTCAGGATGACATCTTTCCCAGGGACATCCATTCATTTGTTTTCAAAAGAATTCAAATTTGCATTCTGTCCACAACCGAAGCAAGTTTGACGAAGAGGATGAGGGCGCTGCGCTGTCCTACGTGCAGTCCTGACCTGTCCCTAACAAAGAACGTGTGGACGACCCCATACTGTTGCACACTTTTACATGTTTGAAGGAGAATGGAACTAAGTAACAACTAAAATGCTTTATTGTTTGAGAGCTGCAGTGCCAATGTTGCAGGATTATGCCTGAAATTAGAAAACGGATACCCATTATCGAATGAGATGAAATTGTCTTAAAAAGCATTAAATATCTTTGGTTTATACTGGCAGCAAAGAAAAAAAAATAGATCAACTGTAAGAATAACATTTTTTTTTCTTTTTAAATCATTAGCTTTTACCATATTATTGCAACTTTTCTTTTTCTGGTTTTGGATTGTGAAAATCTTTAATTGATTATCTTCATAAAGAAGCTCAGTTAAAGAAAGAAAAAACACACGATCCATTGGAACACGCCACGCAAGAAATATGTCCCCACTCATTTACAAAGGTCTTTCATACATTGATCCAGTGTGCTTTAAATAACGTTTTTTTTCTCCTTATCTCAACTCGAGAACATCCATTTAAAGTCAAAGAAATACTACTGATATCTGAAGTCTGTGGCCCAACACAACTGTGGGACTACCATGTGATTATGAGATCTTAATTTGTTTCATATATTAATTAGTAATTTGCCTCTGGTTGAGTGTTTTAATGAATTGGTGTAAAGATAAGATTGTCTGTCTGCCATCTCTTGCTTGCACCACAGAAAACATTACAACAAGTTGGTGAAAATGTCATTTTTTTTTACCAGAACTGTCAGCAGAGCATTCAGTAAGACTTTCTTTTCACCTCCATTAAGTTTTTTTCCACCTTCCTCTCCCAGCAGAGAGCGTTAGGTCATTTATGATGCCTTGGTGACAAAGTCTGACACTTAGTCAGCACCTGGTTTCTCAAAGGATGACAGTCACGAGAAAGATAGGTTTATAGAAGAGGCTATAATATTGGCTGATGATTGTATTTGAGCTGACTGGATCGTGTAGAGGTTTGTTTGCATGATAAAGTCAATAGAGCTCACTCTCAAAGACTTCAGTCTTTATTTTAGAGCTTTGTTCTTCCATTTGTAGCTTGGAGCAGCATTCACTGTGTTACTGTGTTTGATCTTGCTCAGAAAAAGTAATAAACACACAGTTTCATACCTTAGGTGGCAACAAAATGTGTTTTTAAAAAGGAAAGTCCCCCCCAATCTTAAATGAATATACACATTTTTTTTAATTGTGGACAACTGTGTTGTTTAGCTTTGCAGCTTGATTTTTGAGATAACAGCAGTAGACAGAACCACATTTTCTTGAACTGAAGGGGACAGGATGTTTCAGTGTACACCATAGGAGAAAAAAAACAAAACAAAAATTGTAAAAAAGGTTCAGTGATAACATCTCTGCCTAGAAATCAGGAACCTGTTAGTCAGAAACATCCATAAACTTTTTTATAATCAGTTTCATGTAGGAACTATTTTCTTTCCCCTGAAGTAAAACTGTTACTGGTATCATCGCGTATACTCATGACGCAAGACGTGTCACACCATGACTCAGTGTAAATAAAATAGTCCTCCTTGACTGAACTCTAATAACAGAAGAACTGACTCTTTCATTCAACTGAGATGGAATAATATATATATATAAAAACACACACAAATTAAAGTCCGTAGTTAACAGTTTTGGATGTTTGACCATCATTCACTCATGTGTTCCTGTTTGTTTTGGCCACTTTTGTCAGTTAATTTTCATGATGTGAAATACACCAGTAAAGGCAGTTCAGTAACTTCCACAGATGTAATTATAAGGTACCATTTCCTGCAATAGAGACATTGCTTCAAATGACATTTTTGACAAAAAAAAAAACACAAAATAATGAGTGAGTGGAGGTACAGCAGCACCCACCAATGCATCTGTCTTTTACTGTTCTTTGTAAAAGACAGATGCATTGGTGCCCTAGCCTGAATATATGCAGCTTAATAATGTTGGTTTTGATGTTTTACAACAGTAGCATGTGGAGAAGTTCAGTTCAGCTTTATTAATCCCCAAAGGGAAACTATTTGTTGCATTATTTAAGTCTCTTCAATGACTCATTGTAGAGGGTTGTTGCTGTGGTCAGGAAGGATCTCCTGTAGTGGTCTGTGTTGCAGCAGATCTGAAGAAGCCTTTGAATGAAGACACTCTGTTGTTGAATCACTGTGTTGTGAAGAGGATGCTCAGGATTGTTCATGATGTTTTTTGTTTTATGAAGCATCCTTCTTTAGACAATCAGCTCAAGAGGCTCCAGAACAGAGTCAGCCTTTCTCAGTTTTAGTTTTTTTTTTTTTTTTTTTAAATCGCTAGTTCTGATACTGCTACCCCAACATATGACTGCAGATCAGATGAGATTCTACTCTCCACAATGCACTTATAGAAGATATATAAGATCCTTCTGCGAACACTGAAGGACCAAGGCTTCCTAAGTATAGTCTTCTCTGTCCCCCTTGTAAACAGCAACAGTGTTGCGTCTCCAGTCCGGTCTGTCGTCCAGGCGAAGGCTGAGGTACTTATACTTCTTCACCCCCTCTACTTCTTCTCCCTTGATGGAAATACTGTTGAACTTATTCCTGGTTCCTCCTAAAATTTATAATCATCTCCTTTGTCTTGTTCACATTCAAGATGAGATGATTTTTCCCATTTTATGCATTAAAGTGGCCCACCAGTTCTATGGACTCAGTCTCTTGTCTACTTATGATACATGCTGCAACTGCAGAGTCATCTGAGTATTTCTGCAGATGATAGGACTTGCACGGGGAGTCTGAGGTACACAGAATGAAGAGGACTGGTGAGAGTACAGTCCCCTGTGGTGCTCCTATGCTGCTGACTTACCTGGTCAGACACATAACCATTCAGTCTCTCCAACTGTGCTATGTTTGTCAGGTACTGGTAATCCAGATGATTGTAGAGGCATCCACCTGTGTCTTCTGGCGTTTCTTACTTAGTAATGGAGGCTGGATGGTGTTAAATGCACTGAATAAATCAAAAACATGATCCTCTCAGTGCTGCCTGCTTTGTCCAGATGACTCTGGGTTCGTAAAGCAGGTATTTGATGGTGTCTGATGGTATCTCCAACTCCATGTCGGTAAACTGTGGGTCCAGGAAAGTGGATTTTTACTTATTCAGGTGGGGCAATAAAAGGGTGAATTCCTATTCCTCTCTGAACCCTCAATCTCAACCCTCGCCCTTAACCCTCAATTTTTGGCTCTCAATCTTAACCCTTGAAAGTAAGTGTAAGGGCTATCTTGTGACTTAGAAATGGGACACCCCTCGAGTGCAGTAACGTCTTCAGACTGAAATGTATCAGAGCCCGTGTTGGATTTCCTGAAATGACACAGGGATAACATTGAAAGAGCGCTGTATATTCTCTAAATAATATTAGCAAATAACTCAATAGAGGATACATTATTCAGTCCTCCGTCGCTACACATCAAGGTATACAAGTAACGTGAAGCCGACCGGGACTGCCGGCCGCCGCCGACCGGGACCGCCGGCCGCCGCTGACCGGGTCGGTCCCAGTCCCAGTCGCCGGGACCGCCGGACCGGCAGCAAACATCGTAAAGTAAAAAAATAAATGTTACGCAACAACGATGTTAAGCCATGAAAAAAGTCTCAAACAAAGACAATAAGATGGTCTCGTAACATTTATATCTTTAAGATATACGAAGATACTTACATTTGTAGCTAGCTTTTTTTTGTCACCATCCTTTTCAAAGATGTCTTGGCTAAATTACCCTGTGCCTTCTGGATAGCCCTTACAGGCTTCACAGGCCTTGAACACCCTGGTGTTGACACCATCTGGACCTGCAGCCTTGACCCTGTTCAGCCTCTCCAGCTGCCTCCTCACCTGACTGCTAGAGACAGACAGATGGGAGGGGTCCCCAGCATCTTCTGATGTGTTTGGAATCAATGATTGAGTGGAAGCAAGATCCATGACTGAGGTGGAAGATGAGACAGTTGAGATGTGACAGGAATATGTGTTCAGTTCATTGGCTCTTCCATCTATCTGGTCCTCCGTCTGCTTAAAGCCTGTGCACACATCTTGTGTGTTGTTCAGTTGGAGCTTGTTCTCCATTTTTCTCCTGTGCACCTCCTTGTTGTCTCTGATCTTCACTCTCAGTTCTTGTACTGACCTCAGAAATTCTCCATCCCCTCCCTGAAAGCTTTTTTTTTTTCTTGTTTCTAAGCTCTTTCAGTTCACCGGTGATCCAGGGTTTGTTATTGGGAAAGCACCACACTGGTCTGCTGGGGATGGTGTTGGCCACACTGAAGTTAATATAGTCAGTCACACACTCATGACATTGATGACCTGTTTATGTGTCTCAGAGCGCTTCCCAGTTTATATCCTCAAAACCCCCCACAGTTTCATCACATGGTGTCTCTGAACAATAGGTTTCTTGGTGGAGGAGAGAAAGGGCCAATTCCAATTCCTCCCTTAACCCTCAATCTCAACCCTCGCCCTTAACCCTCAGTCTTTGGCCCTCAATATTGGCCCTCGAAAGTAAGTGTAAGGGCTATCTTGTGACTTAGAAATAGGACACCCCTTGAGTGCAGTTACGTCTTCAGACTGTGGGGGGCAGCCTTACGCCAAAGCTACGTCCGAGCTGTCAAGAAAATGATGATGAAGAAGGAGAAGAAGAAGTAGAAGAAGAAGATAATATAAATATATATAACGAAGACAATAAAATAGTTTCGTAACATTTATATCTTTATTAACTATGAAAATACTTACATTTGAAGCTGTAGCTTAGCAACAACTGAGCTGATGATGTCACGCAGCATCAGCACGAGCTGATGGTGGTAAACTGCTATTAAAAGTAACACTGGTGAACTCTCGCGTTGGTTAATATCAACAAAAACCTGCGGCTAACAGTTCAATATCTGAGATGCAGAAATGATGTTTTACAATAGCATATCCTGGATTACACCATCTGTTGTTAAGTATTGTTATAGAGGCTCCCCGAACACTGTGGAACATGACTTGTAAGGGGGGAACACTCGCACTCATCTGGGGCTTTGCATGTCTATGCCTCTCCAGTTTTCTTCACACGAGTGGCTTCCTCCAGTTATTCCAGGCAAAGTGGATGGGAACATAGCCTGGAATTTCTTGTGAGCTTCCAGCGCCTCTGCATTCTTCCCCGTTTTGTCCCTCCCTTCACGCCAAATCACTGCCTTCCATTTTCTCTGTGCAGAGATATGTCAGCCGCTTTACTCATATCACATCGGGCATGTAGCAATAGACGTGTAGCTTCCTTGCTTTGGATCTATGTGATATACACTCCGCAGCATCGCCTTAGAACACCATGGCTGTTTGAAAGTAGAAAATGACATAAAATTAATATTTATTGTTTATTTTGGCTTCTTGCTTTCTTTACTGGAAGTGGTTGTGTCTGCAAAAAGCCCTGGTTACTGTCACCTAGCAGATAGAAAATAGCATAATTTCACAGTACTCAGGTAGCCTCTATTTAACTGCCTTTGCTTTTGCTGCTCCTCTTCAAATCTCTGTCAGCCCGTATTGTCTGACTGACTATTCAGCCAAAGAGGCCATGAGCTGTCACAATCACAAGTGTTGCTTGCATTTGTGCCGTCATGGAAGTAAATAATTTTAGTTTTGTAGAGGAAATAGTTCCTTCCCGAGAAAGTTTGTGTATTTTCATGAGTATAGGGTTCTGATTTTTGGAAACAAGTCAAGATTTCAAATCTGTGTTTTGGAGCTTTTAGCACCACAGGCCAAGTACCATCTACTTCAGTTCAAATCAAGAGGGGACGGACATGTCTTTAGCTGATACTATCATACTACAACTTGCACCAAAACAGTCTAGGATAATGAATAACACAACAGTGCCAAAGAAAAATGTTGGTAGTTGATTGGAGGGATTGACTCTCTCTTCTAGAGGAAGCTTAGAAACACTCATTTTGATAAAGAGCTGTGAAGGAGAGGATCACTGTGTTTGCTGTGCAACATGACATATGGTGCTTTTTATAAGTGCAGCAGTTTTTTTTTTTTTTGTTTTAGTCCATTAAAGCAACAAGCCAGTGTCTAAACTGGCATGCATCTCAGTGTGCAGCATGTGTGCCTTTTCACACATGCTGCAGCGTGAGCTATCAGTATGTGAAAGATTAAGCATGAGATTATTGATTTTTGGTTTAGAAGAAATGTAATTTCCTGCAGCATGGTTCATTCAGACAGCCTTTTGGTTCACATTACAATTAAATAATATGCATTCAGTTTTGATGTTCATCTCGCTTCTTCTTTTTTTTTTTTTTTTTCAGTTTCCTGGCACTAGTGGCCTTTATTCACAATGAGAGAGACAGGAAAGGAGGGAGAGAGAGTGGGGAAGACATTCAGCAGAGGGTCACGGGCCGGGGAGTCGAACCCTCGACCGCTGCAGGACTGTAGCCTCTTGTACATGGGCCACCTGCCCTAACCAGTGCGCTACCAGTGTGGATGTTTATCTCTTTTTAAAATATAACAAGAAAGGATGAAATTAACAATTTGTTTTTAAAAATTGCTGCAAGGCGATGCTCAGTTTACGAAATCTTTCATAATGGTTGGAAACGGTATGAGCTCATTTATTTATTTATTATTTATTATTTGTAAGAGAGGGTTCAAAGTTTTTTCTTTTCCAACAGCAGTAGTCATGGTAAAGTAATTGGATGAGCAAGTGAGCGTAATGAGGACTGGAAAAGTTCTCCCCATGACATGGATAAAGTCACTCCCTCTGTTCCTGCCAGTATCAAGCTGTTTTTACATAGACGCAAACGTGTGTGTGTGTGTGTGGGGTTGTGTGTGTGTGTGGGTTGTGGCCTTTGGCCGTTTGGTCGGTTGCACACATCTGTCCCTTTCCTCTGCTTTCTGCTGAATGAGAGGCAGTGGAAGGAAGTCGGCGCTTGTTCTTATCACACCGCTCCAGAAATGCTGTGTGAGGGAGCATAACATGTGAGCCTGAGTGTTGCATTTGATGAATAACCCTGGTACGGATTCAGAAAAGAGCGCGACGTCGGCGTGTCTCCAGGAAACTCTGTGTTCACAACTGTTGTCAGCAACAACAGCCTGAACCAAATTACTCTGCTGCATTTGCAATTCAAATTTTGAAAGAGGTAAAAGGTTAAAGACAAATGCAAAAGAGTCTAAAGCTTTAAAGCTCAGCAAGTGTCTGTGCTCAGCAGGGTTAATGATTAGTTTCATAACTGAGGAGCTGGGTGATTAATTTTTCTTGAGTAATCACTTTAAATCTTAAGTATTGGAAAATAACATAAGTAAACGATCTGTCTGACATAACAAAGAAAAGCTGCCAATACTGAAAAAGATGGTTAATTTAGAGTGCAGTAAATAACGTGCAATACTAATAGTTTATTCACTCAATAAATATTGAGTTTGAGGTTGAGTCAGCTGATGTGAGGAGAGGGAAGTTGACAGCTGTGACGCTCGGCTTTTTTTATGACCTGGCTTTTACCAAGGCGCACACACCCAGAGTCCAGACTTTAGATTCGGTCACATACTGTATTCATGTGCTGAGGTTTACTTTCAGGAAGAAGAGAGGCAGCGGATCATAGAAATTATATTTGATAAGAAAAAAAACTTAAAAAAAAGAAGCTAAAAACGTGGGAATGACTGGAGCTTACTGTCTTCTTTTCACTGACTGTTGAACTTTTTTTCCTACTCAATTAACTTTGTCAAGACATAGAGTTGAAGTATGTTTACACTGTAACTTAGTTGTGGTTTCTTAAGTTATTTTTAAAGTCAGCTGACGACAGGCGGAGTTTCTGGTTCTCCCATGTTAATATCCACCAGCAGTGCCTTGTGTTTACACACTGTCCCTTTTGACATGTTTATTTAGCTCAGCAGAGCAACGCTTGCTAATAAATTTACTGGGTTTACGTTGATGAGAGACTAGTATCTCCGGTTGATGCGTCATGCTGACGTACCAGGAAGTCATGGGTATGCTGTAGTAATCAGTATCAACTCATGTTTGAGAGCTGGTTGAGAGTTTTCATCTTTTTATAAATAGAAGTTGTTTCCCTTTTTGTATTAACAATAAAGTGGTCAAGTTTATTTGATATTGCAGAATATTGGTCTGCCCTGAGTAAAATTATATGGTTGGTTTATAAAACCAAGATTCATCTTGAAAATATCTTAACAAAAAAGTAATTTAAAGTGCAGGATGGTATCACTCTATCCTTACACATTACATGTTTTTTTTCTTTTTATTTATTTATTTTAAGAAACACCAGGGAATAAATTAAAATATCAGTTTCAGTTAAAGGAATATTTAAATATTTGACATCCAGCCCTGCTATCAAGAAAAAAAAATCACACGAAAAACTCCCATCCTTGTCAGTTTCACGGCACTATTATTCCATGTCAACAAAGCAGGGAAATGATGGCTTTAAGATGAAGCTTGATAAAGTGGTTGTCATGGTAGGAGTGACCAACAGATCCAGGAAGGCGATGGCAGAAGAAGCGAGGAAGAGAAATTGAGAACAACTGAGCAAGAACCCGATGAAGAGTAAATGCTTAATTAATTTACCTTTTGAGGATTAAAAAAAAAAAAGATTTTAGAATTGAATTGAAGTGTATCCTGGACAGTGTTGGAAAAGTGTCTTGACCTCCTCGCCTCTAGTGGAAACAAAAATATTATTTGAATGTGGGGTTGTATAAACTACTTCTGAGGAGTTTGGGCAACAGAGAGGAGTCACAGCGTCCTGATTCAGACAACTGGGGCAAATTTGGTGAATAAATGACACAAAAGAAAATTTTCACAGTTAAAAAACAACTCAATTCTTAATGAAGTTTATAGTGGTCGGAGCGATTGCAATATTGTGGATGTTTACATCATGTAACTTCCTTCCAGTTGTGCCGCATACTACTTCTGTATTTTAGCAGAGTTTGTGGTCTTATGTGGTCTTGTTCAGCTGATGTTATAGTTACCTCATTTATGGATTTGGTAACTACTGTTTGGGTCATTCCACCTCAATTCAACAGGACCTTCCCGCATGACCATCTCTGATTTGCTTGATATTTTTTTCTTATGAACTTTGAATATAATGTAGTAACTTTGTGCAATATTAGCCTGGTACTAGCAATAACTTCGGATTTATAAATTTTTGAAAAAGTGCCCGTACGGCCATTTTCGTGACATTCCTAAATTATTACCATTTTTGAGGGGCTGTATCTTTGAAACCGTACAAGCTAGAGAGCTGATTTTTTTTTATGCTGTTAGTCCTGTATGTGCACTCTGAATGGGGTCAGTTTCAGGTGTCTATTCATTGCTGTTTGTTTTAAAATAAATTTCAAACATCCAAAATAAATTTCACTCGCTTTGTGCGGTTCACATTTCAAGTCCCCATTTGGACCCCTTGTAATAGTAGCTGAGACTTACTTTTTTTGTTGAACAATCTCCTTCTCCTATAGAATAAAAATACATAAAGAATTTGCAGAAACAATTGTATTTTAGTTCTCATATGACCCAGCAAAAAACGAACTTTGCATTTTATTGTCGATATTCAATTGGCAATTAACAAAATATGACAAGATGTACCAAAAAACTAAATATACTACCAGAAAGGTAATGACAATATCTGTTTATATACAAAGTTTCAAGTTGGTACTAAGTCTCTAAGTTACCTAGAAAAAATTCTGAAATCGAGCATTTTTGCAGTTTTTCGGAAATTTCAAGAATATGCTTGTTTTGAGTGGAGAACTTTAAATTTCACAAATGGCAAATATCTTGATATGGAATCTTGATATGGAATGAGGATCAGTGAAGAAAAACATTTAGCTGCAGAAAGTGATGGTTGATAATAATCGAGAGTGACAAGTTCAAAAGTCTCGGCAGCACTTCTTTTTGTAGACCCAAGTACAAGCATAGGCTCACCTGCAAGTCTCCATGGAGTGCTGTAGAGACCATTCCAGATCAACTTTAAGGGTTGCAAATTGAATTGCAGAAAAAAAAAATTGGTTAATAATACAATAAGTGCAAAAACTGGGCATTTTTTTCTTGTGGTGCAGACAGATGTTTGCTTCTGATGGGAGTCCATCAAATCCACACCTGTGAAGCAGCATTTCTCGGTCATGTTCAGATAAATCCTGTACATTGATCAACTCCTTTGAACTGTAAGAAAATAATTATGATAATATGAGGTATTGTACACTACTCCTGCATCACTTAATTATATGAATAAAGGAATAAACATCAAGCTGGCACATAATAACACCAAAATTATACTGACCGTTTCAGACTTTGGACAGTCCAGTTTATGGCAATCCTGTTCTGAACAAAGTTTTTTCCCAATTGTACAAGTATCCAAGTTCTCTGCCACCTTCAAAGATTTCACATTCACTGCATTCGATTTTGAAGCTTGGTCTACAATGGTTATTGATCAACTGAACAGCTCACTGAATTTTCTGATGACATAAGCATGATGTCATGCACTGAATGCCAAGGCACTTTTGTTACTATAAGTTC
The DNA here is from genome assembly GCA_018398805.1 of Hirundichthys speculiger. NCBI lineage: Eukaryota > Metazoa > Chordata > Actinopteri > Beloniformes > Exocoetidae > Hirundichthys > Hirundichthys speculiger. Next base: position 270,147 of record JAGFBZ010000571.1, read on the forward strand.
TATATTTACACACTTATTAATATGTTAAAACCTCAGCTGTGGCAATTCAGCATAGCACTACCAGTACTGGTAATTTTGCTACACAATTGATCATGTTTATCCAGTATAAATCACAAAGCACTTTTGCTTGAGTCATTCACCAAACTTTCACACAGCACAGACAGGGAGGAATAAAACATGCAGCAAACTATTTTGTTTGAAAGGCCTTGTCCATTTGAGATCAGCAAACATGTCCAGACAAGACAATACAATGCAGAAGTACAGCCTGTATACTGAAATGTTCATTGAAAACTTTCTCTGGTGCTTTTCTACAAGTTCTCAATAATTCGAAAAACGGCAAAAATGCTCGATTTCAGAATTTTTTCTAGGTAACTTAGAGACTTAGTACCAACTTGAAACTTTGTATATAAACAAATATTGTCATCACCTTTCTGGTAGTATATTTAGTGTTTTGGTACATCTTGTCATATTTTGTCAATTGCCAATTTAATATCGACAATAAAATGCGAAATTCGTTTTTTGCTGGGTCATATGAAAACTAAAATACAATTGTTTCTGCAAATTCTTTATGTATTTTTATTCTATAAGAGAAGGAGATTGTTCAACAAAAAAGTAAGTCTCAGCTACTATTACAAGGGGTCCAAATGGGGACTTGAAATGTGAACCGCACAAAGCGAGTGAAATTTATTTTGGATGTTTGAAATTTATTTTAAAACAAACAGCAATGAATAGACACCTGAAACTGACCCCATTCAGAGTGCACATACAGGACTAACAGCATAAAAAAAAATCAGCTCTCTAGCTTGTACGGTATCAAAGATAAAGCCCCTCAAAAATGGTAATAATTTAGGAATGTCACGAAAATGGCCGTACGGGCACTTTTTCAAAAATTTATAAATCCGAAGTTATTGCTAGTACCAGGCTAATATTGCACAAAGTTACTACATTATATTCAAAGTTCATAAGAAAAAAATATCAAGCAAATCAAAGATGGTCAAGCGGGAATTTTTTTTCTAATCTGCTGATTTGAGGTGGAATGACCCGTTTTCTTTTTTTTATTATTATTCTAATGTCCTGACATGTAAGAGTTTGGCACTGAGAGAAGTTGTGCTTTTTTTTATTTATTTATTTTTTTTTTACATTTTAAACAAACAAACACAGAAAAAAAAACATGACATTTTATTGTTGCAGTCATTTTAAGCATTTTAGAGAAGAATGCTTCAAGTCATATCATTAGCTGCTTAAATGGTTTAAAATCTCATTGAATTGATTTAGTGAGACTGGGATTCTGAGATCGAGTGAACATTATCAATTATAGACAGGAGGGGCAACACATTTAATCGGCTCCTTTCCCAGGTGTCGGTACAACTGAAGACCTTAAACTCTCACATTTTGTACTTGAAGCTGCAGCTAAAACCATTAGGCTTTTGTTGGGGGTAAAAGATCACATCTCTGAAATAGTTTTATCTTTCTACTGTTAGACATGTGATCAAGATGACGAAGAAGTGGAGATTGCTATTGACAATGCAGCCTTCATGGACGAGTTCTTCTGTCAGGTGAGTGTTTTAGTTTGTGAAGATTCTGTTTCTTTTATTTCTAATTTTGTATTTATCAAGACATTTGCATATCAATGTTCTGAAGTTACATGTTTTGTAACTTCAGAACATCGAGTTACATATTTTATAGATACAAACCGAATTCTGGAAAAGTTGGAATGTTTTTCAAAATTTTAATAAAATGAAAACTAAAAGACTTTTGAATCACACGAGTCAGTATTTTACTCACAACAGAACATTGATAGTGGAACAAATGTTTAAACTGGGAATTTGCGGATTTTTGTCCACTAAATAAGCTCATTTTAAATTTGATGCCTGCTACAGGTCCCCAAAAAAGCTACCAACAAATGGCCGAAAAAGCAAGAAATTGTAAAAAAGATTCAGCAGGGAGAACATCGAACAACTAATGAAGTTAATGGATATCAGGTCTGTAACATGATCAGCTATAAAGTGGATGTCTGGAGAGACAGTCCTCAGAAGTAAAGCTGGGCAGAGGCTCTCCAATCTGTGACAGAGGGCGTAAAAAGATTGTGGAATACTAATCCACAATACTAAAAACACTATTTCTTAGTATCAAATTGTAAAGTAAGTAGTAAGTTAAATTTATTCATAAAGCACATTTAAACATATTACTGACCAAAGTGCTATACAAAAAAAATGAACATTTCATAATAACAGATTAAGAGGCTAACAGTTTAAAAAAAAAAAAAAAAGGCTTCGTAAATCTCATCTCTACTGTCGATAACATCATCTACAGATTCAGAGAAATGGAGACATCTCTGTGTGTAAGAGACAACGCTGAAGACCTTTTATTGAATGCGTGTGGTCTTCATCACTCATCAGCATGATTCTGGCAGTGACATTACTAAATGGATTCAGGAATACTTCCAGAAACCACTGTCAGCAAACACAATCAATCCGTCCATGCCACCTGCAGATGTCAACTAAAGCTCTATCATGAAAAAAGGAAGCCATATTTGAACATGGTCCAGAAAAGACTCATTTAAAATGGACTGTTTCAAAATGGGAAAGTGCTCTATGGTCAGATGAGTCCAAATATGACTTTGTTTTCAGTAATCAGATGCTGTGTCCTCTGGGCTAAAGAGGAGGGAGACTTTCCAGCGTGTTACCAGCTTTCATTTCAAAAGCCAGCATCTCTGATGGTCTGGAGGTGCATAAGTGTATATGGTACGGGCAGCTTGCATGTTTTGGGAGGAACTATGAATACTGAAAGGTTTAAAAAGGTTTCAGAGTTACATATGCTTCCCTCCAGACGACATCTATTTCTGTATTTCAGCAGGACAAAAACTAAAAACCACATACTGCAGCTATTACAACAGTATGGCATCATCTCAGAAGAGTCCAGGTGCTGAATTATCCTAACCTGCAGTCCAGATCTTTCACCTATAGAGAACACTGGCCGCATCATTAAATGAAAAATATGTCAAAGATGACTACGAACTCTTCAGCAGCTGGAAACCTATATCAGGCAAGAATGGGACCAAACTCCAACAACAAAACTCTAGAAATTCATAACCTGGATGCCCAGATGTCTTCAAACTGTTCAAAAAAAGAAGAGGAGATGCTCCACCATGGGGAACATGCCCCTGTCCAACTTTTTTGAGACCTGTTGCAGGAATCAAATTTGAAATGACCTCATTTTGTGCATAGAATTGTCAAGATTTCTCAGATAAAACATTTATGTTCTCTATGTTCTGTTGTGAATAAAATATTGGCTCGTGTGATTTGAAAGTCTTTTAGTTTTCATTTTATTCAAATGTAAAAGAACAGCCCAACTTTCCCAGAATTCTGGTTGTACGTGAGATTTGGGATATGTCTGATGCGTATGATTTTTTTTTTTTTTTTTTTTCAGATTGAAGACATCAGAAGCAGTATTGATAAAATTGATGAGAATGTGGCTGAAGTCAAAAAGCTGTACTCGGTCATCCTATCTGCTCCCACATCAGATCAGAGTAAGAGGCTTAACTGCCATCCGTTTTACTTTTTCTGTTTTTCAGAATACCTCACCCAATCCCATTTTAAAATGATTACATCGGTTTCCTTCTTGCTGATGTCTTTTTTTTTTTCACACAGTGAATAAAATCACATTATGAGGAGTAAAACTCTTCAAAACAAATACCAAATACGTTTGCTTAAAAAAGGAAGCTACATTGGTTTGTAAATATAGAAATGAAGCAAATGACAAATTAATTCTTTAAAGAAGAGATATATTAGTCACATTACAGAAAAATTATTAACTACCCAGGAAAACGATATTTAAACAGTTATAGTCTATAAATCTAGGGTTCAAATTCATAAGAAAATGAACGTTATTCTCAGTTCTAAGAAGCTGGGTGTATGTCTGCTGATTAAAGTGACAGATCTCAGATCAGCTCAACTGGACTGCACCAGTGGGGGAAGTAGAGCACAGTTCACTTTAACTGTATAAATGCCTTTGTTGTGCAATCACATTGGTTACCTTCCAGCTGGGGACTAACTTAACATCCACGGTTAAATTTTGCAACTTAGACATTTATAGGTTAGATATTTCCTGCCTGCAACATAACTGAGATACTGGTGCATCTGTCAGTCTCAACTGTCTTCAGTTAAGAGTGTGTCGGCGTGTTCACACTTGTAAGTTTGATACTTTTAGTTGGATCAAAGCAGAAAATTGTATTTATCTAAGTTGGGTTACAGAAAGTCCTCCTTTGTTTGACATTTATGTGGGCCTTTCAACTTTGGATGGGCCAAAAGACTCAACAGAACACGTGTGGAAAACATCGCTACATGGTTGAATGGTTGATGGTTTGAATGCACTACAGGGTATAAATGAGGCAGGTGTTGACTGTCCCAACTTTCTGTTGCTATGGTTCTGCACAAATTGAATCCACCAACTTTCTGCTTTCTTCAGTAACTTGGGCTGTGTTCACACACTTCTGTCACTTCGGATGTAGTTTTTGCATTGCGAATGAAACAAAAGACTATTTTAATTCCTTTTTGATGAATCCGATTGGAATTATATATAAAAAAAAAAAAAAAACCTTACTATGTGGTTTGAAATCAATTAAGAATCATTCATGTTTTTTTTTCACTGTTAAAAAAAAATCTTATCAAGAAACAATCTGGATATGATGAAACTCGTATTTGGGTTGGCAGTGTGAATATAGCCAAGAGTTTTCACAGACGGTGTGTAACACTCTAACCTCTACAGTATGCCGTTGGTTGCGTCACAAAACTGCTTCTCACAAAAATAATCCACAATGTGTCACTCACTCACGGTGTGTGTTACTCTAGGAACTGTGTGTAAATACAGTCCCATAACCACCACGATATGAGACTGTTAACTTGGTCCTTTAATCTGCTGCTTATAAATCTGATTTTCAGCTGGTGTGCAGCTCCTGCAACAACTGTGGTGCCGCATTTTATCATTGGTCTTCACAAAATTAACTCAACTATTTTTTCATCTTATTATACCATAACAATTTAATCAGACAGGAAGACGGATTTGCCTGTGATCATGATTGGACAGTCACCCTGCTAGCTATCAGAATTATAGCTAGGTGGCAAAGTTTGAGGCTAAATGCATAAATGTTGGCCATTTTGTGGCATTGCATTATTTGGGGCATTTGTTGAGCAAGTTGACATTTCTCACTTGACTGACTTAACTGCATCACAGACCCCTGAGTTAACCTCTTGCTCACACTGCGCTGGAAGTGTGCTGCCCATTCACTTTGAAAGGGGTGACGTCAAGCGTTTAGGGACAGATGTGCATATGCAAATTGTGGTTGCATGAACAGCAAGTCATTTTGGGGGAAATCCTGGAAGCTTCTGGAATTTCTGCTCTTTCTAAATGTTTATTTACTGTTTATTCAATCGCGTACCTCTTAAGATGACAGTCTGAAAATTGAGAATAAAGTTGGTTTAAGTTCTATTTTTAACCCTTTTGAAAATCTGGAAAAATATTAAATGGGATGATTTGAATTAGTTGATTTGCAGGTGCCATAAATGCAGCTCTTTCACTCAACACGTTTCTTATGTCTTAGAAACACAGGATGACTTGGAGGCAATCACTAATGACATCAAGAAGATGGCCAATAATGCAAGAAATAAACTCAAGAGTAAGTCTACCCCCCCACCCCCCACCCCTCCAGCAACATGTCAGTGAGAATCATTTAAATGTTTATTAGATTTAATATTTTAATGTGAAATGTTGTTTTATTGGTTGATATGCTTAATGGTTTATATCAGTAACTTGGACTGCTTCACAGCTATCGAGAGGAATCTGGAGTCAGAGCAAGAGGAGAGGGTGTCAGCTGACATGCGAATACGTAAATCACAGGTAAATTACATCCATTAGTCTCTTTAGGTGGCTTTTGGATGAAATTACTTCGTGGATGTCACCTTTTGATATTAAGTTTATTCATTGGTATTTCTTATTAACTTTTCTTTTCCCCTTTTTTTGATATAAAGTTCAAATTCAATAGACATAATTAGAGTTGCTATTTTCAACTATAGTTTTTGTCAGAATTTTGAGCTGCAGAAAACAAGAATGTAAGAAAAAAAATCAACAGATAAAAATTCAACAGTGTTTATTAAGACCAATGTGTGATTTTTATGGATATCTATTAGCAAATACGCATTTAAACAATCACAGCTGTGTATTGAATTGTGTGTAAATCATTCTCTTCATTAACTTATTACAATTTATATAGGGATGCACGATAACTGTTTTTTTAAAACCGTTACCGATACCGATAACTTTCAGCTCCTAAAGGCCGAATACCGATAACACACACATATACCTAAGATCATTACATCAATACTATGAACAAAATCAAAAATAGTTTTGAAAAAAACACTGTTGACTCTTTAAATGAACAGATATTTATTTTTTTTCTATTGAAAAATTACTGGCAAGCCTCCTCAAACATTTTCGTAAAGCTATCAAACAAACCTATTTGATATCTCACATCAACTTAAATAGGTGCATTACTTGCTGATATAAAAAAATAAAGGATTCCTTGAACTAATGGAAATACATACATCAAAATTACAAACTGAAAAGGATTTACATTTAAAGGATTTTGACTTGTGGTTCTATTTAAATTAATACCTTTTAATTAAAGTAAATGAGGTTCAGTGTTTTTTTTTTTTTTTTTATCTCATGGAAGCTTTAAATGAGAGAGATGAGGGGAGAGGAGGGGAGACTGCTGCTGGCTTGCGCACGTTAGCATTAGCTTGCGTTAGCGTGATTTCAAAACTCCATGAAAACGATTGTCATGTTGTAGGTGGCTGATCAGGTTTGACGTATTAAAACTTGTGCTTGTGCTTCCCTCCTCATAGAATTCGCGTGGATCATTCGTCACAAATAACCACCAAACTATCTTCTTCTGAAACTTTAACGAAGCTTCATGCCATCGCCGCCATATTTGTTGTGATCAGCGCTGTGCTTCAGGCTGCATTCAAGGTGTAACGTAAATTCTGACGTTCCCTTGTTTGCTAGTTGTTCTTTCAGCCTTTTCTATTTCTTTTCTTTTTTTACATGTAACTTGATGAGATTTACTGTGAATATCGATTCAAGTTAGCAACTACTAAAATTATGGCCGACTTAAGTTGTTTTCTGGCATGAGGGGGTATTCTTGATTTTCCTGATTGAGAAATCGTTTTTCTGATTATGCTGACGTTACTTGAACATAACATTCACTGCCGGTCACTTAAGACTCAGAGGAAGCGAGGCACTGCCGTGTTGACAAAAATATTCATGTTATCGGGGCTATTCGTCATGATATCGGACTTATCGGAACGATGTCATAATTTCCTGTTATCGGCCCGATAGTTATCGTGCACCCCTAAATTTATATTGAAAAACATAGCGGGCATCTTCGTCTCTCCGTCATGTTGCTCCACCATGTAACTACAGTAACTCAGAACTCATAGCTACCAACCAAACGAAGAAGAGCATTCAAGAGCAGATGTTTTAGATTTTACACTAGCAGATGTGAATTATTGAGGTTGTTGCAATTTTCACTTGAGACACTAGATGTCACCACACCCCAGAAACCTTACACCTTAAACCTTACAAGTGAACCTGAAGACCTCTGTCTTCAGGTTCACTTGAATTGACTCAGTTTGTCAGTAGATCCAAGGTGTTTACTTGTGAACTTAAGTGTTGATTGTTATTCGGTCTCCCAGCATGCAGTGCTGTCAAGGAAGTTTGTGGAGGTGATGACAAAGTACAACGAAGCTCAGGTGGACTTCAGAGAGAGGAGTAAAGGACGTATCCAGAGACAGCTAGAGATCAGTGAGTTACATCTACATATGCAGAAACCAAGATGTATGATGGTTCCACTGTCTTGTCATATCAGGTCCTTTTCTTTTCAGCTGGAAAAGCAACAACAGATGATGAACTGGAGGAGATGTTAGAGAGTGGCAATGCGGCTGTGTTCACCGCTGGGGTAAGAGTGTATTTCTGTATGTTTCCAATGTTTTGGTAGTATCCTGACTTTAACTTGGAACTCCTTGTTAGGTTGTTAAACTAAAAGCCAAGATATCAGTGGCTCTGTAAAACTGAGAATGCCTTATATCAGCTTATTAGTAGTGCTTGTGTCATTGATTTGTTTTTCTCCCGAATTGAGGAAAAGTTCTTTCCCTAGCTTATTTAAAAGCAAACTAATAAGGTTCAACAAAGGAAGGCATATTTTGGATCTTGCGTTTTCAGATAACATATCAAATGGCAAGAAAGTGTCATTCTCACTTTGTGTCAGCGTTATTAGGAGAGTTTAACTAAGTAGCTTTCTGTGCAAGATGTGTTGATAAAAATAAGGTTGTTTTCAGCAGAAATGAAAAAGAATGTGTTGCAAAGGGTGCATAGCTTGACTTGATATTCTTGGAACAGACCAGACCTGAACAAACCAAATCATCAGCATCATTATCTATTATACAGTTAGAGGTTATTTTAATATAATATTTTCTGTAGGTTGTGGACATTTTCTTGCACACACATGCTCTAAAAATCCACCAACAGACTTGTATCTGAGCTGATAGCTGTTTTGTTTTCACCAGCTCTGGAATGTGTTCAGTTGCTCCCAAGATGTGCATTAGTCCTTCAGAAATTCTTATCCTGGCACGTTGAAACATTTACTGTGTTGCTTGTAAGTTTATGAACTCTCTAATCTTGAAGTGCCAAAAGTATTGAAGAATGTATTAAACAAAGACAAAACTGTGCATCTCTCCCGCAAGACTACTTCTGGACATCTAGATATATACATGTGGTACAATGACATTCAGAGATGAAGCATTTAATACAGAAAATGAATTCCAAGTCAGTACAATTTGTTCCAGTTCTTAACTTTTATTTAACATGAAGATTCATTTTCCATTTTAAATAGGGATGCACCGAAAATTCGGCCACCGAAAATTTTCGGCCGAAAATGGCCCAAAAGTGCATTTTCGGTTTTCGGCCGAAAGACTTTTATCACCGAAACAACACGGCCGAAACAGGATGTTGTGATGACGAACAAAAAACCGCGGCCAGCACGTGCTTGTCTGGAGAGGGGCCAACATGTCTGTGGTGTGGACGCATTTCAATATATCTGAGAAAGACCCACGGATAGCGATTTGTAAAACATGTAACGCTGAAATTTCAAGAGGGGGTGCATCTGCAAAGACTTTCTCCACGTCTGGTTTGATTTATCACCTGAAATCCAAACATCCCCATCGCCATTCTGAATATGAGAAGGCGGCGGCACAGAAAAGGAAAATCCCTCCGAGCGCGCCCACTCCGTCTGTGGCGGACGTATTTGAAAAGGCAAGAAAGTTTTCCAGTGATGGTGCCAAGGCAAAGGGCATTACACAAAAAATAATGGAATTCATTGCCTTAGATGATCAGCCGTTCTCTGTTGTAGAGGATGTGGGATTTCGAAAAGGCTGATCGAGCACATTGAGCCCATAGGCGTAGTTTGACTTTTGCGTCGGAGGGGGGGGGGCAAAAATTGTTAAGCACTTTCAACAAACGGCCGCACTCTCACGCGAACCGGCGCGCATGCACGCGAACCGGCGCGCATGCACACATATGTGCAAACTCGCGCGCACATGATGGCACACAAAATACACTCACCACGAAACCATGAAGTCCAAGATTAGATGATGTTCAAAACCAGTAGTTGCAACAGGATACAGTACACAGTAGATGTTATAAATGTTAATGTTAATGATGTTAAATGTATTAAGAAACAAAATATAACATGATTCATTTAACTGTCACAATATACTGCAGTTTTTTTGGGACTTAAAAAAACATTACGGTCAAAAACATTTATTTATTTTTGCCAGTTCGTTGACAATGCAATTACATATTTCAGCCACCAGGGGGAGCAAACTCCGCCCATGATTGAGCCCCGTTATTCCATGCCGAGCAGACGACATTTCTCAGACGTGAGTTGACCTGAGCTGTTTAATTTATTGCAGCTCACGTCCATGAGCTTATAGCTACAGATATTTTTGTTGTAGTCCTACAGAGAATTTTTTTTAAATGCACTTGACTTAAATGCACTGTGTTTTTATGAGAGAACATTTTTACAATCTTTCAGCAGGCCAGTCAGTTATAGGCCTGTATTATTATTTAATGTACACCTGAGTGGGGTCAAGTTAAACATTTTATTTTGAATTTTGTTTTATATTGTGCATTGTTGTAATGTCAGTGCTAATAAATATTTTCATAATTTTGCAATTAATTTATTCTTTGTAGCATTAATATTAATTTATGCAATGGTAATGCCTTTATTTTAGTGAGGTTAGTACACAGCCATAGCCATGAATGCAATGGTACTAATAATTGGCATAATAATTTATTTCGGTGTTTCGGTTTTCGGCCTTGGTTTCTTCATTTTCGGTTTTCGGTTTCGGCCAAGAATTTTCATTTCGGTGCATCCCTAATTTTAAATTGAAAATAGTCATTGTTTTAAAATCTTTCAAACTGATTTATTAATGCTTTTAAAATGTAATAATTTTTTGTAATGATGTTTCACACCTTAGTCCCGTGTTGACCTAGAAATCTTGTTTTTAATCTGCAGGTCTGCAACAAAATGTTAGTCGGCTAATTTTTAACTGTAAAATCAAGCCATTAACAGCTGCATGGTGCATTTTATCCTATCAGGGCTTCATGTACTGATAATATTGCATCTTAATAGTTACATAGGAGAAAAAAAGTCCAGATGTCTTGATTCAAGCCTTTAAGAGTTACCGTGACCTGGATGACCAAGTGTCTACACCAGCCTATTCAAAAAAACTTCAGAGAGCTGAATTCCCAGTGTGAGCTGTAATATCAGAGTGACTATCCTGGTGATATGTGAGGTGTACTCATTTTTGCCTTTTTTCAGTGACTTTAATTGGTAGACGTGGCATTTTCAACCTGTCTTCTCTGCAGATTGTGGACTCTGGGATCTCGAAACAAGCCCTTAGTGAAATTGAAGCCAGACATAAAGACATCGTCCGTCTGGAAAGTAGCATCAAGGAGCTGCATGATATGTTTGTGGACATCGCCATGCTGGTGGAGAGCCAGGTACACTCCTCTGCATTCTCCTGCTAATTCATTTGTTCAAAATGGTTCATTTATCCATTCTTTGAATTCATCCTTCTTTTCTATGGCCTTGTGGTCAGTCATGACTCATCTTTTTTTCAATTGATCTTTTCCTGATTATCTTTCTTCCTGCCTCTGCTTTGGTGCGACTGTCTCTGGTTCATCTTCTCCAGCTCCATGCTTTTATTATGCCTCTCTTCTGGCATTTCCATCTTCATCCCATCTCCAGACATTAATGGATTATGAAATTTAGTAAGACGGAAATTCAATCTCATCCTTCACATTAGAACAGAGTCTTTACAAACACACATTATGTAACAGTCAGTATAACCACCCGTTTCTGCTGTTTACATCATGCATTCTGAGGAAAAAACTTGTCTGAGGTAAGGAGCTTTGTCATGCTCACTGTTTGACCTTGTTTGAATTCTGACCTGGACCATTATTTCATTATTTGTTGGAAATGATGCGATCCATAATGGCAGTAGTATAGATGAATTTATATATATTTATATAAAATATGCGTGTGTGTATTGTGTGCATATGTATATGTCCTTTGAGCTATATACCAAACTAAAACTAGATTTGTTCCTGCATTGTATTTTTATACTGTGTTGCCTTGATACGTTTTTCTTTTGTACCTTACTAGATATTGTTTGCTTTTCAGGGTGACATAGTAGACAACATAGAGAAGAATGTTTCACAGTCAGTGGACCACATAATAGAGGCAAGGGAACAGACCAAGAAAGCTGTAAGGTTCCAGACCAAAGCACGCAAGGTAATGTTATTTGGCCGGCTATGATCTCAACCTACTTTTCTTTTCTTACCCATTTTAGACATGATTGCACTTTTTTTTTTTTTTTTTTTTTTTTTTTGATCAAGGTCTTTTTTATTTTCAAATATATAACAAAAAAGAGCAGACAATTTAAGCATGAGACAGTTAAACCAAGTTCCTAACAAACGACATGATTGCACTTTCACAGTTTGCCAAATTCAAACCATACAGTGTGCCTGCAGACCACCTGACTTCACCTCCGTCCAGCATTTCCACATGATTGTAGCACTGTGTGTACCTCTCTGTTTCTCCTGACTTTTTGTTTCACTTATTTCCTTCTGCTGCTGCTTTTTTATTTTTTATTAATTATTGTGGCCTCTGATGCTGTTCCTGTAAGGGTGGGATGATTGACAGGATTGAGAGCAACATGGACCAGTCAGTGGGCTTTGTGGAGCGCGCTGTGGCAGACACTAAGAAAGCTGCAAAGTTTCAGCAAGAAGCTCGTCGTGTGAGTGGCTGTAAAAAAAAAAAAAGAAAACTCAGTTTCCCAAAAGCAACCAAAATACTTTTTATTTACTCTACCCCTCAACAACCAAAGCATCTTGAAAAGAATACAATATATTTCCTGTTTCATGAGTCTGTCATAGTTGAAGGGTAGATACGTTTGAGTCAGAAGACAGCTGATGGATTTATGACAGCATTTCGGCCAGTATGCTTTTACTCCTCACGTTTTAACCTGCACGTGAATAAATTCCCATTGAAACATGATTGGTCTAAACTATGCAGGGGATGACTGGACATCAGAAAGCTTCTGACACTGAACACTCTGTGCTCTAATATTGAACAGAACGGACTGAAACTGCAGCTCTCTCATTCATTTCAGAGACCTGTATATCTGAAAGCAGGTCAGATAAACACAAGAGGCCAGAAAAAGGAACAAAACAACAACAAAAAAGATTTCTTGCTCTTACTTGAACAGGAAGTGCTATAGTCTGGTAAGACGTAGTGTCGGTTGAAGCTTCAGTATCCTGTTAGATAACAATGTTGCGTAAAGTTTTATTGTTCATCTCACAATTATCACAAAAGTAAATGAAATGATTATTCTAGTTTTAAAGTTACACTGTTATGTTTTATATTAAGTCTTTGTCCTCACCAGCCTGGACTTTGATTGGAAAATTGGTTGAATGGATGCTTTTGGGAAACTTGTTTGACAATATGAAGATGAGGGATGCACAAAGATATTCGCACGACATTGGTATCTGCTGATAAAGACTAAAGACTAAAGAAACACTGGCATGAAATGCTGATGATCCTATGCTGATTATTATTCTTATTCTACCGAGTACGCCATGAACACATTAGTGCGACAAGGTTTAAAAAAAAAAAAAAACGCCATCAGCAGCTGCTTTTCAACTCTCTTAACAGGCAGAAAGTATGACCTTGACTGCCAAATTATCACTCAGAAACTCCTGGAATTTATATGCAAGTTGCAGTAAGCTGCTGTAGTTTTCTTATTTTGTTGTGAGAATGTGCTTGCATCAGTCCCATCACCATGGTGATAAGAGCACCATAATTTAATGTTAATTTAATGTTGTCAGTATTAAGTACTGCTTCAGAAGCATAGGTGGATTATATCAGCATCGGCAACCAGCAAAGACTTTGTTTCAAAATATCAGCAAATATCCAATCGTGCACTCCCAATGAAGATCATTTCCAACATCAAGACCCTGACCTGCACATTGATCCTGAGCTGTGATGATCCACAAACCTCCTACCCACTCTGTTCCCAAACCTCCACCCTGTGACCTGCGGATCCCTTCACGCCACTGTGACCAAGAACCAGAATCCAGACCATCCTCCGTAACGCCTGCTGAAACGCACGCGCGACAGCTTTTCTCTTTCCTTTTTGTCCTCTGTGTTGTCTATTCAGCTTTAATCTTAATATTGTTTTCTAAGGTTACTACTGCACTTGTGTTTCCTGTCAAAGTTTGTGTATATGTGTGACCAAGGAAGGGGGAGGGATTTTTTTTTTTTTTTTTTTTTGGACATGAAAACACAAAGTCAGTTCTGACATGAGCCAAGCTAATGACAAGAGTTTTGTAATAAACTGCAAAGATGATGTCTGATATCTGACATATTTTGTTGTTGCATACATTTTGCCTTGTGCAAAACTCTGGAAACTGCTTGTATTTTAATAAGCAGTCACAGATGGAATAGTTGTTGCACATATTTATAAACTGAGTATAAGCTTCTTGATGTTTTCTGATGAGATTTAGACCTGACTGGACTGTGTTCTGTGTTTACCTGGTTATTCCTAACAGAAAGTGGTGATAATAGTGGTGATTGTGCTGGTCTTGCTGGGGTTAATAGCTCTCATAATTGGGTTGTCAGTAGGATTGAATAGAAGATGATGAGCTGTTTGAGTAAAAGAACCATGGGTAAGTAACTTCGGACCAGATGTGTGCTGTTGCACCAGAGTGGGTGTGGGTTTGAAGCATCTTTGGGAAACTGTCCCTCTCAGGTGACATGAGTGTGCTTTCCTTCTATCCTGGGAGCTTACTTGCAGTGTGCCTGTGTGCATTAGTAGTTCTTGGGTGTGGATTTTTTGCCTTCTGTTGCTCTGCATTGGTTACCTCTGGTTGCTGCTAAAACAAAGCAGGGTTAGTGGTGAGTTTCTCCTGTGTTGTTTCAGCTTGTGTGTGGGGTTTTCCAGCGTTCATGCACTCAGTCGCTCATTAACACTATCTCCCGCCCGTCTGTTTGTATCTCCTCTGCAGAAGATGATCATCATTGGTGTGGTCTGTGCTGTGCTTGGCATCATCATCCTCATCGTCATCCTCACCCAGACATTATAGTAAGACTGTGTCTAGGTACGACCACTTTGTGTTCATCCTCCAGTCCACGCTGTTCTCCATCAGCTGAACCACCAAAGGAGGAAAAAAAAAACTGATACTGAGATCACTCAACATGGAAATCATATGATTTAACAACCCAGCACTAGATTGAATCAAGGTGTGCTGTTACATCTGACCTCTAAAATAGAGAAGATGAAAGGTCTCATTTCCCTTAGTTTTGGACTTTTTAAAGATGCTCTGCTGCAAATGAGAAATTGAGACCTGAAGCCAAACATGAGGTACAACACCTACTGCACCTCTGCAGAGGCAAAAAGGGAATTGGAAAGTAGCTGATCATTACGTCACTCCAGTGTCACTGAACATTTCATTTTTTAGCATTTGATGCCAAAGTTTATCCTTTGTGTTTGTCATACAACCCTTTGTTAAATCATACAGAAGCACGTCGTCTTCCTGATCATTCACCACTGCCTTTATGACCCTTGAAATGTTTTATATCTGAAAAGCTACTGAATTTTCATTGAGCTGAGATCTTGTTGGTTTTGGTGAGTTCCAGCATTTTCACACTTCAAACCGTGTAATTGAGCTCAAGATTTATGTAATTATCATGTAAATAATAGAATTAATATTTTTTTGGTAGCCAATCCATAAAGTGTCTTGTTTGTTTTACTTGAAGAAACTGGTGTGTGCTCTTATGATTCTTCACTTTAGAGATTCCTGGTGGGCATCATTCTTAAAATGTGAAAGACTTCTACTTACTTAATTTCTCTTCAGTTTGCAAAAAAAATGACATTAACAGTAATCTTGGAGAAATACTTGAAATTGCATCTTTTTAGACCTTTAAACATACTTAGAGACTGTATCACGACCTGTTCTTATGCTATAAAACCATTGTTTTTGATGCCAAAGACTTAACGGAGAGCCTGGCTGTGACACTAACGCCTAACTTACCATAATGCCAGAACAGTCTTCTGTCATAAATAGTTGCCTATGAAGTCTCACAGGAAGGTCTTTTGTCCTGGCAGGACTTTGATTATAAGATCCATTAACTGTAATATTTTGGTCCAATATTATTTCCATTGTGAACACACAAATGTAGTTCATATTTGTTTGTACAACCATGAATTGATGCTCATGACAGTTACAGTGTTTGTTTGTATTAAAACTACTTTACTTGGTAAACCTTCATATACACTGTGGGGGATACATGTATTTCTGGACTACATTTACATTGTGATTTATTTTTTAAATCTATCTGCCCTCACAGGTATAAATGGGGCAAAGGCATTGAAACACTAGTCAATAAGCCATTTGGCAGCCCCAAAAGAGCTAGCAGGTTTAATATATGAATAGATGAGAATTATATCAGAAATGCATAACATAAGACAGTTGGATTTGTTTCAGGATTTCATTACTCTTAATGTATTAATGAACTGACTACTGAGCTGAGTTGAGGTTGGACACCATTTCTAAGCAGAGGAAGTGTGTCAGACCAACAGTTTACTGAACTGTAGTGCACAGGCTTTCATTTCTGGTTTTAAGTCGAAATGTAGCAAGTGATAAATTCTTTGTAAGGAGGAAAAGAAGATGCTTTTGCAACTGATAATCAAAGGGAAGAGTAATTTAATCCAAAGCATGCATGTTGACTCACCATTGGCTGTACAGTGAAAATCCTTCATTGTGGTGTTTTTTTTTTGTTTTGTTTTTTTTTTTTTGTCCACACAGTTGGCTGTTTTCATCACATGTTGCTTCAAAAGTGGAAGTGGAAAACTCAAGCCTTTGTATACAGTTTTAAGTGTCAATTATATTAGCAATAATTAAACGTATATTGTTTTATAAAGGCTGGCTGATTGTCTTGTTGTTTGTGAGGCACAAAGTAAATGTTTAATTAGATTTTAACACCTATGATGGCAATTGTGTTGTGGAGCGGCTGTGTGAATGTGTTTTATGGTTTGGTAGTAGCTGCTGGCAGCAGGTTTTTTTAAAGGCTGGTGCACAAGTGCAAAGAGCAGGAGGTAAGTTCTCCCACTTTTCCATCTTCTTTACACATCCCCATCTACTTCCCCAGCCTCCACGACCATTTGTTCTCCTTTGTAATAACTTCCTCAAACCAGTGTCCATGTAAATGCCAGGGATCATATTGTGTTAACAGGCTTTGTGTTTTGACTCTCAAAATAAAACCTGTTGTCTGACTCTTTGTTCTTTTAATGAATCTCCAGAAAAAAATGATGATTACCTTGTGCTGTACCATCATTGGAATCGTTGGCTTCTCCTATCTCTACAGCTTTTTCTCATAAATGACTTTATACAGGTAAAACATCAACTCTTAATGCTGTACATAGTCTGCTTGTGGACTTCAACATTGAAACACTCTCATACTTTATCTTTGTCTTGTTTCTAGGGATCCGGTTAACTCGAAGGGTGAAAATAAAAATTAAAAAGTGATCTGAGATGTTCCTCTGTCCTCGTCCCAACCACCATTTGTATCTTCAAAGTATTTTTAAAAAAGAAACAGCGCTGTGTCCTGTCCTTTTCCCCCTTAAATTGATCATCTGAACTTATTTTCTTTCTGTATAGTGTTTGAAAACGTCTTATTAAATGTGTAGATTTTTCTTGGCCCGTTTTCAGACACCTGGTTTAATATGAGACATGTTGAGCTTTTGAGTTTAGAGCCCCCTAGCGGTGCATTAAGACCAATTATTTAGAGAAATAATCTTAATCAGGAATATTTTCATAAGGGTTCAAACTTAAAACTCAATAGTCATTATTATTATTATTATCATTAATATTGTGTTGTCTTGGCTTAAAAATGATCAGAAATGCTTGTTTCTTGTAATTTCATTAAAATTTGTGGTTTTGTTGTGTGTGGTCTGTATGAGTCTGTAACTGATGAAACGCTTGTGTCTTTGTAACAGCTGCTGTCACTCACTCACCAGCTGTGTGTCAACTCACTAAAGCCTGTTATGTAATTAAAAAAAAAAAGTCCTGTTCGTTGTACCAAGTGTGTGTGTGTGTGCGTTTGTTGTCGGTGATTTACACACTGTCTCAACTGATCACCTGTTGGCGCAGAGGGGGAACACACGGCATTCACGTCCAGAGTCGGGGCATCGATCATAAGAGCTGCAGCTCGTGCAGGAAGATGCACTCTCGAGCAGCTTTCTGACCTCATTTCGCTCCCCACCTCTCTCTTCTTCGGAAGCCCCGCCCACTAGCAGTACGTGGGGCGGGGTTTGCGCCAGGGTGCGTTTGGTTTGCTGCCCCGAGTCTGATGGACAATAGGGTAGTACACAAACTTTCTTGAGCAGGGAGTGATGTAAAGGATAATGACGTACAGAAGGAAAAACAAAAACCCAACTACATAGTTAGAAACAGTTAAATAATACAATACGTCTAATCAATTTCTGTCGATGCATAATCAATTTTTGTCAGTGTATTTATGGACAAGAAATAAAAGCAAGTTTGTTATGAAGAAAAAAGTGGAGCAACGTATCAGATGTTAATATAGTATCTACACCTGTTAGAAATGCATATACATTTTTATACAGAAGGTGGTTCAACAATATAATAATGGAGAACAGATGTAGAGGAGCTCGATTTGAACCGTTCACAGGCCATACTAATGCAGTTTGTAGTTGTGTATCTTATACAAGTTCTGCTTCGTTTTGTCTCAGTCATTATTTTTACGCTTATGGAGACGATTTATGCTTCATACTTGTCTTTTTTAAATAATTAATTGTTCTGTGTCATTGGGGAAAACTTGAATCTCATTTGGACTGTTTTGCATTTATTTATGTCTAATTTAGCAAATCCATCATCTTGGTAGTTAAATAAAAATCTGTGTAACCATTCACATTGTATGCCTTAAAATGAGCGATTTTATGCCTCACTTTGGTCTTTTTTACATCTGACTTTTATCATCTGCACTTTTATTGCTGTCGTCCCAGAAGACATTTGAAATGTTTGATTTAAACTCTTCTGTCTTTCATGATGGTTGTCTCTTTAGGTTGTTGTATTTTTGGTAAAAGACCAGGGGCTCTGGGTTTCTTGGCCTGTGCTGTCAGTACTTATAAAGCCTTTTGATGGTTACATACATTTTATTGAAAAAAAAAAATGTAAGTAAAATTCTGGAACAAAAAATGTTTTAACTTGATATGGTATTAATGTAACTTTATTTGTTGCCGGGATTATACAATATTGACGGGAGACACCGAATACCATAAACCTATCATACCTGCATGTTAATATATTCTAATCTGCTTTAAATAGCATCTACTGTGTCCAATAAACGCGCCTCTATGTTAATATGTCAGAGCAGTAGAGTGAAAAGGGGGCGGGCCCTGAGAGGTTTTTCCTCTTTTTTTTTTTTTGGATCGTGTGTATGTGTATGTGTGTTTTACTGACCAGCTGAAATGGCGGCCCGGAGCGACGAAACCTTATAACTTTATCGCACAATAATAAACACAACAATATCCACAGCTCTTGTCACATAACATGGGGAGAAACTTTACTGAGTGGCTCCAGACGCTGTAGTTGGGACACATTACTTTGACCACTACGTCTGAGCGGAGTTAAAGCGCAGAGGTAACGATAAAAACGCCTCCAACTGCCGCACACAGGCTAACGACAGCTAGCTAGCATCAACGGTAGCCGACGACTTAAGAAAGGGGCAGTCAACTGAGCTAGTTTACGCTCGTAGGTAACAGCGGTTAAATATTGAGTGTTATTTGACGCATTGGCTCCGGTTAATTCAGTTAATGCGTACACTCTTGTACTGGTGCTAGTCTGCACACAGTGATGAAAGCATAAGGTAATGTTTGTAATTTAGTGTGTGATGCTAACCTTAGCTCGCTGGCTAAAGCGATACTGTTGGCTAGCGCTAGCAGTGCTATCTAGAAATGGACTGAACAGAGAGAGAGAGATGTGTGTTTCTGCCTCACAGACTGTAAATTACAGTAAAACGCCCAAACACTAAGTGGGTGTTTAATCGCTGTGTCTTAACGTCTTCTTCACAACTTTATACCTCTTACAGACGATGGAGGATACTCATACGCGGTACAGCAAACGCCTGGTAAGTAACTCAACTAAACTGCTTCCTTAGTGGAACACTTGTTTTATGTTTACATTGAGATTGAGATGTGTATGTCATCCAGTCTGTGCTTAAGGTGGCTCTTGAATAACCACGAAACAATGTAGTTGTTTTAAAGTGGCGTTTTGGACGTGAACGGCCCATTTTCTTAAAGCCCACAGTCACTGCTGTAGACCTCCTGTTTTATGGGTCTTACTAAAATTGGTAATGAACTTGTTTAAAGAGCCTGGGTTCAAAAAAGGTCAAGTTCACTTTCTAACTTGACAGCATTTGTTCTGCGACCTTGTTTCACCTCCTTACAACCCTTCCCCCTAGCTGTAAAGCAATAAATTTTCTGAAACTCGCCTGTATACTGAAGGCATTATTTATACGAGTAAACTTGGGGCAGGGACACTAATAATTATAATTATATATATGCAATAAAACTGTTTTTCGTTTTACATTTCCTTATTTTGTGGACGCTCCTAAATTTTATAAAAAAATATCTCTTAAGTCTTGCCTTTCTGTAACTGAATATTTCCTTTTGCCCTTTATCATTTTATAGTGCTAGAATTGCCAGTGGTGACTTAAAGTTACGCAGTTACAAATTAGTGGCTACTGTCAATGTGCAGCTTTCTTTTCAGTTTACTTTACTTCCAGTCATGAAAGTAGGGAGCATTAATGAGATGATACTGCATTTATTGTGGTAAAGGTATGGGGGTGGGGAGATCTGAGGGCAGGGGTGTTGTTCTTGATCCATCTGTCTAGCCAAGCGACGTTGCATGAGGGTGAATGGCAAAGGGGGTGTGTGAAGGGGGTGATGTGTAGAAGATTAACCCCTGCCATTGTAATACTTTATTGTTTGCTTACTACATGAACTGATTCAGTGGCTGAATGTTCACTGAGTAACTTATCGTTTTGTTTTTTTTTTTAAATTCATGACTCTTTATTTCTGCAATTTCAGTTCCATTTTTACATTTAGATACAAGTAACAGCCATTTTTGTCACCTAATATTTTAGAGATTAGTTCCATTTAAAACTATAAAAGAATACATTAAGCATTGTTTCAAAGCTTTACCGGGTTTTAGTTTTAAATTTTGTTTATTTAATTGCACTTTCTTTTGGTTGAATAGGTGGACCACTTACTCTGTCGGCTCTTTTTATAGTTGTTTTTAAGATAGACTGTGGGTGGGGTATTTGGTTAAAAAAAGTGATTTTTATTTTTGTCTTTGTTGTGGGTTAGGGTTACATAACATAATTATTGAAAATGCCAACTTTTGTAATTTAACCTATCCTATGTGCCTGAAGTGGGTTAATACTTTCATTTTGACATTAGTTTTGTTGTTGTTTGACCTCATCAAAATAAACAAACCATAGACATAATCCTCCTTCTCCTCAGCGCACAGGTACACGTCGCCGCTACCAGGACGATGGAATTTCAGATGATGAAATTGAAGGGAAACGGACGTTTGACCTGGATGAGAAGTTGGAGTGTGCGAAGTTTGGTTCTAATCTCATCAAACACATGGCGGGTAAAGGTGAGATGTGTACAACTAAATTAGCAGTGATTCATGGAATATAATTTCAGTGAAACCACATCAGGTTACATCTCATGTCATGTTGTGGTCATTTTTCACACTGTGTAAATCTGCACTAGTTTTGTAAGTGTAACATATTTTGTGTGTTTTTCATTTCCTGTCAAGAGTTCACATATGAATACATTCAGAGGGAAGGGCTCCGGGACCCTATTATTTTTGAGACCGCTGATGGGCTTGGCTTACAGTAAGTCATCGTCTTTTTTTATCACAGAATACACTATCCTCTCCCAAATGCACATACATCATTTTGTTCTAATATGTGAGATACAAATCAACCTATCTTCAGAAAAATGGAAATATACAGCAAAAAATCTCTTTCTTGCAGGATGCCGGATTCAGATTTCAGCGTGAGTGATGTCAAGTTGTTTGTTGGTAAGTTTCTGATGTTTGCAGCTTCAGAGTCAATGAGTTTACTTTTTGTGCTGAAAATATAAAATGAGGTTCAGTACATTATCTTTTGTAAGTATAGAGTATTATTAGTTATACTCATAAGTTCATATATAAGTTAATAATCACTATCAAATTCTATAAGCCTTTCTGTTAATTTTGAACTACCAAGAAACAAAATAATCTCATCATCAAAAATCCAATCCCTGCTGGCCTATTATGCAGTGCATTAACTATGGGGGGAGTGTATCGAAGATGATGAGAATTGGTTTATTTGTTTATTTTTTTGTTTTTCAATTGGGACACAATCAATTGAATTTTTATTCCATTACAGTGGTCTCAATTGTTGAACCCCTGTTAATGCTCTTAAAGGTAGTCGACGCATTGTAGACGTCATGGATGTGAACACCCAGAAGGGAATCGAAATGTCGATGGCCCAGTGGCGGCGCTACTATGAGACACCACCGTCGGAGAGAGAAAAACTCTACAATGTTATCAGCCTCGAATTCAGCCACACCAGGCTCGAGAATCTGGTCGAAACGACCGGCATCGGTGAGAATCAATACAGTTTTACACTACAAGTCTTTGTAGCAATCCATATCTGCAGTGAAGTAGAAGGAAATCACATGTTTGTGGTGCAGAAAGGATGTCTGGCTATCACCGTTTTTAATTTGCCTTTGTGAAGGCTTCAGCGTAGTATTTGCTTGGTTGTTGTGATAACATGTTCTTTACATTTCCATTTACCAGAGAAAGCTGCAATCTTTAGTGCTGACAATTTGAATGTTTGTGTGCACCATTTTTCTTTTTTTTTTCTTTTCTTTTTCACCTCTACTTTATCATCCAGGTGGACCTCATTGACTGGGTGGACAACATGTGGCCCCGCCATCTCAAAGAGAGACAGAGAGATTCAACTAATGCCATCATAGATATGCATTATCCCAAAGTACAGAAGTGAGTAAAGCAGCAACCTTAGAAACATTGAACATCTGTTGTGTTGCAGTTATGATGGATTACCAATTACGTTTCGTGCACAACGAAGTGTTTTTTCTTATATGTCTAGTGCGATCAATTGTAATATTTTATATATTGTATTGACCCGAATATGTGACAACCCTGCTTATAGGATGACCCGCTCCCCGCACTGCCTTTTTTTTTTTCCTAAAGACGCATCTTTTTTTGGGGGTGGGGGTTATGAGTACCAAATCTTGGGCTTGTTTTTGTAGGCTTTTTTTTTTTCCAGTTTTGACCCAGGTACATTATATTTATTTCCATAAGTTAATGACATAGTGATAAAAAGACAGCAGCTTCTTTCCAAAGTCTGAGAGCAAACAGTTGTGCATGTACAGTAAAAAAAATATGTGTGAAATATTTTTTACTTTTCTTACTTCATTTCCACCCTCCAGATACTGTCTCATGAGTGTGCAGGGCTGCTTCACTGATTTCCACATTGACTTTGGGGGCACTTCAGTTTGGTATCATATTCTGCGGGGAGGAAAGGTCAGTTTCAGCATCACACTACATAGATTTTAAACATTGAATGATTGTAATGACACGTGTTTCAGTTTTGTTGAAAGATTTAATTTGAGTATCGTTATGGGCCACTATGCGATCTTTTTTTTACTTGTTGTTAGTATGTCAAATGCAAATGAAAATGCAAATCAGTGCCTTGGATGTCTTTGGTAGATTCAAACTTTCTAAATTGGCATCCTGAAATGGTTTACTACAGCTGTGGACATTTAACAGCACAGTGTCAACATAGTGCATTAAAGAGTTTGTATTTGTCTCTTAACAACAAAGGTTGTACAATTACTGTAAAAATATTCTAAAGGGTCTCCATGCATTTTACCAATACCTAAAATCCACACATTTTGCCAAAAATTATTATTTTTTGTGTATGTGTTGCACTTCATTATACCAAAGTACATAAATGATTTTGGTTAGGGGTGTGTGATGTTAAAATTCCATATGAAGAAATTGTTTAATCTTAGGACGTCATCTATTTGATTATTTATTTGTGGCTCCTGTAGGTGTTTTGGCTGATTCCACCCACACCCCAGAACCTGGAGATGTACGAGAACTGGGTTTTATCAGGAAAACAGGGAGACATCTTCTTGGGTGACAAGTGTTATGACTGTCAGAGGATAGAGCTCAAGCAGGGCAACACCTTCATAATCCCATCAGGTCTGCTATTGGAACACAGCTATGATTCATACACATGGTTTACACAGTTGCATTACCTTCACCCTCACTTGTTAGAGCCTCTACACATATTTGACTACTGGATTACTTCAGCAAATGTATTTCACATGTTTTAGGTTGGATCCATGCTGTGTACACCCCAGAAGACACTTTGGTGTTTGGGGGAAATTTCCTTCATAGCTTTAACATCCCCATGCAGCTCAACATCTACAACATCGAGGACCGTACACGGGTGAGAAGCACTTCACACTATGCACAAAGTTTTCACCACTGTTCATATAAAAGGGCTCTCTTGAAAACCATTGATTGTTTCAGATGTCTTTGTTACACAAGGCAGGGATCAATATAGTGTGGATTTATTAATGGTGGCAAAAATGGTAATA
This sequence comes from Hirundichthys speculiger, assembly GCA_018398805.1. Classification (NCBI taxonomy): domain Eukaryota; kingdom Metazoa; phylum Chordata; class Actinopteri; order Beloniformes; family Exocoetidae; genus Hirundichthys; species Hirundichthys speculiger. The sequence goes on from JAGFBZ010000571.1 coordinate 294,536, forward strand.
AAAATATTTGTCAACACATTATATTTAAGAGTCAGAAAACCTAGTGGTGCGGTGACTATTATTTTTCCACCCTTTTCAGAATCACGACCTACTCTTCTATTTTGTTAACACTGTACCAGTGTACAAGTGGTCTCTTTGTTCTTTACTTAATAGAGCAGAAAACTTTTAGCATTTAATGTAACATGAGGCCAGAGTTATTGCTGTATTCAAGTTGTTGCTCATTTAGGTTGAATACGTTTGTTTTTGAGAACACCAAGTTTTTACAACTTATTTTTCACACATGCAAAAAAGTATTTGTGAATTGACACCATGATACTGCACAATTGATCCCAAGTAGTCATAATGATGATTTAAGTAATTCTGTTATGTACTGTATGTCCTTGACTTCTTTGATGTAAAACTAGATACTTAGTCATATGAAAACATAAAATTAAATAACAGGGGTGTCAATTTTCCACGGATTCACGGATTTCTGAGTTTTTTTCCATCCTGGGGGTCATTTTTGAGATACGTGCAAATCCGGTTTAATATTCCCGGGGAAGGGGGGAATCTACACAATTCACGTAGGTCACCCTTTTTGACTTCAAAATGGCAAATTTCGCCGAAAGGTGAGGGATTTTCATGCCTGAAGTATTAGTTATTCAGTGTTGAGCTTTTTGTGATTTAAAAAAAAAAAATTAAGAAAAGCTAATGTTCAGAGTTACAGGCATCAAAAAGACATGTTGAATTTAACATGTTATTTTCTATAACTGCTTACTAAAGTTTTGGATCCATGTATCTTGTCAGTGATATGTTTTACTGTTGAAGTTCACGAGTGACTTAATCACTAGTCATTCTGAATTTTTGCCTTTTAATAGGCAACTTAATTGTTTCATAACAACTACTTTTATTTTTGATATTTAACCTCTATAAGCCTCCTAAAGCAGCACCTCGAGAGTGCTCAAAATTTTCTCGAGCCCCCCCCCCCGCGCTTCAGAGTTTTTTCCAATTTCCCGTTGACACCCCTGAATAATCTTCAGAATACATCCTTGAAACGTTCTTTGTAGAGATTTTGGTGGAGGTATGTGGCCACTGCTGTTTTATCTGTGATTCTTGGTGAGATCATGCATGAGCTATGAAGTCGAAAGAGATGCAGCATGAGCAAAATATTACTCACTGAATTTTTTTCTTTTCTTTTTTTTAATCCTTATTGACAAGATCATGATTGGGCGACAGGGAGGGGGTTTCTCTTGACAACAACAATGCTTGGAGAGTGAATCCTCCACAATGACTGAAGCTATGTTTAGCAATTTTAACAGAAGTTTTTTTTCATCTGCACCAAACTAAATGAGTTCTTCCTTTGCAGATGCTTAAAAGTAACGTTTCATGAAATTCAGAATTTTCTGGCTCAAGTGGCCTTTACGTACAGTGTGAGAGACAGGAAATTGCAGCAGACAGAGAATGAAGAAGACATGCAGTGAAGGGTCACAGGTTGGGAGTGGAACCTATGACCAGCTGCAGGACGACCGTGCCTCCGTATGTGGGCCGCCTGCTTAAATTACTGACCTGCTTGGCACCCCGAAATTCAGTTTTTAAGTTCTTCTCTTATCGCCCTAACAGACAAACAACAGAAAATGATCCCGCATATCCACTCTTTTTCTTTTCTTTTCTTTTTTTTTTTTTGGTAGAAAACTTCTCAGGAATGATGAATCCTCCCTCACCTGTAGCTGTTCAGTGAAGGTGTGAGGGACATTTAGAGCTGAAAACAGCTTGCAGGAGGTCATAGTCATATTTCTCTCACTTGTTCCTGTCACAAAATTCTGATGAATGTCTTTTTATTAAGTCAGATTATTTCAAGAGCAAAAAAATGAATTATTCACAGATGCTCAAAGAAATTGTAAACTCAGTGCATGAATATTTGTTGTCTCATAGTGACTAAACTACAAAATCATTTCACTTGTTGTTCTGTTAAATACTGCTTGACTTTTGATCTTCCCATTCAGGTGCCAGCAAAGTTTCGCTATCCATTTTACTATGAGATGTGCTGGTATGTCCTGGAGCGATATCTTTACTGTCTGACCAACATCTCCCACCTCACACCTGAGTTCCAAAAATATTCACTTGGCATTGGTAAGGAAAAAGGAATACAAGGTAACATCACTGTCCATAGCTACATAGAATAGATCAATCACTTACCTAAACTTGATACATTATGTTCCGTCTCTTTTCAGGACTGACTCCGGCCGATCTTGAGATCAGCTGTCCTTCAAGGAACGACAGCTCCAATGAAATTGACAGTGATGCTGAGATTGAGATCAAGCACAAGGAAGAAGAGGTCCAAGAAGATCAGGTGGCTCAGATTAATAAACCTCGACCAGTGCTAACCCCCTTTGAGGTGGAAGGACTCTGGAACCTTTTAGGAAAGCTGGAGGAGCTGCCGTCCCACAAAAAGTGTGTTCCAGCTGGGATTAGGAATGCCGCAGCCCTCATTGAAGACATCAGGGTGGGTTTAACCATATTTGCTTTTGTAGAGCATTTTTCTGTAAACTCATACTAGCTGAACTCTGCAAAAAGAGATTTTGAATTTCTTTCTTTTTTTGGGGATGGGGGGTCTTGTTGATTTCTACTTCTCAATTTTGTGTCCAGGCTGTTTTGAAAGAGTGTGCCAGTGGTGAATTCAAGCTAGCATACACTGGAGAGCCCATTGTCAAATGGCCTAAAAGGGTGAGCAATTTCTCCAACTCTACAACTTTTCAGAATGCAATACAATTTCAATCATTGCTTCCTTACAGGATTTAAAACCGTCTTGAAAAGCAAAATCATGAGAGAAGACGCAAATGTTTTTTTTTCATATATCAGATCCAAGTTTGTTTCCTTCTCTTTACTTTGCTATTTTCTACATGTAACTCTGAACCTTGAAAATTGAAATGAAAAAGGAAATGCATTTCTTAAACATTATCAGTGTGAAAATAAGCCTAATGAAATAACACCGGTGTTACTATTAAGGCTAATATTGACAATTTGCATTCAGCTACAACATAGTGTTTTTCGTCCACAATTCTCCATCACCTCAATCTAACTAATCTTTTGAATTTATTTATTTTTCTCCCCTCTGCTAAATTCTTACAGCCGTCATGGTACCAGGCCCCAATTCCCCCTCCACCTGTACTTTACCGCCCTCGCTTGGGTCCTTCTCTCCACAAGAGGCCCAACAAACACTCCTCCATTTCGGCGCTAAGGCGGAGACGGGTGAGGTGTAAGCGCTGTGCTGCCTGCCGTCGAAAGGAGTGTGGCACCTGTCAATACTGCCATGACATGAGGAAAGTTTGGTGGGCCTGGGCGTATGAAGAAGAGCTGTGTCATGAGACAGTGTCTCGCGGTAGGACACCACGCCCATCGCTGTATTTGTAATAATCTTCAGTATTAAATCTGAGGTACTGATAGCATTTTTACCTGTCTTCCAGCCTGCTTTGCCGAATACAGCACGATGTGCCATATGTGGGGAGGGGGAGTTTGATGAATCAAATCCAAGCACTCACTCACTTATGGAGTGCACCGTCTGCTCACAGATTGTCCATCGTCAGTGCGTTAAGGTGACTCTTGTTTAAATGTAGTGAAGTTCTGTCCAAATTTATTTTATTTTTTTCTTCTATTTCAGTCTGACCCACCAATTGTGAACAATTTGTTTATTTTTGTTTGTGTGTTTTTCTTTTTATTTATTTTTTAATAACTTGTAGAATGAAAACATGTCTGAGTCCAGTCATTGACCAGTTTGTCATCTCAGACGAAATACATAAAATAGTTACTGTATTTGATGTATTGCTGTCGGTAAAGCTGGATTTATTGGCCAGATTTGGCAGTTTGTGTTTTAAGCTTTTAACTTTTATCCTTCAGGAAACAGGTGAAGGAAAGATCAATAAGGACCTACCCAGCTGCTGGGAGTGTCCTAAATGTTACCAAGGCAAAGGCTCAGCATCAGAAGTACGTAAGACCTTGCATACCTTTTTATTATTTTTGAAAATCTTACTGAGCCTCCGCTTTTATTAATACCAGGGCTGGGCAAGTTAATGCGTTATTATTGCATTAACTCATTATTTTATTAACGCCAACATTTATTGTATCGGGCGTTAACGCATGTTGCTCACATGCTTTTGTTTTGAAAAGTCTGTTACTGGCTGCTGCGGAACCGGAAGAGGATTGGCAGGTTAACATGCGGAAAAGCTAAAATGGACATGGAAAACGGTAAAAATCTGTGTACTTTACAGTTTGGATAGCAACTCAGGTAGCAATATTAACAATTCTGTCTGAAAAATAATGATGGACTGCAACAACACTTCCAAACCCCCTTCTTAAAAAGGGGACCCACCACCCAGTCTGCCAATCCAGAGGTACTGCCCCCGATTTCCATGCGATGTTGCAAAGACGTGGCAACCAAGACAGTCCTACAACATCCAGAGCCTTCAGGAAATAAAGGCAGATCTCGTCCACCCCCGGAGCCCGGCCACTGTGCAGCTTCTTAACTACCTCAGCGACCTCAGCTCCAGTAATGAAAGAGTCCACCTCTAAGTCCACAGGCTCAGCATTCTCAACGGAAGACATGTTGGTGGGATTGAGAAGGTCCTCGAAGTATTCCTTCGGCGGTGGAAGGAATACTTCGAGGACCTTCTCGAAGTATTCCTTCCACCGCCGAACGACATCTCCAGTCGAGGTCAGCAGCACCCCACCCCCACTATACACAGTTTTGGTGAAGCACTGCTTTCCCCGCCTGAGCCGTCTGACGGTTTGCCAGAATCTCTGTGGAGCCGATCGAAAGTCTTTTTCCATGGCCTCACGTGCATTTATGGACACTCTTATGCTTGAACATGGTGTTTGTTATGGACAAACTTTCAAGCTTTATTTTATTTTACTTTTTTTTTTTAAGATGAGATTTACACTAAATATGTGTTACTGACAAGTGCTGATGTTAAAAGTGAACAACAAATGATATGGCAGTAGAACATTGAAACAAAACTGCACTTCATACTACTTTTGAATTCATTGTTTGATTTTGCGTATACAATGTGATTAATCGTGATTAATCAGGGAAATCGTACAATTAATAGCGATTTTTAAAAATTTTAATCGTTGCCCAGCCCTAATTAATACATATTCTAAGTTCAGTTGTAAGACGCCTTCTTCTTCTCTCATTCAAGTTTCTTCATTATCAATTTCTAGTTGCTTTATGATTGATGTTAATGCACAAATTAACTTAATGCTCAAATTAACTGACACCTCCACATCAGTCTTCCAGCGATGAGGAAAGTGGAGAGTCGGAGGGGTCTACATCCATGCCACAGTCCAAACTTTCCTATCAGGAAAGAATTGGTGAAGGTGAAGGGCCAAGACAAAGGAAGCGTGCAAGACCACCTGGCAGACCATCAGCACCACCACCTTCACAGAAGCTGCTACTGCAGCATCAACAGAATCGTAAAAGAGCAAGTGCTCTTGAGCTCAGGCTTAAGAAGAGGGTAAATTAGACTTGATTATTAAAATTCAAAGAATTCAACATCAAACAAACAGTGGAACATATATTTATCCCAATATTTATTTTTTATCTTCTTGGACAAAAAGAACAAACTTAAAAGTTCAGGTGGAACAATAACAGAAAACCAACTTTTTTTCTGTTTTCATGTTAATTATGACTTCCTCATTTGTTAAGCCTTTTTAAAAACCAGGTATTAACTTGATGAAACTTTGGTTACCAAAAAAAATTGACTTGAAAGATGCCACAAATGTAAATCTTGGAGCCTTCACTTTCTGTTCTCTTTATTGCAGATAAAACTAGAGAGGACCAAACTCTTAACGGTAAGCAAAGCACTTTTTACCCCACTCAATAACCTGTACTACACTCATCCCACAATGTAGCGAAATTAGTACTTAAAACATTTTTTATATCCTCCCCCTTTTTTCTCTGCAGAAGCAGTCATCTCTAGATCGCTCTCCCAGACTTCTTGGCTCCAGGATGCTCTCCCGCCTGCGTTCTCAAGCCAGGAGACTATCTTATGGCAGAGGCCGGGGTTCTACCTGGGCAAGTGGCTCACCTTATAACAGTGTTAAAAGAGGGGCTGGATCCTTGGATCGGCAGCAGACCTTTCATGGCCTCATGCTTGAGCCTAAGGGAGAGCCAAGAAGAGGGAGGGGAAGAGGCGTCAGGTTGCGAGGAGGAGGAGCGGGACGAGGCATAAGAGGTGGAGGAAGCCATGTAGAGTTGGAGGAGGAGAGCGAGGACACCAGCAGCAGCTCCAACAACAGCAGCAGCAGTGAGGAAGGGGAAGAGGAGGACAGTGGTCTGAAAAATGTGAGGGGAGGAGATAAAGAGAACCAGCCGCACTCAAGGCAAGGAGGACAGGTGGTTAAAGAACGAGATGCGGATGGGAGTGAGGTGGCCAACCAAAATGGTGCAGGTCAGGAGGAAGAGATGGACCAGGACAGTCCAAAAGGAGAAAAAAATGGGTTGCATCTCAAAGTGATGCTCCAAAGGCCATCTAGAGCAAAACAAGACCCATCAGCCATTGTTCCAAAATTAGAGGCTATTTCCCCTCAAACTGCCACATCCACAATACACAGCCAGAGCAGGGCCCTTGTCAGACCCCCAATTAGAAATCATGGCCCTTTTCCTGATCAGCACCCAAGCAGGCAGACAACACACACTCGCAGTGGACGCACAGACTCTCGTACTTCCCACCCAGAAAGACTGGAGGCCTCTAAAAGAACAAGACTAAGCAGGCCGGCTAAACTGAGCAATGGGGCTTCTGCTTCTTCATCATCTGAGCCTCCACATCTTCGAGTCCCTTTGTCTCCCCTACAGGAAGGAGGGAGTGAGGCAGACAGGGAGAGTGTCGGAAGCAGTCCAAGTTGTGAGAGGGAGGTCTGGGTGTCTGTCTTTCGCTATTTAAGTCGAGCAGATTTATGCGTGTGCATGGCTGTCTGCAAGAACTGGTACAAATGGTAAGAACTGTTCCACAGTACATTTTTATTTCATTACAGGCATTTAGTAAAAGCTTTTTATCCAAAGCAACTTACAAGTGAGGAACACATGTATGAGCCAAGTGTTTTGTATATTTCCCGATGACATTTTGACTTGTGAGCAAGGAAAGATCTGTAAGCTTCTGACTGTACACTTTACCTCTTGAGATACAGCTGCTCAGGGATGCATACCATTTTGGGTTTTGTTCCTAGTCTGTTGAGGATGGATACTAACAAATCTCTAGAGAATACCTTTTTAGTTTTCCCTCTTTGTAATAACAAAAGAATACAAGCTCTCAGCCTTCTCAGAGATGGTTGATCAAATCAGCCAGTTTTCTGCTTGATCACTCAATGTCTTGGACTCTGTTGGTCAAATTTAAAGACATGAGCTGAAACAATTTTTCAGTTTATGGTGCACAGAGACAGATTACATCACAGCCACATTGTTGACTCTAATGGTTTATTTTGATATCTTTATAAAAGAAAAATATGTGTTTTCATTCATTTAATATTTTAAAGGATATATTTCTTTTTTCACATGTTGATACAGTTTCCTAAGATCTTGGGTCAAAAAATGGGTCAAAAATATCACAGTAGTGCAGTATAGTAGCTCACCTTTTAACATCTCTTTACACCTCTGTTTGTAGTAGATGGCGGTCAAGGGTTGATTGGGTCATTTCACCTACCTTTTCTTTGAGGTGTTCCTCTTTTGTGATTTATAGTTTTGCACAACTGTGCAAATGTAAATTTGAACACAAATTACGATCAATAACCCTTGAAGAATGTTAAGACTGACAGAGTGTGAAGTGCTTTGCCCCAGAGCTCACACTAGCACACAGAACAAACCAAAATCATACTAGCACACACAAAACTGATAGAAAAATATGTGACACGCAGATGTGTTCTGATTCCTTTTAAACACAATTCTGAATTAGCTTAAGTCGTTGAAACACCACAGACAGGAGTGGTTAAATAATGAACTGGACATTGTAATATAATATATGCAAGATCATAGAAGACTATCCCAAATGACTGACTTGCACAGAATAATTTGTTCAAAAGGCTGCTATGTCTTTCCCAAGAGTGCTCATTCCATGCATGATCACATATTGTTCTGGAGTGTTTAATTTAGAAGGGGAGGGTATGGTTGTATTGTGTCTGTAAGAGAGGATGAGGCTGACGTTGAATGCACCACACAGCTCCGCAGTAATATCACAATATTTGACAGTAAAAATAAGTGAGTGGGTTGCCAGATACACTTAAATGATCATGAATATACTGTGGAAGCCTACCTGAGCACTGAAGATTGTGGAGAAAAGTCTGAACTGTTGGTTATAGGTGCTGCATATTTGGTTTTAGTAATGACTGGACTGACTTATTATTATTCGTAATGAAAATAACATTTTCAGTTAAGTGTACTAAACAACTGCTGATGATTTTTTTTTTTCATTAGCAGTTATTTCTGACTTTGAAGGGATGATGAATATAATGCAATTTGAAATGTGGGCGGATATACCCTCACCGGCCACTTTATTAGGTACATCTTGCTAGTACCAGGTTGGACCCCCTTTTGCCTTCAGAACTGCCTTAATCCTTTGTGGCATAGATTCAACAAGGTACTGGAAACATCCCTTAGAGAATTTGGTCCATATTGACATGATAGCATCACGCAGTTGCTGCAGTTTTGACGGCTGCAGATCCATGATGCGAATCTCCCTTTCCACCACATCCCAAAGGTGCTCTAGTGGATTGAGATCTGGTGACTGTGGAGGCCATTTGAGTCCAGTGAACGCATTGTCATGTTCAAGAAACCAGTCTGAGATGGTTTGCGTTTTATGACATGGCGCGTTATCCTGCTGGAAGTAGCCATCAGGAGATGGGTACACTGTGGTTATAAAGGGATGGACATGGTCAGCAACAATACTCTGGTAGGCTGTAGTGTTGACAAGATGCTCAAATGCTGATAATGGGACCCAATTATGCCAGGAAAATCTCCACCACCAGCCTGAACCGTTGATACAAGGCAGAATGGAGCTGTGCTTTCATGTTGTTGACATCAAATTCTGACCCTACCATCCGAATGTTGCAGCAGAAACTGAAACTTATCAGACCAGGCAACATTTTTCCAATCTTATATTGTCCAATTTTGATAAGCCTGTGTGAAATTTTAGCCTCAGTTTCCTGTTCTTAGTTGACAGGGGTGGCACTCAGTGTGGTCTTCTGCTGCTGTAGCCCATCCACCTCAAGGTTTGACGTGTTGTGCGTTCAGAGATGCTCCTCTGCATACCTCGGTTGTAACGAGTGGTTAATTGAGTTGCAGTTGCCTTTCTATCAGCTCGAACCAGTCTGGCCATTCTCCTCTGACCTCTGGAATTAACAAGGCATTTGCACCCACAGAACTGCCGCCCACTAGATATTTTCTTTTTTCAGACCATTCTCTGTAAACCCTAGAGATGGTTGTGTGTGAAAATCCCAGTAGATCAGCAGTTTTTGAAATACTCAGACCGGCCCATCTGGCACCAACAACCATGCCACGTTCGAAGTCACTAAAATCACCTTTCTTCCCCATTCTGATGCTGCTTTGAACTGCAGCAGATCATCTTGACTGTGTCTACATGCCTAAATGCGTTGAGTTGCTGCCATGTGATTGGGTGAATAGAAATTTGTGTTAACAAGCAAGTGGACAGGTCTAATAAAGTAGCCAGTGAGTGTCGGTGGAAATGTGTTTGAGAAGTTACTTTTACGTATTATGTTGGCGTGCACAAAATAACATTGAATCATTTTTTATTTGTGTTAACAAGTGTTGTTTTCACTCTGGCACACCACAGGCATGTGACAACAGTCAGTGTTATTATTGGTCAATAGCTGTCTTGAGAGCTTCATGTTTCCATGACAGCCAGTCTGAAGTGAAGAGCTGAAAAGCATGGCAAGCTTGGCCATTTTTTTCTGTATTTGTTTGTACTACTCCAGACAAGCTAAATGGCTTGTAAATGAAGTGGCTGAAACTCATTTGTCCACAACTGCTATGTTACTTTCTTTTGCTATGTTTACACACTCCTTCACAACCCACAATGCACTGCCCAGTGGCCTATGGAAGCCTCTTTAGTTCAAAAATGTGCTGTACACCTGGTAGTTTGGTTGTCCCAAGGTTATAGAGCATTCACACCACAAACGAACTCTCACCAGAATCGTCGATAGTCCGTACCAAGACCACTTCTCCAGAGAGTTCTCTTGGTCTTTTATAATAAGATGTCTTGTAAACTCCCACTGTGAATCAGAAGTGTTACATGTTTAATTTGCCTGTTATAATTTATCTATCTCATATAATTCTAAGATTGTAAAGTGTAGGTTGTAAATATTACATATAATTTACAGTAGACCTGTTCTTTCTTCTTTCTGTTACAAATAATTAGGGCTGGGCAACGATTAAAAATTTTCATCGCATTATTTCCCTGATTAATCACGATTAATCGCATTGTATAATAATGAATTCAAAAGTAGTGTAAATGTCACTTTTATTTAAATGCTCTGCTGCCATATGAACTAAATTGCCATAACATTTGTTGTTTAAACACTTTTAACATCAGCACTTGTCAGTAACACATATTTAGTGTAAATCTCATCTTAAAAAATGTAAAATAAAATAAAGCTTATAGCCACTGCCAGGGCATTAAAGTAATTCTGTTTTTATGAAAAAAAAAAGTCTACAAACAAAATCCAACAAAATGATTGTGGCTCAGCACAATCAGAACATTAAAACAGACAATTTCTGAGGTAACAGCAGAAACTTTTAACGGGGAGTTCAACTTGGCAGTTGTTACAAATAACCTTGTTTCTGTTGAATCCTCCGTCTGGGAGAACTTTAAAATAAAAAATCCATGTTAAAGTTCAGTAACTTTACCAATCCGTGTATCATTCATTCTTTCCATTTTCAATTGTCAATCAAAAATACAAAAAAAATAAAAAGTGACATTTTATTAGGTTTTTCGCAAAAAAAAAAACCCACAAAGAACTTGCCTGGTTTTTTTTATATATATTTCAATTTTAGAGTTGGATCAAAAATATGAAATGAAAAACAGGCCTCAGGACTAAATTTGTTTTATAATCGAAGACTGGACTTTCTGTTGTTGTTACACATCTGTGCCACTAGATGGAGCCGCACTGAAGTAACCAGTAAGAGAATAGCACGACAGTGAACACGTGGAGCAGATCTGATATAACATGGAGGAATGGTGCGAAAGCTTTGTTGCAGTCCAGATTTTTTTTTTCAGACAGAATTGTTAATATTCCTACCTGAGTTGCTACCCGAACTGTAAAGTACATGTTCTCCATGTCCGTTTTAGGTTTTCTGTATGTTTACCTGCTAATTCTCTTCCGGTTCTGCAGCAGCCAGTCACAGACTTTTCAAAACAAAAGCATGTGAGCAACGTGCGTCAACGCGCGATAAAATAAATGTCGGCGTCAATAAATTAATGCGATAACGCGTTAACTTGCCCAGCCCTACAAATAATAAAAATGAACAGGATTCAAAAGGAGTTAGATTCTGTAAACTAAACATATTTGCTACAGTTAAGACCTTTTTTTTTTTTTTTTTTCTTTTTTTTTGATAAAAATGTAGTTATGGTATGATTCATTTATTTATATGTTAGTTTATTTTGGTTACAGTGTCATACTTCTGAATGTAGGTGTGTAAACATAGAATGGTGCCTATGTTTTTTATGATGGGGTGTGTGTGTGTGTGTGTGTACTTGTCTCTAGGTGTTTAGACAAACGGCTTTGGTCGCAGATTGACCTCAGCATCAAGCGCACTGTTACTCCTCAGGCCCTCACCGGTATCATAAAGAGACAACCAGTCACACTTGACCTCTCCTGGACCAACATCTCCAAAAAACAGCTTAATTGGCTTATTGGTCGTCTGCCTGGTATACAAACTCACATTCTCATTCAATTTTTTTACATTTAAAATACAGTCGGTATTTAAGATTTAATGCAAATGTTAAACATCCATGTTGCAGGGCTGAAGGATTTGATGCTGGCTGGGTGTTCCTGGTCATCTATTTCAGCACTCTGTTCCTCTGGTTGCCCTCTCCTCCGCTCTTTAGACCTGCGTTATGCAGATGGGGTCAAAGATTCCCAGGTCAGGGATCTGGTAACTCCTCCAGGTGAGTACCAGGCTCAGAGGATAACTGCAAGATATTCATGATAACATAAGCTGTTAATTTATCCACTTACTGCCTCAATTTAATTTGTTTCTCCCCTACTTTTAACCATTTCATTCTATTTATCACTTCATCACTCTTTTGCAATTTTTCTTATCAAACTCTTCTGTGCTATTATTAGTATTAATAATAATAATGATAATAATAATAATAATAATAATGATAATTTTCTTTACCCCCCCCCCCCCCCCTTTTTTTTTTTTTTTTTCCCTTCTTCATTCCAATGGCTCATCTACACCAGGCTGTGACAATCGCAGCCACTTGCGTAGCATGCAGTATTTGCGGTTAGCAGGACTGGACATCAGTGACCCCACTCTTCGTCTGGTGATCCGCCACATGCCCCATCTAACAAAACTGGATCTTTCCCACTGCAACAGCCTCACTGACCACTCCATCAACCTACTGACTGCAGTGGGCTCATCCACGCGAAACACACTGATAGAACTTAACCTGGCAGGTCAGTTTCTTAAAAAGATACACAAAGGTAATATTTAGAAAAAAGATAATATGCACATAGATTAGTTCTATTTCAGCAGAATTAAAGTGTGGTGTGTGTATGTGTGTGTGTGTCTTTCTTTTTCAGGCTGCAGTAAATTGACAGACACATGTCTGAAGTATCTCCGCCGCCTCTCTTGTATCTCAGTACTTGACCTGCGAGGCTGCAAAGGTGTTTCCAGAAAGGCCTGTGAGGCCTTCATCTCTGAGCTGTCAGTCAACACACTTTACTGCCTATCAGATGAAAAACTGATCCAACGAATATCGTAGTCACCTGCCTTCTTTCACTGCAGAGGTGATTTGAAATGCAAAACCAGGGGGTATGGATCCTGATGTGAATGTGTGTGACACAGAGGCAGGGAATCTCACATGCAGGATGGATGGGGTCTAAATCGGAGGGCTTGCTCACTTGACTGTTGTTGAGGCAAGGGGTTGCTACAGCTGGAACAATGCATTTTACTTTTTTGTGTACCTACAAAGAGGCTCAGGAGCATTTTTTGCTGTTCTTTTGAAAATTGATGTTGTGTGCAAAGCATGTAATTTTTTATGACAGGAGTGGGAGAACAATTCATTAGCTGCATTAGACTTCACTTCCTGTGGATAATTCACCACTTCAACTATTCTTTGGACAGATGGCTGTCTCGACTCATCACAAGCGTCTAACTTGAGAAAGAAAGAGAAACAAAATTGTATCGCATCCTTGGGATGTAGATAAGTGTTATCCACTTGGCTGATCCATCTTAATTTCTTATTTGTCAAGTGACACATTGAGCTTTTTTGATTTCAGCTTGATGTGGGCGCTTCAAGTAGATAGATATTTCATTTTTTTCCAGGAAGACGGTTGTAAATTGTTTGACTTATGCTTTTATGCACAGCAGCTATGCGTCAAGATTTTTTTTTTTCCAAAGACAGCTAACGGTGAAAGACTTTCACTTGAGACTAGTGGAATGGCCTGTTTACCAGTTGTGAAATCAGCTTTGCAAGTCATTAAATACAACAATAGTCCAGTGGTATAAATATTAAGTGTACATGGTTGCGAGTGTGTAAGAAGGTACAAAGACAGCGTGAGTAGGCAATCAACATAGCTACAAGACCTCATCCTGGCAAAGGGCAGGTTGCATTAAATGTGGGGGATAAGCCAAGGATAAGGTTTCAGAAACATGGTGCATTTTCAAACAGTTCAACTTCAGGTGCTATTATTCCCAAACTTTTATTGCTTTGTTTTTGTACAGAGACGGCATTTAGAGCAAACTATTCTAGACTACATTGTTCCCCACCCCTCTTTGATACACTTTTTGTTTATTTTGATGGAGAAAAAAATGTGATGATCTACTTTCACTTGTCAGATTCTGTGTAGAGATGTTTGGTAGGGGGCTGCTCATTTCTTCGTTCCCTTCAAGTGTTATGGCTCTGTATCAAAAGTCTCCTGGACTACTCACCTGGCCATATCCCTCAAGATGAATATACATATATAAATGTTTACTTTTGTGTAAATGTGTTTTTCCTCTTTTAGATTATAAAAATGGGAATCCTGTAGCATTGTAATTATTTTCTGAAGCTTTTTTCCACTTCATGTTATTTGTGTTATTTTTCAAGAAAAATTAAAAAAAAAAAAAAAAAAAAAAAGATAAGCCGTTGGGGTTTCTTGTGCTTTCTGTGATATGTATTGATATTAAATGCACCACTGTCCATGGTTATACTATATGTGAATGGCAGGACGACAGCAAGCATCCAGTCCTGGCTCCACCCAGCATCTGTCCACAACCTGGAAACAAAGCGATTTCTAAACAAATAAACAACGCGGCTCTCGCTCTGATAACTCATCTGGCTAAAGCTGACCACAGCAGCCTGACAGATGTGCTCTCTTGTAATTGTCGCTGGCCGAGCACGATCGAGGGCTATTGGCAGCAGCTGTCAGCGTCTTATCTGACGCACTGAACTCGACTGACCTGGATGTGAAAGTAGAATAAAGGCCGTATCTTGCTTTATTTTGACAGACGGTTCAAACCCTGCGATGGAAATGGGATGGTTGCAGCTGCGCCGGGGAGGCTAGCTAACTTTTAACAGTCGCCCGTTTCAATTATTTTTTATTTATTTATTTCAAAAGAAGATATTAATTAAAAATGAACAGGGAATTGTGATATAATCTTGGCTGGTTAAATTAGTTGTACGGCTCAGAATGGAAACCAGGTACCCAGAAGAGCTGGAAGCAATGTTGTTATTAGCCAGTTAGCTAACGTTTGACTAGCTAGCTGCTTGTTAACTGCATCAAATTAGTGGGCTGAGTTGGTTTAACTCACTCAGCCCACTAATTTTGATAGATAGGCTCAATTTTCTATGCTATTTTGCCGCCTAACGTTAGCTGCCTCAGTATAATTACGCACTGACAGGATTTCCCAGTAACATTTTTTCGCAGTTCTCTGTTGTAACTGACGCTAGCTGGCTAAGCAGCCGTTCCGATCAACGCGGGGCTTCAGTCTGCTGCTGTCTTTGCAGAAGTCATAGCTTTACCAGTGCATCACTGTCAACCACAACATGGCTCAAGAGGCGTTTCCTCTGCATTTTCTCGTTTGGAACAATCAGTACCTGGAGCTTGATCGAGAGTTGCAGAAGAAAGAAGTAAGTGTGGATGGATGCAGGTTATGCAGCTGGAGCCTGGTGGGCTTTTTACGGATGTCTTTGTTGCACTGCAATGCGCCGACGTTGCTGTGTGTGTTTGGTTTTGCAGCAGGATGTGGGGCGCTTGGATCCGCGAGGGCGAACCCCGCTGGAGCTGGCTGTATGTCTCGGCCACCTGGAGTCGAGTCGGGTGCTGCTCAGGCACACTGCAGACCCGACACACTGCAACGCGCAGGGCTGGACCAGTGAGTGCTGGCTGTTTCTATCAGTTTCATGTCCCCGGGCTGCTGAGGGACTGAGGAGCACCCTCTGTCATTAAATGTGGATGTGTGCTTCAGTCTTGCAGGAGGCGGTGAGCACTGGGGACCCGGAGCTGGTCCAGTTGGTGCTTCAGTACAGAGACTTCAAGCGAGCTACTGAAAGGCTGGCAGGCATCCCAGAGCTGCTCAGCAAACTACGACAGGTAAAACTACCTTGATCAGTTGATTGGAGCAGCATAGCCAGCTGTCAAACATCACTCAATGAACCGTTGAGCGCGCGTGTGTGTGTGTATACAAATTCTACTTTTTTAAAATTTTTTTTTTTTTAACTTAATTTGCAAAGTTGTTCACAGTCGGGAAAAGAGACTGGTCTCAGTGTATCTTTTATCTTTTATCTTATTCCATGAAGTTGCAGCTTTTGAAGTCTCTAAATTAACAAATATGAAAAGGCAGCAATTACTGATGGAAGACCTTCAGGTCTTCACAGTGTCCTCTGTTTCTGTAGGCTCGGGACTTTTATGTGGAGATGAAGTGGGAGTTCACAAGCTGGGGTGAGTAGGTTTCATCAATGTTTTCACAGAGGTCAATTTCAGCACCACTGGAGCTGGACAGCTCCCAGGGCTGTTGACGTCACCCCAGCAGATATATTTATTTATTTAAAATAAAGGTATGAAACTGAGTGAAGTGACCTGAAATTTTCAAAGTGGCAGCCGTCATAACAGTTGGTCAAATTATCTGAATACTAAGCAAAGACACTTTAATACTTACTTGATCATGAACGAAGCAGAGGAAACACTGGACCATGCTGTGTGAAAGAAGGAGATGGTTGTGAGCCATTTGGTCTTACTGTCACAAATGACTGAAGCAGAACTTCGTAATATATTTTCTCCTGATTCAGTATATGTCATTTTATTCTCTATTAAACAAAGTTATAATTTGTACTGAATTAGCACTTTGGATTTTTTTTTTTTGAACGTGCACTTTCACCACTGTAGATCCACATCACAGTTTAGTGTAAGTGTGATCTCATATATTACAAGGTTATTTTTTCTGAAGTCCAACCATCTTTTTTTTTTTTTTTTAAATACCACACATCCTCATGAAGTGTTATAATAAGGTCCAAGAAAAGAGCAGAGGAGCTGAGGAAACAGGACTCAAAATAGTTTGGCATATTTTGATTATTGTTCCATCTTTGATGTTTGAAGATGAGGATGTTTTAAAAAAAAAAGTTGGCATTTTTAACATACATCTCATTGGTTCCTTAGTATATTCTCAATTTGTCATTTACATAATTTGCCTCTTTCTTTTCTTTGAGTGGTACTAATGTCTATCATACTTTAACAAGTGTATGCAAGATTGGACTTAATTAATTAATTAATTAGTTAGTTAGTTAGTTAGTTATGATTGGTCAGCAGCTGTTGTAGACTGGTAATATTTACAGTTTAAAAATACAAATTTCTTAGAGATTGCAAAAAGTAATCAGTCACAAACTATTAATTTTGTCTTGTGAATTTATGCTGTCTCTTAAATAATTTCTTCCTTAACTCTCCTTTCAGTGCCACTGGTGTCAAAAGTGTGTCCTAGTGACGTCTATCGAGTATGGAAGAGTGGCTCGTGCCTCCGTGTAGACACCACCCTTCTGGGCTTTGAACACATGACCTGGCTGAAAGGACGGCGCAGCTACATTTTCAAGGGTGGAGGTGGACAGAAAGTTCAGACAAAGTCTGATCTCAGCTTCACAGTCCAGCAGAACGTGGATTGATTTGTAGTCAAAGACTTTAAGGCCGCCTGTTTGTGCTCCTCTTCTCAGATGACGGCGCGGTGGTGATGGAGGTGGACCACGAGAAGCAGGTGGTGTACACTGAGCCACTTGTGTTGTCCCCTCGAGATGCTCCATCCCTCCTGGCCGCCATGCAGCCATCACAAGAGAACACAGCCCAGAGACTCACGTCGCCCATTGTCTCCACGCACCTGAACACACGCAACATTGCTTTTGAGCGGTAATGAGCACACACTCACTCACTGTAAACATTGTTCACTCTTATCTCAGATCATGGTTTCCTCTTCTTCTTTTTTTTTTAAATAAGCTACATTTATGTCTCATTTAGTTTTGTAGAGATGGGTATTCACCACAGCGCATGTCTTTTTATGTACCAACAAACTTTCATAACATCCCCACAATTAATACACAGATACTGGTAAAATCTGCACTTGCTGTATTTGCAATGCACATTTAGGAATAAGTCTGGAATCTGGGGCTGGCGCTCTGAGAAGAGTGAGGTCGTCAGTGGGTATGAAGCTAAGGTAAGAAACTGCTGATGCAAACTATTTTACATAGCTTTCTAGAAACAAGTTAATTTAATTAGCAGTTTTCTATGACTGCAATTTTCTATGACTACACTGACATTTATTTTATTGCGCGTTAACGCATGTTGCTCACATGCTTTTGTTTTGAAAAGTCTGTTACTGGCTGCTGCAGGAACCGGAAAAGCTAAGACAGACATGGAAAGCGGTAAAAATCCGTGTACTTTACAGCTCGGGTAGCAACTCAGGTAGCAATATTAACAATTCTGTCTGGAAATAAATTCTGGACTGTAACAAAACTTGCAAACCCCTTTGTTCCTCCATTTTACATCAGATCCTGCTCCATTCGTTCACTGTCGTGCTATTCTCTTACTGGTTACTTCAGTGTGGCTCCATCTAGTGGCACAGATGTGTAACGACAACAGAAAGTCTAGTCCTCGATTATAAAACTACCCCCATTTTTGAGAATATGACTTCTAGATTAAAATATCTTCCTATATTCGGGCCAATACGGTAGTTTGATCAAGGACTTATTCAACAGCAGATGGGTGTTCTGCAATGCTCGGAAATGAGCATCAGAAGATTCTGTGCTTGTCATGATCTGAGGAGACGCAGAGCTGGAGAGCGCTTCGGTTCGGTCTATATATGTGAGCTGAGTTTTCATTCAGATTTCCACAATATTGCAAATATTATAGTATGTGATTCCAGCGCCGCCATACTACCTGAACTGCAGCACAAAGCCATTTCCGGGTCACGTAAACCAGACAATTAAATATTAAAAACTAATTCAGTCCCGTGGTTCCATTTTTTCATTTCGTATTTTTGATCCAAGTGTAAAAATGAAATATTAAAAATCAGTCATTTTATTGTTTTATTGTGTTTAAAAAAATGAAAAAAAAAATTTTTTTTTTTTTTTTTCTATTTTTGATTGACAATTAAAAATGGAAAAGAACAGATGATACAAAGATTGATAAAGTTACAGAACTTTTACATGGACATTTTTATTTTACAGTTCTCCCAGACGGAGGATTCAACAGAAACAAGAGTTATTTGTAACAACTGCCCAGTTGAACTCCTCGTTAAAAGTTTCTGCTGTTTACAGAAATTACCTGTTTTAATGTTCTGATTGTGGCTCAGGATTCTGTTGGGAGACTGTTTTTTTATTTTTTATAAAACAGGATGACATTAATGCCCTGGCAGTGGCAATAAGCTTTATTTTATTTGACATTTTTTAAGATAAGATTTACACAAAATATGTGTTACTGAGAAGTGCTGATGTTCAGTGTTTGAACAACAAATGTTATGGCACTTTAGTTCATATAGGCAGCAGAACATTTAAATAAAAGGGCACTTTACACTACTTTTGAATTCATGATTTGATTTTGCGGATACAATGTAATTAATTGTGATTAATCAGGGAAATCATGCGATTAATCATGATTTAAAAATTTTAATCGTTGCCCAGCTCTAATTGGAAATATAAGTGATCGACTCAAATGATCTGAAAGATCAGCTGAATACATTTTGTTAAACAACTCATACAAGAAAGTATTAGAAAACAAGGAGAGTTCTAGTGCTTTTATGTTTTTTTTTTTTTTGTTGTTTTGTTTTGTTTTCTGCCCCGTGTCTCTATCCAGTTCTTTTGAGTTTAGAAATGCCTATTTATAGACATTGTGAGATGTTTCATCAGACAACAGGAAATTTTCTGTGTGAGGTGTTCTCACAACGGGAAGTTTTATGTCTGGGAAAGTTTCTGCTTTTTGAGTTGGTATCAACACTGCAGGTATTTATCTACAGTATCAATGAACAAAGTTAATATGGAGATGAACAAAATAAAATAGAAATCAGCAACTGAGATTAGCATGCTCTCTTGCTCACCTTGTATTTCCTGTTCTATTTCCAGTTTTTGCATATTCTGATGTTTTTCTTATATAAGGTAAGAGGCTGGCTGTGTAAAGTCTGCACAAAACTGATTCAAATGATGTGCTCTGCAGATACAGCCTCTCCTGAAAATAGCCAGAAAATTCCAGCACTGCAGTGCACATGTGGAAAATCAGCTTGAGACAAACCAGAAAGAAAGGCTCTTTGGCCTGTTTCACAGATTTTTGCAACAGACTAATGCCTTTTTTCAAAATACAGATGCTGTGAGCAGCTTTCTTTAATTGTAAAAAGGTCTATGTTGATGAGTGCAGTTTCTCTTAATGCAGGTTTACAGTGCCACGAATGTGGAACTGGTGACTCGGTCAAGGACAGAGCATCTGTCAGACCAGGACAAGTCGAGAAGTAAAGGTAAAAACTACTTGCTCAGAAAGTCTATACTGTGTATTCAACTGTTTGAATATATAAGGTAAGAGGCTGGCTTACCTTGTCAAGCCAGCCTCCTTGTCAAATCAGTGCTGTTGGGCTAGAAATTAAATGTAGTTATAGTGGGCGATGAGCCACTAAAAAGTGGATTTTTTTTATTTTTTTTTATTTTATTTTATTTTTTTTTAGTTGTTGCTTGAGTTTGTCTGTGTTTTACTAACAATGTTAATTGTCAATAATTAAGTAGAATTATCTGGATATCATGATTTCTTGAAACGGATTGTATTTTTCATAACTTCCAGGCTCAAAGACTCCTCTGCAGTCATTCCTTGGGATTGCTGAGCAACATACAGCTCACAATGGGGTAAATGTCTCCGCTTCTCTTCACTAATCACTCACATAACGTGCATCCTCCTTTGATGAACACTGTCACTTCTTCCATATACTTTTCAGAGCAACGTGTCCCAGTGTGCTAGTCCTCACAATCCCACAGCCATCACAGCCGATGAATACTTCAACCCAGAATTCAACCTGAACGGCCGGGACATTGGGCGTCCCATCGAGCTCACCAGCAAAGTGCAGAGGTATCTGAAACCATTCGTGTTCATGCTCATCAGGACTGGATTTGGCCCAAAAAATATTTTTATGTTATTTCTTTGTTGCTGTGCCTCCTCTCCAGGTTTAAAGCAACGCTGTGGTTGAGCGAAACTCACCCTCTGTCCCTGGCTGAACAGGTGACGCCCATCATAGACCTCATGGCCATCTCCAATGCCCACTTTGCCAAGTTACGTGACTTCATCACCCTGCGCCTGCCACCAGGCTTCCCCGTCAAGATAGGTGGGTGTGATTAAGATATGTGGTAAGTGTCACTATATCATTCTGTACTGTTCTGTGATATAGTAGATGCAAAGTAACTTGAAGGGAGCTTAATCCTGGAGATGCTTCTTTGTGCAGGCAAGCTATATTCAGAGTTTACCATCCAAGCATGTATTCAGGAAATCTGATCACAGAAATTTAACGTAATATATTATTTGGCTTCCTGTCAGCCCACTTCATCACCTGTATGCGTAAACTCTCATTCTGGCCCCCAGAGATTCCTCTGTTCCATGTGCTGAATGCCAGAGTGACGTTCAGTAACCTGTGTGGCTGTGACGAGCCAGTCAGCTCTGTGACCGTTTACAAGCCTGAGAGCTCTGGAGAAGCTGGTAACTACTCACTAAAGCAAGCACATGTAATAAATTGCAATACCTTTAGTAGTATCTGATATCTTTAAGGCAAGTTTATTTGTAGAGCACAATTTGTACACAAGGTAATTCAAAGTGCTTTTTTAATGCTCTAGTGCATAAAATCACAAGAAGGCAAATAGAATCATTCCATACAAGCATGAAAAATAATCATTAATAAATTAAATTATAAATTAATTAAAAAGAAAAAAAAATGAAGAGTGCAGATAAAATCCTTTCAGTTGTCATATGCACATCTTAACAGAACTGTTTTCAGCCTGGATTTGAACATTGTCAGAGTTGAGGTCTGTCTCACATCTTCTGGAAAACTGTTCCAGATTTTAGGAGCATAAAACTGAAATGCAACTTCATCTTGCTTTGTCCTGACTCTGGGCACCAGCAGGAGACCACTCCCTGAGGTTCTCAGAGTCCAGGTTGGTTCATATGGCTCTAACATGTCAGGGATGTACTTTGGGGCTAGACCATGAAGAGACTTGTACACAAGTAGAGCTGTTTTAAAGTCTATTCTCTGAGTGACAGGAAGCCAGTGCAGAGACCTCAGGACTGGACTGATATGGTCGTATTTCCTGGTTCTAGTCAGGACTTGTGTAGCAGCGTTCTGGATGTACTGCAGCTGTCTTACAGTTTGTTTAGAGAGCCCAGTGAGCAGGCCGTTACAGTAGTCTAACCTGGTGGAGACGAACGTATGGATTAGTCTTTCTAAATCTGGTTTAGACACTATTCCTTTGATTCTGGCAATGTTTTTTAGATTGTAAAAAACTGCTGATGTTATTGCTTTAATGTGGCTGTTAAAGTTCAAGTCTGAATCCAATATTACCCCTAGATTTCTGACCTGATTTTTAGGTTCTAGGGAGAGGGTCTCAAGGTGACTGATAACTTTGTTTCTGTGGGCCACAGACAATGATTTCAGTTTTGTCTGAGTTTAGCTGGAGAAAGTTGTTTTGCATCCATACACTGATCTGTTCGATGCAGTGACACAATGAATCTACAGGCCCATGTTCTCCTGCTGTCAGTGACACATAGATCTGGGTATCATCTGCATAGTTGTGGTAGGACACATTATAGCTGTGTATTAGCTGGCCTAATGGAAGCATGTACAGATTGAACAGGGGTCCCAGGATTGACCCCTGGGGAACCCTACAGGTCATGTCCATTTGGTCTGAGACAGTTACCAATTTCAATAAAGTATCTCCTATCCCGCAGATAGGACCTGAGCCAGTTTAAAGCATTTTCAGAGATTCCACACTCAGTCTTCTAATCTCTGTAATAAGATCACATGGTCATCTGTGTCAAAGGCAGCGCTTAGGTCCAGCAAAACTAAAATGTTCCAGTCTGAAGTGAGATGTTGGTTAAATCAGTGAGTTGTGGTAACAAACTGCTCAGCACAGACTGTAGAAATTGAGTGGGCAACTCATCAAGGCAGCACATTGATGGACTCAGACTGCAGATGATCTTTTTGACTGTTTTGTCAGCTCTAGGTGTCTAGTTGGCAGAAGAGTGATTGTTTGTGTTGTGGAAATTATTGCATTTTTAATACCTTGAACTTTGTCATTAAAGAATATTGCAAACTCAAACTGGAGAGTTTGTTAATCTGTTTACTGTAGCAAATATGACACAGGAGTTAAATGACAAAGAACTCAAACACAATTCAGGTTCTAGTGAAAATCTAGAACTCACAGCAAGACACGGGGTTAATAGCTCTCTGCAGCAGGTATCCAATGTGCTATTGCCTGATGAGGAATTTGTTTTATTTTTTGACATTATCATTAATTATCATTCAACTCATTTTCTCTCAGGCCAGTCTCTCCCTCCCTTCTCCTGTGAGGTGGACCCCTCAGTGTTTGAGCCCCCTCCAGACTACACCACCCTCGGTCCAGGCCGCAGTGAGCCAATGAGGGATGAGGATGACAACCTGCTGCAGTTTGCCATCCAGCAGAGTCTGTTGGATGCTGGCACAGAGAGCGACCAGGTCAGAGCCTGATGGCTGAATAGTCCAATCCGAAGACTAAAACAGTTCAGCTGCTGTCTATCATGATGAAAATTGAATTATTTCTTGTGTTTGCATTGCATGGCATGCTCATGCACCTTTGTTGTGTCACAAAATAAAACTCACTTTTGTTGGCAAAGACACCTGCACAACTAATGAAGAAAACATCCTTATCAGTTTAACAACACATCAACAGCAAAACACACAACACTTGCAGTTGACTGCGGTGCAAAAACCGGAATATTCTGTCACCTTGTGAATTGCTCATACTGACAACTTATGCAAAATATAGAAAAATTCTGAAACAAACAGACAAAACTGGAAGCTCTTCCAGGAACAATAAAATGTGGTGGTAGTTTGATGGAGATAAAATGTGAGCTGCTAAAACCTGAACAAATTTATGTTTCAGCTCATATGGTCCTACTGAAGGGTGGGCAATTCTAATAACTTGGAACAACAAAAGTCATGAAGTGTAAATTGTTGTAGCCTGCTCTTGTCGCTTAAAATACTGTCTAATCTATTTACGTTTCTCTTGTTACATCTGTTTTAAGTTTATGCACCATGATTATCTGTTCTGATGTGTTTTCTGAAATGATCAATGCACTCAACTCTCTTTCTCACCATCTTTCTCTTGAATATAGAAGAGAGAAATGCATCAGGGTGCTTGTCTTTGTCCAGTGTCCCCTGCAGTCCTCTCATTCTTTTTTTTTTTTTTGGTTGAAAACATCCCATCAAAATTAACTGGAAGTACATAGAGCTTTTGAGGTGTTTGCTAATATAAAGTTATAAAATACTGCTTTGTAGCAATGAGGTGCCCAAAACATATGGCTTGTATGTTGAAAAATTATGTGATGTTGATCAACAGTTTTTTTATCTTTATATATAATAACTTGTAAGTATGGAGATGGAATAATATTAGTTTAACACCTTCAAAGTGGATAAATGATCCAAGTAGCCAGAGGTATAATATCCTGACATGTATCCACTGTTCTTT
Organism: Hirundichthys speculiger; assembly: GCA_018398805.1. NCBI lineage: Eukaryota > Metazoa > Chordata > Actinopteri > Beloniformes > Exocoetidae > Hirundichthys > Hirundichthys speculiger. The sequence goes on from JAGFBZ010000571.1 coordinate 318,946, forward strand.
CAGTGAACCATCATATTTGACTACTGACTTTTAACATCAGGAGCAATTATTATTTTATTTTTTTATAATTAGCTGTGATGAAATGACTACCTCAAATGTATATGTACAATTTCATCCCTTCTGAGAATTGCCTGAGGCCTCAGATCTCTCCTTTTACTGTCCTCCTTTGGTGGGGAAGTAAACAAAATTGCAAACTGAATTATTATTTTTTCTTCATTATTTGATGTGCAAAAGATGACGCAGTAGCTTATAGGCATGATTTTTACAGTGTCTGTTTTTTTTTTCTCAAAAGGAGGTATGGTCATCCTGAGGAGAAGGAAGAAATGTGTAACTGTTTCTTTCTATATTATCATTCTTACTGACCATTCTCTGTTACTGTCTTTTTACATGGAAGTTTTTTTTCACACAAGACTTGTGCTATGATTTAAAATAAATGCTTACTGTGTTCACTGGTTCCCCTTAAATATATATATGAAGACTCTAAATATGTGTGTCTGGTTTCTAGGTTACCATATGGGAGGCCCTGACGAACAGTCGCCCGGTACCTCCAGTCTCCACTGTATGAAGAGGACTCTCAGCTGGAGAGGTGAGCTGATCATCTGACTTCATCTGTGTCATCCCCTGAATTTATAAGCATGTTTATACTTCTCAAACTTTCGGCTGCAAGCCATCCTAACTGTTTATAGATCTTGCACAGTACATACATTTTTTTTCCCCCTGATTTATCTATTCGTAGATGTTAATTCAAGTTTAACAAGAAATTGAACTGATGCCTGTTCCTGCCTGTTGTATCTTTCCTCCTCAGAGAAATCTCTGACTAGGGGGATTAATTTAATTAACCGCCTCTTTTAAATAAAGTTCAGCAATTAGCTTTTTCAGTCCACTTCCTCTTGAGAGAAGCAGCTCCCATTCTTCCTTTCAAGAAGTCCAGCAGTGAAGCTATCCTGCTAAAAGACCTTCCTTTGATTTAATAATACATTACATGATGTCTTTATTTCTGTCTCATTGCAGGGCAATCCAAGAGTCTCTGTCCATCTCACTGGCCAATAGAGAGGGAGATGGCATGGCTGACACCAACCAGCCCCCTTCTGTGTCCCCTTTGGACCCTGCCGCCAACTCTCCACTCTCCTACAACACAGTGACTGACCCACGACTGAGTGGGCACTTAGGCGTGGTATCCAGCTTTGATGAGCAGCTACGTATTGCCATGGAGCTGTCTTGCAGGGAGCAGGAGGAAATGGACAGGTGAGGCTGGACACATTTGCAGTTTGTTTGTTGTTTGAGTCATTTCTAAATGCAATCCAGGCCAAGAGAAGTCAGAAGGAAAGCATATATTAGGAGGTATACGTCAGTTCAGTGATGACTATAGTTGCTTATTCTTGCACGAAATGTGATGAAAAGGTTTCAGTCATCATCCTGCTGGATGAGAATTTAAGTAACCTTGGTGGGTCCAGAGTTCATGTTTGCCTCAACAGAATTTGTCAAGTAACAAGTCCTTATTTGTGATTTCTAGTGAATTTTGAGAAACAAATTGACAGATTGCAGTAACAGGATCTTACTGTTTGTTTTAGATACAAAACTCATAGCTTTATTCTATTCCATGGTTTTTGAGAAGAAAATATTGTATTCTGAGCCTTACGTTATTTAATTGGTGACTTTAATTGAAAGTTAATTTTTAAAATAATATTTTGTCATACAAAATATTTAGATGTTTATGAAATATTGTGTAGTTCCTGATTAAAGATTAAACTTCATGTAGAAGAAGACCTGAAATATTTGGCTTTACTTCACATATATTTAAAGTATCTTTGACAATATGCATGTCATTTTACATGGTATAACAAAATAGCATTGTGATTCGGTCTCTTTAGGCTCTTTGGTTTCATTGCCTGAGAAATATTTAATCCAAAGAATAAAAGTATACAAATCATAACATGCAGCCTGGCATGTTGAGCTCCATCTCCATCAGTAGCAGTGCTGAACTTATTTTTAATTACATTTGCATCATTATATACATAACTTAACCATATAGATATGTTAGTGTAAGAGTAGTGGGGGCATCTCTCTGTGCATCAATTTGAATTTGCTTCTGCAAATACTTCTTAAAATGCTTAAAAAGTAAGAATTAAAACCATGACACTGACCTGACTGACTGGCGCTGTAGAAGACTTTCAGTCTGCAAACTGATGCTATATTACGCTATCTTCTAGGAGATGTACCCTCAAATTTTAAAGAAAGAGGGAAGCTTACGTCCTTCAGTTCAGAGAACATTGCTGTCATCTTTCTTTTTTTAAAATAAGATGTCACTTCATGTTAGATGAATGTGCAAGAACTGATACCTGATGGGGTACCAGTATTGCATCAATTGTTATATGAAAATTTTCATTTGGCCAGACAAAAACAGATCACAAATTAAAATCTGTTGAGCTGTTAAACTCAAAAATGCCTTTTAAATCAGTTTCACCGTTTGGCCAACAGGGGTCACTGTTTTCTTGATTTACTGACATTTATCAGCAGCAATGAGCATAAGGGACACTGTTTGAATCTTTATTATTATTATTATTATTGCTAGAGATTCTTCTTTATTAAGCACTCTATGAGCTCCTTAAATTGATTAGCCTCCCCTGACCTACATTCACTAACAGCAGATCCTCTTTTACAATGAGTTGACGCAGTGTTCAGATATCTCAGGTTTCTTGTTTTCATTCAGTGTAGTTTTTTTTTTTGTCATACACTCCTGTTGAAGAAGACATTTATGATAGATGAAAGGCAGTTGGTGTGTCTGACAATGTTTTCTGGGTCTATAGAGCTGCAGGAGTTACAGCTGCACAGTATGTCAAAAATGTATATTCCTTTAATGACCATATATAGTTAATCTGCATGTGCTTCCTTTCACTTAAAAAAAAAAAAATCAAAGATATGCGCTCTTATTAGAAAAAATCCCAGTTTTAATAGTTGATTATATTTGCAGCAAAAACATTGTCTGTGATCTATTATGCCAAAAAATAAAATTATACTGATATAATTAGTTTTGAATCGTAATCGTGGGAACTTGTTCAATCGTGTAATTGATTTGAGGTTTTAACGCCCAACCCTAATTGCAATATCAACATGCACAATTTCAGCAAAACAATAAAAGTCACGAATAAATGCAACTCTATATCTTTTTAAATGGTCTGCCTTCATGTTCTGAATGTCAGTAAATGGCCAGTCAGGACAGACAGTGCCGTGTATATTTATGTACTGTAGAAAGATGAACCAACCTGCATGCTCTCTCTGTGCCAGGTGTGTTCAGGGTTTTGTACCAAAAAAAAGACTCTTTCCCTAAATCCTTAAGAAACACCATGAGGTGGAGAAGCATTTGTATCACATCAGCCCACTAAAGCTGAGAGCTCATGGGTTACAGTGTACTGCATCAGTCACTGAAACACCACAACAAAGACACTGTATTCAACAAATTTCCTTCCATTTTTCTTCACACAGTAAAAACACACGAGTTCAGTGTGGAGAGATGGTCGCATAATCATGCATGGGAGTTAAAAACAGACATGCATTCATGGAAAATCTCCATTTTACAGTATGAATCATGACTCTGACAGGAGAACCTTTTTTGTTGTAGAAAGCAGAAGGAAGAAGAGGAGGAGCTGGAGAGGATCCTGCAGCTGTCACTCACCGAGAAGTAATGTACACTAACAAGAGCAGCCGGGGCAGGTCCACACTGTGGAACAATCACCTTTATTTATTCAGTTTTATTTTTTTTTAAATTCTGAGATGTTAAGTTATTACGTATATTGTATTTCTTTCTCACATGAGGGCTGCTATCACACAGTGTAAAGGACCAGATTATGAAAAATGTGATGTTGGAGACAGTGAACCTGAAATACTTTATAACTTAAGGAAGGATACAGAAGGGAGTTTTTGCTTTCTTTTTTATTGAATATTTTTCACAGTCTTACTGTCTTTGAGTGATGAATGATCCTGAAACGTTTAAGCTATAACATGATCCACAATAATGATGAAGGTAAGAAAATACAATCTTAATGGAATAACTTAAAATTTTAAACATTTATGTTTGTCTATCCTTATGTGTGAAAAATAAAGTGTAAATTCATCCTGATTTATGGTCTTACTTTCTGAAAATAATTCCATATGTACAGTTTCATTAATCTTTCTTCAAAAATGAACATCATGATGTACGCAATAATCAGATACTGTTTAGAAACTAATTAAAAAAGAAAAAAAAAGCTCAACTTAACAGCCTTTCAAGTTTCAGGTTAAAAGAAAATCTGAAATCAATGATTTTGCAGTGACAAGTAAACAATATAAAGTTCATGGGAAGGAGATGATCATGATTTAAAGTGTTTATTCAGTGATACTGAAAACCTCAATGAGCTGTGGTGTCTTAGTCCTCCTATGTGCTTCTGAATGAATTCTTATATCATTTTCATGATTTTTTTTTTAATGAGATTTTCTACAAATATTCTAGGTCTTGCTGTATTTTTATTTCTTTGGCATATCCTCTTAATGTCCTGGAGTACTAAATATTTCATTTGTACACTGGATGTCTGCTTTTTATTGCTGCTCCATAATCAACTGTTGGATTACAGATGTTAACGGATGTTCATGGTCACCAAAACTAACTTGTAATTACTTTTACCACTGACTTGTCATTAGATCAAAATTTCACCCGGCCTCACATTGCAGTTATTTAACATTCAGAACAGCAAGCTGGAAAATATAGATAACACAATAAACTGCTCATAATACAGTGTTTTGGTTTTGGTCCTGGAGCAGATCAAGTAGCTTCAATACAATTTAATAGAACTGCTTTAAATAACTCGGAGCTTTCCTTCTGTTTTGATTTCACCTTTTTGTCCAAACTTTGTCCAATCACTTGCAGTGATGGGTTTCAGTGAAATTCTCTCGGTAATATGACATCTTTATCATAAGTAGGGTTGGGCATCGTTTGGATTTTAATGATTCCGATTCTCTGTTTCGATTCCTGTTCAAAACGATTCTCGATTCCGATTCTTTGATGTGTAGGTCAAAAGAACGCAACTTATCTAACAATAGAATTTTTTCATTTTAAAAAAACTGAGAAGGGAAGGAGTCTTTTCACCACATAGGCTGTTACTTTTCTGTGGCACTCGTGTGTTTGCTCCACTGTCATTTTACCCCTCGCAGCCAACGTGAATGGGGTGTCATACTGTTTGTTCGGCTTGGGAAAAGGAATAAAAAATGCCCTTTCCAAATGTTCTGGACACATTTCGAGTCACTGTTGCAGGTCCCCAGCAGCAATATTTCACCGTGGTGTTATTCTAGTATAATATTAACACTGATGATACACATCAGAAAAATAGCGAATTAACACAGTCCTTAACGGAGGAGCAGAAAGTTTGTCCGACCTAGCAACAGTAACTTAGGAAGGGGGGCGGTGCTTACCAATAGGTCAATTAAATACGGTACACTTGTTTATTTTTCTGATGCAGGCGAAGGTGTTTTGCCATATTAGTCGTGCACCTTCCTTTGGCAGTAACACGCTTCCCGCAGATGTTGCACTGCGCCAGGTAGCCGTCATTTCCCGGACTGAAATGCAGCCAAACTCGAGAGCGGCGTCGGTGACGGACATGACGTCGACACTAGCGCGGAGTTGAGTACCCTGGGCGGAGTAACATCAACAAACTATGCAGTAAATAAAAAAATAAATTACACGGACATTTAGGAACTGAAAAAAAGAATCGAAATTCAAAAATCTTCTAAACGATTCCAGAACCGGACGTTAGGAACCGATTCCCACTTGGAATCGTTTTTCGGTGCCCAACCCTAATCAGAAGTTTTACATTACAATGGGCAGGGTTATGAGGCTCACACTTTACGCTGTTGAACTCCTTGCATTCCACTCGACTGTGCTGCCACTGGATTTTTTACAGCTTTGATTCTCGTAGAGGTCAATTTCCTGCTGTTCAGATGTGGTGTAGATGATTTCTCTCCTCTTTTGTAACACTTCCCGAAGCTCTTGATCCATATCATCAGCTGGTTTTAAAAACATAGAGGTGTCACTCAGTGAAACATTCCTTCACTTAGAATTTGGCAGAAGTGTTGAATGACTATTCACCCGGCTTCAGGTTGTGATTTTTCCAACCTGGATGATCAGGAACCACATATTCATTCTCTGTAACTGGAGGAGAAAGCTGCTCTTTGGTCTGGGGCCGCTGCATCGGTGCAACTTGTGCCTTGGGCACCGCCTTGGATGTAGTTGGAGTGACATGCTTTGGAGGAGGTGATGGTTCTGTCCAACACACACAGTTGTTAGAAGCTGTGTACTTTGTTTTGTACTGTATGTTTTGTGGTAGCACGGGCAGATTCAGTGTGTACATGCGTGAATACTTGTATTCATTTGTATGTGGTTGATATATTGCCATACATGAATAAGCTTAAGCATTTATAGTATATACATTTACATATTTAACATTCTTCATGTTACTGTTACTACTGTTAGATGAGTTCATTACCACTACTACACCAGAATGACTAAGAACACTTGACTAAGTGACTTCATTGTTAGTATGGAGGCATGTCCCTTATTATGGTTACATCTGTGTAGATGAGTAGATATGTACTTGTACATATGTGGGTGTGTATGTCTATCTTAAGTAATAAGCAATGTATACATGTACATTCAGTAGTCTATCCACAAGTCTAGCTCATAGACATTTATGTCCCCATCCCCCCTTCTATCAACACAATTAATCTATAATGTTTACATGAATTCTATATGTGCACACAGGTCTATTGCTTGGTAGGTGTTCGTCCATTTTTTTTTTTTTTTAGTAGTTTTCTCTACTTTCTATATATTTTCTTTTAAGTTTAAGTTTGTCCTATATCACAACACAATCCACTCCACAACACCCCTCACTGTTGTGTCTCTTTAATTGTCTTATCTTTAAATGTGTCGCTGCTGTTTGTTTTTTTTTTTTTTTTTTAGTCCTCTCTGACAAAATCAGGATTTAAGATGTTAATAAAGATGTTAGAATTTACTGCCAGAGAGGACTGGTGAAGGATGCATTCACCCTTCACATTAGCACAAAAAGTCTGCTACAAGATTAATTTGCATATACACACTCGATGGTTTTGCTAGATTATGGCACTAACCATGAATGTAAATGCAGACAAAAATAAAAGAAGCCGTGTACTTTAAACGCTGCCTTTATAATAGTTGAGTTAGTCTCACCGATGCGAGTGTCGTAGGGCTGAGATGAAACGTAGGGATGAAGACGGTAGTCGGTCTTCTCGTGGACATAATTAATCACATCATTCAAGGATGAGACCGTTACCTGCAGAGCACAGGGAATGTGAGGAAAAGCATGTTTGTTAAAGTGACTATATTCTGAACATTTTTATTAGTGCATTCAGAGGGAGATCGACAGCTGCCCTAATACCACCAATGAATCTTTGGTTAACTCACGGCTGTGTCCAGCTCAATGAATAAACCCAGAGCTTGTGGCGGTCACTCTGTAGTTCTTCATGATAGGCCCACTGAAACACAGAAAATGTCATTGTAATCAAATTACACTGATGTAAAGTACATTAGTGTGTTTTCTAATTGTCTTTTGGCTCACTTGCATGTTTGTTTTCTCATGCATTAATCTGTGTCATTCAGGTTTTATGAAAATGGATTTGAAAGTAACTCCTGATTGACCTTGTTGGGCACTTTTCTTTCTGCACACACGTCTGTACTTAAGAGAAACTGTATATAAATGTGCATACATTGAACAATCATTTATCAATTCCCAAAAGGTCTATAGTATAAAATGAGAATAAATAAATGGGAAAATTTGTAAAAACTACTGGGAAAGTTGGAAGTTCAGCAGAACTTACACCATCTTCTGCTAGGAAGCACTGTTATCCTTCCTTTTATTCATTCTGCTCAATTTGCAGTTTTTTTTTTTGTCCACAAGAAAGCCTGGTAGAGGAGCATAGAAATCCAGAATATGTTCCTGTAACCACGACATTTTGAGGTTGCATTGTACTTAATTCCTGTCAAAGCTTGCTTTGGCTTCATTAGCACTTATAACTCATCTGTTTCTATCTATATCTATTTTGTGATCATGACTATTGAGGGGAGAACAGGTTTAAACCTCCTCTACTACCTCTGCTGTTCCTCTGTTTTGTAAATTTGTGTTGTGGGGGCAGCAGCCTAGGCAGAGAAGTTGAGACCTCCCTCTCCCTCACCATCTCCTTTATGTTCTCTGGATTAAAACAGAAGGATTCCCAGGTCAGCCAAGAGATAAAATCCTTCCACCATGTCCTGGGTCTACTCCAGACACTCCTCCCTGTTCAATACCCCAAACACCTCCCTAGGTAAGCCCCCAGGATGCATCTGAACTAGATATCAAACACCTTAGCTGGTTCTCAATTTGAAGGAGCAGTGACTCTTCCCTGAAACCCTCCTTGATGGCTGAGCATGTCATCTTCTCCTTCACACTCTCTTCCTTTATGCCACTCTCCACAGTTAAATGGACTGCATTTATATACTGCTTTATCTACACCATCAAGGTGCCCACAAAGTACACTGTGGGACAATGGCTGAATACTTTCTTCAAGTCCTCATGGGACATGTGCCAAGGTTTAAGAGCAAGCCCGGTGTTCCATACCAGGAAAGGAACTCAAATTGTTCCTCCTGCATCTAAAGTTTAAATATCAACTGGAGTGCAATTCCCCTATAAATAGATCACATCCTTTGACCCCCCCCCCTTCCTAAAAATGGGGGACCACCACCCAAGTCTGTCAATCCAGTGGCACTTCCCCCAGTGTCCATGCACTGGGGGCATGGACATTTCAACCTACAGCATCCAGAGCCTGAAGGAATTTTGGGTGGATCTCATCCACCTCAGAGTACTGCTGCTTCGAAAGCTTTTTAACAACCTCAGTGCCAGTGATGTGCAAGTCCACAGACTCGGCTTCCTCTGTGGAAGATGTGTTGGAACATTTGAGAAAATCCTGGAAGGTTCTTCCACCATCTGACAACATTCTCAATTAAGGTCAACAGCAGCACCCACCCCCCACCTCAATTTATAGATAAATATTTATTTATCTAATATGGCATATTCATATTAATTTACATGCTGCTGTTATAATTGTAAATTCCTCACAGTCAGCTGAATGAGCTTTAAAGGTTTGGATGGATTATCAGACCTGGTCGTCATTTGTCTCAGGGTCACAGCGTAGTTGTTGGACATGGTGGAAGGACGAAGGATGATGCTTCCATTCCCCGGGTTTTCCTCCAGCATCTGCTCTGCTTCTTGTCGAGTCACGTCAAAAAAACATCTGCAGGAATTCCAAGAATAAAAGGGCAACACTGTTCTGCCAGTGGAAATAATAATGGTGCTCTCTTAGAGCCTCCTGAGAAGTTTGAATACGGTACAAACACAGAAATGTACCAGAAAAGGCTGAATGTCCGCCAGTTAACTTACGCAGGCATCTCGGACTTCCTTGGAGGAGAGTCTTCAGCTGAGCTCAAGGACTGCAGGAAGAGTGGTCGAGGTGGGAGTGCTGGCCGTGAAGGCAAGGAGGGTTCTTTTCTTCTCAGAAGTCAAAACTTCTTCCAGTTTCATGATCTGGCCTGGCAACAGCTGCAGCTTGCTGGGAATCTCCTTCTGCAGGGGCACACAGTTTGTAACTGATATCGCCATCAGATTCAGACAATCTTTAACAACAATTTCGTTAATATTCTTATTGGCAAGAATGTGTGTTTTAAGACTCTTTAAAGGGAATTCCTTAACAGAATATCTGTGTTGTTTGTAACTTTCTTTTTTCCCCAGTCCTACTTTCAATTTAAGGGACTTTGTGCTTAAAATCTCCATGAGCCAAATTACCACCTAATTTTTAACCAGCAAATGCTTTTTCCTTTTCGCCTGCATGACAATCAATAACTTATTTAAAAAACACAGAATATGCAATCACAGGTTGCAGGAATCTTCAGGATGTGTGGCTGGATCACACTGTTTATTCACACTGGTATTTGGAGCAGCTTTGACTACAGAGTATTAGCAGTAATTTTACTAATCAGTTATTGTGTCTAAGTTTATAGATGGTTGTGTTTGTTTGCTTACCTTGACCACAGTCATGATGTAGCCTCTCCACTCCTCTCCTTTATCAGCATTGTCCATCTGCACAGTCACACAAGAAACACACTCATAAATATTACAAAGGAAAAGATGAAAAGAGAACCAATCAGGTAAATTTAGAGAATTAAGGGACCCTATACAGAATTTGTCAACATTCATGTTTTAGAACCACAGTCCAGTTAATGTTGGTGATTAACAGAATTAACAATGTTTTTCCCAAATCAATATAAAGTTGAGAATCAGTTTTAAGAGCAACACACCTTCAGCTGCACCTCCCCCGTTTTCATGACGAGAGTGAAGATGGTTGGCATCATCTTCTGATACGGAGACTCAGACTTCATGCACTTCAGCTGTACCAGTTCCAGCTTCTCCGTGTACTGGCAAACAATCAGATACATGCATGTTTTCTTACTGAAAGTGAGAATGGAGTACAGCTAATTGCCATACAATTACATTGCTTTTCCTCCAAATATTCTGCATCATATCTAAAAACACATTTATCTTAATCTTAAGCACATGTTTTTTTTTTGTGAACTGAAAATCTATGAAATGTAGCTGTTTACTTACTGTGTCCTGTGTGTCATCTGTGTACAGAAACAGCGTAGCTCCTCTGAGCTCTCCATAGTATTTCTTGAAATCCTGGAATTCATAAATGCTTGACTGAATTTCTGCTTTTGATAAAGCATTTACCTTTACGTTGCTGTATCTAAACTACATACTAGTTAAAAGACCACTCTAGTTCCATCTCAACCAACTACACTCGGTTTGTGTGTTCTTTATGCTTCTCATGTCGATCCTACCTTTTCTGTGGAGTTTTTCTTAAGCAGATGCCCATAGTAGTACAGAGGCAGAGCAGTTATGGTCTCCCTCTTTTTCAGCACAACTCTGGTGTTCAAAGACATCGTCCAGGACTCGATCAAATCTACAAGCTTCTTTTGTGCTGGTTTGGTTCAGCTCTGATTGAGCACACTCCTGTTTGTCCAGGAGTTTAGTTATCAACAGTTCCACTGAGTGCTGGGAAATTTTACGTTTTTGCTTCCTTGTGTGCAGAGATTAACTAATGGGTGTTATCCTTAGATGATTATTGGTCTATAAACCTTCAGTGATAGATTTGTTTTCCTGCTTTTCCTCAGTGCCAGAGCTCTTTTGTCCAAAAATGAGGAAATGCTGCTCTGATTTATGAAGACTGAAGTACAGTGTAAATAAAAAAAAAAAAACAATGCTTTTGTACTTTGAACCTGGGTAGAACTCAAGACAGACTGCTTTGCACCACCTGTTCAGGAGCAATGAAGCAAGCAATAACGTGTCCGTGCGCATGCACACACACAGTTGAACTTCCCTCAGTTCCAAGGACATAACACAGCACAACATTCATCCTATGGAGGATCATCCCAACCATTACCTTCTCTATGTAGCCCACAACACAATCCTAAAAACCAACCTTCATCTTCAAAGGTAAATTATAATGAAGACTTATATCTTCTTCCAACAATGTGAATGCTTAAAATTGTAATTGTCCTCATAAGATGACCATACACCCTCCCTTGTCACACATTGTCCAAGCCAACACTCTTAATCTTCAAGACAGATTAATTATTAATTTTATTCTTCACTCCATGCTGTGTTCATGTAAATTCATTTTTCTTAGGGACTTATCTTATTCATATATGAAATGATGGCTTCTTAATTGGATTCATCTTACAAATTGTGCACAAAAGGTAACACATACCTGCTCACAGTCTTCTATCTTGTTCTGACATAAAGTATTGAAAGTAAACATTGAACAGTATGTCCTCACATAGACATACTTTCTGATTGTCATTGTTTCCTTCAGTTTTGATTAATTTCTCTCGTTATGTCTTTATTTCTGTTCCTGGTTAAGAGGCCTAATCATTTTCTTAATTCTTTTTTGTTTCCTTGTCACTTTTTGTATTTCTTGCCTTTGACTTTGCAATGTCTTTTTTTCTGTTTAAGATTTAATAAAATCTTTTGGTTATTAAACTTGCCTGCCTTCCCTTTTCACCAGTTGGTCTCAACTGTAACTAACAGTGAAGCAGTAACACTGTCGTCTGCAGACGTCACCTCTGCTTATTATGTCCCGTGAGTTGCTTAAGCAAGTTAATTTCCCTGCTGTGGGATCAATAAAGTTTGGTCTTATCTTATATAGTAAACAGATGCTACAACACCAGTAAGAAAATGACAGATTCCACAGTTTTGTTAAAGCATTGTGTTTATTACGTGATAACCACTTGGATGAGTGACAACTGACAGATCTGGGATGAAGAAACAGGAACAGATTTAAGCTGGAAATTTCTACACAGTATTGCTTTAAAGACAGATAATGTGATATATATATATATATATATATATATATATATATATATATATATACACCAATACTTTTGTCTGCAACTTGTCAATGATGCTCAACTCACTTAGTCACACAGAACGCAATGATGAGCTAAAGGATTTTATTTGTAACGAAACATATGGATCCATGATACAGAGCCTTGCGAAAGTATTCAGCCCCCTTGAACTTTTCAACCTTTTGCCACATTTCAGGCTTCAAACATAAAACGTGTTTGAAGCCTGAAACTTCTTTAAACTTCTCCACAACAGTATCTGGGACCTGCCTGGTGTGTTTCTTGGTCTTCATGATGCTCTCTGAGCTTTAACCAGAACCCTGAGACTATCACAGAGCAGGTGCATTTATATGGAGACTTGATTACACACAGGTGGATTCTATTGATCATCATCAGTCATTTAGGACAACATTGAATCATTCAGATCCTCACTGAACTTCTGGACTCAGTTTGCTGCACTGAAAGTAAAGGGGCAGAATAATATTACACGCCCCACATTTCAGTTTTTAATTTGTTAAAAAAGTTTAAAATATCCAATAAATTTAATTCCACTTCACGATTGTGTCCTACTTGTTGATTCTTGACAAAAAAAATCAGAATTTTATATCTTTGTGTTTGAAGCCTGAAATGTGGCAAAAGGTTGAAAAGTTCAAGGGGGCCGAATACTTTTGCAAGACACTGTACATCAAGGCTCTGTGAAATAAAGGAAGGCTGCTCAGGATACTTTACTAATCAAGCAAAAGAAGAAAGGTGGCTTTCCCAACTTTCTTTTTTTCTGGCATTAGAAATACAACAAGATTTGTTTATAGAGCTAATCTTGTTTGCAACTGGTTGCAACACACACAAAAAGGGATGCAGTCTAACTACAACTAAGCAGTTTGGGCAAAAAACTGTTTATGTAATTTGTGAGGTTTAAGTTAGTCCTTTTGAGAAAACCATAAACTTTTGGAAATTACAGAAATTGTGTTCATATTTTAAGCTCTGTTGAGGAGTCTGTAGGGTTTAGGATAATGCTGTCATACTGCATTTGGAATATCCACCATATTGATGGCTACTGAATGTGTTTGGTTCTGTACATGAGGGGAGCTACATGTTGTACTCTTTTTTTCTTTTGTACCATTCGTATTTTGTTTTATGACTTGCATACATGATTATGGTGAGATACTGCTGCGTAGCTGCAAAAGTGCTTCACATAACTTTTCACCACTTTCCTGTCTAGTGCATGTACATGTAAACATCTAAAGCACTACTGTACTTCCACCACATTTATCTTGTTTACTTGAGGTCTTTATACTTAGTCATTTCTTGCTAAACAATGTATTTTGCTGCTCTGTTGTTCAGTTTTACTCTTTGTTCAGTTTCATTTGTTTATCATGCTTTCTTGAAGTCCTTCTACATAACAATGTAGTGATTTAAAAGAACTGAATACAATTGTTTTCGACTTCTGATTTCTGAGTTGCTAAAAACATGCATGAAAAAAATGTTGGCTTTGTTTGAGTGATGGAGTAGGAAGAGCTTGCTAGCTTTTAGGTTTTTAAGTCCTGCACTAATCCATTTGTATATTGCACACGTGACCAAAGAGATTTGTAACTGCTTGGCTCTATATGTTCCCACGATGCAAACAAGATGAGAAATGACTGGGGGTGTCTCAGTGGAGGTAGCAGTTGGGATCAGCGGTGTAATCTCATGGATCTAAACCATTCACAAGCTCCAACTTGTTGTTTACTAGCTATAACAAGGATTTTTCACAAGACAATTTTTCTTAAAACCATTTATTCAGCAATTTGAAACTAGTGCCACGGTCAGAGAACATGGCCATCAACATGACTGCCACACCCCACGATGCAAATTGAAGTCCCAAGCTCTATAGGAAAGTGAAATTTAATACAGGCTGAATCTTTTGCACTACTTGTGTTAAAGATGAACCATATGTATCAATAATAATGTCATCAGCTTAAATGTGCAGTTTTTTCCTTGAGCTTCTTGCCCAAATCCTTGATCGTTTTGAAACCCTGGGAACCATCTTTAGTTATCTTCAAACAGTGAGAGTTTACGACCCTCCATGATTACAGTCTGTATTCAGTCTGTTGGTGATTTTCTGAACCATTTAGCATAAATCTATTTTGTCTATCTTGTTAATCTTTGCAATTACATTCCTATCCAAGTTTAGCAACCTGATCCTGCCTCACACTGCTTATAAAAACACTGGCTGTGGAAACTGTAAAAATATATATTTAAAAAAGGTCTTCTTTAATCACTTAAAGCTTAGAGTAACTCATGTCTGTGCTCATAAAGTGTTGTGTAGACATGCACATGGAGGCAAATTTGAACATAACCGTCTTGAAATGATCAGTGAATTAAAATATCTGTGCATGTGTATTCACGCACCAACAACCAGGACTGATGGGTTGTTTTTTGACCCTGCTGTTTCCTTCAGCAGCTTCCAGCTTCACTTTTAATCCGTCATTCTTAAGGGGAGGCCAGGGAGATGCACACAAAGAGGAGAAAACAGTCATTCTTGTCCATTGAGGGGCTCCTAATGATACACCCTCTCAACCACTGACTGAGAGGAAAATGACCACAGAGAAGCAACATCATGTTGAATTTATGAAAGTCTATTAAGCATCTGAGATAGCAGCATGTGTATTTAGTTATTTCTTTGCTCCAAATTATGCCAAGAAATCATGTCACACAAGGTATTTCATTTCAGATTTATTTCAGCCTGTTTGAATTGTTGTCAAATTGTTCTTCAGTTGTATAGACATGAATGACCCAGATCAGTGGACATATGAGAGAAACACACAAGTCAGAGATGTGACCAGATGCAGGTGCACTACAGGTCCAAACCATGATCAGTTGATGAGCTTGGGTGAAAGGTCAGACAGGGTGCAGGCTGCCCCCAGGTGTCAAAACAGGAAAACTGCTGGTTGTGGTGCTCACTGCAGATGTCCGCTCCTGGAAAACAAAACATCTTTAGAGCAGACTCACTTTTATCTCACTTCCATTTCTTTTTTGAGCTTGTTCTAATTAAAAGAATGATAAAATAGTCAATATGCATGGGTACGTTTCTATGGGTAACTATGACTATTTGTGTATACAATCTCCTTTTCTAATGCCTGCAGTGATGGAGGGCTGGTGGTATACGCTTGCCTGTAATGAGAGCTAATGTAAGAGGGAGGCAGGGAGGGGCAGGGAACCTGCCGGCTGAGAGGATGGAAGCCTGGGGAGGTGAGGTGGGCGCCCCTGCTGTGGAGACTATTTGTTTGAGTCAACCTTTATTAACACAGGACCACTGGCTTTGCACATCAGTCTGCTGTGTGATATGGAGAATTCATTGCAGGCTGTGTGTCTGCGCCATCAACCTTGTAATAAACATGTTTCATCCAGAGGGAAAATTATTCCACCCTGGTTCAACAAAACATTGAAAGTGGAGGAACTTTATGACTGTGAAACAATTTCCTCGAGACAATGAAAATAAAAACAACTCAAACTACACTAGTGAATTCACCTATTTTATGTTAATAAAATCAAATGACAGGATTGCGATAATGTTTTTTTTTTTTTTTTATTAAAAAATGATTTACTTTCTTAGAGTCTGGAAGAAGAAAAAAGTAGAAAACAAAAATTTTGAAAAAGCAGATAAAAGTGAATTTACATGGAAACTGCTGATGTTTGCAGTATATTTAAAGAAGCTGATCCTTGAAAAACAGAAGACAAGTGTATATTCAAATGACAACTAATCATTTTAACATTTTACATCATTTATACAGAATTGAGTGAGCAAATGCTTAGCATTGATCTCCAAATCCATAAAATTAGGCTCTAATTATTGAAAGTTTCTAATAAAGTGGGTGGGGAATCTGTTTCATTTAAACCTTAAACATTTTGTAAAAAATGCCAAGAACCAAAGATCTATTAAACAACCTTTGGAAAATGACACAAGTGCCAAAATATTTAAAAAGATCTAAAAAGGTTTTGCACTAAATAACTAACCTGCAAAAAAGAATGGGAGGAAAGAATCGTATACATTTTAAAGCACTTAACTATTGATCCAGAACTGATGGAATTAAAGCCAGCACAAGAGAGAAGTGTTTGATGCAAAAAGAAGTCTCAAAGAACTCCAGTTTCATCAGGAAACCTGCAGGTTAGTCTCGAATTGGATTATTTCAAAGTATGTTCTCTGTTTAAAAAGTATACAAGAGCAATTACATTTTATATTTTGAAAATAAAGGCAAACATTTGTTGAGTGTATGCATATAGGTTACTTACACATAAAAAGCTTTTTCTTTCCCAATAAGCAAACTCAGCTGGATCCTTTGAATTTAGAAGACTGATATCAACTGTTACTTTTTTTTAATACAGCAGTTTATATTCTGTTTGTGATTCAGGACTGAAACCACAAAATAAAGGCCATTTCCTTCATTTTTCTATTTCACTGATAGAGTCTCACTTTCACCTTCAGTGAAATTACACTTCTTTTCTGTTGCTATTTAATTGTGTTCTCATGTGCAAATTTACTGCAGCCATTCATGGTTAAAATAGGAAATGAAAATCAGGTTTTAGGGGTGTACATTTTCACAATGAGAACCATTATAAATCTGGTGAAAATAATGTTTATTCCCTGTTCTGCCTTTGTGTGTACACAGTTTTAATAATAAAAATGCAGAAGTTTGTGCATTTGGTCTCTAGTCTTTTGGAATAGTGCCCCATAGAAAAAGCAAAAGTAGAGAAATTTGGCTACAGTTAAAGTTACCATGTGTGATGTAGGCAACAAATATCTTTTCAAACTTAGCTCCTCACACCATCTGTGAAGCAAAGAGGTGGGAAAATCATTCTTTTGCTCAAGTGCCTCAGATAGATTGTAGGAGCTTGTAGGAATAAGTGAAACGATGATACTGCATCAAATAAAAAAGAACTTGAAGATAATCTGTGACAATCTGAAAGCTGAAGTTGAACTGTATTCTGGACCCTCAGCAGAACATCTTAGTACTCAAACAAATCCACCAACATTTCAAAAAGAAGAAATCAACAGTAATGGTATAGGCAGGTCCTAAATTTAGAATATTGCAATTTTTCTTTTTCTTTCTTTTTCCTGAAACCAAGTTAAAAGCCACCAGTTTCAGTTGCTCATTCTTATTTTTTCAGATGGTTATATAAATCCACGTGATCAAATACATGAATGTTCTCTCTCACCTTTCTTGCATTTGCTGCTGTATTTTCTGATTCCTAGAATCCCACTGATGGAAAAACTGGACTCAGAGTCTGTTCCCATGGCAACAGATGATGCTGATGAAACAGAGGTCCAGTAACATTAGTAAGAGGGGGAAAAACAGATCAGGAGAGCAGAGGCTGGAAAGAAAATACTTACCATCTTCACAGAGCTCAGTCTGGACTTTGTTCCTGATGATCCTGTAAAGACCGAGAGTCCCTCATTTTACAGATCTGTGATGTCAAGCTCATCAATCATGTGTACATGAGATTGTCTATACCTGTTGATGGAGCTGATGCTGGGCACACTATCGTGATCACACACTTGCTCCAGCACCAACCTGTCTCGGATCTCCCAGGCAAACATAGCGGGGTTGTTATGTTTCAGTTGTAGGATCCTTTGCACAACTGTGGGAGTTGCTACTTTGGGCTTAGAACCCCCCATCAGTCCTGGTCTGATGCTTCCTGTCTTACTGTACCTGAATGAACAATGTTGATACCTGTCAGAAGGGTTATTATTCTCAGTATGCTGTGAAAGCAGGTCTCTGCTGTGCACGGAGCAGTAAAGTCCAAACTGGCTTGAAGATACCTGATGAAATGTTCGCACACAACAGCATTAGGAAGTGGAACAACAAGAAAAGACTGAATTCGCCTTGCGATGACCTCACACACGTTTTAAAATACTTGCAGTTCACACAAAAATCAGCAGAATGTAAAGCATCAGGTGACACTGAAATAAATGTGTTAAGACATTTACATAGCCTCAAGGTTCACCTACAAACTCAAAACAGTAGGTTCACTTTCAAAACCTTGTTGCCCAGCAGACCATATTTTAAAAACGATCTGCAACAAATTTGATTATACACACCTTTGTCCCGATTAAAAAGTCTATACTCAGACAAAATGGGACATAAATCCACTTTACCTGGTAAGTATTTTGCTGACACAGCCGTGACTGACGCGCAGGCAGCGGGAGATCTGGCAGGGACGCACACCCTGCTGTGCCAGCTCCACAATACGCTGTCTTATCACGTGCGGTAACGGTCGCCCATTAATGAAGACACCGCCGAGCTGGTTCACACCACTGTTCCCTCATCAAAGGAAAAAGAAGAAAAAGAAAATGAAAACTCAATTTAAAAAGGGCATAGCTCGTAGCAACATCCAGGGATAATTTAGCCCACGACAACAACTCCACTTTACTTACTGTGCGTAACGGTGAGCGGGACGTGTCCGACTCCGAGACGAACTTCCATCACTGGCTGACACTAAAATAGCATGTTCTACTTCACTGTTACACGTTGATTGGATAAAATATAGTTATTTTCGCCAAAAAAAAGTCTCCATTCACATATAAAACTGTAAAAAAAAAAAAAAAAAAAGAAGTAAACAAATCTTTAATCCTTATTCAGATCAGCTAACATCTGCACCTCTAATTAACTTCATGCAGATTCATAATGTTTTGACCTAAACGGAGCAAAGCAAACACATAACCTTATTGGCGTATGTAAAAAGTTAAATCCAGAGCTTGGTACCGGCTCGGCTGCCTCGCTGCTACTTTCAGCACCTGAGTGGTGGACAGCGGCAGGGACGTTGTTTGTGGACGTTCACGTGAGAAGGGACGTCATGAGTCGCCAGAGGCCACGCAGGAGTGAAAATGCATATATGATTTATGTTTTTGATAGATAATGAGTTCAATTTGCTCTACCTGTGTTTTTATTTTCCATAACATGCAATTGTTGCTTTAACATTTTGCTGGAAAGCACAGAATACAAGTAATATTTTAATGTTGTAACGCAACAAAAGTAAGTACATCTATGAAATAGAAAACTATTCTTTGTACTATAACTTAATTACTGCTAATGGTCTTTATGCATTAATCTTAATAAATAATTCAAATGTTTGATTAGCCCACTAAGAGGCTATAAAATTGTGTTTCAGGAATCTGTCACTATTATTGTATAATACAGATTAATAAAAAAAAATAGATTGTTGAATATAGAATCCCGTAAAATGACAACTAATGAAAAGATAGGATTTGGGATTTTTCTCATAATCTCTCTCTCTCTCTCTCTCTCTCTCTCTCTCTCTCTCTCTCTCAATATATATGTATATATATACATACATACATACATACACCAGTCTATTCTGAAAAAGTTGAAAAAAAAAGTCTATTCTATAACAGTTGAAAAATTAGGTCAACTCATTAGATCAATTAGCAACAGGTCAGTGACATGATTGCTTAAAACAAAAAAACAAAACAAAACAAAACAAAACAAAACAAACAGACAAACAAAAAACCCACCCTATAAGGTAGTCAGAGTCTCTCATAAGTAATGATCGGCAGATGTTCACCAATCTGCAGAAAACTGCATCTACAAATTTCACAAATGTTACTCAGCACATAATGCTACAATTTTTGTGTGCATGAAAGAGGGCAAAAAAATCAGTATTGGATGTCTATGTCTTGTCTGTGTGATAAGGAACACTTCCAGAAATCACCATCCTTCTTCTCTGAGCCAAGTTCATTTAAATTGACTCATGAATTGAATTTTGAGATACTCTTTGGGAATCTTGGACTCGACACTCTGTACTAAGGAATTCAGGCAACATTTGGCTTGTTGTCACCCTCCCCTCAAAAGCCTGCATCTCTTATGGTATAGGGGCATAATAGTGCCTATGGAATGGGAAGCTTGCACATCTGGAAAGAAAATATAAATGCCAGAAGGTATATACAGATTTTAGAGAAACATCTAATGTTTCTATTTAGATGTCTTTTTCATGAAAGACCTTACATCTTTCAAGAAGTCAATGTGAAGCTGCATATTGCATCCATTACAGAAGCATGGCTTTGCTGCAGAAGGGTCCTGCTACTGAACTGGTCCGGCTAGTGTTCAGACCTTTCACAAATATTTGGTACATCATGAAATGAAATAAGAAGATCCATATGGAGTAGGACATCTGTCAAAAAACAATGTGCGTTTATAAGTTAGTATTCTGG
This sequence comes from Hirundichthys speculiger, assembly GCA_018398805.1. Lineage (NCBI taxonomy): Eukaryota > Metazoa > Chordata > Actinopteri > Beloniformes > Exocoetidae > Hirundichthys > Hirundichthys speculiger. The sequence goes on from JAGFBZ010000571.1 coordinate 339,642, forward strand.
CATATTCCTCTAAAGTTGTGCATAAAAAAATGTACATTTAAAAAAAGTTAATTCTCATGTGAGTAAAATCATGTATAAAATGTTTAATTTGTATTTTCTCTTGTATTTTTGTCTCTGAAAATACGATTCAAATAGTTACAACCTTAAAAGGTTATGACTACAAAATACAACTTTACGGTTGCTGTTTCTTCATTATGAATATGAAGATACAACTGAGAATTCACCGTCAAAAATTTGTCACAAGGTCATAGGTATCATCCCTAGGCAGTCATTTCATGTCACCACCGAAACAGAAACCAAATTAAACATTTTATATATGATTTTACTCGTATGAGAATGAATACACTTTAATTTACAATTTTTCAAACGTATGCACAAATTTAGATGAATATGCACGAATGCTCATTGTACAAGTGCTCAGATGAGCACTTGTACATGCTCATCTGTCTTAGTCCATAGATCCAGCTCTGCTGAGCAGTTTGAATTCTACATCAGACTAGAATAGTAAAGCATTCCTCTCCCAAAACTCCAGCACCTATTTTCCTCAGTTGCTCGACATACGGACTTTTGTTCAAAGGTGATTTATAACAATAAACATTACTCTGTAACAACTGTGGAGACATGTTGGTGCCAACATAAATTAAAAATAATGTTTTCTTTTCTAAAGATGGCAGATTTCCTTAAATTAAACATTTGACATGTTTTCTGTAGGGTTGTTTTTGTGAATAAAATATGGGTTCATGAGAGTCACAAATCATTCCATTCTGTTTTTATTTACATTCTACACAGAGTGTCTGAATCACAAGTTTAGGAATTGGGGTTGTAACACAATCATAAAATTTGCAGATTTACAGTCTCATATAAGGGAGAGATGAGGATGCTACAGGGACGGATGAGGTCCAGAAATTGGTGTGATGGTTTTTACTCAATAATCTGACAAAGAATTTCATCCAAAGAAAAACAAAGAACTCGTCACTGATTATAGAAAGAGTGCTGGCTGGGGGGGTGACCCAACACCTCTCAACCACCACTCTTTATAAATAATGACAGCATGTAAAGATTCTGGTTCTTCATATTTCTAATATACTGAAATCACATAGTCTGTTAAACACCCAGATGCTGTGAGAAAGGCTCAGCAATGCAGAAGGATCCTGAGGCCACTGAAAAAGAATCGTATGAGTGAGTGGTTGATGATGACATCAAATCAAACCTTTTTATAAAGCACTTCTAAAACAACGGCAGTCAGCCAAAGTGCTGTACAATTAAAGTAGACATTCTGCTGTTCATCTGTCGACTGTGTCCTGGTGAACCGCATCACAGCATGGCGCCAGCTGTTCAGAAGCAGACAAAGAGGCTCTGACGATGGTAATAAATACAGCCTGAAAAATCATTGGAAACCTTTTCCCCTCTCTGGAGGGGATGGCTAACAGTTGTTACTGGCTGCCACCAAAGCAGAGCCCCCACAATCATCAGAGACTGTACCCACCCAGGAAACCATCTGTTTGACATTCTTGGATTCTGAGAAGCAATACAGATCACTCAAAACAAATTAGATGTATGCTTTTCTCTTTAGCACTGATTATACACATGCAGGAGGAAGCCTGATGGTCTGGGACTGTTTTTCTGGATTCAGAGTCAGTGACTTGTACAGAGTGAGAGGCTCTCTGTCTAGTTGGTGAGGGGTTGATTCTACAGCAAAATAATGACCCAAAGCATAAGTCTAAGCTACGAACTACCTCAAGAAAAAAAGAACACATGGTCAGCTTGAAAACATGGAGTGGCCATCACAGTCTCCAGACTTATACCCCATCGAGCTGGTCTGGGATGAGACAGAAGTGTGAAAGCAAAGCAACCAACAACTGCTATACATTTATAGGAACTTCTGCAACAAAGTTTGAAAGAACTTTCTGAAGAATATTTGATTTTTTACTGTAGAAAGAAGTTAATGAGTGTGTTCAGCTGTTAAATCTGCCAAAGGTGGCTACTTTGAATCAAAAACTTAGAATACATTTAGTTTTATAAGTTAATTCCACACTTCTTCTCCTTATTATTATTATTATTATACTTCAGTTGTCTATATGTCCTATGAGGGTACAATGAGACATGAAATGGATATATACACACACACACACAAAAATTGTTTTGTTTAATTTTTGTTCCTAACATAGTGCGAATAACGGGGGGGTTTGGGGGGGTTTAACCCCCCCCCAATTACAACTTCAACCCCCCTAAAGAAGGGACAAATTGTCATTTTTGTCATCTCTAGAAAATGTTGACCCCCCCAATTGTCATCGTATAATTCGCACTCTGGTTCCTAACCTGTCATCGGTCTTGACGCTGGGTTCAATTTTGGTTGTCCAACAATTTCAGGAAACACCGGGTAAGGTCTCTCAATGCTCAATGGCCTTAACTTGTAAACAAGCGTGGTGGGAGCAACTTTTTTTTTCCTTTCTCGGCTGTTTTGTGCGAACTTTTTATCAAATTGAACGGAAACGCGACTTGGATATAGTGAGTCAAAATAGTGACCAAGCAACAACAACATTCATTTAGAATTCATGTTTGACTTGTGTTTGGACTCTATTTTAGCTGCAGTGCTAACTGCTTCTTCCTCTACCGAGCTAACTAACGCAGTAAATGCCGAAACCAACGTGTCAGAAACTTTGGGCCAATTTACAAACCATTTTTTTATTTTAATAGTGGCGAATGACATTTTCAAACCATTTTTAAACATTTGTTCACGACCGGTTTTTAAGGAAAGATTGTGTAAATGAGTCGATAGCCACCGCTGCTTGTCAGCTGTGCAGGCAGTTGCCATCGGGGGGCGCTGTTGAGATGGTCAGGTTGTACTATGGAACATACTGAGGAAAATGAAGATGATGGCCGAGACAGAGTCATAAATGACCTCTTCTTTATTGAGGACTCCAGTAGTTCAGAAGATGAGGAAGACATTAACTTTGGTTACCACAAACGGCACAAAAATGGCAAAGCTCCAAAGCTCATTGGGGGGAGCTCTCCTCCGCTCCTCCTGGCCTTTTCCACCACCTCCGGAAAGGATCTGCAGGACACTCGCTCGACTTCCAGTGATGACTTACACGAGGAGCGAGAGGGGGATAGTGACCATACCATCGAGGAGTGGATGATTCTGGGAGGAGAGGAGCAGGTGGAAGACTCGAGCATCCAGCTCAACCTGAGCTACTGGAACAGCTCAGAGGATGACACTGGATATGAAGGTTTGACATGTTAATAGTATATTGCTGCTGTCTGTCATTTCAGTAGTCCTAGAGCAGATAGATCAGTTCATTTCAAAATACACCTTTCATCAATAGAGTCACACAGTTCTTGATTATAAAAGACTACAAATCAAATAAGAGATTAAAAAAAAAGTTAAAACATACACAGAATCAGTCTTCAGTTGTAGTGATGTAGTCTACATTATGAATTTTAGTGTCCAAACCAAGCGGAGAAAAGGACAGACCCTTGCTATTAGAGGTTTATCTACAGTTTAGAAAAAGACATTTTCTTTTCTCCACATCTGACAGTAAGGTTGAAGAAACTTTTCTGTTTTTGTTCTCATTATGCCATAATGAGAGAGGAAACAAGAGAAAACAAGAGCAGACACCTCTTTTTGTCCGGGCAGTCTACCCAAGATTATTTGAAATAAAAGGTTTTTTTTTCTTTTCTTTTTTCTGTTTTTGTGTTTTGTTTTTTAAAATAAAATAATTGCCTTTTTTATGTCACTATTATTATTTTTCCTTCTATTTTTCTGATTATCTTTAAAAACAGCTTAATGAAGAATTAAAACATAATTAAAAACCACAGTCAAGCACATTGACTAAAACTTATTCAACAACAGTAAGAAAAAAAAAAAAAAAAACATGATTGGACAAGCAGTTGTCATATTTTGTGCTCAAGTAAGTTGGAATAACATGAGAGACACAGCTGGAATTGCAGCCTAGTTTAGTTTTTATTGTTGCGGTTACTTAAACACATTTATACATTATGATGTTGAATATATGACATCTGATATTACTATAAGTAGTGAAGGAAGATTAAATTATTAATATTATTGTTGTGTTAAACTTTCATGACAACTTTAAAGATGATGTTTTTACCAGCTCTTAGCCTACAACTCCATGTTCTTCTTCACAGACAGTACTGTGGAATTAGAATTTAATGCAGATAATTATTCTAACAAGCTATATAAAGGGGGAAAAGTCTCTGGAGCACAGAAATTGTAGGTTTGTTTCACAAATAAATAATAGGTTGTGTAATGTTTAAGAAACTATCTTTAAAAAAAAAAGGAGCTACACCTTCTACAAGTGTACTGAATATCTGGAAAAGATCATTGTGCTTGAAAAAAAAAACCGTGATTTGTAATTTCTTTGGTTTGTTTTTATATGTTTCCATTGAAATTCAAGAACTGTTTTTACAAGCAACTGATTTATGTCTTTTACTCTGCAAAGTTTGCATTTGTGTCTAGCTAGTAACAGTGTTCGCCGTGATAATTTTCTCTATCACAGATATGAGAAATGACGATGTGAAATCGGTCACAGATACCTGGGCTGTATCAGACAAAGACAAGGTAACTTTTATTATAAGTCAAATTTCAAGAATGCTACAAGAGAGCTTTTGTTAAAGCCTAAAAACGTGCACTGGTTGGATTGTGGTAAATTAATGAGAGAAGTTCTTACAAATTCATGTTTTAGACTCTAAAACTGTAGTATGCTTGTTGTTACAAATATCTTTTATTTGTTTTTTTCTTTTCATCGTGTCTAGTATGGTGCTGATCAGCCTCTGGCCAGCCGCTATTTTGTGCCTGGTCGCTCTTTGATCTGTCACATCTGCAACAAGATGGGACATGTTGCCAAAAACTGCTACCTTCACAAGGTAAAGGAAAAAACTCATCTGTAGTTTTCTTACTTCAGTGGGCATTCGCAAAGGCTGAATTTCAAAAAACCACCCATCTTAAAACATATGTATGGTATGTGTGCATTATTTCTCTCTATCAGAAGAAAAATCCCATCTGTGTCCTTTGTGGGATGCAGGGCCACATTCAGAGAGACTGTCCAGGCCGCCCCTGCACTATCTGTGGACGGTCTTCACACAGGCCCGGCCCCTGCAAAGTGCCTCCAGTGTGGAACCAACACTGCCAGCGTTGCGGGATGACAGGCCACCTATGTGATGTGAGATCGCCCATCAATTCCCGCATCAAGCTCCTTAGAGTGTTTGTGTAGGAGAATGTGTTGCCTGTTGAAAGCATCCGTCAGTTTTGTGTCAACAGATTCTGCAGCCTCAGGAATGTGTCACTTTATGAAGTGTTTCTCCATCTCTGCCAGCAGTTCCTTGTCTTCAGTAGAGACAGTTTTTTTGTGCTGTTTTTTTTCCTTCTTTTCGCTTAAAAACGTTTTTTTTTTTCTTCCTTTGTTTTCTTGATTTTCCATAGGCTTGCCCAGATACATGGCGACAGTACCACTTGACGGTGAGTTAAGTTATGTTCATCACTTTGTTTCTTGTATCTTGCCTTAGGGGCGAAATGCATGAGAAAGCTGAAGATTATCAGAGGGATGTCGCACAAAAGTAGAATTAAGAAATCTGGTATGTCTGAGAAAGCGAAGGCTTGACGCATCCTCCTGAATTCATCGTAGCTTATTCCACTGGATGAATGCCAAGCCGGGATGAGAAGGTGTGGCTCTGACAAGCCAGATGTAACTAACTCTGGTATGTGGGTGTTCATGGCTTTCTTAAGCAGACTGCAAGGTTGATCACAGATTTACTGATTTGGAAAAGAAGACAAGGCGTGTCACTTACGTTTCACCCAGTGAGCAACAGTTTGTAATGGAAACATTTGAGAAGGTTGTAACACCTAATGTGAAAAAAAAAAAGAAAATGACAATACAGTCACTATTATGAGTCTGCCTTCCAGACACATGCTAATTGGATGCATAGTAGTCCATTAAAGCTTATAGGCTACACTTAAAAAGCTCATTTGCAAGAGAACTCGTTACTGCTAGTGATATCCATCAAACTGAATTGGGTGCCTTTGACAACACTGGAAAAAATAAAACTAAATAAAACAAACCAACACCGATCAACTGCTATATAGAGTATGCCTTTCCTTTTATTAGCAACAAAACATTCAACAAGAATATCAGAGACATTGTTCTGAGAGAAACTGTCTTCGCTGTCGTGCATTTTCTTTTTGGTCAAACACCTTTGAGAATATTAATATTATTGGAAAGGTCATGGTTGCTTCCATCTGCTGGTCATAAAGTTGGAGAGCTCTCATTTAACATCGCTCATTGTTATCCAGTGGAAACATTTTTTTAATGAAGTGTAAATGGAATTTGGATTCTGAATGTCCATTTTGTTTATGTCATTATGAAACTTCACCACATATCTTCTGTTTTTGGACAGATATTAACTTTTTTTCATGTGGAAATCTCCTTTATAGACAAATCTGTATTGATTGGTATTGAGAAAGTTATCTTGAAAAAGTGGAAATGCTGTATATTGTTAATTAGAAATACAATAGCTCCAACTCCAACTTTTTGCACCAAATATCCAACTTTAATGCACTTAGCTTCTTGTAACATTTAAATAGAAAGTCTGAAACTTAGTTTAGATTCTAGATGATCAAAACTGTATTTGCCATTGAAAAACTACCTCAAACCATAAAGCAGAGTTTCATTTTAGTATTTTAACAATTGTGTTATGGTATTGTTTCCTTGTAAAGGTATAGTTTTGTACATTTTTGAAGAAGAAAAGAAAGAAGTAGTCGTAATGGATACCATTACTGGATAAACAATGTCTTTCTTAAAGGTAGTCATGAGGAAATGCCAGGACATCTAAGCTGTCCTGGAAAAACTCTCATGTCCAAAAGCCCAACCAAGAATGAGCGTTTCAATCACCTAAAATATTCAAAAATGGGCATGATGTTGTAAATGAAACACATGACACGAATGGGATTTAATGTGGTCGAGTCTACTCCCCTCATCACTGATTTTACGAAATCACCGTAACCTCAATCATGTCTAGTCATCTCAACACCTGCAATGATAGAGAAACGTACATCGGCTATCGATCAAATATCTAACAGAAATACAAAGCTCAGACTTCATAAAGTCCATCACTTTCATAAATAAAGCTTAGATGGACCACATATAATGATAACCCTGATGCTGAATTACAGTTTATGTAAACTGTCGATGCAGGCTAATGGAAATGAGGGAATATACACACAGAAAAGATCAAGAATAATTGTGAATTAAATTCATTTCTGATTGGATTGACAGCTGACTTAGCAGAGCAGAAAGATTAAAAAAAATCCTAGTTGTAAGCCTCAACCAAGATAGTGGCACATAATAAATATCCATGGTAACTTATCCACCCCTGCTTTCGTGCAACAGACCTAAGACTAAGTTCAGCCAGGATAACTGCCGAGAGACAACTTGACATTGTAACAGACTCTATACAAATAAAATTGAATTGAATTGAATTGAATAACTGACATATTATGGCTTAACCCCTTAACTTGGTCTTGTGCAACATCTCTCAGGTCTAGAATGACAACAGAATTTCAGAATCACATTAAATATAGGTGGCAAATGCAGAGCGAGGGCAGGGATAAAATGAATAGGAAAGAACTGTCAGTCTGCTGAGGAGTCATTGGTCTATGTTGATAATAACTTCCAAGAAATCAACAAAGATCAGTTTCCTTTTTTTTTTTTTTTTTAATCAGCTCTGACTTCTTCCCCCCCAGATAAGGTTAGAGGTCCCTCTCAGGCCAAGGACCACCTGCTCTCTCAAACGTAGACATCTCCGTGCTCATTGTTACAACTGCTCTAAAAGAGGACACTACGGCTATGTAAGTACTTAATACAAAGAATCTCTCCATCATGTTTAGTGTGCCTTTTGGCTCTTTTGAGCTTTTTTTTTTTTTGGCATTATTCAGTGTCTCATCTGTTTGTCTCTTGTGCGTTAGGAGTGCAAGAGGACGAGGATGGTCAGTGGTACTTTTCCTTCACTGCCTTACGTTTGCCACTATGACACCATGGATGACATTCTCCTGCATCATTCCAGAGTAAAGACAGGAAGCGAGGGTGATGAAAGACACAGTTTATACATTATTTTTCAAACGCAATGACATAAACCTAAAACATGTATTTTAAGTTTTTTTATTATGCTTTAAATGACGGCTCTGACCTTAAATCTTAGTTAAGTTAAAGTTCTATACAGCAGGACTACATTAATGATGATCAATTAACTCTTCTGTACCTTTTTTTTTTTCTGTTTCCAGCATTTGAAAGTGATGGATCTTTTCCTCCCTCAGACCATGAACACTTTTGTGAAAAAACAGGGGAGAGAAGTGACGAGAAACTGTCAGTCCACAGGAGCAGCAAGCAGGAGGCAAGTTGCCGAGCTGGCAGGAGTAAAACATGGCCGGAAAGGCGCAGAGAGAGGCGTGAGGTGAAGCGACGGAGGAGAGAGGCTCAAGCCATGCGGGAAGGAGGGCTGCTGGGGAGGTCCTGCTCTAACTCTGACGTTTGTCAAATGGATCCCTTCAGACAATCCTTTCATGGTCGCAGCCAGTTTATGTTCCCCCCAGAGAAGAAGATGAGGGATGGGAAAGCTGGAGGAAAAAGCAGGAAGAGCAGAGAGGCAGGGAGATGGAAGAAATAAGGGATGAAATGTTGGGATTTTTTATCCTCATGGTGATGTGGACATCAGGAGTGAAAACCTTTTCTCTCCAAAGCAAAGAGTATGTCAAAAATCGAGATGATTTTATTAGTTGTTTGTTTTTTTAAAAGGAGTATTAAATGTGACTGCATAATTTAAGACAAGCAATATGTATCAAGGTCTTTTGATTCATGAATTTGTTTTCTGAATTAAAGAAAAAAAAAAACTACAGAATAGCAAAATCTTTGACTCTCTTCCTCGCTGAATTGGATTTGAGAGCGCTTTTATAACTGAACTTTTTCTGTAAAATACTCACTGTCTTATTTGACTGTTTGGGCTACATTTCATGTTTTTAATTTTTTCAACTTATTTGTGGATATATTTTACAATAGTCCTGCTTTTGCTTTTGACCTGAATTGCATCATGTGTTGTGGGGGTGTTTTTCCTCCCACATGTGATTCCAGTATTTAATGGTTTTCATTCAGATATTTTAAGTTTGGCCACGTACAGATTTATGTTTATCATTGATGCTCAAAATATTGTGTTTTGATTTCATGAAAACATGAAAAGTGGGGTATATCGACATGTATTGGTGTATGTACAGCACATCTACCTGAAAAGCCGCATGAAATCGGTGGGTTTTTCAAAGCGTTGTCTTATAGTATTTCTGCTGTGAAACTACTGAATTATTAATGAGCAGAGCAGCTGCCCGAGGTTTGCCAGACAGAAGTAATCAACTACTAGGAAAGCGCAAGTACAAATCTCTTATGGCGGGTACTAATTTGGTAAATTTCGCTTAATCAATATTGCACAAACGTTTTACATTTTCTCGTTCGAGCTTGTGTCGTTTGCACGAAAGGGTAGTACGAAATCCTCTTGTCAGAGGCCAAATAGTTTTCTGCTATCGACTGATAGCGACTGGGTGGAGATGCGAGACTCCCATTGATTGATCTGCACTCCCCGCTGACCAGAGAAAACACCCGACAGCGAATGCGAGAGGGGATTTAAATTAGACAAATAACGTCCGCTTAACTTGACGGACGAAGTATCAATCTTTCGTCTTATGTGGGTCGAGGTAATCCGCTCGTAGCTCCGTCAAAGAAGTAGTTTAACGTCGACACAATGCGACGTTAGCGAGGTTGTAATGTCGGCACTGCTGGACTTATTTTCCCCGCAGACCTCGCTTCCTGTTAGCCCTGGGCTAGCTGTAAACTCGACATTATGCTAATGAACGAGCGGGTTTAGTTAACCATCGCGGAGGGGTGTAACTTTGCTGTCCGTGGTATCTAGTCGTTGCAGTTTACTTCTAATTTACTCTGTAACCTCTGCGAATTACTTTATTTCACTACCAGTATCCGGGCGACTGTCTTCCTTTTAGTTTGCTAACGTTCGACAGTTAGCCATCTTGCTCGTGTTGACGGATTTAAGTATTTAACTTGAGGTGTCTTTTTTTGGATGGCAGAGATCAAGCGATACTCAGTTGAATTTTCGTGTAGATGTTGCCAGTGAGCTCGTTCGTTTAGGATCTAGAATGTGTGCAGCCAGAGCCTAAACGATACTTTATTTTGCTGTTGGGTAGCCTGACGGTGTTGGCTGCGAATAGACAAAAGGGAAGCGAAGACTTGTTCTGCCGCTCTGGTAACGAGGGCACCGTTGGTAAGAGGGCAGAAATCAGCTGTCTGGCTTTTGTTTTGTTTTACTGCACGTTCATTCAACTTAATATTTATAATTCCTGGTGTACTTTATTTTTTTTCCTTTTCTTTTTTTTAAATTTTATTTTAGTGTGACGAATAAAAAGGCTCTTTCCGTTCAGTTGACCTGCATTTTCAGAGGGAGAGTGGATAGAATCGATGCAGACGGTGCTTGTGCTTCCTTGAATCTGCTGCTTCCACGTCGTATCGTATGATATTATATTATTTTAAGGCAGTAGTTTAAATGCTACACGCACAACTAGGAATAAGCTGTTATAATCAGAAGTAACCAGCTGGGAAAGGATAGCGGTTGCAGAACGAGGCTCCCGGACATCCATCTCCTCATCCTACCTTGATATCACATCCATCCACCACTCCCTCGCCTTCTTCTTCAGCCATGGACCCCCCGAGGACTCGGTCGCGGTCTCGGTCTGGCTTCTATCATTTCGCCATGAACGGCAGCGGTGGGAGCAGCGGCAGCGGTAACGCGATCGGTAACGGGAGCCTGATGAACGCCAGCGGAGGTGGAGTGAACTATCCTCCGCAGAGTAACCCCGGCTGGGCGCTGCACCACGGAGGACGTAGCTACCCGGAGAGCCAGCCGCAGCCGCAGCAGCAGCACACCCAGGGGAGCTACCTGTCCGCAGGGGTGCAGCGCCACTCCGCGCACGGAGCTCACAGACATCCCGGGGCCGGTAAGCAGGTTTAAAGTAAACAGGGCCTTGCACACACCCACACAGGATACACCCCCCTGTGGGATGCAGGCAGACCACTTTCAGCTTATCAGGCTTCGAGGTATTTAACAAGGCTGCTTGGTGTTTTCACTGCCAGCTGTTGCATGGAAGGCCAGCTGTATGCTTAAGGTGTTGCACTGGAAAAATCTGATGTTAAACCTATCTATTACCCAAGGTAAATCAGATTCTTAAAGTTTTTCCTAATATACGTTGCCTGCTTTTTATGGTGTAACATATCATGTCGGCCAGTAGGAGTTTAGCAGGGCAGGATTTTCCTTTTGATAGTCCAAGCATCTTGCTGAATTTATGCAGGTCACATATGTGGTCAGTGAATAAGAAAAGTGTGAGCATGTTTAGTTAGCGTCTGGAAAAAAAAAATTTTAACCTGAGATTTAACAGAACAAAATAGAAATGAACATGAAATCAAACAAATCCTGAAAGTTGTTTTTGGAATTTTGTGAATTTAAAGTACATTATCCATCCATCAGATGAAAGATTCATGCGTTTGCTTTTGGGTTTAGACATCCCACATAATATTTTTCAGTCTGTACAGGATATGTGTTGTTCTTAAGTAAAAGAGAAACTCGAAGCTTTGAAACGGGCTTGTAAATAGTTTGAAATGAAACTCCTCTCTTGATAATAATTACGTTTTCTGTCTTACTATTGTGATAGTCTGACATGGCACAGTTTCCATCCTGGTTTACTCCTCTTTCATCCATAAACCTTAATGGTCTTTAACTTGAATATCAACCTGCTTAGAGCTTAGATTGTCCTAAAATTGTAACATGTGGCCTTCTTTAGTGGGTCGGCTAAGTTAAATTTGAGACTATTGTTTCACCACACAAAGTTGACAGTAATTTTGTGTTGGCACATTGTTGTTTTCTTCCATTTGCGTATTTATTTGTATGGCCCAGTATCAATGGCAAATTTATTTAATTGGTTTCTCACCCTGATAACATCAATAGTTTTTGAAACAATCCAATAATAATAAATAAAATGCACCAAAAAAAAAAGTTTAGGCAGATTTCCATTGCTGACCACTGAGGGCAAAATTTGATTGTATGTTCAAGTGGTACTTCTTATTTGCTTGAGCTTTCTCAACTCACTATATCACACCTCTTTGTGTCATTTGTGCAGTTTGTGTCAGTTAGATTTGGTAGTCTTGAAATTTCCTATTTTTTTTTCCTCTCCTTTTTTAATCATCAATTTTCTGGAGGAGTTTCTGAGATTCAAGCATGTTGTCATAAAGTGTAGCTTTAGCAGTCGATGTTGCATCCCACCCACTGCATCTCATTAAAACCTGTATTTTTCACATCTTCTTTGGTTGTAAGAACAGAACTCTAGATTATGTGGGTAAAGTGAATTGCTTCTGTAAATGTAGCTTGTCTTTACTACATATTGCTTTAAGGTGCTGTGTCTCAGATAAACTGCATGAATAAATTGCTCACTCATTACATGCTGTCCTGCATGGTCATCTGAGAGGGAAAAAAAAGCCATCCTTCACCAGCAGCTATGCTTGGAGGAATAAGGTCATTTCTCCTCACCAACAGCATCTGTTTGTTTAGGCTCACCTTGCCTTCTTCTGTTGCTTTTAGGATTAATTGGCTTTTAACAGCCCGAGTCCTCTACAAAACGAATTGGTGTCAGAAGCTCTAGACCCTGTTAGACCTTACAAGGTCAAAAAGAAAAAAAAAAGTTGCATACCAGTGCATCGGTTCTGCTGTTGGGTAGGGGTGTGAAAAAAAAAATCGGTTTGGCAATATATCACAATTTTCGGCCACCCCATATAATATCGATTTTTCAGCTCCTAATATCGATTTTTTTTTTTTTTTTTTTTTTTGCTGTCAGTATGTTGTAATGGTTACTTAAAGGTGGGGTGGGTGTTGTTTTTTTGCAACACTTTTTACAATATTGCTTGAAAAACTTTTCACATTTCCATTGCACCCACTGAAATAAAATGTTTGCAAAAAAAACTAAACATTTTGGTCCAGTCTAGAAGGTATAATCAGAGAAAAACTCTGACCAATCAAAAAAGTGATCATCACTATTTTGATTGGCTGCCTAATACGTCCATCAAATATCACCCCTCCCTCCCTCCCTATGGTTCATGCAGTCGTGAATCATGTGAAGGCGTGGTTTCGAGGGGTGAGCTGAAGAGGAGGAGGCGGAGCCTTTGGGAGGAGGGAGGGAGTGTATATTTTCAAAATCTCACTTGAGTTGGATTGTTGAAACCGTTTTTCAAACAACACCTACTCCACCTTTAAATGTGCAAAAACACTAATAATAAACAGTTAAATAGTTTTGACTCAATTTGTCCTCTAAATGATAAATATCATCTGATGAACTTATACAGCAACTTGATATTTCATCTCTACTTTTAGTTGTGATAACTGTGTAGAATATTGCAATATATCGTGATGTCATGATATATCATAATATATTGTGATATATCATAATATATTGTGATATATCGTATCGTGATCCAAGTATCATGATACATATTGTATTGCGAGGTCCTTGCCAGTACTCACCCCTACTGTTGGGTTGTCATCAGTTGCCCATTGCTCTGTTGTCTCCAAATACCAGCAGGGCATTCTCGACCTGCTACTGTTGGCAGATGTCATAAGGCTTCAGTTTGGTGTTACAAAGACAAGTGGTAGGGGACGTTTCCAGATCGGTTTCTCAGGAGATTTAAGGAGGTGATGGGATGAATGAGGCATAGATGAAGAAACAGCCATGATTTTTTTTTTTTTTTTTTTGGTTTGCTCCTGGTGATTAAAGGTATTTTTGGAGGGAGACTGCTTGGAGGAAACTCCCGTGAGTTCAAGGACATTCTTCTTGAGATGTTGAAGTGCACATGTTGCATCCAGACTGCACATGTGGTCTGTCAGATAGACAGATGGTAGCGCACTGTTTTTTTTTTTTTTAATCTTTTTTAGATCATGTTTAGGGTACAATTGTTTTTGTCTTTTTTAATTTTTATTTATTTATTTTTTTAATTAAATACCAGTTCTCTTTTTTTTGCGGGGGGTTATTTCTTTTTTGTTGTAATGGTATATATACAAACATACCGGTGTATATATTTCTTTGTTTCTCTTGTATTCACGCTGAGAACTCAAAGAATATTACTTAAGAAAACTTACTTACTGAGCTGCTGTAGTGGAGCTGATAGCAGTAGACTTCTTTTTGTCGTCAAAAAAGAAAAAAACAAGGCAAAAGCCTCAAAGTAATCCCTTCTGGTTTTGGCTTATTTCCATAATGTCGACACTACAGGGTCACTCCAGATTGTAGGATGGTACACTGTAATTAACAATTATTTCCTTACTGTTGTATGCCTCTGTTATGCATAAATAGGCTTATTAAATGTGTGTAAAATGTCAGAGAATAAAATGGAACAGATATTCCCAAAGTAATATGCTTTTTCAATATTTCATATTGAACCAAAAAAAAAGTCACATTTGAGAAATTGTAACCAGCAAAATAATATTTTTGCTTGTTACATATTGCAGTCATTTTTCTAGAATTGTTTTGCTTGTCCATGGATGATACACTTTGGTATTTTTCATAAAAAATTATTGACAGTGAGTTATTAACAGAAGAATAAAAGTTATAAAATAAAACAATAGAAAGCTCGCAAAATGCCTTGGTGTGTTCATACTGCCCTTTCATGATTAAATCAGATGGAGTGATCTGCCTGTGAAGAAGTTGCAATGTCTTCCAGCAATGTCTTCCTTTCTTGTCATCTTATTTAATGCCTCTAATTCAAAAAGTTTTTTTTTTTTTTTTCTTGGAAGGCAAGATCTTGCTCTGGACCCAGGACTGGGATCAGCTGTGATGTTGCCAGATGCACATTTTGTTGTTACTCTCAAGTCTGTATGACTGTTAAAAAAAAAAAAAAAAAATCAACCAGATAATCTGTGCTTTTTGGCATCTAGTGTGGTTTTTTTTTTTCAATGGAAGCTAAAATCAAAGGTAACCAGCTGCTTGTATCTATTTACTGTTGTGTTTTCATTGGGTTAATAAGCATATGCCCTTGTGTCCTGTGATGTTCGTTTTCCTCAGCCCTCTTTTTTTGTATATGAATTTTCTTTTCTCTTCTGTCTTGCCTCTAGGAGGAATGGTACATTTTCATCCAGATACTGTATGCAGCGAGGATCGAGACAAAGTATGAAAGATGACCACTGCCTGGTGTCTGCCTGCTGTGTTCCTGTTTTGAATAGAATTTGCTTTTTGTTGTTGACTCTGTCTTCTCACTCATTCAACTCTTTTGTCTGTCCTTTTTGTTTTCTTTTTTCCCCCCTGAATAACCACCCCCATGGCTCCCTTTCCACCCTTTCCTCTATGTGCAGATGGAGGACAGCCCAAGCCCAAAAAGGCAGCGCCTTTCCCAGCAGTCCATGATAGATCTAAACTCCGCCCCTCCTTCTACTCCTTCCTCTCCCATTCGTCCGTGGGAGATGCCTCCTAGTCGCAGACCACCCCCCCACTACATACCAGAGAGATGCCACACGCCTGTTAGAAACCGCCGCAGGTATGTTTTGTCATGCAAAGACGCATCAATGCATGAAAGACATTTTATTTGATAATGTTATTCTGCTTTAGCATATGTATTATACACAATAATGATAAATTACAGATTTTCAAAATTATTATTTTAAAATAGCTTATTTTGCCTGATGAATGTATAGAAATTTAGAGGTGTTCAGTGAACACACTCAAACCAAAATTTCCTTCAGAGACTTGATTACTGCCTCTTGAGCATTTTAAAATGTTTTCTGAGTTGATTCTGTCTCTTTGGCTTTGTTGGTGTGAAAACAAAAACAAATAGTTGTCACGTACACAGCTCTTCTTTTAGCTTTTAAAAAAAAAAAAGCAAATATGAGTTGAATGTCTTAAAGTTTTAGAGTAGTGGATTTCGAGTAGTCACCCTAAAAAAGAAATTCTGTATGCAGGTAATCTAGTGTCTTTTTTACAATCCAGATGTCAGTATCATTATTTACGCTTTTCCAATAGTTATGCCTTTTATTTATTTTTTTTACTCCTCACCTTAGCCCTCCAATGAGACGTCAGCGTGGCCGGAGAGATCGCCTGACTCGCCATCACCACCATGCTCACAACAGCAACCACCACCATTACAACAGCAACAGCAATCACCACCACCATCACCACCCCAACACACACCATCATCACCACCACCTTCACTCCCACCATGGCCCATCACCAGGCCATCAGGATGAAAATTATCGCCATCCAGCTCCTCCTCAGGCTTACCCACCCTACAGCCAGCAACCTCCTCGAGGGCCGGGGTCGGGACCTGAAGATCGTCCAGGTTACCATCCTCCAAACCCCTCCCCGAGGCCTCTTCACCAGTCACCAAACCTTTCTCCCAGGGTGCTGCACCATGGAGCACATCCACAGCATCCCCACCCATCCCAGCAACAGAGTAGTGTGGTGCTGGACCTCCATGAGCAGGTGGGCCTGGTGTAGCTCCGTTACTAGAGTGGGATAGAAGGGGGGGAAAAAAAAACATGTCACAGTTAAGGATAAACCAGTTTTCATTAGACTCCTTAAAGTGAGAGACGATGGTGTAGTGAAATGTCCTTAAAACCTTCTAAACTTCAAATGCAGCACAAGTCAGCATGAGTATGTGAGAGAAATATAGAGAGCACCTGTGGCTCTGTCAGCTGTTAATGTCCTTGAGCTTTTTGAGAACTCCGTGAACCACAATCAGCATGAAGAAAGATATGGAAGATATGGAAACTGTAAAAGACAGATATGAAAGAACACCTGCAGTTCTGTTATGCAGTACCAGCTGTTCTGATTAATGGACTGTGTGTGTGCAAAAAGCACCGGTCAGTAGAAATTATGAGTTTCGGGGAATTTCCCGGCTCAAGAAATGATAAAGAGAATGTTTTCCCGGCTCAAGTAATGATAAAGAGAATGCAAAGAAATGATACAGAATAGGGTGTATCTTTAAAGGAAAAAGTGCTGAAATGATACAGAATAGGGTGTATCTTTAAAAGAAAAGTGGCACTTTTCTGGCCCAGTGCCGCCACTGCCCCAGATTGTATAAAAGACGGAGCATTTTGTACGGAGATTCAGACCTAGCCCGGGCTGAGTCTCAAGAAGGAGCTATTGTATTGACAATAAAACCTTCATTTTTGACCTTTGAACCAGTTTGTTTGACTTTGTACTTTGAATTTTTAATACTTTGAGAACTTAGAATATTTTTGAGATCATTGGCGAACCAGACACCAATTTTGTCACGACAATGGTTAGTTGTTTACGATGGATAGTGCAATTCTTATAGGCTGTTGATGTCTTGTGAACTTTTGTGTTTCATTTTAAATTAATTAGAGCAACATACACCAAAAATAATACTTTGAGGCAATTTATCTAAAAACAATTAAATGTGTAAATTGGGGAGCTCTGCATGTGGTGTATTTAAAGCTGAAGATGTTGACTCTAGGTTAATGACCAGTGTAACTTAATTTTGATGAAGTCCTGCAGCCTGATCTTGAAAACAGCAGTAAGTGCATTTACATATACATATTACAACAATACCCCAATAAGATTCCTTAGAGGTCTGAATCAAGGCATCTGGTCTTCTTTTTAGTCCTTAAACTGGGGGGGATTTAATGGCAATGCTCATAATGTAATTGGTCTCTGTGCAGCTGAAGGAACTAGTCCTTAATCAGTCAGTGAGCATCACATTTGTTGGTGTCTGTATTCAGGGTTCAGCTCCAGTATCGTATCCTGTGTCTCCTCCTGGAGCACCACCAGGCCTGCCAGCCCGGTCTGCCCCACAGCAGATCCCAGCATGCTCAGTGGTCATAAGTGGGCAGCATTATCCCGTCTGCAGTGTCCCTCCTCCTGTGAGTATTTTTTTTCCTTCCTTTTGAAGAATCTTGTTGTGCGTCATTTTGACATGAACGTTCTTGAAGCATTTTTTTTTAAAATTGGGGTTTTACAATTCTTTATGAAGTATGCAATCAAAATAAAATCTCATTGTTGTTTTTGTTTTTCTCTCTGCTAGGTCCTTCAGACTTGTTCCGTTCAGCACTTACCCATGCCCTACCCATTTCCATCACTGCTGTCCAGTGACCCAGCCTTCTTGATTCCACCTCCTCACCTCACCCATGCCCCCACACACCTTACCCACCATCCACCTCACTTGCCGCAACCTGGACAGTTTGGACCATATCCGGCGCAGCAGGCGCGATCAGTGAGTAGGAGTTTCATGCACTATTCATGTTCTGTTGGTTTTCCATCAAAAGCAAAACTCTCTTGAGTTTAGACACCAATGTGATCTTTCAGGGCGTTATTGAATGTTTCTTCCAAAATTTTAGGGGACTTAACCCCCCCCCCCCCCAAAAAAAAAAAAAAAAAAAAATAAATAAATAAATAAAATTGCCAGTTGTATGAGTGTCATACAATGTGTTATATGCTTTTTTTTGTCATGAACATTGTAAGCGCAGGGTTCTCTACAGAGTTTTGAAGGGTTGGGTGGGCTGCGCAGGACATCAACATCTGCCCATGTATATTTTCCTGCCCACTTGTATATTTTATTATTTATTTTTATTCAAAATAATGAAATCTATTATTGTAACTTGTCTGGTTGCTTTGTTTAAACTGCCTGTAGATGTAATCATGTATTATATGGACATGAATCTGAGTGAGAAGGAAAATTAAGGCATTCTGTCCTTTTAAATGTAAATGGCTATAAGTGAGGGGAAAAAAGAAAATAAAGTGAGCTCAAGACTAAATGATTATAACCAAGTATAACAATTATTTTTTTTATGATCGCCCTTTCTGTGGCTTTAATATGCGTTTTTTTAATTAATTAATTTACTTTTTACTGCTTAGTGAAGCAACCTTTTTCTTGTTTTTGGTAAAATATTTCTTATTATTATGAGTACCTCTTCATTTATCAGACATTGTCCTTGCTACACTTTTTTTTCCCCTTTTCTCCCCAGCCGTTACAGAGGATAGAAAATGACGTTGAGCTTCTTGGAGAGCAGCTCCACATCAGTACTGGGCTTCACTATTCCCCTGCCACCCACCCTGCCCTCACCCCACACTCTACACAGCTCCACTTCCTCTCCCATGATCCTTTGCCACAGGAGTTCTTTGGAGTGGTAAGTATAGAGAAAAAAAATGGATTAAAAAATGTTTGTGGGTAGCCATGTATATATTTCTACCAATAGAGTGCTACATATAATTAACAGTTGTTAATTTTTCTGTAGTCATATCCAAACTTTATTCCACGGCGTCTCCCTGGTCGACGGTACCGCTCACAACAGCTTCCACCTTCGCCTTACCACCCTAGCCTCTTGCCTTACTTCCTGTAAGTTGATTGCAAAGTTCATTTAATATAACAAGAAATTCAAGATTTACCAATTTAAGTAGGTGAAGATATATTATTGAACTGGGTAAATGGTTATAGGATCTAAGACGCCATACTAATTTTGAGATGAGTTTTTTATCTGAAACAAGAAAAAGGATGTGCATCAAATAGTTTGTTGGGAAAAAAAGCAGATCCATTAAATCCATTGGATTTAAGATGAAAATGGTAAAACATTTCCTGAGACCTCAACATAGAGCGAAATAAAATGATTTTTTTTCAGTTCTTTTCAGTGATATTTTCGTAGTTTAATCTAGATTAACTAGTAATCTTAATAAATTTAAAATGATTTTCTCCATAGGTCAATGCTGCCAGTTCAGCCCACAGGTCCTGCAATCAGCCTAGAGCTGGATGTAGATGATGGAGAAGTGGAGAATTATGAGGTGCGTTCTCTTAACTGCTTTATGTTGTATTTTTGTCTGTGTGCCTGCTGGAGATGGTTGTTCATTCTCATTGCTCATCTTTTCTCACAAAGGCCCTCCTGAACCTTGCTGAGCGCTTGGGAGAGGCCAAACTCCGAGGACTAACCAAGGGAGACATTGAACAGCTTCCTTCTTATCGATTCAATCCAAATAACCATCAGTCTGAACAAACACTGTGAGTGTTTCAGAACCACTTCACTTCCAGATAAGGAGAAATTAATTTCAAGGCAGAATGACTTTGGTTCTGACAAGAACCAAAGTCTTATTATTTTGTGACACGGGGAACAATTTCAGTTACAAGTTTGATTTACATATTTGATACATATTTGTAGATTTTGGTTGTTTTAAGTTGGCTTCTTTTCTTAAATGCAAATTTAAAATAAATAGATAAATAAAAGGAATAGTGCACCCTTGAAATGTTTTTGCCGAACACATTTATACTCTGTAAGATCCACCTGAATGTATCATTTGCCATGTGAACAGTATGCGTAAACTTTTTTTTTTTTTGGGTTGGTGTACTCTGGTTGCAGGTGTGTGGTATGTATGAGTGATTTTGAGCCCCGTCAACTGCTGCGAGTCCTGCCCTGCAGCCACGAGTTCCATGGAAAGTGTGTCGACAAGTGGCTGAGGGTGAGTTGACACGAGTGTATACCACAGCTGACATTGTCTAAGCGCAAGCTCAGAGCTTTATTTATTCTGCTCTCATCACAGTTTGAGTGTGTTTGAGTAACTGAGTATCTGAACATGAACTGTGGCTTCTTGTAGATTGCCATCATGTAGTTGCATTTTGAAACTTTTTTTTGTGAGATGGTATGAGTAAATTTTCATATGCGACTTAAAAAAAATATCCTGTATGTCTGAATGTTTTAATTTTCTTTATTTAACCACTGAAACTGGATTAGAGGATGCAGCAAAGATGTGTGCATGAGTGAGGGCTAACGTAAGGCTTCAGTTATCACCACCCAACAAGGTGGAAACAAGCTACAGCTTGTCAGTCCTCCTGTTAATCTCCTATGCCACATAGAATGATCAGTTCATTTTCAAAGTTAAATATCACTGGGACCATTCTGGGATATTGCAGCCCCAAACATGGGCCATGCAACAGGGCAATAATCCAAAGTACCTCAGAAAATCTAGAACAGTGTCTGAAAAAGAAAAGGTGTTACGATGATCCAATCAAAATTACATGATACAGGCTGGACATTTAAGAGCGCTGTTCATGAGAAATGCCCATGAACCTCAGTGAATTTAGGAAACTGAAATTGAAAATAAGTGGCTGCAAAATTAACCCAGAATGACTTGAGAGATGGAAAACATCATACAGTAATTTTCTTATTCATGTGATTATACATCCACATGCGATCTCTCCACTGAAAAGCTTAAAAAAGCCTCTTGAACACTAAGTTTTTGTGTTGTGCTCTCAGTCACAAGACTCGTGGAGTACCGTGGGGCCAAAGCCTCAAAACTTTAGCCCTGTGACCCTTGATATGGGTCATAACAATTGCAAATCAATACTTTTTTTCAATTGAGTTGAGAGCATTCCTAGTTATAGTGATTTAAATATTGGCTATCATTCCTGAAAACATGGCTGTTGAAGAACTGCTTTTAAAGCCTAATTTGCTGTGTTTTCTGTCCGTCCTCAGGCCAACAGGACATGTCCTATATGCCGAGCTGATGCCTCAGAGGTCCAGAGAGACTCAGAGTGACCACAGGAGGGAGCCAGACACTCCGTTGTCTGTCAAACACATCCAGCACTGCCTGCTCCTGATGAATTGATACATGTGTGTAACCGCACACGTGTATATGTACACACACACAATAACGTTACGAGTTTGTGAGGCACATTCTCTTCCTTTGCTTCATTCCTTAAGATATTTCAACCTACATTTGATGGAGTTTCCATCTCATGGCTTCCTCCACTCTGTTCCTTTCTGTACATGCACACAGATCCTCATATTTTCAATGTGTCCCTTCTTCCTGGGGCTGTGTGTGTGTGCATGTGCGCGTGTATGTGTTTATACATACATGCACCACAACTGTGCAAGCATTTTCTTAGTCAGCCCAGTAATGCAGGGCTGTGGTACATGACTGTGTTTTCAGTATGTGTGTCTTTTCAGTATGTGTGTATGTTGGTGTGAGAGGTTTTTCAGTATCCTGGAGCATGCCTGAGTTTTTGTTGTGTAACAGACAAGTGTTTTTTGCTCTCATGAGTGACTTTACTTCCTGTTTGTATGTTTATGCACTGTCTGTATGCATACTGTGTGGATGTATGTTACTGACCCAATTCTTTCTCTAGTTTGACACTAAGGGTCCATGCTGCCACTATTATTATTATTATTATTATTATTATTATTATTATTATTAATTTTATTATTGATAAAAACAGTAATAGTTTATTGTTTTCCTGTTTGGCAGTTACCTCATCATTCCGGTCACTCATCAGAAGTGCTTCACAGCACTACTTTGAAATTAAGCACATGTATTTTTTTCCCTTTCTTTTACAAGCAAAATAGGTTTCTGTGACTTTGCAGTGGCACATGTTACTTTCTATCTATATATAAAAAAAATATATATATAAAATATATACTGTATAAATCTATGAATATGTACACCAAATAAAAGGCTTGATATGAACTTTTTAAACTTAGTATTTTGTATATATATATATTCCTTTTCTAACTAGATTTTGAAACCTGGAGAAAACAGTTTTGATTGTGCTTTGCTTTGTGCCAGATTTAAAGGTGTGGTACTATTAAACATGGCACTGACTGCAGACTCTTGTTGTGGGTGGTTCCATCTTTCCACGTTTTGACCAGAAGGTGCAAAAAATCAAGTGACCACTAGGTGGTATTACAACTCTTTAAAACGTGTCCAACTTGGGTCTTTTCTCATATTTTAGCTTTCATGACCTATCCTCAGTTCAGCACTAATGTGAAATGTGTGTTTTTCTTTTTTAAACTTAACATGGTAATCTTTGAAAGTTGAATCTCCACACACTGTTAGCAACGAGCTAATTTTTGGACCTCACTCTATGACTGAGTGAGTGCATGGCCAAATAAGACACTTCTGATGTTCCCTTAAGATCCATGACTCTGTAGTTATACATACGTATTAGTGCAATTTTGGACTCAAAGAACCTAAAAGATTGTGTCAAAATTCTAAACCTTAATTCAGCTACTGAGGAATAAAAATGTAGACTAGATTAAAGAAAAAAAACTAAAGTCATGAGTGCAGCAACTGAAATGATAATTTTCCATGAATCTGAAAGAAAGTAAGAAAAAATACTTCTGCAGACAGACTGGCCATCTCTCGTGGCCGGACGCGTCTGTTCAAACTTTTTTTTTGACATATGTACATGTGTCAACATCACTGTCCTGTTTTTTTCTGTGCTGTCAGTTGATTAACAGAAGCTGTGTTACTGTACATGCTAATGCAGTATCTACAGCTGAGTTTCAAAGGCCAGGTGTCACCTCTAGGCTTTGTTACACAAATGACTCCATTTTAGCAAGCAAGTTGCATGGAACCGCTTGAAGCGCACGGAATACAAATGTCACTGTTTTTAACTGGCACAATCAGCAGAAGAGTGTAATGCAGTGCACCTCAGGACAGTGAACATGTTCTCTTTAAACATGTTGAAGGATCTGGGATTCCTCAGAATCTAAAGTCTGGGGCTGCTGGCTGGCTTGCTGGTTTAAGCAGGCGGCCCATGTACCGAGACTACAGTCCTACAGCGGTTGCAGGTTTGACTCCCGGCCTGTGACCCTTTGTGCATGTCTCCATTCTCTCTCTGCCCCACTTTCCTGTCTCTCTCACTATGAATAAAGGCCACGAGAGCCACAAAATCTTTAAAAGAAAAGAAAAAAGAATCTAGAGTCTACACAAGCCCTTCTTGTACAGACTGTAGCTGCGTGTCTTAAAGTTCAGAATGTTTTTAAAGTGTTAACCTCCAAAAAATGTACTTTTCAACAACTTCAGCCTCATTTGTGATACAGATGGGCTCAGTTAGATGTCTTGATTTTCAAAAGTCAGCTGTAGTTTTCTTGGTCTTGGTGACATGTATGAGCAGATGGTTCCTACTGGAGCACTGCACAAAGCAATGAAAGTTAATTGAAGAAATTATTTTTGAAAGACTTCCTAAATGTTTGTGTCTGGGTGTATATTTTTGTGTATTTAATCAATGTATAATTTAAGTATTGTTTATGTTTAATAGATGCAATTCTCTATAAAGCTCCTTGAATATACTTTATATTTTGGGTATTTGAAACATCTGCATAGAACTGTAGATGTAAGGCTTTTGTTTAATGAGAACCCTCTTGAAGCAGACCATGATGGCTGTTTTCTACCTCCTCTTTCTTTCAGAAACCCTGCTCTCCCTGCACTTTTTTTCTTCAGTTATCTGCACTCACCACTCTGTCTTCCTTTAATGCCTTTTACTTATGCATCGTCCCTTCCAACCTCCTCCTCTGCCTCTTTGCTTCTGCTGTGATCACCACCCACTCCTTTAACTGGGTTCCGCCACACTGAAGTGGAAGTGATGGGGAATTTTTGTTTGAATCTGTCAGCCCAGTTACTTCCAGAGAACTCTGTTTGCCGTGTTTTATTTTCTTATTTCCTCCCTCTCATTTAAAATTTTCAGACCAAGGTTGTGCTAAGTTTCCCAGACATTTTTAAGGCAGATGAAGTTGTAAATTTCTGTTAAATCCAGCAGTTTGCAGTTGGACCATAAGCTTTAAAAACCACTACATAGGACAGAAATGAGTTGAGGTTCAATTTTGACAGTCACCAGACTCATTTTTAGTAATTCACTTTGTCTTTTTTGTAAAATGCTTCTTAGTATATCATATTCCATTTAGACAAGAAATACTTCTCCCGTATTTTTTCTCTTCTTCATTTGAGCTTTAGCAACCCAAGAGCAGTCCCACTGGTAAAAGTTCTGGTTTGAATGTTCTGTTTGGTTGATTAGTTGCGCTCTGGTCACTCGTGGGTGTGTGTGTCGTCATCTGTTCTGTCTTGAGGCTGTGCCCAGACATGTTCCAGGCAGCTTGTCCCACGATGACTGTGAGGAAGAGGAGTTTTCTCTAAGTCTGTCATTTTCAGATCCGAGTGGAGGAATGAGAAAAACATTTCTGTACAAAGACCTTACTTGAACTTTTTTGAAGGACATTTGGCAGCTTTGCAGGAAAAGCTTCTGTATGCCCTACAGTGGTATCCTCTGATTACTCTATATCCCTAAGAAGGCTTAGTCGTTTTATTTATCTGATGGACCTTTTAACACTTAATACATAAGAGAAACAATGCAACAAATTAAATGAATGTATGGTATTTAATTGAATCTAACTTGTGCCCTTCATTTAAATAAATAGGGAAGGTTTGTTCTTGCAGTGACTAGTTGGAGTTGATTTTTGAGTCATTTGGTAGAATAGGTTCAGGTTAGATCAGTGGTGCGCAAACTGAGCACTCTGGTGGTACGTGGGGGAAGGTCATGACTTTCCACATTTTCACTTAAAAAAAAAAATCTGAGAACATGCAATGCGCTATAAATGCAACATTTAAAGCGAAATGTTCAGCTTGAGATGATTAAAATTGTGTCTTTTATACAAAAATATTTGTTGCATATTCAGTTGCAGTGCAGATGTAACAACTTTTGAGTGTGTTTATTTTACTCCGTATTAGAGTATGAGTACTCTGTTGGACAGAGTTGCAAATGTCTGAATTCAGTAGAGTAACAATTCAGGTAATAAATAACCACAATAAGGAATAAACATCTGTAAGTGTTTAAAGCTAATTGATAAGCCATATATGGCTACATTTTAAAATTGGTCATCAGGGTGGTACTCAGAGAGCTGAACAGTTAATACTGGTACGCAGTATTAAAAGTTTGAGAACCACTGGGTTAGATGAAGGACACTAAGCTAAAACACAACAAAACAAATGCGAATTGATTGTATTCTCTCAAAATTGCATGTGAGGGAGTTGTGCATGCAATTGGTTATCATTAGAAAAGCAAAAAAGAACTATCAACATATATACAATATTAGATAAATACTTATTAGTGGCTCAGTAGGTCTTTTACAAAGTAATAAATAATGATTAGTCACATACCCGCTGAAATTTTAAAGAGTTTTTTTCTTTTCTCTAATGAATAGCCCAGAGGGCTTAATGCTCCTGCTGTCTCCACTCCTCTCCTCATGCAGCATTTCTTGTGTGCCGATGTGAAACTGGATTCGTGTGTGAGCAAGAGAGCATGTGTATATTATGCGGCCTGCCTCAAGCTGACAGGGTACATGGATTCTCCATCCTGCTGGTATATAAAAAGAAAGTGAGGGCATCAGACTCTGCCCGCTTCACTTGCCTTCACTCGCATGCCTCGCCTTTCTCCAGTTCTTCCTCCCATCTTCAGTTTCACTCCCCACGCTCAGCAGCGTGAGGGTTAAATGTGAACATGTGAGCGGGGCGGGTTGCTCCCTTCCCGTCTCCCTGAGTGAAGTGTGTGCAATATTTATTTCATAGGGATTCCCCTCTCTCTGTGCTGGATTGCTGCCGGCCATGTTATCAAGTTCTGAGCTGTCGGAGGACATCACTGTCACTCGTGGAGCATGAGACGTGTGTGTGTGTGTGTGTTGTGTGTGTGGTGTGTTTGGGATAGAAATACTGTAATAGTTGGGGCTTTTCGGGAGAAAGGCAAAGTAAGGAGAAAGCCTTTCAAATGTATGCAGTATAAAGTCGAAGATAAGCAAGCTCAAAGGCAAAATGCATCATATACGTTTATGATATATTGTATATATACAATGTGTGGTGTACAGTACACACGCACACAGTCGGACCCTCTGGTTGTCTTCCCAGTCTACTGGATAATTCCCTCTCCAGGGAGCTGGTGTGAAGCACAAAGAGAAGAGCAAAGTCATTTGTCAGAGTAGAAATCTTTCTCTGTTGTCTGTATGCTTTACTATCTGAAATGTGGTCGGGGAAAAAACGTCACTTTCATAAAGACCTTTTGTGTTTAAGTGTTGCCTTGTAATTACGTCATAAGACAGTCAGATATGTATTGAGATACACAGGTTGAGAACAGAACGATTTTAAGCTGAATAACTTGTTTTGATTTGTGCAGCTCTTATTTATTCACTGCAGATATATGGTTTTATAAATAAAAACCCATTTTGGATACACTGGATATTGGTTATTTACCTTTTTAAAAAATGTATGTTATCAAAAGACAATTACGGGGATGTTTGGTACTTAATAGCTTAAACAAAAATTTCATAGATCTTTTATGGCTTGATTTTTTTTTTCCTTTGTTGTAAAAGACATACACACTCGTCACTGAAATACAGAAATATTTAACCACAACTAATGTATGTCCAGTATTCTGCCATTAAGGCTTTCACTCCCAGTTCCACTGCAGCATCATAGATATTTAGCAATAAATTAAGCAACTGATGCTGAATTTACCTTTGACCTCTTAAAGTTGTAGTTAACTGGTCATCAGAAAAATTATTAAACACTTGCTATTTATCCAATACCAGCCATGTTATCTTAGCTGGTAAAAGTACTTTTCAATTGATATAAAAAATGAATCATTCAACTCTATCTCTCAGGTCAAACCCATTTTCAAACTGTCACTGTGATTTCAGGGAGACCAAGGAACCCATCACACCCAGCACCACTGCCACACATTCTCTTTATTTTGTAACGTAATTCCTTTTCCAGGCTATTTTTATCTAGTTGACAAATGTGTATTGTTTTTCATAACGGGTGGTTTGAGAAGTCACTGGTGTTGTGAAAGGTGTGATCCCAAGATGATTCTTGTAGTTCTTTGAAGAGTCCTGTCCCTGTTTTTTTTCTAAATGCCCAGCTCCAAGTATCCTCCTAAATCTAACCCTAAAACCCAGACCTGATGTAATTACTTTTAGTCTTAAGAGCAGTAGCTGTGAGTCTGAACAATGTCTTCATAAACAGATGTGTCCTGTTGTCCGTCTGTGTTTTTAGTTAACACTTTAAAGCTGTCACATCACCCATGGTTTGATATTGCACATCTGGTGCCAGTTTACTTGATGATTTTGTTTCAGGCCAATTTTTTTTTTTCTTTGGTCTTGGGTTTTATGCCCGCTCGCACCGTTATGTCAGATCACACCACAGAAATGCAATTTATGACCAAGTGATGGTTTCAAGGCAAAGTTTAAAACAATGAAAATGGAAAAGTATTGCCCTGTAAGTCATGGAAAGTTGACAGTTGAGGTCAAAGTGGCCAATGGGCTGATATGAGTCACATAAGTTACCATCTGACAATGATGCTGGCTACAGATTGTGTCATCACCCAGCGGATCTGTGAGATCCTGGGTGTTTCAGTGCAACAGGAGGAGCTGAACATGCTGCTGTTTTGTGTTCTGTGGAAACCTCACCTAATGTATTCCTACAAATGCTAAAAAATACGGATAACACAGTCTCAACTAAACTTAAGGTTGTATATCGATAAGCAATAAGTGATGATTTCCTGAAGCACTGCTATGTATCACTATAAAAATGTTTGTTGTCTAAAATAAAGAAATAAAGGCAGACTTTTTCCCATCTGGGTCAAAACTATACTTTCAAAGTTGTCTGAAAAAAACACTATATTTTAATGACAAACGTGCCAACTCACATATGTAAGCAAAGTATGTGACTGGCCTTAGAAACAAGAATATAGACACGTCAAAGCATCAACCAACATTCTCGTACATTAAGGAACTTGGAGATGATTGCCCACACAGATACTGTAGGTGACAATGTGTGGTGAATTCAGTCGACGGGTCACCAAGCATTATTTTCAAAACATGCTCATGTTAACTTGGTTGCTGGCACGTACCGCTTGTCACAGATCACATTAGGCTATAGATCAATAATGAAATACACAATATTTGCTCTCTGAGGATTTACTATGTTGAAAAGTACCCTTTAAGCAACCTGATATCTAAGGTTTAGAGGAGAGGGATCATTCATCTTCCAGCATCCTTTTTTTTTCTTTCTTCCTTCTAAAGACCAGTTCTATGCCATTGTGTCAACATGGAACAATTCTGGACTCAAATTACTCAATAATCCTTTGACCCTTTTATTACCATATGAGAGAGCTCACATTAGCACACCTCCAAACTGAACTAAAAATATTTTAGAGATAATTCCATTCCAAAATAGACTTTTCCTCTGAGATTGCCTGTGGACATGGTAGCTATGGTGCTGATCTCTATTTTAGGCACAAATTTGTAAGTCAAGTCAAGAAATTAGCCTTTTTCATTAAGCAGTAGTTTGAAGAGAGTGACAGAAAAAGTCCGCTAAGAAAAGGACAATGTGCAACAAATGTTTCAAGTCAAATCATGAATGTGATGATAGTATGTCTTCAATCTCCCTTGGTTGCACAAAGAATAAAGCTTTTCAAATGATTGCAATGACAGCACAGAGAGACACAGGATCTAAGCAGTTCAGTGCTGTTAGAAAATGCAACAAGAGTAGAACATGTGCTCAGGTACACTTCACCTGTTGGATTAAGAGCTGCCATCCAGTAGCTCCAAACAACTCCACATTTTAATAATCAGGCAGGGAACCAAGCAGCAGTGACTATTTTCATTAAATATTCCAACCCAAAATGTGTATTTATGGCTACACTGAGTTCATTACATGTAACAACACGGCAGATTTTTTTTTCCTCAGTTATTGCGGAGATGATTTGTGTCGATTGAGTTTAATGTTGAAGGGAAGGGAGACGTCCAACAATTCTGGGGACATTTCCATAATAAATACATTACTTTGTTATTAAAAAAATAAATGGCAATTAATGTTTTCCCCTGCTCAATTTAGTATGTCTGTGTTGGATTATAGCAGTGTTTTATGCATGCATAGATAGAGCTGGGAATCATTTAATATTTTTTGATATTGGTACCAAAATGTTTACCTTATTTACGATACCTGAATGATACTTTTTTTCAATACCGCTTTATGAAAATTTCAGCATACAGGAAGTTTAAATATTAATGGTAGGTCGGTGGGCAATTGATCATAAATGAATCAAAACAGTCATTCAGAACTTAACACAACAGAGTCTTGCCCGTGTCCATTATTGCAGTTGTTTGAAATATTCAATAAATGAATATAAATTTTTAATTTGTGTTTATTTCCCTTCAATTATTTTAAAAATCACAAATATGTGTACAGTTGTAATAGTTGCAACTTGGATATCATAGTTGTCAGTTACTACCAGGAGGATGAAGATAAAACAAGGGTGGACATTTCAGCAAGAAGGCGATCCCAGAGATACAGGAAACTCAGCTGATTTCAGAGACGACAGAAAATAAAGCTGCTAGAATGGCCCAGATAATCACCGGAAAAATGTATTGAAAATTTTATGAAAAGAACTAAAGATCAGAGTTCATAGAAAAGGCCCACCGGACCCTCCAGATTTGAAGACTGTTTGGAAGAACGGGCCAGAATCACACCTCATCAATGCATGTGACTAGTTTCTCCATAGAGGAAGGCGTCATTTTCAACAACAACCTTTTATATGGAGCATTAAATAAATTTCAGTAATCATGTTTAATACCGTTTCCTGTATTTCACATTATTACCCATAAATAAATGTATGGACATCTATGGTTTGAGTTTTTCACATGTGTGGATTGCAGGGGTTCTTATCAATATCTGGTGAAAAATTAATGTCGAAATTTATTTGCTGAGAAAAATGGTGAAGTGTTCCTTCTCTCTCTTTTTCAGTTTTTTCTTTATGTCTGCATCATGTAAAAGTAGTACCGCTGAATTACCATACCATTACTGAATTGTGGATGTAAAAGCAAACATCAGGAGAATTTAGAAAATTCAAAAGGTTAAAATATTTATTGCCCATCTTCCTGGCTTATTAATTCACAACTGTCAGAAATATTTGGTATTCATCTGAGGAGTCATTTCCTTTGGGCCTGATCTTAACCTTCTGTGGCTCATTTAAAATCTCTGCTCTGAAAATAGGAAATGAAGATGTTTATGAGTCATTTTCAGCCGTTCATCTTCTGTTTAATTCATTGTGAGTGAGTCACCAGTCCAGCAACAGAGACAGATCCAGCTCTGCAGTGCTGACACACCAGAGTCATTCCAGGAGACAGTATGGGACATTTTATTACTCGTGGGTGTTCATGCTCATGTAAGACACCAGGGGATTTAAAACATAAGGCCACATTTGCATGTCACCTCAGCTGTGAGCATTGAAAGTCCTGACCACACACAGCCATACAAGTCTGAAAAGAAACATTCACACAATCTGGGCTTTTACACAAACAAAAGGTGGGCTGGCCCACTATGAAACAGTAACCTTTTTAGTTTATTCAACTCGCCATAATTTTCGTTACAAGCACATTAAACTGAACGCTGATCTTCTGTAGAGATACTTAATTTTATATAATAACAATAAATGAGGCCACTTATTATTATCAAATTGTCCAAAAGAGAATTTAAACAAAGTTTTAAATGTAATCGAATGTACTTGGAGCTCTTAAATCAGTAATTCTATACTATATGGTGTTTGCATAATTTCCCCTTGAAATTAGTTTTAAGATTT
The DNA here is from genome assembly GCA_018398805.1 of Hirundichthys speculiger. NCBI lineage: Eukaryota > Metazoa > Chordata > Actinopteri > Beloniformes > Exocoetidae > Hirundichthys > Hirundichthys speculiger. The sequence goes on from JAGFBZ010000571.1 coordinate 371,141, forward strand.
GAAGTAAAAAGCATCTATTGGGATAAATAAAAGTATTGTCATTACAAAGTAACTACAATGAAATATTGTGATGGCTAAATCCATGTCCACCACTCTAAGGTGGTAACTCTCTTACTGGTCATTGTTCATTCAGTCAAACAAGTTACCTTAGTTGTAAATCAGTTTTATTGAGTGATTTGAATACACGTATTCTATTTGTTAGCGTGCACATTTAGTTCATTTATGTATTTTTATCAACTCATTTTGATTTGAGTTCAATTTTGTTTCTTTGACCTCTTTTACGAGCTCAATAATTTTTGTAAATATAATTTTGTGTGGGTAAAATAAAAAAAAACTATTTTTCAATTCCTGTGACTCCTGCTTTGCAACTCGGTCCATCACAGGCCCATTAGATACAATAAAGACTTTATAAACGTGAACACTTTTCTTAAGGTTTTTTTCTTTGTGTCTTTTGGGATTTAAAGGTAGGGTAAGTGATTTTAGAACACTTTTTTTTTTTTTGCCACATTCACAATCTGTTAGCCCTGTGAGTACACTAAAAAAAACAACTGGTTTTCTTACACAACCCTGGTTCTGTAAACTGGAAACAGTGGAGACAGTGTGCTTGTCAAACCATAACAAACATTGCTCCAGCCAATCACTGATAGAGGCAGGGTTTGTGCTTTTGAAGTTGGTTTTGCTTTGGAAATGCATGTTTATGATGGGGCAGGGTTTCTCGGGAGCACTAGAGCCAGGAGCCAGGTGTCTGGGTTTTGTTGATTTTATTTTTTTTTTTAAATATCAACAGACCTGATGTCATGCAGAAATTCCTACCACCACCTTTATGTGATTCTATTTAATAATTTCAACCCTCACCCACTACTGTTTCAAGGTTCCAGCCTTTTTTTTTGTGTCTGTGCAGATCAATAGACAATACTTAAAAACGATCAAAAGGACACAGAAAAAATTGAAGAAAATAAACACTAATAGGTGTATTAAAAAGCTGCAACAAGAAAATCTTCTGAGATTCTGTTCTACTGATTCTATCCCACTGCTGTGATGCAACGCCCAGCTGTGATGTGATATACAGAAATTTAAAAGGCTCCATCTCTGTTCCCTGATTACATGAATTTATAGTAACGCAGGGAAATACAGAGGGCGATACAGAGCCTAACAAATTTCCATTGACCTTCAAGGAGCCTGGGAATTATTTACATTTATGAACACTTCACTTTGATGGAACTTGATGAGAATTTCCTCTCCCACTAGAATTCACTACTATGTTTTGGTCACAAGGGCAAACAGATATTACATGGTTTCTTGTGAGACCGAACTGACATGCTTTTGTCTTTCAAGTATATTCAATATTTTCAAGGCATACAAATATTGACAAATATAAGGGGAAATTCAATAATTTACCACAAAAGCCAAAGTTTCTATCTCTAAAACGGTTGTATTTAATTTTTTAATTTATTCAGAGGCTGAGAAAAGGAATTCAAGGTCTAAATAGGTTAATATGACCCATTTAGATCTTGATGTTGAAATGGTTTCATAAACATCAGTCTGCCAACCACTGATGGGGACCGCTGTGTAGCTCAACTGGTTGTGGAGGCAGCGAGGGCTAAGACCTCGTTTTAGCTGAGCCAGGGTTGAGTTGCGGCCCATGATCCTTTGCTGTGTGAATTCCTCTTTTCTGCCCCCTCTTTCCTGGCTGATTACTGTCAGAAATAAAGAACCCTAGACCCCAGAACACAATTTAAAAACAGGGCTTTATCCAGTTAAAAAACAAAACAAAACAAAAACCAAGAAGGATATACTGTATCGACAGCTACTTAGAAAGTTGGAACAGAGGACCAAAGCTCTCAAGCTGCATGTCTGGCTTTGTTTGTCAACTCTCTATTTAGTTCACACAATATGTCTCATCTGGCATCAGTCCCCTCAAGCATCATCTGTGCCTCATCTGCCAAAAAGTTTACTTCTCTCTTTCTTTTCTTTTTTCCCCCCTCCATGGGAGTTCTTGTCTGAACTCTCATGTTTGCTGGCTCATAAGATGCATGTTGTCAGTTTAAGTTCATTTGAAGGGTGGCTTTCTTGGAACATCCCCAACTGAGATTTTTTTTATACTCTGCATCTTTTATAAATCAAACATCAGCACACCACCAAGAATTATCCAAAGACTATGTTCAAATAGAAATCAAATGAAAGAACTATGGAAGAACGTGACCTGGTCTGGTTATTGGCGTTTTCTGTGACACCGTATGAATAGCAGGCCATAACTGCATCATTTATGCAGTTTGGGGAGGAGATGACAACAGGAAAAGAAGGTAAACTGGTGTGCTGAGTAAGTTCTGCAGCCTCAAGGAATCCGATCCTCTTTTTGCTGGCTCAGAGTTGTTTTCAAGGCCAAGCACCTGATATCGCTAACGCCCTATATGTCAGTTACAAGATACACAAAGCATAGGAGCAAAGATTTAATACTTATGAGGCATGCTTATGTTTGCGTGTTTGTTGGCTGGCTGTTGAGAAGATCCAACAGTAAACCCTAAGTGGGTCTGATTGAATCTGGCCTCCCTTTGCTCCACTCAATTGCTTTCAGTTTGCAGAGATAATGTCCATTAGGACAGGCAACTGGGAGCTCTGGGAGGCTGCATGTTACTAAAGTGTGGCTGGAATGAGGTGTGATGGGAGGATAATTTCATTCATTTGATACTGGAACTGCTACTTTCATGGAGTGTGTGTCCACCAGCATAAGAAGTGTGCTTTTGTTAAAGAGGAAAGAGTGAGGCATCTGTAGATCGCAAATGTTTGTTCTACACAGCATTTGTCCAGATGGTATGAAGTTTAAAGAAACAGAGTGACAACTGTTTATAGCCTTATTCACGTGTCTTTGCGCTAGACGGGAGATCTGCTATATATATGTATATTGTCTATATAAGTAATGTGAAGCTTGAATCACTACTTGGTTAATAGGTCAAGCATAAAAACTTAATGCTGTTTCTCTAGCTTTGTCCAGTAGATGTAAAATCCATCTCCCAGTTTCTCTGAATCTGTACAAAAAGTAGTTGTTACTTAGCCCCCTTACTTAGTTGTTAAAAGAAAACCAAAACAGAACAAAAAAAAAACATTCTCGCTTAAATATGGAATTTAATAACAATCATGTTCATAACATTTTCAACAAAGAATGCTTACATTACTGGAACAGAGGAACATTTCATCAGCCTACTCACAACGATAATAATGTCCATGTCTCTGATCCTACCACTAGAGGCACCACATAACAAAACAGGTGGATGTAGACAGACAATATTTGACTGAAGAGTGTCATTAGGGCAAAGCAGCAAATTTCTAAAAGCAATCTTTGTGTTTCTTTCATATTTATCTTCTATTATTTCGATAACATTTCACAGTGATTGAGGACAGTCCTTCCATTCTTTTGATCTCATTTTATATTCAAGACTCTATACTCTAGCACCATCAACTGCTTGAAGTTTGAGGTGTGTTTATGCATATACTCCAACATTTGAATTGAATGCCCAAATTTAACAGCATGAGGTTCCTCTGGGCCTCTTGAATTAAGCCAAATTGAAACACCAGGAACCAGCAGGTAGTTCTCACTCAGGTATTATCTCCCTCTGCTGGCTGGATGAGGGAAGTAAGTTCAGCTTTCAAATCAATGTATCACAGCACAAAAGGTTACACAACTTACAACCAACTGATCAGCACAGTCATGGTCCTGAGACACCAGGACTATAATTAATGTTTTGGTGACAGTAATCCGGGGGCAACATGTGATGCATCCCATTTACTTCAGGAATTGGAAGCCAGAACTCAAAATGACCCAAACTGACTGCATTTCACTTTCAAAGGCAGACAATGAATTTTTCCAAATGTTGGACAAGCCATAACTGCTCTGAGTCATTGTCAGTAATGCTAATTAAAAATAATACTGTATGTGGCATTTAGCACTCACAAAAAGCGTAGAAACTCATTCACTTGTAAAAGGTGAACAGTCCCATGTCCTTTATACTTGGTTGTACAAGTCAGAGCCATGTGGAAATCAGGGCAGGTTCGCCAACTTCCCAAAATGGAATTTCTGACTTCAGTGGACGTTCCAGTTGAAACCTCTGGCTAGGAACTCTTTAAAGATGCTAATGTGCAAATGTAGTCATCCTTGAAAGAAAACGCCTTTTCCATTCTTGCTGGTAAGCTAAGCTAGCAGGCTGTTAGCTCATGTTCAAAACATGAGATTGCCATTTATCTCCTCAAACCACCTTTTCTTATCACTTTTTCTAAAAATGTTAACCAGAATTTTATGAGCAAGTTCTAGTCTTTGTAGTTTGCCATTTTTCTTCTAGCCCCCCTAAGTTATCCTGTTAGTTTCAGTCCATGCAGTGAAATAATTAAGTCACTTTGTTGAGCACATTTAAGATCAAGTCTTCCCTCTGGTCTCACATCACCGAAGGGACATCTTAATAGGTGGTTAAACCACAGTGGTGTGTGCAGACTGAAGATGCCTGTAGTTTTTTCCAGTCTCAGTAGGACTGTACACACACACACACACACACACACACACCCATGCATGCACTTGGTTTTGTCGCTCACACACGTGGCACACATCATGAGTGTGTAACAAAAGGTTACACTTCAGATGGACCTTCTTGAGATGTCATTCCATTGCTGAGAAGTGAAACACGCTGGTTGCTTCTAGACTCTTCTTCAGTGTCAAAGACATGGCCATTGGGGGGGTTTGCTGGTATTTTTCAGACAAGTGTGTTTTGATGGATGGTCACAGGTGATTTGATGCTGATCCCCTTTACTGGGGTTTGTGAGAATACATGTGCTGTTGTTTCATTTGTTTCTTCTCCATGTGTGATAGTAAGATTATTGTTTGTGCTGTCCTGCAGCTGAGCTTGACCCCTGATCTCCCTGTGGACGTGATGAAAAAGTGAACATTTAGCCTTTATTAATCAATGAAACATCAAGCTATGCCTCACTGGCCTATCACCTAGAGAAATGAGGATTCAAATACTTCCATGCTTCCTGCACAAAATGTAAAGAATCTCACACCTCCAGATGTTTTTACATCTTCAGTGATCGAGCAAACAGCTGGACCACAACAAAACTTTTATTTTGCCTCCAAGGAGCTACTTCTGTTTCTTAATTAATGACTATTTATTTTTCCCTTTCATTATTAATTGACCATGGCATCCGTTGGGATAAAATTCCCTCCTTTGTAGCTTTAATATCAGCTGAAGTAACATCTCTTGAGGCTGAGCTTCAAAAAATTAGCAGCTTATTATGAATCACTTAAAAGGAGCGCTTTAGTGAGAAAATGTTTATTGAATTAGGGGGGTGGGGGTTGGTTTCATACCTACTGGGTGTTAAAAAAAAAAAAAAAAAAGAAAAAGATCTCGAGCTGTTATCGTTTCCTGTCGGATGTCACACTCAACCCGTGTCTATCAAGACGGCGGAGAGTGAAACTGACGCCGGGCGCGCGGGGCAGGCAGGTCGACGCGAGGACCTGAGCGCTTTAATCTTTAATATGATCAACGGCCGCTTTGGTGAGAACGGGACTGGCGTATCCTCAATAGCTCCTAAGTCTTATTTCACATAAAAAAAGAAGAAGAAATATCTGCTTGCGTCTCTCAGGAAGAATTAAGGGGGACTCTGATCTCCACTGGCGGTTTGTGCCGCGCGCAATCACAGCACCGGGACCAGCGGTGGAGTCGGTGCGCTCTAGCAGAACGCATCCAACCTCTTCATCTCACGGCTCAGTCAACAGTCTGTCCTCATCTCCATGCCTCCGAGCTTCAACTACCGGCTCTCATCTGCGGACTGCCTCGAAATGAAACCGCGATAATTTCTCCGCTCGTCTTCTTATTCTCACGTTCTACTTACTACAAATTCGAGCGCAACAAACAAGAAAGGAAAAAAAAAGGCGAGGAGCTGTCTCCATCTGTAAGTTTTCGAGTGTGTGTGTGTCGCTCTGTAGGGAAGGAAGAGATGGCAGTCCCGGTGAAAACAGCGCTGGCTCTCCTGGTTCTCACCGTGGCAAGTGAGTAGTTTTCCTCCTCTTAGTGACCCGGGACGGGACGGGACGGGGGGGCTCCTACTCTGCATGTGGGACATTCATTTCAAACTCCTGGGGTGTCTGTTGTAGAATAACACACTTTCTACTGGTCCTGCGCAGTCTTATCACTTATTAGGTCAATGTAAGAAATGCGTTTTGTTTAAACACAAAACCAATACTTCTTTTATAAGACAAAGCGAATGGCTCTGCGCTATTATGCCTTTTTTTTTTGCTTGTAATGTACTTTTATTTTACCAACCACAGTGTGGTTGACACGGTCAAGCAGGCCAGAGAAATAAGTAGTTGCGTTGTCATGCGTCAGACATTTAAGCACGTGATTTTCTATACGCCTCAATTAACCTGCTCCTCTTTAACCAACTGAGTCCAGATGGAACCGACCTCACTGTACCTACATTTCCTGCAAGCCTCAGTTCAAGCAACAGATCTGGCAGCTTCGTACTATTGAAGCACAGCTATGGGATTTGAGGTTGCACGAAATCTCATGATGCTATTTTGTGGTCCTTCTTTTCACTCACTGCTTTCAGTGAATTAGGAAGCAAAGATCAAACACGTATCAACTTTCTCTTTTTTGAGGCAAATGAATGAAATTATAAGAAGCTCAAGCCTATACTGAAATGTATATTCAGAACAAGAAAACAGTGCAACTCTTGTTAGATGGAAGGATGGTAGTGCAAAGGAGATTTTTTTTTTAAATCACTTTATCACTTTAAATAACCTGCCAGCAGCATATGTTCTATAGGTTGTGTCCCTTGCAAAGGAAAGAGATTACTACTCCAGATCTGATTTAATGAATCTAGGGTTTGAATTTAAGTTTTGCTGGTTGACAGTTAAGGAAGACAATCAAAATGATACAACTTTGCCAAAGCCATAAGAGTCTATTTGGCTGCACAAGTGTTACTACTGGTTCAGTGAAACCTCTGGGCATTTCATTTTATCCGCGTTTCCATGACCTGTGCAGGTTTTTGGCACAGGTTTTGCTTCATTTAGATGTTGTTTAACAAAAGGTTAAACCTGCCTCTTCAGAAAATAATATATATATATTTTTTTTAGAATAAAAGACACAAGCAAACATGAGAACCGTCACTCACCTAAAAACTGACTTTTATCTTGCAGCAGTTTGAGGTGTTTGTATTTTTGACATATCTTATAACAGGTCCAACGTAAATTTTACATAAACTGTTTTGTCTTTTTTTTTTTTCCAAGACTTGTTCACTGTGAACTATGCTCCTTCTGTAGTTGAGACAAATCATCACTGTAGCTTTACCACTCCTGACTGCCTGTCATGCTAAAGAAAAAGATAAAAGCTTGTCAGTGCTTTGTAGGGATTCATTTGTTCAATGTTTCATTTGTGTCAGCAGTTGACTCCACTAATACCTGCTTCTGTGTTTTCTGTCTCCTGCTCAACTTTCAGTCTTGTATTTGTCCAGACTTCTACAATCTTGACATATCTATGCCATCCACTCTTTGAGTCTCCCCTGCTTTCTGCCACTCCCAGTATGAGCTTGTTTTAAATATCATAGCATGTTGTATCTGTATGTTGAGATATTTTTCTCATTAAATACTTGCAAAATGTTTGGACTGCACTATCTAAATTTAGTGCATTTTAACCCCCCCCCCACACAGTGATTGAGCCTGCATCACTGGTGCCCTTTTGTGAAACTTCATACGTAGGTGGGCAGAAATATGCCCCCTTTTGGCCCAGAGTTGTTCTGTCAATGCTGTTGAACAAACAGTTGAACAACTGTTTGCACGTCATCACGGCTGACAGGGCCCAGCATCACTGAGTCAACACTTCATAGTTAACCGTTTTATTGTTTTGGAAACCTTGTTTGGTTGCTGTTCTTAGAAGGAGACGAACATTTAGAGGAAATAAGAGATCAGTGCTCTTTGCTAGAATAGAGGCAGCATCAGTCAGTGACACTGTGAGAAAACATCCTTTGCCTCTTCTCAATTCTGAACCTGCACATGCTCATGTCACTGCTCAGAAGAGAAGAAGGGCACAATATGTCACTGGAGAAAAATCAGATCACATAAGATAAAGTTGTTGATGGTTTTATCCTCACAAACCGACAGACTGAGGCACCAACAGAAATCCTTCCTGATTCTGAAGAACACAAATCTGTTAGGAAGTAGATTTGTGATGCACAATGTTGTAAAGTTGTTGGAATTTGACCACATGGCTGTGGACGCATATGAATGACATATGAATGTCTGATAGCATAGCGTACTAGAGCAGTGTACTGAGTCAAGCCAAAGACATGTGAAGCCACCGCAAATAGCAATACACGGAATATCTACCCTGAAAAAAACCCAGCAGGATTGAAACTGAGTCTCTTTTTTTTTTTTTTTTTGTCTTTCTATACTCTGACAACAAAGACCATCTACCCACCTGGATGAGTCAAACACAAGAGCAAGTGTGAATAATTCTTGTTTGGTTTTTACATTGTCAGTGTATTGTGATGGACTGTACGTGGACTCGGAAGGAAAGACTTGGAGAGTAATCTGTGATTGTGTTTGAGTGTCTGTGCATCACAGATGATGGTATTTTTATTTTAGCGGACATGAATTATTGAGGTGTGGAGAGTGCAGTGAGGCGGACAGGAGTGTGTGTGTGTGTGCATACATGTGGGATGAGACCTGCTGGTAGACTCCCCAGTGTTCCAACTCCACTTACGTCAACCTCATAAAATCTCTTTTTAGCGTCATCTACTGTTTTAGTATTTTCTGTCATTAGCATCACATCACTCCATACAGTTTGCACTGTTCTTTAATCCTCTTCAGTGTTCATGTATTGGAAATTGTCTTTCCCAGATATTTTTATTTGATTTTATAGATTTATTTTTGTAACATCCCCTTTTCATTTTTAAGGCAAAAATGATGTCTCTTATTTTGCTCGTGTAGAGAGCAGTCAGGTGAAGCAGAAGCAGAAGGGAGCACTTTGCGAGGTCTACACACTGATGTGTATTTAAAATATAAGTGGTATTTATTTAATAACTGCGCAGCAATCCTTCATGAGAGACTTGGTTCAAAACTCTCATGAACATGTGCACAATATAAACAGCATGTGCCTGTAGATGTGGATGTGTCTGTATAGAGCCACTGAGACCTCAGTGTAAATTATATGTGTTTGCTTACACAAAAGCTGATTTGCTGAAAGTTCATGGAGATCACATAAATAAGTTAGAATAATTCAAAGCAACAATTAAATTACCTGAATGTAAACAGTAGATAGGAAATGTCACATTTTGAAACTAAGATTACTCTGAAACTCTGAGCTGCTGCTCGTCATTTTGGAGCCCTCGGTATAACTGACATGAGTATCCTGTCTTCTGCCTACTGCATGTCCTCTTTTACTACATCCAGAAATCTCCTCTTTGGTCTTTCCCTTTTTCTTCTGCCTGGCAGCTTCATCTCCAGCATCCTTCTACCTATGCATTCAAACCATCTAAGTCTAGGTTCTCTTACTCCAAGATGTCTAACCCTGACTGTTCTAATGATGGACTTGTTCATCTTGTATATCCTCATCACTTCCAAATAAACTCTTTAAATCTTCAGTTTTACCATCTCCAGCTCTGCTTCTTGTTTCTTGGTCAGTGCTGTCATCTTCCAGCCACATCGACGGGCTGTAAATCTTTCCATTTACTCTTGCTGACGCTCTTCTATCATCGATAACCCCCACACTCTCTATTGTCTGCAGTATCTTCTTCATCTCTGTTTTATAACCAAAAATGCATTTTAGTTTAACTAACCTAAGTCAAAGAGCCATTAATCTCTCATTATTAAACAAATGTTTTTCTCACCAGTACAGTATATGCACCACAGTTACCCCTTAATTCAGTATTTGATCTTAAGATGTTTTTGCCAATACAAAGATGTGAAGTCCTCTCCTGTGATGTGAGATAACTTTTGATAAACAAAAGGAAAATGATCTGGTAAGCTCAAGGTGAATCTTCCAGATTTTGATTTGAGGTCTCCTCTCTATCCCATAAATCTTCAACAGCCCGTGTCCAGCAGGCTTTTATGTTGATGAAGTTTGGTTTAGATTTTCAGCCAGGGGCGGCGCTAGGGGGTAGCTTGCAGTTGCTATAGCAACCCCAAAATATGGCCTAGCAACCTCAAAGCAACCCCAAGAATGGAGACTATTAAAAATGAAAAAATCTTAATTGTGTTAAATAAAATAAAAATTGTGACAATTTAATTTAAAATTAATTTCATGTGTTTTTGTTTTAAATTAAAATAAAAGGAAGACGATTAAAAACGATGAGAGAGAGACTCGTCTCACGAGAGCTGGCCTGCAGGGGTCACGCGAAGTCAGCTTGGGAAAAAAACTGGGCCGTTAGAAAAATTACATCAAAATCTGTTGAAGCGTAAGTCTGCCAGATCTCTTCTGATGTGTACTTATGTGAATATTAACTGGTTAAAATGTGATGAACAGGTTATTGTCAAATGATTTGTAGTCTGGGCTGTTAATGTGCATTTCTCACTGCTGTGAAAAGCGGCATGACTATATGGTAAAATTATAATAACGAACTTTAAATTGATTTTTTTTTTTTATCTGTTTCATGGCATCCGCTCTAGTTTCAGATAGCGCTGATTAGAAGGAGTAGGCCGGTAATTACATACATATCCATATTTATGCTATTTAATTGGTATTGCAATTAAATTGTCCAGCAACTCCATACAATTGTTTAGCAACCCCTAAGCAACTGCAATGAAAATGTTCTGGCGCCGCCACTGTTTTCAGCCATGCTGTGGATATTTCTTCTACTGAAAGGTCCATCAGGAGCTTGTTGGAAGCCTTCAGCATTTAACATCTGTTTGTGTATAATGGGTTGTTATGGTGGTCAAGTTGGTCAAGACATCTCCTGGTCTGAAACTCAGCTGGGGCCTCTCTGTATGGGGTTTACATATTCTTCCTGTGCCCACTTGGGCGTTTCTTGCTCAAACCACAAGCATGTTTGCGCAGGTAAGCGGTGTGCCAGCGTACAGTTGTCCACCTCTCTGCGTCATTGTTCCCTGGCAACAGAGACGGACCCCAGCGTGTCCCACCCTCAACAGGACAACGCTGGCCAGAGTGGCTCCAAGAAGATATTTCGGGATTGTGCTTATACCTTTCAGAGGTCTTCAAAACGTCTGAAGGTTTCTCAAAATTAACATTTGGATAACTTTAGTAAACGCTCTATGGAGGATCTCTTTAGGCTTTGATAGCTCTTGTGTTTCTTGAACATTATCAAAATATTTTACAAACTAACTTTCAAAGAACCCTTGAGGAACATTTGCTTTAGCACTCAAGTTTGCTTTAATCATTTGTTTATTCATGTACAATTCAACACACAATCTGTTGTTGAAAGGATTTGCCACATTATGAAGCCAGAAGAATCATCACCAGCGCTCTGGAAATGTCAGAGTTTCAGAACATGTGTGCGTCAACATATGAATAAAACTCAAGTATCTTCTTACTTACCGATAATCTATTCTTCTTCTCTTACTTGCACTGGACTAAAGGCATAGCTCAGACCAATGACGTGCTCACGTTCAGCAGTGCTCTTAACAGTCATTGGTCAGATGTTGATTGTCAGTGTCACGACCCGGCTCAAAAGCCATGACCGAAAAAGGGAGATATGCAAATTGTAGGCCAATAATTATTTTATTTGAACAAAACATTAATGCTATGGAAAAAAACAAGGAAAGATATGAGATTGAGCAATCAGGAGAATCAGGAGTGACAGTGAGCATGTGTAGATGAGCGAGCATTAGAGATGAGCAACGCAGATCCGTGAGGGAGAAGAGCTCCGCTCCACTGTGGGAAGGGTGGAGTTATACTGGAGAAGGAGCACTGGGCCCAGGTGTTCCAGTCACCCCTAAGGTCTGCGTCATGATGCTGCAGCATAGAAACAGAAGAGACGGATATTAACACACAGGCAGACCATCACATCCGTTATAGTAGGAACATGTGCTGTGGTTAACAGACCGATAAGCACCTCTCTCTGCCCTCCTCTTACTGATTTTCTTTGGCGTGTGTGGGTATCAGAAGTGATGGCTTCAGAGCCTTGCTTGTGCTTTTTTTTTTTTTTTTAAACTATATTTATTTATCTTTTAGTATCTTTATTTACAATCTATATTATTATTATTATTATTATTATTATTATTATTATTATTATTATTATTATTTATTTATTTATTTATTTATTTATTTATTTATTTATTATTATTTTTAGTATTTATCCAGTTGGAGACAGATTTAAAAGGAATAATTGAAACATAGCAGCGCTAGAAATTCTGTTGTAGATCAAACCCTAAAACCAGCAGCTCCTAAAGTCCCCATATATTCAGTCACATGCAGTCTTGTTTGACTCTGCCTGGTAAAAACTCATAGTTTAAGACTGCCCAGACATGTCTGCTCAGAAATCTTTAGATTTTCTCATGGCAGTTCCAGTTTTCAGGAATGAAATGAACATTCATTACAACAGTAATTCACATAGCGCAGTGTGAGTTCTCATTGCAATCGTCACATTGTAGTTGTTTTCATCAGCACATTATATTAGAGCACATTATATTTCTAGCTACGTTATTATTTCTACGTTATATTATTTTTCTGTACATCTTGTAAACCTGCCAAGTTTATTTTTTTCAATTGTATGTATATATATATATATATATATATATATATATATATATATATATATATATATATATAATATATATAATATATATATATATATATATATAATATATATATACATAACTGCTTCCAGGTAGCGTGAAGCAGATGCTGTTTGTATAAAACACAAGAGAAACTTAAAAAAAAGAAAAAAACTCAACTTTCATTTGTGAGCAAACATATAATATTATCATACATTATTTTGGAGGTTTTATTTTTTTCATTATGTTTTTCAGGAGCTTTCAGGACTGCAGGGATGATTTCCAGGCCTAAAAACCCTCCAAACGCTGGCTATAAGCCCTCATCATGAGAAAACTGAGTCCGATTTATAAAACTAGTGGAGTGAAGTGAATTGAAGCTTAATACAAGTGTATTTCACCTGAATCCTTTAGTTTTTTATTTTTAGTTTTTTTGATTTTTTTTTAAGCTGCTAATTATTTTTGTTCTTGCCAAGATTTTGGATATTAGATCTGGAAATAAGAGATTATTTATTTGGTTGTAAATATAATTTTCTCATTGAGTTAATGGTATACTGATTCAAAAAAGTTTGTTTCAAATAACAAGATACACATATTCTGTGAACATAAAGTCATATCAACTTGGATTTATGAGTTTATTTTCTTGTTACTGGGCCTTCATCTTTTTTTTTTGCAGGATCTAGAATTAAGAATTGTTTGTTTATAATCAGCACCTTTCACTTGTTACTGTGCTGTAGCAAGTCTATTTTAAAGCAAATTGATCTAAAATGTATCTTTGATGATCAAAGACCCAAAACACCCTATGACCTCGGGTTTATCACTGATGATGTGTCCAAGTAGCACCTAGAAGTGTATTCAATAGCTAGTTAAAAGTAGATTTTTTTTCCCCACATGTTGTAAACCCTCGAACGTCGACCAGATTTAAACTGGAAAAAGTCAAGTTAAAATATCTTTCTGCATGGACAGATTATTTAGCAGCATTGTGTCGTTTTCACCTAAAATGTTATTATTTCTTGTATTTCAGTTTGTGCTATTTGCAGTGTAATTTACAGTTAAATACATTTGCCCTCATGATCTTCAAATACTATTCTGTGGTCTGTCATTTGTTTGTCCATTTTAAAAAGAAATTTAACCCAATTAACCAAAAAACATGATCAAAATTGCTGAAAAAATTTCAGTGACCTCACTCTGGAGGATTTCTAGAAGGTGTTGTTTTAATATAGTAGCAGATGTAGTATGATGTGAAACTGGGTGGGAGCCTGGATAAATCTACTTTGATGTGGGCCTGGGATGTCACAATACCCCACCATTTTAATGACTCAGTGAATGTTACATTTTCAGAGTTGTGCGATGTTGAAGACTGATTTGGTAGACATTTTTGTCATCTTAGATATAAGTTCTCAAGTACATAAAACGTTATTCATATATATATATACAAGTTACAGCAGTACTGATTCAGTAAGTGGAGTACATCTTCCTCCAATGAAGTTTGGGGGATCCCCAGCCCGCCATATATTGATGTGTCTTTCAGCACACTGAACCCCTCCTGCCCCCTGATATGTTCATAGAGTGCATGTGTATTCAGAAGTGTGTTTGAGTGAATGAGGAACACATTGTAAAGCACTTTGAAGAACCTGGACAAGGCTAAAAAAGGCGCTAAATAAGAACAGACCATTTACAGGCATGCAAAGGTTTATGCTTATGTTGGATATTAGCAATTCATTGTCCTTAGAATGTAATTCCAATAATCAAATTTATGAATCTCTGCCATTCTCCATTTGATCACCTACTAATCTGGAAACTGTATTGTCTTACATACTATTGTGGTATGTTTGACTGTGCTCTTTCCCTTGAACAAGTCTGTCTAATTCTGACAGACAGACCATTGTGTGTCTGACATTGTTTACCCCCCAGGGTATAGTTTCATGTCACGGTTGCTCAAATGTTGAACACTTCTCCTGTCTCCTTCAGATAGAGGTTTGTTATAGGTTAATAAAGAGTGGCCATGTCCAGAGTGCATTTATCATCTCCAAACCTTGCATTTTTTTTTTGAAAGTTTAGCATCTCTAATTTATAGTTGACTGCTGGTATATCTCAGAATTACTCTGAATAAATGTTGTTGAGACTACTGGGGAAGATGCTCCTAACATGGCACTAACAATGATAAAACTAGCTCTCGGAGCTAAAGTTGACATCATGGCAGAGGCGACTAAGAGACTCAAGAAAGCAATGATGGAAGAGGAAATTATAAAAAGGACCAACTAGGAGAAACAAACCAAACAAATATTTCAACACCCCCCATCCACACACACATTGGTGGCATCGACAGCATTATTGACTTTGGATGGGGTGACATCAAGCGTTGCTGAAATGAATTGTGAGTTCCTTCTGTCTGTGGCAGCGTTGCATCAGTCAAAAATTGAGTAAAGTTTAACATTTCATGCCTTGAAGAAAGCTTTCGCCAATCAAATTAAGATTACACAACTAGTGCTGTCCAATGAAATTGAACATGGGGACAGGACGGTTTCATAGCACGCAGCTTACTTTTGTGCTGACGAGGAAGAATTTGAATGGAATGTTTACTGGTATGATGAAGGCATAAAGTACCTTTGTGCTACTTTAAGTCTCTCCCGGATGACTGAACTTCCACCCTCTCTGTAAGGGAGAGTCCAGCCACCCTGCAATAAAAAATTCATTATATCCACTTGTATCCACGATGTTGTTCTTTTGGCCTCTACCTACAGTTTGTGACCATAGGTGAAGGTAGGAACAAAGGCTGACCGGTAAACAGAGTCTTTCCTTTTGGTTCAGCTCCCTCTAGTCTGTCCAGTAGTCTGTCTACATTACTACAGATGCTGCACCGATCCATCTGTTGATAATTTTGTTTTACTTTATTTTTATCTTTTTACTCCTTTTTTTTATTGTGATTATCTAAAGTTAAGTTTGCCATGGTTTGGCTGACAGAGAAGTGAAGTTTACATCGATTATTAATGTTTTAAAACTAATAATGACCGTAATATTAACATAGAGGATCATTATTTAATAGTGAGCAACAATATAAATAAATGAAAAATAATACATAAATTTTCATATTGCAGATGAAATTAAAGCAAGACAGCCAGGTCATAATCGGTTACCCAGATGAAATTAGCATATATTTGCTGTTGATTATATTTGTTTTTGTGGGTTGACGGAAGATTAAATTCTTAATAATTCTTCATTTACAGTGAACACACTGGCAACTGATGAAGTTAAGTTTTGTTCAGTTGACTGCTTCGCCATCAATTAAAACTCATATTTATTTTTCTTTTAATTTATGTCCCAGGGTTATAAAATTTGTTTGAAATATACAAAATTTGTCAGTGCTTGTGAAGCTCTCTCAGCGTGTTGTAAATTGATTTGTGTATACTTTGGTGAACTCAACCCTGCATTGAAACTGTCTCCTGCACATTTGTTTTAAAAATACGGCCCATTATTATTGTTGCATGAACTTTACAACGCTTGCACTGCTTATAAGGTGAAATGCACGGGCAGAAAGTAAGTATGTATAAAATTTGTGTGCGTGCTAGTGTGAGTTGGACTGTCGCTAAAAGCGGCATTAAAGTCACTGCTTTCATTTCACACATTACAGCTGAGTGTAATCAGCAAGCTGCATCACAACAGCACGTGACAGGTGAGAGTACAGAGCACGAGATTTTACCTTTGCTTCACCTACCTGAACTCTGGGTTGGGTGTCACTGTCAGCGTGTGCTTCTGTTACTGTGACTTTATTTGTTTTCACCCCATTTAATTAGTTAGCTACAATGCAGATACAAAATAAGGTCAATGGTTGAACTGCTGAACAAGCACGGCTACTCGTGGGAGCAACGCTAAAGGGAAAAATGAGCCGAACTTATGAGAAAAATCCAAAATTACAATTCATTAAAAAATTAAATGGAGTATTCAGGCTTTTGAAAAAAAAATTTGATGGCTAATAAAAGTATGACAAGCGTAGTAATGAACACAAGACAAAAAGTAAGGAAATTTTGTTTTGGAGATTATTTCTTTGTGGTATATGGTTCTTGACAATAAATCATATACCTTTGGGAAACCTGCTTATTTTCCTTTTAAATGGTCCCACATTTAGTAAAGAACATGCATTTTGTCGTGGGTTTTGCACCCATGAAAGGTTTGCCAAATCTTCTCTGCCATTTATTGACAAGTAGCATTGTCGCAACAAAGAAATATTCTACCAAACACAAAAGTCCTTACTTTTTATATGAATAGAACAAATAGTTGAAGCAATTCCCTAAAGGTACAACCAACACCTTGCATTACCAAAAAAAAAATGTTTATAAAGTTTATAGAGTAAAGCTGAAATAGTTAGATAACAGGTAGAAACATGTTAGCTGATAAATTGGCAAACAGTTGGAAATATTTGTTAATGGTCTTGATGAATTGTTGTCAGAAGGCTTTATTGTCAGTATTGTCCTGAAAAAGGATTGATAATAGAAAAAAAGCCTTGAAAAATGAGTTAAAAATTGTAAATATGAGCTGAAAGTTGTGAATCAAAGTTCAAAGCAGCGATCAGTGATGGATAAATGTTAAGATGAGAGAAAAAAATGAGCTGAAAGTTATCTAAATTTGGTTTATACGTTAAAATGAAAAATGTTTGAACTTTAGAGACATCTCTGTTGAAGAGACAGATCGATGGTTACATCCGATAGAAAAGGCTAGAAGCCTTTGATGTTAAAGACAGTTTGATCTATTTCACTGAGGTGATAAAGAAACAAAAAGAAAACATGAGTGCTTTTTTCTGAAGTCTTTCAAATCTGCTCCATCCCATGAGACTGAACAGCAAGTTTAACTCAGGATAACATTAAAGTCAGTCTGCTTAAACACCCCATCGGAGCAGAAAGCTTTTCTTTTTATAGAGCTGTTACATGAACAGAAATATCTACCTGTGGCCTCAGTTACTGTTGATACTTGTTTGAGGTTTACACTGTTCAAAATGGTTGCTCTTATCAACTGCGTAAACCTCGGCTGTGTGTGCATCAACTCAAGACTCACACCAGTGATTTGATGAAATTATGGAAAGTCTGCGTTTTATGATGCTGTTGCAAAGACTCTCATCTGACATTTTTGGGAGGGCATCCAGCAAACTGAGATTACATAAGACATTTTAGCCTCACCACATAAGATAAATTGGACAATCTCCCACAAGGTTTTGACGGTGTGCATGAAAAATATGGGATGTACGCCTGTTTTATGAAATGAAATGAAATGAAATGAAATGAAAATGAAATGAAAAATACTTTATTTATTCCATAAAGGGAAATTCAACACTGTAGCAAGGGCTCTCTCTCTCTTTTTTTTTTTTTTTTAATTTTTTTTAATAAACAACAGACAAATGACAGCAATAATAATAAAATTACAGCAATAATAATAATAATTTTAATTGATAATAATAATAATAATAATAATAATAATAATAATAATAGGTTTTATGTCTTGTTGTGGAGGCTGATGGCTGCTGGCAGGAATGATCTTCTGTATCTTTCCGTCTTGCAACGGACCTGAAGAAGCCTCTCACTGAACACACTCTGTTGTTTGATCACTGTGTCGTGGAGAGGGTGTGAAGAGTCCTCCATCATCTTCATCAGCTTGTGCAGCATTATTTTTTGTACAATCAGTTCCAGCAGCTCCAGAGTTACACCCAGCACAGATCCAGCTTTCCTGATCAGTTTGTTGATTCTCTTCAGGTCTCTGGTTCTGATGCTGCTGCCCCAGCAGATGGCTGCAAAGCTGATTGCACTTTCAACAACAGACCTATAGAACATGTGCAACATCTTGGTGCAGACATTAAAAGATCTCAGCTTTCTTAAAAAGCAGAGTCTGCTCTGACCTTTCTTGTAGATGTATTCTGTGTTGCATTTCCACTCTAGTCTGTTGTCAAGGTGAACTCCAAGATACTTGTATTGAAACTGACAGACCAGTTCTTTATACTCTGCTTCTTGTCCATTGCTGATAAACCCAACAACTGCAGAGTCATCAGAGTATTTCTGCAGATGACAGGACTCAGAGTTGTACTGGAAGTCAGAGGTGTAGAGCGTGAAGAGAAATGGTGAGAGAACAGTTCCTTGTGGTGCTCCAATGCTGCTGACCTCCATCTCAGACACACAACCTTTCAGTCTCACAAACTGTGGTCTGTTTGTGAGGTAGTCATAAATCCAGGAGGTTGTGGAGGAATCCGCCTGGAACTTATGAAGCTTCTCACATAACAACGCAGGCTGAATTGTATTAAAAGCACTTGAGAATCAAAGAACATGACCCTCAAAGTGCTGCCTGATTGGTCCAGATGAGAGTGGGCTCTGTGAAGCAGGTAGATGATGGCGTCTTCAACCCCAAGCCCATTACGATATGCAAACTGTAATGGGTCCTGAAAGGTGCTGACCTGCTTGTTGAGGTGGACCAGTAAGAGTCTCTCCAGGACTTTCATGATGTGAGATGTCAGGGCAACTGGTCTGTAGTCGTTAGGTTCAGCTGGTTGTGGTTTTTTAGGCACTGGAACAAGGCAGGATGTTTTCCACAGCACAGGAAGTGTTTTCTGTCTCAGACTGGTGTTGAAGAGGTGCTGGAGAATCGGACATAGTTGCAATGAGCAGGTCTTGAGAACTCTGGGATAGACACCGTCTGGACCTGCAGCCTTGTTCTGGTTCAGTTTCTCAAGTTGTTTTTTGACCTGATTGCAGGAGACAGACAGAGTGGAGGGGGAGGCAGAGGAGGTCTCTGAGGTGGAGAAAGATGATGCTGTTTTCTGGTCCATGACTGAGCTGCAGGGTGACAGAGTGTAGGTGTGACAGGAAAGTTGTGGGCTCACCGAGGGGGTGTGGTCTGTTGGGCTGGAGGCAGGGGGGGAACTGAACCTATTGAAGAACCTGTTCAGTTCATTAGCTCTGTCCAGACCTCCATCAGTCTGGTCCCCCTTTGCCTTGAAGCTGGTGATCTTCTTCATTCCAGACCACACATCCCTCACGTTGTTCTGCTGGAGCTGACTTTCTAGCTTCTTCCTGTAGTCCTCCTTGCACTTCCTGGTTTGTGCTTTAATTTGTTTTTGTGTTGTCTTCAATAACTCCCTGTCTCCATCCCTGAAGGCTTTCTTTTTGATGTTCAGCAGCTTTTTCAGGTCTCTGGTGATCCAGGCTTTGTTATTGGGGAAGCACCTCACAGTTCTTGTTGGAACGATGCTGTCCACACAGAAGTTTATGTAATCTGTCACACACTCAGTCATGGCGTTGATGTTGTCTCCATGAGGTTCACAGAGGGCATTCCAGTCCATAGCCTCAAAGCAACCTTTCAGAGCATCTTCAGCTTCACTAGACCAGGTTTTGATAGTTTTTTGTGATCACTGGTTGCTGCTGAACGATGGGCTTGTAGTTGGAGGTAAGAAGCACCAGATTATGATCAGATCTTCCTAAAGGTGGCAGGGCAGAGCAGCTGTATGCATTTTTAATATTTGCATAAAATAAGTCCAATGTCTTATTTTCTCTGATGGAGCAGCTGACAAACTGTTGGAATGATGGTAAAGCTGTAGAGAGGGAGACATTGTTGAAGTCTCCAGAGATCGCCATAACTGAGTTTGGATACTGTGTTTGCACCCTTGCAATAACGAAGCTTATGACATCACAGGCTGCGTCTGGAGCGATACCAGGTACAATATAAACCGCTACCAGAATAACACAGGTAAACTCTCTGGGTAATTTTATGCTAACTAAATTATTTCGATTAAACTTTTATCAGAGTTAAAAATTACTTGGTGCCATGACGTGTGTGGGACATCATAGCAGTCTGAAATTCCCACTTCTTCCATCACACAACAATGTTAAAACCAGATTTGGACCAGCAGGGATGAAAAAAAAAAAATCAACATGACAAAAGCTGTTTCAATCTTATATATGTTCACTCAGGTATGAGCTTTATTTCCAACGTTTGTGTTTGTTTTTCCTTGTGTGCAGCTGCCTTGTGTGCGGAGGTGGAAGAGCGGCTGGTGAATCACCTGTTGTCACCAGAGCGCTACAACAAACTGATCAGACCAGCTGTTAACAACAGCCAGCAGGTCACCATTTACATTCAGGTGTCTCTGGCCCAGCTGATCAATGTGGTAAGGAAGACACAAGTGCAACACATACAGCACACATATCATATCCAGCTACAATAGCATCATACGCTGCCATTTTAAAGTCATTTATGAACACACGTTGCCATTTTGGACAAGATTGCTGTCTCCACCCTGCAGCCATGTTGTCTGTTTTTCAGAATGAGAGGGAGCAGATCATGACCACCAACTGTTGGCTCACCCAGGTTTGCATTCATTCTAATTTCTCTTGAACTTTATTCTTTGTAAGAGTGTGAGCATGCATGTTTGCAGTGGCTCTAAGAGTACAGCAAGTCTAAGTTGTATTACTCATTTCTCCCCCCCACATACACTCACACACACACAGATGCACCAACATGCATTTAGGTTTGTAGCAGTGCACCACACTGGAGAAAAATGTGCAAAGACATACAGCCGGTTCACTGGCGAGGTCAGCTCAAGTCATGTTAGGCAAAGACGTTGGTATGCTGCTATTCAAAATCCACTTTGACAGATGACGCAACCGCTGTTTATATGGAAGAACCAGCATGTTTATAAAGTTTCTGAATTCATGTTTTTCATTTGTAATGCATTTGCATATTTCCTGAACATGACTACAGATGAATGTCTTCTTTTTAAGGGTGTCCATGTTTGTAACTTGAATGCATGTTTACATGTGTACGTCTGCATCAGGGATGGAACGACTACAGATTAATGTGGGATCCTAATGAGTACGAGGGAATCAAGAAAATTCGACTCCCGTCACAACACATCTGGCTGCCAGACATCGTCCTCTACAATAAGTATGCCCACTTTAAATGTAAAGTTTATGAAGTGTTGGGCAACTTTGTTGAAATAGTATTAAGAGTCCAATTCTCTTGAAGCTTCCTGATAGAATCCTCTCATTTCCTGCATCCTTTTATCTATTCAAAGCTTTTAATCTAACTTCAAAATCTCATTTTATTTGAACCCACTTTTTGAGATACAAATGTTTGGTTAACAGCATCTGAATGTCTGCATACAGTTCCATGATTACAAGTGATCTTTTAAAGCTAAAAACCACTGCACAGTAAGGGAAGCTGATAGAGATCAGGACTCGAATATGACTTGACTTTGTTTCCTGCAAATGTTAATCTGGAATATGAACCAGTTTTGATACAAACAGGATTTTTTTTTGTCCTCAACAAGTGACTTAGAGATTCTATTTTACTATTTCATTGAAGTAAAATCAATGTTAACTTTTTAAGAACATATAGAAACAAACTTTTAAACTGATCTTAAATTATTTCCATATTAAAGGGATTTCCGTCTCCTCACACAGCTAAATAGAGGTTTCTCGCTGATATTCATTGCCTTTGATTATTCTGAAAGCAAACTGAATGCAGTATACGTGTCCCTTTTAATGTGACACAAGTCTTTTCTCCACCTTTTTTCTTTTATAATTACAATGATTTGCTGCAACACATAGTTGCATTTTCTCAGCATTACAGCAAAATTAACAGGAGAAAACAGTTAAATGTTTCTGAACTGCGCCTGAAGCTTCTGTCCTTTGTCTGCCCATGTTGGTATTTTCAATTACTCCAACAATCACCATTTTGATTAACTGTTGATTAAATGTTGTGAGTTTAGTATGCTGTATAAATTATCATGCAGTGCTGATGGTGGAAATGTTGTGCTCAGCTAAATTAGATCATTAAGTTTTCTCATGCTGGTAACAAACTGTGCTGTCACTGCTGAACCATCGGATCATCAAAAATAAGAAACCAAAGAAAGTTTTTTATTTTCTTTTTTACAATAACCACTGTTAAATATTTTTAAACTTTGCTTTCACACATTTATTGTGTATTTGCCATGCTAATGTGAATGGTTATGGTGATTTGACAAGTTCAGTCCACTTTTGTCTGTTAAATACAATTAATAACAAATGAATGATTTTAACTTCTTAAATAAATACTTATGCATGAAATACAGATTAAATATTATGTGTGAAAGAAGGGAGATTTAAAAAATTCTTTCAGGAATGAAATAAAGGGCCCTGAAGAGCACCTAAAGGAACAGAAAATCTTAAACAAGCATCTGCAGTGAAAAATAATTTAAACAAAGTGAAAGATGTTGCCATCATCCATCAACTTAGTTGTTTAGGTGCCAAGAGCCCCTAAAAGTCGATTGTTAAAAAAAAACAAACAAACAAACAAACAAACAAAAAAAATCAACTTGACCCCTGGTGTGAAACTGGAGGGGAAAGAGGAAGAAGCTGCTTGAAGATTATACAGGAAGTAACACTGAACATGTACAATATGGAGACACAAATAACCCATCAGTCAACAATATTAAACTTTTACAAACACAAATTGTTGCTAACAGAGGCACCCACTGAAAGAATTTGAATTTCCCCCTTGGGGGATTAATAAAGTATTTTTGAATTTGAATTTGAATTTGAAGAACATGAAAAGCATCAAGGCTTAGAAGGCAAAATTAATTCATCAGTATTACTTTGTGACTGTAGTTTAACGTCTCTGAGTCTGAGAGCAGAATTCACAATAAGCAGGAGCCCCTCCATTTTTTATTAGCCTTGTATACCCAGAAGCCCCAAAGCATTAGAGACCGAGTGTGATTCCTGACCTGCTTTATAATTGATAGGACACTAATTTATAATGCATCACCTGCAGCCCTGGACAGGTGAAGAAGAAAAGCCAGTCCCAGCAGGTCTGAGGTGTCCCAGTAGTTGTCCCTGAGGGAGCTTTTCCCCAGAGATAATATACAATCCTTTGGTGTTTAACTTTTGCATGCGTCACCTCTACTGTAGCTGACAGTTGTGACAGTTGTTCATACACAATTTGTATCATAAATACTTATATGAAAAAAATATTTTCTTCTTGATAACAGAACTGCAGCATTACCTGCACTGAGAAACCAAATTTGTGTCTAGCACAGATGAATAATAATGTCATAATAACCTCTTTTGATTTCCTTATTTTTTCAGTGCTGACGGGACCTATGAAGTCTCCTTTTACTCCAACGCTGTGGTCTCCAGCAATGGAGAAGTTGCCTGGCTCCCACCTGCTATTTACAAGTCGGCCTGCAAAATTGAAGTCCGTGATTTCCCGTTTGACCAGCAGAACTGCACCCTCAAGTTTCGTTCTTGGACGTACGACCACACAGAAATTGATCTCATCCTCCTCAGTGATTATGCCTCACGGGATGACTTTAAACCCAGTGGTGAGTGGGATATTGTTTCTCTGCCTGGACGCAAGAATGAAGACCCTAATGATATACGATATCTGGATATTACCTACGACTTTATTATCAAGAGAAAACCTTTGTTCTACACAATCAACCTGATCATTCCCTGCATCCTCATCACATCGCTAGCTATTCTGGTGTTCTACCTGCCATCAGACTGTGGTGAGAAGATGACTCTTTGCATCTCTGTCCTCCTGGCCCTGACTGTGTTTTTACTTCTGATCTCAAAGATAGTGCCACCCACATCTTTAGCAGTGCCTCTGATTGGGAAGTACCTAATGTTTACAATGGTGCTGGTCACCTTCTCCATTGTCACCAGCGTTTGTGTACTCAACGTGCATCATCGGTCCCCCAGTACGCACACCATGCCACCTTGGGTAAAACGTGTCTTCCTGCACCAGCTCCCCTCTTTCCTCTTCATGCGGAGACCTGGTAGCTCCAACATCCGTGAACGGTTCCGGAAAAAACACCAGAAGCAAAAGTATTCCAACCATAGGCTGTGTGGAGCAGAGGGAGGGACTGGAACCTCCACAGGAGTGGCAGATTCCTCCTCGTCCTTCTTTGTCAATGAAGATTCAGCCAAACGTTATGGCTGGAGGATCAGTGACTTGTCAGAGAACACAGAGTTCAGAAGAAGGATGACCCTCAAGAGCAACATTGATGTGGAGGACGCAGTTGATGGAGTTCGCTACATTGCTGAGAAAATGAAGAATGAGGATGATGATGAGGGGGTAAGTATTTGTGAATAGTAAGGCTGGTCAAAGATCAGTCTAATTCTCTGGTCTTGACTGAAACAGTGAAATGTTCCCAGCAAAAATTGAAAAGGGTGACATAAATATCTTCTCAGTATTTATGTATGTATGTATGTATGTATATAGACATACATACATAAATACTGATGTGTATATATATATATATATATATATATATATATATATATATATATATTAAGGGTGCAACGGTACAGGTGGCTCACAGTGCGGTCCGTACCGCGGTTTTTGTGTCACGGTTTCTGTACGGGTTCGGTACAGTTTCTGACCACCCACTACCCTATACAAGCGATCGCAAAATATCGAGTTTGCGGAAAGCGCAACTCGCATGTCGGCGCGTAAACGGGCGTGTCCAAATGAAATAAATGTACAGCTGTGGCATGATCTCATTCAAATGTCTGCTGTGGAGGAAACCAAGGAGATCTTTTTCTCTGGTGTCAAGCTGGAAAAGGTTGGATGTGGGAATTTATTTCTGATATGTCTGAAACTGTTGGTGGTCGAGGAGGGACAGGAACATTAATTGTTCGTGATCTTTAAATGTGCATCCAATGATTCATTCTACAGTATTTCAAAAAGCACATCAGCTGCACCAAGACGCACAACTGGTAACAACTGGATCTTACGCAGGTAAGATCCGGGTTTAGGGAGGTGGAAGACTAAGTTCTGTTAACTGTTAACTGTTTTCACTCCCTCGCCGGTGTATTCAACAGCAAAACCAAAATGCTCCCACACCGGTGATTAAAAAAAGTTTTTCCCAATTTCTCCACTACCGCTGGCCATGCCTGCTTGTTTTTTTTTTTTCTTTTTCTGCATCTATGACCTGCAGCCAACTGGCCAAAGCGATTGCACATTGACATGCAGTGGTGGGCCTGTTGCCTAAAAGGCACGCACGCTCACGTGCAAGTCTAATACAAAGTTATCGGAACATAAATACCGTGGGACATAAAAACGTATTGTCCCGTGCAGGTCGTACTGAACGGTTCAGTATTTTACCAAGTACCGTTGCATCCCTTATATATATATATATATATATATATATATATATATATATATATATATTATATATATATATGTTGATATATAGACAAAAAAAACAAAACAAACAGTAATGAACAGCAGTTTCTTGCTTAAGTTAAACACTGTTCATTGTGGACACTCATCCATCACCGTTACCCATCTCCAAACAGGACCATGTTTGTTGGTTCATGTATTCGATCAGTTACAAAAAAAAAGAAGCAAAATTAGTTCTTAAGGCATGTTGACACTGGGCACATAAAAAAGTAAAATACCAGTGGATGGCGCATTGGCATTGTGCGAGTTTGTAGTTTACTGACATGTGAAAAGCCAATGTGCTTCCTGGCATATTAGTTGGTTTTGTCACTACTGAGCCAGGTCACTGTCTTGGAAGACTCACTTGCTGGAAAGCTTTTATTGCATTTACAGGAAGGTGACCAGTTAGTTTGAGTGACTCATTAATTTTATCTTCCTCCACTTTTCTTTCTATCTGTGCTTGACTCTGTCTTTGTGTCTTCTTCTCTGTGGTAACCTGAGATGACCAAAACAATAGATGGTAAAGAATTGAATAACTCTAACCTTATGATGTGTTCCTAAATACTAATTTTAGATAGCGCTTGTTTCTGATTACCAGTAGGTTGGCAGGAGATTTTAAACTTTTTTATACATATAACATTTTGTTTTTTCTCTGCAGATCATTGAAGACTGGAAATATGTGGCAATGGTGATTGACCGTCTCTTCCTGTGGATCTTTGTATGTGTCTGTGTGGTTGGGACGATGGGCCTCTTCATGCAGCCTCTGTTCCAGAGTTACAACACCCCCATTATTGATGACATGGAGAATAACTGAAGCCTAAATCCTGAACTACAATTTTGACAAAACACAAAATGTACTTTTTATTTTTCCCAAGAAACAGAACTCTGGTAATATTTTAACACATAAAACTCTCACGCCCACCACTCTCAGCACCATAACTGGGAAAATATAATAATACACATCAGCCCTTTTCTACCACCTGTCCTCCTCATCCTCTACATGCCCTGCCATCTTCTGCTCCACAAAACATTTGCACAATGTACCGGTATTTATTTATTTGTGTTAATTAAAAACCAAGAGGTTAGTCAAAATTCTCTTGAAGGACAAAGAAAAGAAAACAGTAAATGTATAAGCCTAAATGTCTGTTTTACAATAAATTAGAGTACTAACAAATCCTCCATTAAATTAATGATAATTAATAAGGCTAATTGGAGCCAAGGTTAGTCATTATCTGTTTAGCATCAAAGACAAAACAATAATCTGAAAAGAACACATGAGCATGAAAGTAACCCTTACCACTGTTTTTAAAGGTTTAACCTGGCCAACCAAGGAACATGATTTTTTTTTTTGTTTTTGTTGTCAGAACTTATCATGGCTTTGGTCTTTTCTATCAACCTTTCTCTCTGTGTCTAAGTCAAACTCCAGTGGTACCAACTGGACATAACAAGGCGCCATTTATGTTCAAAATTCACAGTTTCTTTTTTTTGTGGACCGAAGGACAGACAGAGCCCGAAGACTGAAGAAAAGCTATGGGCCTCACATTTCCAGTGCACCTCTGAAGTGAATAAGATGAATCCCTTCTGCGTAAATACACAGAAAATCACTCCCCTTGTGTCCTTTATGGCAATAGCATACTGTAGGAATTTATAATCTTGCGTGGTGAATGAGACTAAGAGGGGACACAGATCAGCTGACTACTGGGTAGGTTTCTGTGAGGTGGGGTGGCAGCCTGTTTTTACACTATTTTGATGTTAAAAAAAAATGTTATTTTTTATTTTAAAGTGAGGAGAGACATTACAACAATGCTTAAAAGAATACCTCAATGACTATAAGGCTGTTGCTGCTCTCTGTGCTACCAGTCCATCTTGTATCCATCACCTCTGAAACCAGCAGCAATAACTTTGATCTAAAATGTATTCACACTGTCATGAAAAAAACAGCCTGTCCTGCATTATGTTCATACTTCATTGGAGGCTGTTAAGAGGTAAAGTGTTTTAACTTACATAAGGTATCATAACTTGTCTGTGCCATAATGCCACCATCTGTCACTGCAGCCAATGTAAGCTGGGGAAAAGGTCTACCTTACTAATGCAGCTCTGTTAGACCATTTCTTTCGTTGTTTTTTTAGTGGATGGTTGACTGAAACATGATTTGTCTTTTCCCCCCACTGGCCATTCATGTTGAGTCTCTTGTTGAGTTTTGTCCTCCAGGGAAGAACTGTGATGAGATCCGTGTGTCTTGCATAAATTGATCAATAAAGGGAAATGAGTGCAATAATCAGCCATGATGAATTGCGTGCTCATTAATTCTTTATTAAATCTTGCAGTCTTTAATTCAATGTTATTAAAATGTCCCAGTTTCTATATTAGTCCCTGTTTTGGAACAGTTCACCACTGCTTGGAGCCCCTCAGCTTTCTATTATTTAGTGTATTTATAGTACCAAATTTCTTTCACTATCACCATTTACAGAACATTTACTGACAAAGTGGAAAAGTTATAAATATTTTGAAAAGAAATTTCTGGAGGACATGTGCATGTGCTTCTGTGGTTCTGTGTGTGTGAACTGTCCTGGATCAGGGAATATTTGTTTGCTGACTACAGATTCATCAGACAGTCTCACATCCTCAGGGCTTGCAAGCTCACCTTCTGTTAGCTTAAGATGGCAGCGAGGCCATATGACTGCTGAAGAGACACAGCCTGTGAACGAATTCATGCCCGCAATCATAAATCTGGAAAGCCCGTGTTATGATGCTCTGCCCCCCCCTCCCCCCACCCCCTTCGCTCCCTCTTTATAACATAGCAGCTGCTTCCTGAAATATGGTTTAGCCTAAAAAAGGAATCATGAGTATCAGATGGAGCTTTCTATTTGGTGGGTACATGTTTCAGATTCACATAACCTGAATTAAAGCTTCATTTTTGAGTTTTTTTTTTTAGCTATTAGGTTATTATTAATGGTCTTAATTTTTGTTTTAGAATAAAAAGAAAGAATTTGGTATGTAAAAAAAAAAAAAAAAATCCAACAGCAACAGAAGAAATAATTTCAATGTTCTAAGGCCTTTCCAGATTAGATATGGTTGTTGTTTCTGTAAGACATTGCTGTTGTTACTTTTTTTCCTCTTTTTTTTTGTATCCAAAGCAAGTACTTTTTTCTTTTTTTACTTCAAGCAGCTGATCATTTCTCCAGCTTATTAACACTACATACTCATAATAATTTTTGAGCCAACATCATGTCAGTCTCACAGGCGTAAACACATGTAACTGTATAGGACAGTGGTTCTCAAACTTTTAATACTACCTACCACCTGAGAAACTGTTAAGCACTCTGAGTACCACCATGATGACCAGTTTTAAAATATAGCCATATATGCCTTCTCAATTAGCTTTAAACACACAGGAGTGATTTTTATTCATTATTGTAGTTATTTATTACCTGAATTGTTACCTTAACATTGTTACCCTCTGTCCAACAATTCTCACATACTCATACTCTCATACAGAACAAAATAAACACACTCAAAACTTGTTACATCTGCACTGCAACTGAATATGCAACAAATATTTTTTATGAAAAGACACAATTTTAATTATCTCAAGCTACACATTTCGTTTAAAACATTGTATTTATAATGCATTGTATGTTTCCATTTTTTTTAAGTGAAGATGTGGAAAAAATGTGGTGAGTCATGATGTTCCCTCGCGTACCACCAGTAGTACGTGTACCACAGTTTGAGCACCACTGGTGTAGGGGATGTTGTATGGATTCACATCCATTTCCTGGAGACCTGGTATCAATTTAAGAGTTGTAAACTTTATTTACATAATACTATTTATGGGATAACTGATTTATGTTGTGCAGTCTTTTTCCTCTTTCCCCAAGAGTGGGGCAAGTCCTCACAATGACCTGAAAGTAAACTGGACTCTGTTCTTAACCAGGTTTGAACCAGATCTTGACCCCCATGCAGCCAAATCACCTTATGTTGCAGAGAAAAGGGTTGGAACAAAAACTAGACAAATATAGAATGCATACACACACATGCACACACACACACTGAAATAATCCTATACAAGTAGTGACAACCATTGAATTGGAACTGGGTTCAGCAATTATAGCTCATGTTTATACCCCCTCCTTTTCCTCGTATGACACATAAATTAGATTCTTGACATCCACATCAATTTCCATTAAGAAGGTGGCTGCATGAGTGTAGGGAGGAAAGGAGGATCTGTGGAGGTGTTGTTGGTCTGGCAAGCTGAAGAGTCACCAAATGTCTTTATTTAATCCCTTTTTGTAACCATTTTTCTAAAGATATATTTTGTGGTTACTGTCATGTCATTTGTTTTCAATCTGTTTCCGTCCTGTTTTTAATACACCCTTTAATGACTGACTGCTTGTTTCAAGTGACCCTCCGGCCCCTTTCAGGTACCTTTGTGTGCAGCTGTACTTTGCTACTGCAAAACAGGAACCTCACACTGAGCAACCTACATGGAACAAAAAACTGTGATCTGAATCCCACATAGGAAAGGATTGATAAATTATTAAACATCCACAAATAGCATGTTTACTACAGTTGCTCTCCAATAGTGACGCTCTTGCACCCGTACTCTCCAGCTTCACTAAAAGAAAATCACCTCAAGAGCCTTCTTCAGGGATTCTCTGCAACTGTACTCGTACTGAAGCTGCTGCTCACATGACGGTTGTGTAGAAAACAAATATAGCTTACACAAGTTATTGTTTTACACTACTGCAACATACACATAACCATCTATGAGCTTCTGGCGTGTGCTGAAGTGTGATAGACGAAAGATCCTGGGTCCATGGACACACAGCTCAGTGAAATGCTGGATGAGAACGTTCAGTCATAGTCGTTGTTCTGAAGGCTTCTCCTTGTTTCTTTAACTGCATGTCCACACCACACTTATGTGGTGTCATTTTGTAAAGTGGACGCAGACAACAAGAAAGAGGAGGCTTCATTCCACAGGACAGCATATCTAAAGTTCAAGTAAGATGAACATTGTTTTCTAACTGCTGACGTTGATGACGAAAAAGTCTAACTTTATGATTGCATTTGAAAATAAATTCCGACCATATTCTTTTAATCAGGGTTCTTCAAACCATGACAAGATTTTCTGACACTCTGTTTTCAATAGATACATGTTAGCCATCAACTCCAGGTGTTTTAAACTGTTTCATTGGCAGGATTTCTACATGTGTTTGTATGGATTCTGAGTAGTGACTGATCTGATCCAGAGGGGACACAAAGCCATTGAATAAGGCAGAGTTGACGACGCTGGTATCTGGTGGTTGTGGCTGGCTCAAAGAAAAATAAACAAGCCAAATGCCAAGATTTAATTCTTTAAGTTTAATTACTTCCACCTGTGTATCTATCATAGCTTCCACATTTGTTTCTTTTCTCCTAGGACAAAAGTGGTGACAATATGCCCTTTTGGGTGTTTGCTACTGTGTCATGTTTTTCTTGTGTGCTTGTGTTGTTCTGTATCTCCTGGATTTGAATGACTCAATGTTTATGCCCTGGAGTGATCACAGATTTCTCTGCTGGCTTAGCCACAGAGCACACATCTGATAAATTCATTGTGAAGTTTATCAGAAAATGGAGGCAAAATGAAAATCCTATTATTCTTGCTGACGGACACAAACTAGTCTTTTTTTTTTTTTCAACATAAGTTAAGATTTTCAGAGAAAGGTATTTTTTGTAATTTGTACCTGCACCAGGGTCAGTGTTGTCTAAAATTGGGCCAGAAAATTATTTTTTAGAAGTTGCCTATGGTGTTTGTTGTTAGACGATCCACTTCATTACAAGCCATGTTGTGTTCCACTTTAAACCCTAAATATAATCCTCATTCAGAAAAAACATGGCAGAAAAAAGACAAGGGAACAGACATGGAAACAAAATGTAATGATATGTATTAATATTGCATTGTTAGGTTACTGCCATACCTTCCTCCTGAAAACGTTATCTGTTAGAGCAAACCAGTTTTTCTTGTGAATTATAGAAAGAATTGTAGACATTTAGACTCTGTATAAGCAAAAAACTGTTTTGTTACAGTTTTATGAATTGTTGTGCAGCTGTTGTGGGCTACAAAGGACTAAAACAGAAAAAAATAAAAAAGGTTTCCACCTACCTATATGATCACAGGTGTTTTTTTTTTTTAATATATATTTCAGCAATTGCTTATTGACAGACGTTTCTGACATTGAAGCCAAACAAAATAACTTTATCATCATAAAATATCATTTTCGCTTGTGCTATAATCAAACATTTGATTATTTTTATTAACTATTATTGAGTTCTCAGACCCAACACTCTATTAATGTTGATATGCTTGCCACGCTGTTATGAAATTATACATTGATATTTATGTAAAAATCATATTATTTTACCTGGTCAGTCAACATTTGAGTTTTTCCTCGGTTTGCCTTTCTCCCTGGTTACATCTACCTGCTTGTTAACACATTTGCGTGTAGAATTGCGACTGTTGTAAAAACTACTTCACCCAGATGCCTGTAGGGGGCTTGTTCTTGTTCTTTCGGTCACTACCCAAAGCTCATGACCATAGGTGAGGGTAGGAACGTAGATCGACCGGTAAATCGAGAGCTTCGCCTTCCGACTCAGCTCCTTCTTCACCACAACAGACCGGCGCAGCACCCGCATCACTGCAGATGCCGCACCGATCCGTCTGTCGATCTCCCGCTCCATCCTTCCCTCACTCGTGAACAAGATCCCGAGATACTTAAACTCCTCCACTTGGGGAAGGACCTCATCCCCAACCCGGAGAGGGCACTCCACCCTTTTCCGGCTGAGGACCATGGTCTCGGATTTGGAGGTGCTGATTCTCATCCCAGCCGCTTCACAACCGGCTGCGAATCGCTCCAGCGAGAGCTGTAGATCACGGCTCGATGAAGCCAACAGAACCACATCATCTGCAAATAGCAGAGACCCAATCCTGAGGCCACCGAACCGGATCCCCTCGACACCTCGACTGCGCCTAGAAATTCTGTCCATAAAAGTAATGAACAGAATCGGTGACAAAGGGCAGCCTTGGCGGAGTCCAACCCTCACTGGAAACGAATCCGACTTACTGCCGGCAATACGGACCAAACTCTGGCACCGGTCGTACAGGGACCGGACAGCCCGTATAAGGGAGTCCGGCACCCCATACTCCCGAAGCACCCCCCACAGGAATCCCCGGGGAACACGGTCGAACGCCTTCTCCAAGTCCACAAAAACATGTAGACTGGTTGGGCGAACTCCCATGCCCCCTCCAAGACCCTGAAGAGGGTGTAGAGCTGGTCCACCGTTCCACGGCCGGGACGAAAACCACACTGCTCCTCCTCAATCCGAGATTCGACTATCCGACGGACCCTCCTCTCCAGGACCCCTGAATAGACCTTCCCAGGGAGGCTGAGGAGTGTGATCCCCCTGTAGTTGGAACACACCCTCCGGTCCCCCTTTTTAAAGAGGGGGACCACCACCCCAGTCTGCAAATCCAGCGGTACTGTCCCCGACGTCCACGCGATGCTGCAGAGGCGTGTCAACCAAGACAGCCCCTCAGCATCCAGAGCCTTGAGGAACTCCGGGCGGATCTCATCCACACCCGGGGCCCTGCCACCGAGGAGCTTTTTAACCACCTCGGCAACCTCAGCCCCAGAGATAGGAGAGTCCACCCCTGAGTCCCCAGACTCTGCTTCTCCTCATTGGAAGACGTGTCGGCGGGATTGAGGAGGTCTTCGAAGTATTCCCATTCCCCCCACGATCCACAACGTCCCGAGTCGAGGTCAACAGCTCCCCATCCCCACTGTATACAGTGTTGATGGAGCACTGCTTTCCCCTCCTGAGACGCCGGATGGTGGACCAGAATCTCTTCGAAGCCGTTCGGAAGTCGTTCTCCATGGCCCTCTCCAAACTCCTCCCATGTCCGAGTTTTTGCCTCAGCAACCGCCAAAGCCGCGTCCCGCTTAGCCTGCCGATACCTGTCAGCTGCCTCCAGAGTCCCACATGCCAAAAAGGCCTTATAGGACTCCTTCTTCAGCTTGACGGCATCCCTCACTGCTGGTGTCCACCAACGAGTTCTGGGATTGCCGCCACGACAGGCACCAACGACCTTACGGCCACAGCTCCGGTCGGCCGCCTCAACAATGGAGGCCCGGAACATAGCCCACTCGGACTCAATGTCCCCTGCCTCCCCTCGGAACATGATCGAAGTTCCGCCGGAGGTGTGAGTTAAAGCTCCTTCTGACAGGAGACTCTGCCAGACGTTCCCAGCAGACCCTCACAACACGTTTGGGCCTGCCAGGTCTGACCGGCATCCTCCCCACCATCTGAGCCAACTCACCACCAGGTGGTGATCAGTTGACAGCTCCGCCCCTCTCTTCGCCCGAGTGTCCAAGACATGCGGCCGCAAGTCCGACGATACGATTATGAAGTCGATCATCGAACTGCGGCCTAGAGTGTCCTGGTGCCAAGTGCACATGTGGACACTCTTATGCCTGAACATGGTGTTCGTTATGGACAGTCCATGACGAGCACAGAAGTCCAACAACGAAACACCACTCTGGTTCAGATCGGGGGGGCCCTGCCTCCCAACCACACCCCTCCAGGACTCACTGTCGTTGCCCACGTGAGCATTGAAGTCCCCCAGCAGAACGAGGGAGTCCCCAGATGGAACATTCTCCAATACTCCATCCAAGGACTCCAAAAAGGGTGGGTACTCTGAACTGCTATTTGGTGCGTAAGCACAAACAACAGTCAGGACCCGTCCCCCCACCCGGAGGCGGAGAGAGGCTACCCTCTCGTCCACCGGAGTAAAACCCCAATGTACAGGCGCCAAGTCGGGGGGCAATAAGTATGCCCACCCCAGCTTGGCGCCTCACCTGGAGCAACTCCAGAGTGGAAAAGCGTCCAACCCCTCTCAAGGATACTGGTTCCAGAGCCCAAGCCGTGTGTTGAGGTGAGTCCAACTATATCTAGCTGGAACCGCTCGACCCTCACACACCAGCTCAGGCTCCTTCCCCGCCAGAGAGGTGACATTCCACGTCCCTAGAGCTAGCTTCTGCAGCCGGGGATCGGACCGCCAGGGTCCCCGCATCCGGCCACCGCCCAGCTCACACTGCGCACCCGACCTCTATGGCCCCTCCTGCAGGTGGTGAGTCCACTGGAGTGGGGGCCCCATGTTTCCCTTTCGGGCTGAGCCCGACCGGGCCCCATGGGCAAAGGCCCGGCCACCAGGCGCTCGTCTCCGAGCCCCACCTCCAGGCCTGGCTCCAGAGGGGGGCCCCGGTGACCCGCGTCCGGGCAAGGGAAAATCTTGGGCCTCGGTTCTTCTCCATCATAAAGGTCTTTATGAGCCACACTTTGTCTGGTCCCTCACCTAGAGACCTGTTTGCCATGGGTGACCCTTCCAGGGGCATAAAGCCCCCGACAACATAGCTCCTAGGATCACTGGGACACGCAAACCCCTCCACCACGATAAGGTGGTGACTCATGGAGGACCGTTGCATCCCTAATATATATATATGTATATATATATATATATATATATATATATATATATATATATATATATATATATATATACTATATATATATATATATATATATATATATATGTATACATATATAAGTAAGTATAATACTTAAGTATAATACTTAAGTGGCCAGTGTAGAGCACCAGATCTCTGTCTGTAAGCTCATCCAACACCTGAACATTTTTTTCCCGCCATTTTTGATTGTACTGTAAATGTTTGTGATTAAACGTGATTACGTAGTCTCGATTGTGTATGTTTTCATTGGTTGCTGAAGCGGTCCTGAGCGCCCCCCTCTCAGTCCTGACATTTCAAGTGTTCAGTACCGTCCCCGTTGAGAAACCCTAATATATATATATATATATATATATATATTCAATTTTCAATTTAAAAAAGAAAACAAAAGGTTCCCTGCAGCTCTGCCCACCTTCTATGACTCTTTAATGAGTAGTCAGCCCCCAACACAGCATCCCTCTAAATACAATGAAGCTGTGTATTTTAATATACGCGTTACCCAGATGTGCCCCTTCAAAGATGGCACATCTGCACTCTTAGCCATCAGGCCAAACAACAGCAGTAAAAAAAGATAGCACAAGAAAGGCAGGCCGAGCTGTTTTTGGGAGAGAGGGAGGGAGGGAAAGCAGAGGGGAGCAACAGATTTGTGACAGAGGATGACAGAGATGATAAAAGTTAGTTATAAATAAGGGACACAAGGCTTCTGGAGCTTGTGAGATGGGCAAAAGAGTCGACAATAAAGACCATTTCAGGTGGGAGTCAGAGATCAGTACGTAGTCTGTGCCAGGGTTTCTTAGTGTACATGTTTGAGTGTTGTTCCTCCCTTCTAACTACTTCTGGACAATACTCTACTTTGTCCAAATGTAAATGTAGGAGCTAATTTTATGAGGTTTTTGAATCTAAACTCCAAAATTCTATTCTATTCTATTCTATTCCATTGTATTCTATTTGTTCTAACTCGTCTCTTTGTACTTTGATGCTTATTGGTGAATGTGTCAGCAGTTTGATGCTGCTTCCTGTTGTCGGCCACTGCCCTCCATCTCCCTATCATCCTCCACAGGACATCCCTTTAGGATTTATACCTGCCATTTCAGCTCTGTGGTCGATATTTATGAACTACATTAGTGCATTACAGAATGTGTAGCTGCCACGCTGTTGAGTCAGGCTGCCATCAATCTTTTCCACTGAGCCGCTGAGCCGTGAAGTTGAGGGACAGACACAGAGACGAGGTCCAAACTCTTTACAGGGATTTTTAACAGGGCTCAGGAGTACTTGTGTAATGTACCTCAGAGAGAAACAAACATGTCCTAAAGTCTGTTACCAGATCACTGATCAGAGCGCAGGCTGCTGCTCGCTAGTGGCCACAGAGTATACTGCACATTTCAGCATTTTCCCTCAGCAACGGTAGAGGTCCTCAGGTATCATTTTAAGGTCTAAAATGTTCAATCACATGCAAATTTGTTCAACGGTGAGGCTGGACAAAAATTTGAATCAACATCCTAGAAGGCTGTAATTACATCTGTGTTGTCATCTTGCCACAGTTTGTTCCAAAAATGGCACCAGATATCGGATAAGAAAGACAATAATAGGATGAGATAGTCCATTTGGACACTTGCTTTAAGGCTGCTGAGAAGGATTCCAATAGCTATTAATTAAAATGTCTCTAACGCACTTCAAAATGATTAGAAATACCCTACAACTATGATGAGAACATCATCTGTGATGACAAGAAGAGGACCGAGACAGCTGTGAGGATTTTATCTTTTTACAAACATGAGAGGACCAGATAATGAGAAGGCATTGCATGGATCAGTTTGACCCCTCAGGCTGCAGCTGCATAACTTAAAATAACACTTCTGATCGTTTAGAACCAGAAGGACAGAAAAATATACATGATAAATATTGATTGAAATTAAGCTGCACGAAAAACACGCACGGCATAATGAATCCAAGACATTTCTCTGCATTAGTTTTAATGCATGTAAGATAGTTTGTGAGACCCAGATGCTTCATGGGAAAAAAAATGTCACAAGAAGATGGCCGTTTAATTAGCCGCAAAGGTTTTCTTCTTCTTTTTAATCAGATTGCATAGAGTTGAGCAGTGAAGGGATTTAATTAGTTGCTAGGGGCTGGAACCAACCACAGCATGACCACGCAGGCTGCCAAGAGTGGACACTGCGTGAAAAAGAAACAAGTAGAAAACGATATGGTGTTAATGGTTCTGGAGCAAGAAGGGAGGTCAGCTTGAGCTGTTGTGGAGAGGATGGACTGTGTTTGAGGATGAACATGCTGGAGGGCCGACTGGGGTCACGGGGTGTAGCGTGACTGGCGTATCCGGGCAAACTGTAGGAGGAAAGGGGATGCTGAAAGCTTTTAAAAAGGGGTTATTGGAGGGAGTTGATGGTGAAGCGGCTGATGAGACATAGCACAAGGAAGAAGGGAATTAGGGGAAGAAAGGCCTAGCTTTTTATATGGGTTTAAAGTGGTAAGTGAACAAAAATGAAACCTGAGATTACATTTATATCACATGTCATACTTCATAAATGAAATCCCACTCAAAATGCTAAGGTCAAACATTAACAAACATATGTAAGCAGTTTCAGCAGTATAAAAATAGACTACCCTCTTTCTCTTCTCTTAACCAGTGGCAGTTAGACTATTTATATTTTAATGTTCCTAAAGAAGAGCACATTAAAGATGTTAAAGTGTGAAATGAACATTTTGTAAATGTTTTCAAATTAAATAAAAGTTACGCCCCTGTGAGTCAACATCAGCAGAGTTACATGGTTCTTACCATAAGCTGTATGTAAGAACTGGACAAACCCTGGTGACATCACGCACAGGTTTCTGAAGAGTGGCTCACCACAAGCTAGCAATTTTAGCTTAGCTCATGCTAACCTATGATGCTAACTACTGTTATCTTTCATTAATGAATACTGTCGCATTATTTCATTTTGAGTCTGTCCATCATTTCAGATGTCATGATGTAAACAGCATCTAAAACAAGGACTGTTGGAGCTCCAGCTGAGCTCTGCCAGGGCTACCATGGCCATCTGCAGCTGGCAGAATGGCTTTGCAGCTTAGATGTTAAGATCACAGAAGAGTCTAAGTGGTCAGTAGGTAAAGTGATGACAGCCAATACTGTAGAATGTGACATATCTGTCACCCAAAAACACCCTAGCCTCTATTTATACATAACCTTGTGGCTACATATAATCTTACCTGATGAGGTGCATAAAAATGCACCATTTGTATAGTTGTCATGGATGTGAAATCCATATTTGGAGACTCCCCCCCTCTCCTTTTCCTTCGTGCCAGGCTGTAAATATGTTTCTTTCTGCTGTAAATTTGGACATTTTAACATGAAGATTGATAGAGATTAACTCATTATTGAAACCACCCTCTAGTGGTCTTTTGATGAACTGCATGTTTGCCTAGAAAGGTTTCAGCTTTGAAAACTGGTTGTTACCAGGATTAAATTTGATTAGATCTGGCTGATTAGCATACATGCTTGAGCAGCTTGGATGCAGAGTGTTTGTATAAAGAATTTTTAATTTTCTTTGGCCTCAGCTGAATGGCATCCAGATTTTGAAAGCACATCTGTACCGAGGTGTTGCTGTCTGTTTCTTCAGCCTGCGCACTGGTGCAGTGCATATGAATAAGTGACCTCTCTGCGTGACTGTTCTTAGAACTCCCCTGTTGTGCCTGAATCTTTTATCTCTACTTTGTGACAGAATCAATTTAAATTGTAAAAAAGAAAAAGAATGCAGAATTAGCATAATCATGTGAGAATACAAAAACACCAGAAATAATGGTATAAGGTTTGCTTACATTGTCTGTTATCTGTAAGAGGCGACAGATAGACGTTTTCTTTTCTTTTTCCCCCCAATCTGATCAGAAAACAGTTGCCTACTGTGGCAAATAACAAGGCAGATAAGAGATATGTGAGAGTGATCCAAAACAGTAAATCTGTTTCACTGTTTTAAACAAATAAAAAAAAAAAAACACTTTTGGTCCTCACCTTTTAGTGGGGAACAAAAGTGCACCCCATTTACAGCATATGTGCTTATGCACAGTATATGCATGTGTACTTACAGTACATGCAAATGTCCATCCATCTATTATCTCGACCCTCTTATTCCTGTGTAGGGTCACAGGGAGCCGCTGGAACCTCCCTCAGTTCTCTTTGGGTGAAATGCAGGGGTACACCCTGGACAGGTCTACATGCAAATGTCCTCAAGTAATATATATACAAACGTGGCTGACAGTAATTCAAGGGGTTGGTTTGATTATAAATTTGCCTCAGAGACAACCTGATCAGTACTAAAGACTTGCCATATCGTCAGACTACTTGTTATTTCCATGTATGTGGTCATTTCATCAGTGTGACTGACAAATAATAGCACAAGACAGGGACCAGCCCAGAGGATGGAAAAACTAAACCCACTTGTACTTTTTTCTTTAATGACTCTAAAGTTTACTCCTAACGGTTCACTGCTGACAGTTTCTTAATGTCTAGTAAATACCCCTTTTAGCATGTTCACTTTTTTATAACAGGAAACAAAATGTAGATCTACTCTGATTTAAACAATGTCACAGTTCACAAAGCCGTCATGCCCTCGTTAATAAGGAGATAAGAAATACAGTATTTACATTATAGTTTCATATGAGAGAAATCTCCAGAGAGAAGAAAAAACAAGACAGAGAAAGTTCAGAGAAAAGCCATGTAAACATGAAAGGTACAGGCAAGGGTCACATGCAACAAAAAAAGAGAAAATAAAATAAAAGAAAAGAAATACATTCAACAAAGAAAATAAAAAATGCACAAGGTTGATGTGGATGAGACAGGACAGTCCTGTCTGACACACACTCTAACTGCTCTTGTCCTTTTCCTTTTGGCTGAATGCAGCTGTCTTGGACTTGAGTTCACTTGCAAACTAGCAGTCAGAGGTACCAAGTTTATTTCTGAAGACAGTTGCATGTTTTGTTTTTGTTCTGTTCTTCTCTCGCTTATGTCATATTGCAAAAAAAAGAACAGATGCATTATATTCTGAAAAAATAAAGGAGAAAAGACAATGAGTCTATCTTTGTCAGTTCAAGGGTTAATGTCTGTTGGTGGCTCATAAAAAAGGCATTATGATCACACCTATAATGCATCAGACCTTCATGACATGCCTAAGTTGCCAAAATCAATTGACCTGATTGTAAATGCCATAGGGATTGATCGTCACGGAAACACATGATGTTCTTTCTCTTCCCCTCATGGACAAGGGTGGAGATGTCACAGCAGGTATGATCACAGTCCTGAATGTTCAGCCCGTGTCTGCGGGGGAGGACACCTGGACTGAGCCTTCCTTTTCGTTTTTCTTCAGAGAAACAAATGAATCACAACGCAATGAAAAAAGAATAAAAATAGCTTGAAGATAGTGCATATTTTCCCTTTTGCTTGCTCTTTTGGAGAGTAAACAGTGCTGCAGTGTCACCTCGGCTTGAGGCTGTGTCCTAAAACCAGCCAACTGTTTGTGACACTAATGGGCAAAAATCTCCTCGTGCGAACCAAACCAGTCTTTCATCTGATCCCGTTGTTATTGTACTTTTCTTTATCTGACTCTCTTCCCCTGCTGAGTAACTGAATAATAAAACCTGCCGCTGCCTCATGCTGGTGTGGTGTTAAAA
The DNA here is from genome assembly GCA_018398805.1 of Hirundichthys speculiger. NCBI lineage: Eukaryota > Metazoa > Chordata > Actinopteri > Beloniformes > Exocoetidae > Hirundichthys > Hirundichthys speculiger. Next base: position 412,259 of record JAGFBZ010000571.1, read on the forward strand.
CTGTAGGTGCACGACATTATCAACCAACTCTCACTTAAAACCTAGTCCACAAACCAATGAAAATACATTTTCATGTGTGTAACTCCTTTTGAACGATTGCTCAACAATTTTACATGTGTATAAGAAGAAGCGAGAGGGGTTCAGTATTTCAATGTTTAATTCATATGACTTGAAACAGAGTGACAAAGCCTTCGGTATTCTTGAGAAATGAAAGATGCTTCATAGAATCTTTGGATACACAATGATTTGTAGCACACTGGTTCACTATACGTCAGGATTATCATCTGTTCAAAATGCTATATGACAGTTTATGGTGGAGCATTTGTGCTGTTTTTTAAATCCTGACTGACAGAAGCTGAAATGTTAGGACTACTGGAGATGATATGAGGGGACAAAATATTAGAGACTCTTTTTTTTGTCACTAAGGTTTACAAATCCAGGTGTTCTAATCCTTAATTTTTTTTAAAACTTCTTAAGATCTCCATTAAATGGGAACTAATCTCTAAGAAAGAGAGGAAAATACTCTAAGAAGCAAATTTGAGGGGAAAAAAAGCATTTCTTCCAAGGCCATGAAGTCAGACAATCTTTTATATGCAGTTCCTGGTTCCCAACAAATATGGGTCCAAAAAAGAGATGTTTACTTAAAAAAAATTACACCTCAATTATTCCATCCTTTAAGACATACAGTAGCTGGTAATTGCAGGAAAGAAACAAGTTCAATTAATAACAAAAGTTTAGGATTTTTTTTTATTTAAACCCATGGTAATTATTATTATTATTATTCCAAGAAAATTATAAAATGAAATAACTGTTCTGCATGCTGTGTATCACCAGGAGTACTTACTTTATTAAGATGTTAGTGAAACATTAGAAAATAGACAGAAAATACATATAAAAAAGATATATTTACATCTATAGAGTGGAAAAAAAATGAGAAAGCATGAGTAAAAAAAAAAAAAAAAGATTTGTCTCTCTCCAGTCTGGGCCAGTGGGTGGAGACTCATCCTTAGCTTTTCTCCCCATCTTTTAATATAAAAAATACATTTTTGCAAGCAAAGTCACTTGCTCTGTCACACTGAAGCACATCAAGACATTCGCCTGTTTTTCTTCTCTTCTCTTCTCTTCTCTTCTCTTCTCTTCTCTTCTCTTCTCTTCTCTTCTCACTCATTACATCACATCTGCTGTTGAGCTTTTTAACACTTCATGGTCAGCTGATCTGAAATCCTTAATCCTGTCTGTGTCGCTTTGATTTTATTGATCACACTCTCTCTACATCCCTCCCACCAATCAAACCTCTGTCTGCATTGTACCTACTTTTTTCTCTCCTTAATTCATTCAGGGTCTCCCATTGTGGCAGGTGTCCTCCTGCAAGCTCCAGCTAATCCCCCGGTTGACTTCCCTCCCTGATGACAAAACTAATTGAGCTTAAAATCAAGGCCGAGCAGTTCCAATTGTTTTTAACCTCTTGGCTTCTGACCTGTCAACTTCCGGCATGCAAGGCAGATTTCACATTGGAAAGCTCAGATTACTTTAAACTGAGCAGGTCCTTTTCTCACATTTGTTATGAAAAGAGAATACTTAACTAGTAATGTAAGCATGAGACATTAATATAAAAAGGCATCTAAGCATTTAACTGCAACATGAGATGAAGCAGACAGCTTGGTAGGCTGATTTTCTCTTTTCCCAGAGCCTGCCAAAGCATGACTGAGCAGGTAGTGAGTTGTATGTCTACGGACATATGCATATGTTAGTATTAGTCAACTTTCTGAGCATGTATGGTTGCAGTGTTTGCAAGATAAGCAGCTTGAAGCTATCACAGAGGCAATACAAACACATCCAGCGCTACTTAAGAAAAAACAAGACAAGATAATATGCGTTAAAGGTTGTTTCTGGGCCCATAAGGTGGCATACTGTGTATCTACGTGCAGCATCTGGACTTGCATGCTGCAGAATGTTTTATGTTGGTGGTTCACTTCCAAGCTGTGACGCATCAATAATTTCCATTATTTGAAATGGGCAGACTCTGCAAGCTTCAAGGGTCTGTTATGGAACATCTAATGCTTTAAACTGCCTGAGCATCGTTATGCGTAAAAAATCAATTAAGTGGCTAAATAGGTCATTTACAGCACAGTACTGCAAACATAAAATCTTATTGTGTGTGCAGGTGTGTGTGCAGCTGTTAGCTGTGCTGAGCAGACGTGAGGATAAACCTTTGAGGCACTTCAGGCAGAGTTTATTTTCTTCTTTTTCAGGGCATTCTAGGCAAATCTACACACATCGACAACTTCTAAAACTGTTGTAAGACAGACCAGGCCCATGGATCATTTATTTGTTTATTTTGAAGTGAGACGAAACATTAAACGATCTACAGCCACATTTGGGAATTATTTTACAAGCTTATCATCCCTGACTCACTGTGAGTCAGGTCACAAGGTTTGGCCCTTGGGTGAGTGGGAGGGTGAGCGGTACGCGGGAGCGGGCTGGAGGAAGAGGGGAGGCGTTCAGAAGTTGTCCATGTCGGCAGAGCGCGCCAACCTCTCCACCGTCGGGAGCGCACAAGACAATGTTGCTCTAATCGAAAGGCTTCGGAGACGTCTGCAGCATGTCACTGACGAGAATGCGCTCTTCTGCATCATCATTTAACCGTAACAGGCATCGCCGGGCGGCAGGCGCCGATCTATCGATGAATTTCTCCGGGAAACTAATAACCTTCCTCCTGCTGGTGCTCCTCGCAGCGCAAGGTAAGAAAAAACACAGCACACCGGAGGCTGAAAAGTACCACTGTACGTGTTTTTTTTTTTTAATTTTTTATTTTGGTACTTCACTTTATTCATATACCTCCCTGTATCTTACTCTTAACGACCTGTGCTCTGACAACCAACCTGACCACAAGCTTAGTCCTTTGTGCGCATCTGTCCTTTTGCGCTTCTACTTTCAGTCTGAAGGTGAACTCGACAGAACCAGTCGGGACGATCCCATTCAGAGGAATTCAACTTTATTTTTTTTCCACAAACCGACATGCATTGCATTTTGATGAGGATAAACAGCTTTAAATGCCAGTTAGAGCCATGCTTGGACACCGTCCTCTAATTATTCGGAGAGTTCCTGAGCGCAAATCACGCAGAAACGAGCGCAGCTCTCATCATTTTAGAATAACTGCTCACGCTCTGCGCTACATTACAATCCAGAGGTTTCGCACTCTGGGCTTCTGAATTCAACAAATAACAAAACACAAGTGCCTGTGAAATCTAATAGGCTTTTCTATGTGGCGTTCCAACTTGTAGAGTCATGCTATGTAGCGGTGGCCCTTGGAGAATCAGAACCACATAATAATCCAGACATGATGGGGTACTCTAACATGCACTCTGGATGTGTGGTATTCCCAGTAGATGATGAATAGCTGATCCTTAGACACTTGGAATCACTGTGAAACTGCCATCCACGTAAAAAGAGAGCCAACATGTGACATATACAGAACAAACACACTTTACAATCCCTGGATGCTCCATAACTGTCAGTTTTGATTTTATTCCTGGACTCTCCAGATGCGGAGGTCTTGGAGATCTCCATAAAGGTCAGAGGTCATGAGGACCAGTAGATCACAGTAAGACACTTGGAATATGAAGTACTCCTCTAACCTAGTGTTAGTAGTTAACACACATAAGTGATATTCTATCATAAACTCCTAAAGAAATTAGCAAAAAAACAATTTTTCTTCTGCAGTTTACATCACGAAAAGTTGACATCAGACCCACATTTTCCCTGTAGTTATGCACCAAACCATTTCTATTCTGATTTGCATTTTCTATAATCATGTTTTTTCCCCTGAAATTAGTAAAAATCACCGCCACTGGTTTCTGTTCGATTTTCTTCTATCTTTGGGCCTTGTGAAGTTGCGATTCTTTTTCTGTGTACATTTAAAAATTCTAGATTATAAAGCAGGTCCATGTTTGGGTCCCTGGGGACACAGAACATACAATAACTATATTAGTTTTATCTTTCAAACCAGTGTGCTGAGTTCAGATGTAGTTTTATGAAGTGCTGTTGTTTTCCAGCCCACTTCCTCTCACAGACACAGACAGGTTTATTTGGAGGACATCGTCATATGGGAGCAAACATAATATAAGATAAGATAACCCACTTGCCAGGGTTATATATTTTATGTTTATGTATGTTAGTGGTGTGTCAGTTAAAAACATTCGAATGTGATTTAGGATCTTTTAATATTTTTTTACTGAAGCCTTTAACAGCTCTGCAGTGACAGAGAGCAGACACAATGAAGTAAAGATGTTCTGATACCAATTTTTCTCTTCCAATACTGAATCCACAATCCAGTACTGGTCCAAATGCTGATTCCTTAAAGGTTTAATAGTATTTACTCATGTTATTTTCGTCAACTTTGGTGCCAGCCTTTTATAATTACTGTATCACAGTTTTCCTGGTAGGATTTTCCACTCTAAAATAAAGCTACATTGTCCAACGTAATGCGAATACTAGATAGTCAGCTCAGTCCAACAGCTCATGGGCCACTGCTTCTCCATCTGCCAACTCAAAGCAGTAAGATGGAAGGAATATTGTGTAACTTCCTGGGCTGGGCTGGGGTGTAGAGCAACAAAGAAGAAATGGACCACCAATATACAGTAGTACCTTATGTTCATCAGTATCGGAAAATATTTCCAATGCTGATATCGGTATCGGAAGAAGTCTACACTGAAGAGGTTGTCAGGCTGGTGGGTAAACAAGTGTGTGTACCGGATAAAAAAGCTGTTCTACCCCCATTTCAAAGAGAAAAGAAGGAAAGATTTTCTTTTCTGTGCTTTTATTTTGTTAAGAAATGACCAAACTGACAAAATGACTCTTGTTTGAATATAAAAATCTGCTGACTACTGCATGGTGATTCACCGTCTGCAGGCAGCCAGTGTTATGGGATCTTGTTCCCTGGTTCAGAGGCAGCGGAGATGTCTCTGGGCTCAGAGGCATCTGGGATGGACTATCACAGTGTCACACATGTTTGGACTCTGAAATTAGTATTCCAGATAAGTTTAGGACTAAAAACTGATGGCATGTTTTCAGGAACAAATATAAAAAAAAAGAACCATCCAGACTGTTATCAAGTTTGAAAGTTAGAGTCTTTGGTGGTATGGGGTTTATATCAGGACACTTGCCAGGATGAATTTACACTTTTGTGAATGACAGGGAGTTGAACTAGCTCACCTGCAGTCTGGACACTTCTCCAGTGGAGAATATGTGGAGAATGTTGACATACAAACATTCAACAATGGCACAGATGAACACAGATTAATTTAAATGTGTTTACAAGAAAAAAGAAAAAAAAAATCTGAAATGCTTCATAACTTTGTTTTCAGTACCAGAATTACCATTCAGTAAAGAAGTGTTGAGAGCAGAAATGGCAACATGACAAATGTAAAAGCTTTACTGGCATACATTTTTGTGGAATGTTTTGCCTGAAATGTAGGGATGGATGTATATGAACACATCAAAATAAAGTTGCGTTAGTTCACAATGTCATGTGAACGTTTAAGCACACGCTAATTCCAAAAAGCTGGGACACTGTCTGAAACGTAAATAAAAACAGAATGCAATGATCAGCAAATCTCATAAACCCATATTTTATTCCCAGTAGAGCATAAAGAATTGATTAAATGTTGAAACTGAGACATTTTACTATTTCTTTGAAAATATGAGCTCATTTTGACTTTGGGTTGTAAATGTAAGATATGCTGACTAAAACAAGTCAGCTGTGTTTCTGCATGGTTGGAACAAAAACCTGCAGCCACACGAACATTTTACGGATCAGTTTGACACCTTGTGTTTCTAAGAAACTTCAATGTTTTGGTGCAGAAATATTTTATTGATTGCTTTTTTTTTTTATCGCCAAAGATTTGCTTCCACTATAGTTATGAAAGTTAAGAAAAAATGAACAAAAAAACCCATGTAGTTTCAGCAGTACACTGATCAGCTATAACTTAGTAAACGCTGCTCACTTCATTCATCCTCCAGCAGGTCAGCCTGAACACAACAAACTCCCCAGATACCAATCTGATGGCACTGATGTCCCAAATAATCTCAATCCTCACAGATCCTAACCCACACACCCCAAAGGCTCTATTGTTAACGTCCCAGTACCGGACTCTCCAGGACGTCCTCAGGTGTTCAGACCCAGACTTCAAAAAATAGTCATGCCCCAGAAAACTTTTGTATGGATTCATTTAAATCAAGCAGCGGCTCTGGGTCGCAGGAGTGGAAAATATTCCTTTTTTTTTTTATTTAAACAGGTTCTTAAGCCTTTCTACTGAAAATAAAAATTGTAGTTCTTGTCAACTCAAATAAAACTTTATTGTTAGTGAGAGGTTGCGGCCCAACAGGACACCAAAACATGACACGCAAAGGACACGCAAACATGACAGTCATCGCCTTAATAGAAAAAAAAATGACACAGTCATTCAGTTGTAATAAAATGATGAAAAAAAGCACTTGGACAAGTGAAAAACACACTGCTTTTGTTTCAACACACACACTCTGGACCTTTTGCAGTTATGATGTGGTGTAGTAAGCAGCAGTTTCAGTGCCACCGTTAAATGTAAGTTACAACTGATTTAAGATTTGCTGTTAATGTGAAATTAAGCACATGTGTGCCAGCGTCCCAATACTTTTGAACAGTTTGATATTCTCAGTCATTGGCAGATGCTGATTTTTAAAAATGGCTGGTAATTGCCTTGGTTAAATAGATTAATCTAGCCAAAACGGCAAAACACACATGGCAAATACAGCTTTGAAAAGAAAGCCGTTGTTCTGCATTTCTGTGGTATTTTGACGTATTTAAGTCACAGATACTTTATTAAGACCATCAAATATTTAGTCAACATTTTACTGACGGCCAGAATATTAGTCCTTTAATGCTCCAAGAGTAAAATCTTAAGATGACTGTTATGCTACTTAACTTTAGGTGAAGTTTAATAAGTGTTTTATTTGTCATCACTGCCTTATTTGATTAGATCCTGAAATAACATAGTTATTGGAAGAAGAGGTTAAATATCACAAATGAGTCTGAATGTTGGCTCATGTAAATTTAAATGTATTTATAGGTTGGTCTGAATGGTTTCATTTTCTCCCTCCTGCTACGTTTCTGATGTGTTCAGTTTATAGGTTTTGGGTCTAAAAGCAGAATCAAATTGTTGTGTTTGATTAAATGATTGCAACACAGGAATGACTTTGATGTAAGAGGCGATGGTGTGCACAATCATTAAACCAGTTTGGATGAACGCGGTGATTAGAGGAGCTCTGAAACCCAATAACAGCATACATGCTCACTGCAAGCAGAATACTGGTTATTGCATTTGGATTATGAATAGGCCTGAAACAATTACAGCCTGTTTCATTTTAAGTTTGTTTTCTTCCATTAGCATTATATGTGAGCAGAGCAGTATGACATGCAATTTTCTGAAAATAAAATGTAGCTTTTAAAACATCAAGAGAAATTTCAGAAAGTCAGATCTTATGTTGTTCCAGTTTTCTTCATTTTCAGAGTGATACAGAAGATTCGTTTTCCACTTTGGTCAGTCCATGAGTGACACCACCTGCTTTGCTTGTAAATAGAGAGTCTTGTGAGTAAATGAACAAGTGCAGCGGGAACATTGTTCCAGATGAGGATTCCTGAGGTTCTTCTTTTGGGGATGATATTAGGTGTCTTTTATTTTGTCATGCTCCAGTCATCATGTCACAAACAGTCTTAACACATCTGATGACCTCCACAGACTCATAGCTGAGGGGAAACAATGTGTTTCTGCTTAACTCGTGAGATAAATTCCCTCAAGTTCTGTCTTTTATACTTCTCTTAGTCATTCTCCTCAGCTGGAGATTTGCTGTAGCTTTGCTGCTATGCCCCGCAACTGAGGGAATTTCAAAAGAAATCCGTGCCTTGAAAGCACGACAGTGTCAGTGCTCTTAAAGCAGAACACATTTTGCTCAACTGAGAGAAAATCCACTCTGTGATGTTGAGCTAGTTAGAGATGTTTAACGTGACACTTTAAGGAAAAGGGAAAACGAAGAATTTTCTGTCTCAATTCCTCATTCCCCAATGTGTCATCTCTCCTCCTTCCTTCAATCTCTCATTGGCTGTGTGGGATTATGCATGATACACAGGGCCTGTGCTTGCAGATAAGTGCCCAATAAACACACATGGACTCACAAACTCACACACATATGCACTCCCTGATTAGTGGGCTGCAGAAGGTATTGTCTCCTGCCATCCTGGATCTGGTGATTTGTCCCCGAAACAGAGAAAATGCTGATCCTCCACTCCATGGGATTGGGATATGTTGGTCAAAAATAGAATCTGCCTAAAGTAGCTCGGAGGTAAGGAATAAGAGATTTTTACAGCATGGTGTTGTTTATTGGACATGTGACATTCAAAATAAAGTTACAGCCTGTGGGATAGAATGTGGTGCAAATCAGCATAATCTAGGGCAGCATGAGTTCCTTCAGAGTTGAAACTCAGTGATCAGAGTGAGTGAAATTGCAGGAAGCATTTCCTGCAGCATCTCCACCACAAAATATCTGAGAGAGATGTCCAGGCACACCCTCGTTGTATGCATCTGATCCGCATTACATTTCAAGCTTGACCCCTAATCTCACTTTAGTGTGCATTTTAATGGCTGTAGCTTCAGATTCATGGCATAAAGAGAATCTGCCTCTGAGCTGCCTTGGCCCAAGAGAGCAGTGTTGATAATTCAGGGGGGAAAAAAATCAGCAAAAAAAAAACCCTCAGCAGCTGTATAAATGTTTAAGATAAAGTCTCTGATCTAAATCTGCTTGTATGGAGTTGTCTGCTTTTATCACGGCATCATTCAGCGTTTTGCTCCTTAGACTTAAACGCTCATCTGAGTTTCCCATGGACCTAGGAGTACAGCTCTCTGGTTTCGCTCCCAGAAGCAATATAGTTGCATTAAAGCCTGACAGGCAATCAGTGTGTATGTCTGTGTGTGTGCTAGTCTGTGGCTTAAGGACTATGATGCAGCTTTAGGATCCTCTTAACACGATTGTCATGTGATTATTGCAACCAAACTCTGGCGCTCACATGCAGCATAACCAGCACAGACAGAGGCTTTTTTTCCACTCCTTCCCTTCAGTTTGCATTAACCCATTATTTCCTCTTCTACATATCCACACAAACATACATCCTCCTCTGGACAGCCCTACTGCTTTATTCCTGCAGGACAACCAGGTCTTCTATGATGGCGATAAACTGGAGTACCACTTTATGATGGAAGGTTTGAAGGTGAGACAGAAAATGGACAAGAGATTAAAAGAGATTAAAGATAGCCATTTTTTCAGAATTCTGACTTTTTCTCAGAGTATCGGATGTCTGTCAGCAAACAACTGTCATTTTGAGCTGTGAAATAGGACAACCAGCTGACTAAATATGCCAGATATTGCTGCATTTATGCCTACCTTGTTTTATTTTTTTTGCACCTTAAATTATCCATCAATGATTACACTTTAACCCTTCATTTACTGACCTGGATGTAACTTTGTGAAATGCTCTGTATGCTCAGACCGTTCAACATCGTAAACTAGCATGCTACTAACTAACTGTTTGGGGGGAAAAAAGTATTTATCCCTCTATTATTCTTTCACCACTTGGTGACTAAAACGTCTGAGTAAGACTGAAGATAAACTTCAATAACAACACTTGGCTATGACTGGAATTCAGTGAATTTTAATATCCATTTTCATGCAAAGGAGTCATACATACACCTCAGCAGATTGATGCATAATGAAAAAGAGTATCAGTAACATATATGGCTTAAACAAAGGACAAGAATACACTAGACAAAATATATAAGGTACTTAGGAATAACATCTTACAGGTGTCCAAGAGAGTGGGAAACCAGAGAAACCCAGACATAATAAAAGGCTCATGGACAAAACATAATATCAGAAACAATATCATAGATGATGTTTACATTCCACCACAATCCCCCCTTTTGTTTGTAAGCAACATCTCGTGTAAGACATCAGACACAACATCATTGATATAAGGGGTATAATAGTAGTTGATACATATATGCATAGATATTAAAAACAACAAAGCAAGAAGGTATCACAGACCAAACTACTAAATCACAGCAGCAGAGTATGTCCACTCACCTGTCCAGGGAGTAAAATCTTTTCTGTTTCAGAAGCCCCAGACATCAGATTAATCTGTATCTCTTTTTCATTCAATTCTGCAGTATTTGTGTTCTCTCAGGCGTTATGGGAAACTTTTGTAATTTTTTCAGGAGCAGTGGTCGCCAGTGTAGATGATGCCCTGTTGTTGTCATGGATGACGTGGCATGTATTTTTGATAGATAAGTCGCAGGATCAGCCAAGCATGACTTGTAGTCTGAAAAATACAGTAATCACTTTATTTAGCAGCCATGTTGGTATTTAGGGTGCTTTCACACCTAGAAGCTTTAGTTAGCTTAAAATGAACTTAGGTTCATTTTCCTGCTCGCTGTGTGTTTTGTCCAATAAACACAGTCCCGCAACAACTGGAAAGAGCAGGACTGAGAGTTCCAAGAACTGCAAATCAAATGTGGAAGTCTAGCAAGGTTCACCAGATGAAAATGCAAAAACCAAACCAAAACAGGACCAAAAACTAGGGATGCACGATAGTTATCGACCCGATAACTATCGGGCCGATAACAGGAAATTATGACGTCATCCAGATAAGTCCGATATCATGACGAATAGCCCCGATAACATATATATATATTTTTGTTAACACGGCAGTGCCTCACTCCCTCTGAGCCTTGAATGACCGGCAGTGAATGTTATGTTCAAGTGACGTCGGCATAATCAGAAAAACGATTTCTCAGTAAGGAAAATCAAGAATATCCCCCTCATGCCAGTAAAACAACTTGTTAACTTGGTCATAATTTTGGTAGTTGCTGACTTGAATTGATATTCGCAGTATGTTTCCCACATGTTACACATAAAAAATAGAAAAATTAGATAAGGCCAAAAGAAGGACGAGCAAACGAGGGAACGGAGGAATTTACGTTACACCTTGAATGCAGCATGCAGTTCAGTGCGCTGATAAAAACAAACAAACATGGCGGCGATTATATGGAACTTTGTTAAAGTTTCAGAAGAAGATAGTTAGCTGGTTATTTGTGACAAATGCTTCCAAGCAAAGGAGGGAAAAATAGCACAAGCTTTAATACGTCAAATCCGATCCAGCCACCTGAAACATAACTGTCGCTTCCATGGAGTTTTGAAATTGCACTAACGTGAGCTAACATGAGCTAACGTGAGCAAGCCAGCAGGAGGTCAACCCCTCCCTCTACGCTCCCCTCCTCTCTCCTCTCCGCTCCTTGCCATCATCTCTCTCATCTAAAGCTTCCATGAGATTAAAAAAAAAACCCAAAACTACTGAACCTCATTTACTTTAATTAAAATGCATTCATTTGAATAGAACCACAAGCCAAAATTAATGTACATAACCTCCTTTAACCTTTTTTTTTTTTTTTGCCAACTTTCTTTTAGCAACTCCAAAATGTTTCTCTCAAATCTTCAAACCTAACTGTTTTCAGAAAATGATAAATGCAAGAAATATAAAGAATCACCAGGACCACAACCAATCCACATATGCTTTCCTTATTACATTAAAAAAAAAAAAAGCAGTACAGCAGTGTACGCTACAACTCTTCACCCTGCATTCACCATTTGGAGTCTTGCATCAGACATATTTGACCAATGAACCGTGATGATGTTCTCACATAAAATGGAAGTTACACATTTACGTATGTTTGGATTTTTTTTCTTTTTTTGTGAAATTGCTACAAGTTTACAGTTTATCAGGTGATCTGAACCAGAGCCAACAAGCTAAGGTGTTGAATGAGTTCACAACCTTTTTGTCTCCCTGTAACAAAACTAATTTTGTTCAGATAACAGTGCGTTTGTTATCTCGACATTAAAAGGCTTGTTCTCTTGTGATAAGACGGTCATTATTTTGTGATCACATTAAATCAAAAGGGCTTCCTTTAATGCTTTTTCACTCTCAGGACTGAATGGTATCTTAATAGTGAATTATTTAAGATGGAAAATCCCAGATGGCAGCAAAGATGTGCAGATGTCTTACAAGTGTCATCAGACTTCATATGAGCAGCTGTTGGCTTTTGAGGAGATTTTGATCAGCCTTTTGTCTTTTCCTGTTATAAGAAGATAATCTCTGCTCGAGTAAGCCAACAGCAGCAAACAAGAATAAACATTTATGCTTTGACTTATTCTGGAGTCATAAATCCTACTCATCATTTAGGATAGACATCAGAAATAGTGGCTAATTTCAATTTCCAACAAAAATAAATTAGATGTTATATTAGAGACAATTTTTCAGTTGCATTTAGCCATTTATTGCCTTCCTGTACACTTAGCCATGTCTGTGTCATGGGAAATAGCTCAACTGAGCATCATTTAGAGACCTCCCTTGCTCTTGAGGGATCCTGAGAATTTGCCTCATTCGTCAGGGGCACGTGGTCCTCCCAAAGCGTTGTGTGTCGACCCCAGGGGCCACCAGTTGGCTGAGCTTTCATTCGAGTCTTTATTTCTAATGTGGAGGAGCATGAGACACACAAACACAGAGATGGCTCCAGCAAGCGTCGATTCTCCACACTACCTGAAAGAATAATTACAGCAAGCAAGTCATTTGATCCACTTGGATCAATTATGTTATTGCTTTCACTCTACTCCAGGCTTACAGCTGTGCAGAATGTTCTTCCCTGAATGGGCCAGAAAGCTAGCTATTTCTGGTTCTTTGACCTAGAATGGAAACACTATTCTCTATGTAAATTCATTTAATTTCTTGCAGCACCATAACTGGCACAGACAAACGTATACAGCAGTTTGTTGAAAACCACCAAACACACAAGATCAGTGAATTGTTATGGTGAACAACGTCTGTTATAATGACGAAAGCATGTCAACAATCCTTTAGCATAACAGACCACATTATTTTATAATGGCAAATCAAAATGTTTATTGGGGAAAAAAAGAGGACTATTGTGTTGAGAGCAAGAATTATGTTGTAGCAAATACATTTTTATCTCTAAAGGCTCTAAATCTGGAACAGAACAGAAGAGTATCTGAGGATTTGGGGCGCAGATGTTTTCAAAATCTTTATTCTGTACTGATTCAGTGAGTGGTGCTGACATGCGTGATGGACAGGTCTGATCTAGCGTCACTGCAGGAGAGAAAAAACTATACTCGTTCCCTGTAAATGTGGCTTGAAGCCTTATTTTTAAAGGTAGGAGTGCACCATTATAATCGTTGCAGCAGAAGAGGTAAAGTATTTAGCGTTTGCGCTTGTTTACAGTCATTACATCATAGTCATTCATGCAAAAACACATGGTTGAATTTTTCATTTGGTTCTTCTGCTGAATAACTGCTCTTGCCTCCCTCTCCCTCTTTTTTGACCGGTGGGCCACAAACTTTGACAATTAGGTTTTACTGTTTTTGAAATGGACTGTGTGCTTCTTTTGTAGCTTTAGCAGAGCCTTTCTTTTTTATGTAACTGTGTGTCATTATATAATAATAATCATATTTCCATCTTTTCACTTCGTCAATAGAAACCGTCTAAATCACTCTGCTGCCTTGGAGACTGACTCACTCGTTCACCAGTGATCATTTTGCACATGCAGTTCACCTAAAATCTGTGCACCAGAGGCAGACTAATTTCTACAGACTTTAATTAACCAGTTTTTATGTATTCCAGCTTTCAGCAGACCAGCATACTTTGTCACCAGGGAAACGTCACCTAGTGACTCTTCAAGTCCAATTATAAAGAGAGCTACAGCTGCTTGACTGTGACAAAAAGGATAATCAGTTTTTTTCATCAACTTTGAAATCAGAATATTTAAAGTGGTCATTCATTGACTTTCAAAGCACAAATGCATTTATGAAAATCTAAAAATGTTGAAATTTGTACAGTTAATTTTTACAGTGAAAAAAAATTCTGACATCATAAAAATGAATCAAGTCAACATAGCAAATGCTTGTTGAGCTGCTCAAATATTTAATATAATAAATATTTTAGATAAAATATCATTTTTTTCTTTTTCTTTTTTTCATCTATAATTTTAAATAAAATCAAATAAATACTAAATATTTAATATTGTTATTAATAATATTATTGATAATATATTCTTTAAGTATTTCTTGACCAGATAATTAACTTTATGTTATTGACTTAAAGGTGGAATGAGTTACTCTTATATGGCCAAGTAAAGTCTATGGCAGAAGTGTGTGTATCTTTATGAAAACAAGACAGAATATGTTATTTTTTTGTGTGTTTTTTTATATGATGACATTGTTTTTGTGTTTTTGGGGAGCCAAGGTTGAGGTCATGGTTGGGGTGCAGTGGTCAATTGCAGTCAGTTGTCACTGATCGAGAGACAGGGTACACCCTGAACAAGAACGAAGGGAGATAAATATATCATCACATATTCCCGATGCATTGATTGCCATTGTTCATGATAATTCTGACTGAGTTGCCAATAGATAGTCTTCACTGGCATCACACATCCTTGACCCAACGTTGCCATGTTGTAGGTCAAGCTTACCAGCACAGCGCAAGTTCTTCATTCATTCTAGTGCAGTTGTGTGATCACAAGCTGAAAACATTAGTTAATCAAAATCACAGGAGAACGACACCCAAAATTGCAGTAGAAGGCAAGAGGAACAAAGCGGAAGTACATGGAAATGCCTGATGCCCAGACTATATGCCCTTATGCGAAAAACTGCAGCAGTGGTTGAATGGACCAGTACAGAAATGGATTATACACACGATCCGAAGGACTTACACAACCTGTTGTACTCAGACATCAATAACTATATTTTTCGTGGCATAGGTGCTTAAACTTTGGAGGACCTGTAAGTCTCTGGAGGCTTATGATCACTTTGTCATGGCTGCAGGAAAGGTTTGTTGAAATTAATTTTAATCAGTATCCTAATTTTTCTAAATTCCCCAAAAAAGGTTTCCTAAATACATCAAGGCAAGACCTACATATTTACTAAGTCTAGAGTCACTGTCATCCATAATATCAGGAAAAATGAGTGACGTCCATCTATGTCCATCTGTCTTTTTCAATTTGATGTGAGAAATGTTAAAACAAGAAACCAAAATTATAGTTGTGGAAATTATGTTTCTTTTGTAGTAACTTATTTTATGATCATTAATTATTAATATTACTGGATTTGTTCACATAAACTCTTGGATCGTTTGAAAAATTTTTTAAAGTTGGAAAAAAAACTTAAAAAAAATATTCTAATGCAAAAAATTTGACTTTAAACTCGAATATCTCTGATGAAAAAATGTAGCCGAGAAGTTTTTGATCTTCATGAATCAGTGGAGAAAAAAAAAAAACAAAACAAAACATGTGCTATTTCCAATAAGTCAAATTGAAATAGTATGTATAAATAGGAACGCTAGCATAAATAAAAGCATGCACACACACACAAACACACATAACAATACACGGTGACACATATGCTGCAGGTTAAGCACCATATGCTTAATGGTGTGGTACCAGTGCAGTAATCACTGTGGATCCTCTTTTGTGCATCACTCAGCGTGTCAAAGTCAGGCCACCAAAAACCCTTGAGAGCAGGGACACGTTATCTAGGTTTTTCGCTGCTTGCTCTTGCTGTCAATTTTTCTCTTCCTATCTCTTCTCCCCTCTGCCTTACTCTCTTTGTATCTCTTCCTGACGCACTCGTACACGCTGTCAGTGGTGCATTTGTGGAGGGTAATTAGTTCCTTCAGTGTCCACCACTGGCTCCCAGGCTCATCCTGTTAAGCGCATGCCTGATCAAAGAGCCTCCCGCCAGGCCACGAGTCTTTCTGCAGCTTTAGGCTCCTGTTGCCACGAGAGGCAGAGAAACACTCACTGTTTGGCTTTCTAATTCTCAATCAATGTAGCTTTTTAAGCAGGAAAAGCTGTTTGACTTGGTCTCATCTGTGCCAGTACAGTGCCTCTTTGATATCACTTCACAAAGACAGGGGAATGAAAAAACACACCTCTGGAAAAGTTAAACATGACTGTCAGATTGATTTCACTTGATTTTTTTCTGCCACCTACAACAAAGGTGGCAGAAACCTTTGTTTCTGCCACCTTTACAGTGGCACAGTTGTTAGTCACTGATCAAAGTGACTAACAACTATTCTCTGAGGAAGTAGACATATGAGCAGAGAAGATCTTTATGGTCAAGACTCAGAAATAATTTTGGCAATCCAGATGGTACACTTTTTTCAACCAACAGCTGTTGTTGAATTGTTGTTGAACTTGTTTTTAGAGATTTACGTCCCCTTCATGATACATTTTGTAGATTGTAGGTTTGTTGATTTAGTATTTGACATATACACTCAGATGAACAACAACATTTAAATTTTTCATTGATCCAGCTGCTTGTAGATCTGCCTTTAGCAACAAACTTGAAGTAGTTTTTTTTAATTTTTGACTCTATTGATCTCTGAAAATGTGAAGGATTGGAATTTGACTAGACCTCTCCAAATCTTTGATTCTTTAATTATTCACCCATTCTGATGAAGATTTGCCGGTGTGCGTGCTACAGATCTGCGTCCTGTTGCATAACCCAGTTATGGCCAAGCTTCAGCCGTTGGACAGATGGCCTCACATTTGCCTCAAGAGTTCTCTGAGTAGTAGATGACTACTCTCTACTCAGTTACTGACAAGGTGTCCAGGTCCTGTAGCTGCAAAGCAAACCCCAGAATCATCCTCCACTGTGTGCTTAACACTGGGCACAAAGTAGTAGTTGAAATGCTGTTGTGTGCAGTTTTGTGAACCTCAGTGTGTTTTTATGGTCTTTTTAGAAGGAAGAGGCTAATGATTAGCAGCACCTATCCACCCCCTTAAGTCCTATGGTACAACTAAGGGAGTACTTAGTATTGCCCACAAGATTTTTGTTCTTTATTTATATTAAAAAAAAAAAAGGACATTGTGAAAAATGTTATATATTGTTGCTTAGGGGTGTGAAAAAAAAAAATATCCCAATATATCACGATTTTTGGCCACCCAATATAATATCGATTTTTCAGCTCCTAATATCGATTTTTTAGGAAAGTACTTAAATGTGCAAAAACACTAATAATAAACAATAAATAAGTTGTTTTGAAGCAAATAGTTTTGACTCAATTTGTCCTCTGAATGATCAATATCATCTGATGAACATATACAGCAACTTGACTTTTCATCTCTACTTTTAATTTTGATATTAACTGGGTAGAATATTGCAATATATTGCGATATCGTGATAATATCTTATCGTGACCCAAGTATCATGATACATATCGTATTGCAAGTTCCTTGCCAATACTGACCCCTATTGATGCTTCTATGAAGTTGAATTTGCTTAATACTGAAACTGACTAGCATTGGATGATTTTTATCTACAAAAACAAAAATAAAGAAAAAAGATAGGATTCAAAGAGGGGTACTAATGTGCACGGGTGTAGAATGTTGTTGACAGTAATCTTTGTGCCTGGCTCTGCTGCGTATGGTAGTTACTGTTTCAGAGCACAACGTTTGAGGAGGATAGTATTTAAATAAACCTTTGCTGCTGCATCCAGAGGCCCAGGAGTTGGTATTTGTGGCTTTTAATGACTCTTTTTCATTTGAATATCTATCTGCACTGCCTCTTGTAGACTTGAGTCGCTATTGAAATCAGATAATTGTGATTTAGTTTTTTTTATGATTTGTCAACACATGATAAGTTGCCAGGTTTAGTCAACCTGGACCAAAGTGTTCAGGGGTCAGGATGTTACAACTATATGATGCTAAAAATGTAATTCCTAAAACAAATCAGTAGTAATTACCACCATTTGTGTTTTAACTTTAAGTTCATCTTTGAATGAGGGACATATTTACTCAAACAGTGACTTTCACATGCACAAGTGCAAACTGACTGTTGCAGCACACATTAAATCCTTACTGTAAATGCTTGGCTGTGAGGCGCTCTGAAGTGGTGTATAATCAGCTTGGGTGGAAGGGTACAGAGGTTATAATTAACTTCCTTTAAAATAAGGCTATAGAGCCTTGCTGGGAGGACAACTGAGAGGAACGAGGGAATGAGGGGAGGAGATGTGCTGAGAGGAAAGGGAAAAAAAGTGATGGCTTGGTTTTTTTTTTCTTTTTGTGATAAAGAACAAAAGGTCCAATTAATTGACTGATTATAATTGCCCTGGCTTCTCCTCACCCAATTAGAGGCTTAAACAGGGTTCTGGCAGTGTAGAAAATCAGTGAGCAGCAGATAGTTTTAAGTCAGGTACCAAGAGCTGAATTTACACAAGCGTCTCAGGAGAAAGGCCTTTTCATTATGGTTTAAGACAGAGTTCAGCTCAATGACCTCAGAAAACTTCTTGAAACTTCAAACCAATTGAGCATTAAAATCACTGTTGATTAAGTTTTTTTCATCTATACCAGCTTTGTATTTTGCTTTTTTGCATTTTTTTTTAATAAGTTAGACCCCCCCCCCCCCCCCGCCCCGCCACCAAAAATCTAAATCTTTTTTTGTGCATTTGTGTTTTATTTTGCTTTGATGATCCTGATCAAGATGGCGAGTTTGATTAAAACGAAGCAGCTAAAAGCATCTGAGAGATGTGACATTATGTGTCTGAATAGTCTTTTACTGTCCTGCAGAATGCTATTGAATATGAATATTATCTGCATTCATACATTCATACATGCATTTATGTGCCAGATTTTGCCTTAGTTATTGAAATTCAAGCTCAGAAAACCGGGTCTACCCCTGAGCTGTGTTAATACTGTTGTTTTTGTACACTGACATTGTTAGGTGTGTGTCAGATTTCAGATTCCCCCAGCCCTGAAATGCTGAAATTGATTTTACAAACATGAGCAAATGAACCAGACTAAAATGAGAGATCAAGCAGTCTGTGAGGTAAGACGTCGGGAAGGTTTTCACCAAAGTGTAATCCCAATGGCAATAAATGTTAGAACAGCTTCATAATATTACTATATGAAGGACTATGATGTGTTTGTTCTAACTCATTGGCTTTTCAACCAGTGGACAAATGTTATTAAGGTATCACCTTACTGAAAGACATTTTTATGTGCATTGGGTGTAGTGCAGGTTTCGCATGTATAAGGTTCACAAGACTTATGAGAATAATAATGAAACTGAAACCTTTGAGGAATAGGAGGATGTCAGCTGCATAAAAGACCAGAGGTTTTGGTTCATTCTACTGTCATGGATCAATCCGGCATCCTTGTGAAAACATCTCACACCTTTAACCACGCTAGCTGGAGTCACCTCATCTAGTGCCTTCTGTAAATCATTGCAGTTTATTATTCAAATGCACAAGGCAACATAGCATGCTCTATATGTCAGTAGTCCCTGTGTGTGTCAGAATTAAGACATCATGCATAAATAATGAAGTGTAAAGAAGAGCCAGCTGGCAGGAAAAGCAAGGTTGTGAACCAGTTTTCCACACATTTTGGTGTGTGGCGTTCACTGACTGAACAGAAAGTTTCCTGTTTTGTCCATCCATATTTTATTTAGCTGCTGTCAAGAAAACAGACCTTTTCAGTGAATGTGGCTTTTTGGGCGTTATGGATTCTGCTTCACTTGCTCCTTTGGTGAAACGCATTCACTCTCTAGCTTTAAAATGGTTTTGTGCAGCAGCTCCATAAGTGCTGGCTTTGATGGCTTTATGCTGCGTTAAAAGACACCTGCAACGCTCCCCTCCTGAAAGCTGTGATGGAAGAGGTCAGCCTGAGCTTTTCAAAAAATTCGATCTTATTTGCCTCAGCGATTACTGACAGTCCATCATTCAAGGGCAGAGAATGACCAAGTTCTGGTCTGCTGTGTTTAGTAAACCAGAAGGAGAGATGCACGTAACGAAAGATAGTTGGGATGAAAGTAAGTTAAGGTAGATTATGTGTATTTCACCAGCAGTGGCTGGGGGGTATGAGGTTGAATGAAGCCACTCGACAGGAGATTAGCCTCTGGTGTTCCTGTCACTGGGGACTCTGGTGGCGTGAGTGTGAGATGTCTCAAGTCGGTCAACATTTTCTGCTTGGACAGGCGTATATCTATGTGCCATCTCAGGCAGTTTTTAACAATCATACCTCCTGCTCAGCCTTGCACGCTCACCTCTGCACACACTCTGGTTAAAAGCACACATAAAAACAAACAAGTTTTTTTTTTCTCAAAGTATCTTATACATCAATACACATCAAGTTATGTGTAATAAAGATCTCTTATGAAGACTTCTGCATGAACTTCATGCACTGAAAACAAAACATGCTTTGACTACTCACAGATATGCAATATTGTTTTTCTATCTATTAAAAACATAGTAGACATTTTATACCCCATCTGTTAAATTAAGTTTTCTTTTCACATTTAGGATTTAAGATATAAAAAAGGGAAGAAACAGAAAATTCTGCAGGGTTTGCTAATGTTTAAAATTCACTGTATGTGTGTAATAATTCAACTCTTTCAGTCTGTCTTACGTTCTCACTTTCTAAATTTAAAACACGCCTCTCCTTTCTCCATCACCTTAGTTTCTTACATGTTTCATCCTCTTAATGTCCTGTGTTTTTCAGACTGTTTTTCATCTAAAGCAGAGGACAGATTATTCAGAAGGTTGTTCAGAAGGTACAACCAGTTCATCCGTCCAGTGGAGAATGTGTCTGATCCAGTTACCGTGGAGTTTGAGGTGTCCATATCTCAGCTTGTCAAAGTGGTGAGAACACAGATTCACTAAAACTAAATAGTGTACTGTAACAGAGCTGTTATACGGATGTATCTAATATTTAATATATGAATAAACCTATATTGTTCTTTCAGGATGAGGTGAATCAAATAATGGAAACTAACTTGTGGCTGAGACATGTAAGGGCTGATTATGTGTCATTATATTTATAAGTTGTGTTGCATGATTTTTGTGATCATGTTAAGGGCTTCAACTTTGTCTTTCAGATATGGAACGACTACAAATTGAGATGGACCCCAACTGAATATGATGGGATTGAGTTCATACGAGTTCCATCCAATAAGATCTGGAGGCCAGATATTGTCTTGTACAACAAGTATGTTTTAATTCATGGATGTTTAGAAGTATGTGTTCCCATGCTCAGTGTCTAAAGTGAATTTGAGTCACTGTTTTGTCTTGATGTCTGAATGGAGTGCCATTTTCTTCTCTCATTTGCCAGTCAGTTTTAACCCTTATACAGCTTATAGCCTCCCTCCTTTTTTCTGTTATCACAGTTTCACAATCTCAATTTGGAAACTCACCGGTTTTATGCAGTGGATCAACATCTTCTTTGCTTTCCTTCGTACTTCCTACTGATGTCAATGTATCCCATGTGTTAAATGTGATGGTCTTGAAAATGCTCCCTCACAGTGCTGTGGGTGATTTCCTGGTGGAAGACAAGACCAAAGCTTTGCTGAAGTTTGATGGCACCATCACTTGGGTTCCTCCAGCTATATTTAAATCCTCCTGCCCCATGGACATCACCTACTTCCCCTTTGATTACCAGAACTGCTCCATGAAGTTTGGCTCCTGGACCTACGACAAGGCCAAGATCGACTTGGTGCTCATTGGCTCAAAGGTTAGACCGACTGTCTGTCCTACTTTGATCAAGCTTTCTATACTGTATATGATCTTTGAGAACAAGCAGTTGAGTTATAAGTTTAAAGTGTTATAGAAATAAATACATTTTTAACCACTTACATGTTCTGTTTTTGATGCCAGGAATGATTGAAAGATAATCTCACAAGTCTGTCTTAAAGCAGTTGTCTGATTCCACAATAAACACTTAATCGGGTAGTGTTTGTTGTTATCAGTCTTCTTGTCTTTACTTCTCCCCCAGTATACAATACTTTAACCCCTGAGTTCTCCCTGAAGCACTGTGGCACACTTTAGAGCCGTCTCTGAAATGGATTGACCAGCCACCTCATAAAAAATGCAAGTCTGGTTCATTTAAGATCCGAACCACACTGAGCACATGAGCTGGACAGGAAGTCATGCATGGACAGGCAGGAAGAATTCAATCAAGTTTAAAAAATACAAACTGCCCTGCAGTCTCTGCATAGTATATCAAATCGATAATACGGTCTTTATGTAAATTCTCCTGTTAATGGGTTTTTCCTGCAGTACAGCCAGTACAAAGTAAAAAAGTTTTGCCATATTTTTCCACTCAGAACCAGAACTGTGGGTTGTGTATACCATCACTTTTACTGAAAATGATCTGGAAGCAGGTCTGTTCTTATCTTGGGAGGCAGCTGGATTTTCAGGTGGTTTGTGAAACCACAAGGATGAACGAATCTATCTCTACTTTCTTTGAGCTGTGTTTGTGGCAGAAGCACAGCTGTTCCTGACCAGTGAGCTACAGGCAGGTGTTAGGTGTGATAACAATCAAAAACTATGGCTCCTAAAGAGGTTGCAGTAGTTTTTCTTTATTGAAAGAAGACAATGAAAGCTTTTCTTGTTGGAAAAGATCTTTTAGCTACTCTTGTTGCTTTCCACAGCAGTTTGTGTTATTAAAAAAAAAACTTACCAGATTTTCATTTTCATACAAAAAAATGTTTGTTTTAAAATTCTTTTTTGCCTTTGTACTTTACCAGGTGAACCTGAAAGACTTCTGGGAAAGTGGGGAATGGGAGATCATAGACGCACCAGGATACAAGCATGACATTAAGTATAACTGCTGTGAAGAGATCTACCCTGACATCACCTACTCGTTCTACATCCGCCGCCTGCCTCTCTTCTACACCATCAACCTCATCATCCCATGCCTCCTCATCTCCTTCCTCACCGTGCTGGTCTTCTACCTCCCATCGGACTGTGGAGAGAAGGTCACCCTTTGCATCTCAGTCCTGCTCTCCCTCACTGTGTTCCTGCTGGTCATTACCGAGACCATCCCCTCAACATCCCTGGTTATCCCTCTGATTGGCGAGTACCTCCTCTTCACCATGATTTTTGTCACACTCAGCATTGTCATCACCGTCTTTGTGCTGAATGTTCACTACCGCACTCCCATGACTCACACGATGCCAGACTGGGTGAGAGCTGTGTTCCTTGGAGTGCTGCCCAGAGTAATGCTGATGCGGAGGCCTATTGACCAGGGCTGCTCCTCACCTGCCAGAATTACAGGAGGAAGCAGTAGCAAGAAGAGGAAGAACAGCATAGGAGGAGGAAGTAGCTCAGGAAGTGTCAGTGTTGGTGGAATAACTGGAGGTGTTGCGTGTTCGCCTCTGGATAGTGGCTCTGCTGGAGGAGGAGGAGGAACGTCTTCAGCTCCAGGAGGCACCATGAACTGTGTGGAGTACGGTGATATGAACAGGAGGTGTCCCTATAGAGGCAAGGAGGTACTCCTGTTCCGCCACCGATGGTGGCAACCCCCCCACAGGGATCTCAAGCTCCAGGGGCCCCGGAGTCGGAACTGCCGAAGATGCCAAGGCCCCTTAATGCCCCGTCCCCGGTGAATGCTGTTGTCGCCTTTTCTGTGGTGTCACCAGAAATCAAGCAGGCCATCGAGAGTGTCAAGTACATCGCAGAAAACATGAGGACCCGCAACAAAGCCAAGGAGGTATATAAGCAAGCACGCAATCTGAAGTGTATGTGTGTTGCTTTTAGGAATGTACAGATTGGAATAATCATTGCCATTTTTAATTTCTGATTTCCTACAAGGCCGGACCTGTCGATACCAATTTTGGCCAGTTCTGATTTTCTTTTTTAGGTCTATAATTAGGTACATTTGGATAAACAACAATGAAACAGAGCAGAGGCTGCAGGCTGTGTGCTATACTGTCTTTGTTTTTAGCTTCTTATCCTTCTACAGCCTTTTAACACTCAGCATGTTCAGGCCCATGCTATTGTAAGAGTTGGATTAAATTTAGTGACCCAAAGGTTTTAGTTGTCTGTCAAAGGCAATTAAACTTCTTTTCCTTGGTTTTTGAAAACGTTCCACCTATCATTCAGAAGGCCTCATCAGTCCAAAGCCCCTTGGATTCTGGATTGTTGTTGTTCAACAAGTTATTTTGACCTTACTGGCTACACAAATTGCTTTCTCGCATAAAGTGAAAAGTTTCCAGTTTCTAAGTAATTCTTAATAAATGTGTTAGACATTAAAGCAATCTGAGTAATCAGCAATAAAACTAGATAATCTAACCACTCAAGTTGCTCTCATACTCTGCTTGACAGTACATTTCAGTCATGTGAAGCACTTTTGCAGCTGAGAAAAAGAAATTGCTTAAAAGCAAGCTGTGCATTAGTGACATCACTTAAAGGAAAATATAGTTTAGAGGTGGAGTCGTAAAAAAATGAGTTTACATGGACTGTCATCTCTGCTTGAGGCTAGAGGCTTGATCTATTTTTGTCAGCAGCAGCATGCACAAACAATACCCAACAAATCTAACCAGAATGTCACTAGTGGTGATAGGTTGTAAGTAGTACGGACTTTGTACAAGGATTAATGTATATGTGAAATAAAACAGACATTTCTGCTGCTACAGCTCCGTGGACCTCTCAAAACAAACAGCAATTGTTCTTTGCACAGCCCAGACATACTTTTACATGTGTATTTAGCAAAGTAGATGCAAAACCATATATATATATATATATATATATATATATATATATATATATACATATCAACTGTCCAGAGACAATGCCTGAATATCTAAAACCACTTTTACTTTGTGTAGACTTGGTGGAGACTTTTTACTGTTCTAATACTGTGTGCAGATGTCGTCCCTACCGTATACAAAAATAACAATGTTAACTGCATATATTTTTCTTCCTGGCTTAGTAAATAGTTTAGAAACCATTTACACATGGCTATAAAGGGAGTGTAAAGCTGCTTGTTCTAGAAGTAGGGCTTTGTGCGCTCCTTCCCTGCTGTCTGGATGCTCCTGATATGTTTGTTGCATCAGCTCCATCTTTTCTTAGCAACACTTGAATCCTGCTTTGATGCATGCAGAATAGCCTCTTATACTGCCTTCTCCAAAACACAAAACAGCATTATGATAACTGCCGCTGTGATCTTATTTTTCACACCTGACTTACTATATAAATGGTTTTGGGTTCAAATGTCTTTCAAAAACAAACACCTCTAATGGTTTTGTGTCATTTTAAGTCGTGCAGGTAATATTTTGTGTGACCAGACAGTTGTATTTGAACTGGTAACAGGTAGATTTGATTTAGGTCATGTCCGTGTCTTCTGCTTTCTTGTGTAACCCCACGTTGACTCCAGGGTACTGAGCTTGTTGCAGAACTGCTGAAAGCACTTCTTCATGTTTCAGGGTTGCACTTGTGTTGCAGAATGACTTTGGCCTGATTGTAAAGTGTGAAATGATGAATCTAACCATCAAAAGTGTTCTAAATGTTTGCACAGTAATCTCCATACACGCATAAACTCCATTCCTACTGCATGAACTTTCCCCAGGGACAAAGAGGGACCTCTATTTCTATCTCGAGGACCATTGTCTGAATTGCATTCCTGGCATGTAATTCAGACAATGGTGCCTATTTCTTCTGAGAGCTGATTCCAGTTTACAAATCCATATGTCAGTTAGCACACTGCCTCTCTTAACTGATTAAAATTCTGTTCGGTGATGTTTGATCAGTCTGTTCATGGTTCATCCTCCTATTTACATGAATATTTATGCAAATCAGCATCTTATCAGTTTGCATCTGAACAAAAATCAGCTTAGCAGTCCTAACTCTTTTAAGTTCCATAAATAGATAGAAAACAAAATAATTAGTTAAATATGGAAGAAATACAAGGCAGCAGAAGACAAGTGTCATGGTTTCACATCCATGTTTCTTTTTAATCCTCATAGCCCACTTCGTCATATGCAGCATACTAGAACTATGATACTGGAGCTGTGATACTATATGCAGTTTATGATGTGTACTGTAATATTAGCTTTATCGGTCTCACTTATTATCATGTGACAAACAGCATTTTAATTAACCTTCAAAAGTCTGCCAGAAAAAAAAAAAATCAGAATCAGATAAACAAACACGTTTTTCTCCAAAATGAAACGCTGTTGAGCCAACCAGTCATCAATTAGATGAGGTGAGAATCTTCTCGCCTTTCCTGAGGCTTTGCAGATGGTGCACAACAACTGAGGTGCTTTCTGTAGCTACTTCACTCTTGAGACATTGCTGTTGTCTACATTTGCATGACATCACAGTTGGTCGACATCAGAACTGGACAGAAATCCAACCTGTTTAAATCGTGTGATGATTGCCTGCAGGCAACCATGCTTATGGAGGGAACATGTCCTTGGAATAACGCTCCTGGAACTAAAGTTTCTCAGGACATTGGGTGGAAATGCTGCCACACTGTCAAAATCATATTCCAGCTTAGAAGTGAAATGCATGGTGCTGGTTTTATGTCAGTCCATCCCCCAGAAACACTTACAAAACCCACAGCGTCAGTGGTGAGACAGTCATGCACTGAATGTGGTCGTTTATACCCGTGCTTTGCAAAGTTCATATGTGCCATTAAACAAATGTTGCAGAGTATTTGTAGGGGTGGGGGGTGAGGGGGGTGAGAGTGGGTGAGGGATGGTTGGTGAGGGGGGTGAGAGAACAGCACTGCTAAAAAAGGACTTTGTGTGCTTTATTTTGTGTTCTTCCTGTTTATGCACACATTGAATTATTTTCCTTCTTCTCAGGTGGAGGATGACTGGAAGTACGTTGCCATGGTCATCGACAGGATTTTCCTGTGGGTTTTTGTGACGGTGTGTGTGCTGGGAACGATGGGACTCTTCCTACAGCCACTCATCAGCTTCTTTAAGTGAAACACTCGTCTTCATCTTCACTCGGCTTGTCTTCTGCTGTCTCTGTACTTCACTTGAATTACTTTGGGAATTATCCGCTTGCCGCTGTGTCACATCAAACACCAGAGTATCGATGTCCTCCTTTTCTGCCTTTTGTCACTCCACAATCTGTCTTTTGTCCTTCTCTGGGATTCCATCATCAGCCATCATCTCTAGCCCTCAGCCCTGCTTCTTTTTATGAATTACCAGCCTCTCCTCATTCCTCATATATTAAGCACCCTCAGCAAATGTTAGCTAATGTCTTTCTCTCCATCACAAAATGTTTGAACCTTAAAATCACATCTGCTTCTTCTCTCGCTTTATTTTTTTCCTCTTCTGTACCACGCATTGACCTGCCACTGGTGACATCTTTTCAGTCATCTCCTTTCCTGCCGTGGCTGCATTTACAGTGTATGTTTTACTAAAAATTTAGAGAAACTTAATGAAAAAAAAAAACAAAAAAATCACCGTAACAGGAGAACCTGAATTACTTTGCTGTTGCACTTTTTCATTGTAAGCCAGGCAATGAAGTAATTACATTGTTGAGAACCTTGGCACAATTTGTCCTTTTAAGTAAAAAATAAAATAAAATAAACATAAAAAATAAAAAGTGACACTTAGTTCATTGCTTTCTGACAGCAGGTAATGATCTAATGTTTTCTTGTTGTCAAATACATGAAACTAATTCTGTGTTTCTTTGTAAAGTCTGTTGAATGGAGGTTTGTTGTGCATGGCTTCTGATATGGACACCAACTGTACACCTGAAGGTAGACATATTTTCAAATTGAGTTATGCACCTCACATGCATTCAGAGCATCAGTGGAAAGTTGCAGTGTTCTGAAGCACTTTGAATGGTACAGTTCAGAATAAACTCGTAAAAAGACTTTATTCAACAAAACTGCCTCTTGTCATTTTTTAAGGACTCAATGTTATGGTTTGAGGTTTTGTTTGTTGGACGTCTGGCTTCTTTTACAGATGTAATTTTCCGCTATTCTTTTATCTTGTTTGCTACCTCTGTGTTTGTCTGCTTTGGCCTAACTGCTGTCATCGGTGTATTATTAGCTCCTGTGAACACATAAAGCCATGGCATTTTTAATGAAAAGTGCTTGCCTGCTTTGGTTCACCCTAAAGGTACCTCAGACTGTGCAACAGGAGGATACACAGGATTCATTTGTCACCCAGACTTTTACATAGGATGCCCATTTGTTTCTTTACTCATGAGTCCTTCAAAAGCTTCCTCATTCCTTGCATCCTTGGGATTTTAAAAATTCTTGAAGGCTGAGGACGAATAACAACTTCTGCAGTGCGAGCACAGACTATATAAAGAAAACTGGACAAAGCTCTGTGATGTCACCTACAGGTTTCAGAAGGGCAGCTTTGAAGCTTTTTTTTGGTCTTGGCAGAAGACTCTGCCCAACCCAGGTTTTTCCAAAAATTGGCAAATGGGTGGAACAAACCAGTCTGTCAGTCAGCTGGAACATGTATACCCTACCTCAGATATCACAAGCTTTCTATTTTATCATAGATGATGTTAATAAAGGTTGCCTGACATTCATTCTCATCCAGTCTGTTCATTTATCCTTATTTCAAATGTTGCTCCGAAATCATATTTGAAATGAGGATTGCTGGAGCCAAGACGAGGACTGCCAAGTACTCCAGTGGAGCTCAGTCGGACCGACCACAGACATGTACCAAGCCGTACGGCTGATAACAACATAATTACACCACATGCTGCATTATCTTTAACATAAGTAATTATCCTTCATTCACAGCTGGGATCTTAAGTGCGCAGAAATTCAATCATCTAAGCACTAAGTAGCTAAAATAATGACAGATAGTTGTTAACACTACTACATTCAAGCTGATTCTACAAATCAGCTTTTTATAAGATCACACACATAAAAAATTTTTGGACATTGTATATTCAAAAACCTTAGAAATTATGTTTCGAGTTGTAATTAAGACAATTCCCATTTGTATTCAAGAAATGTTTAAGCTAAGGCAGGTGGATTATAATTTAAAGGGGTTATTATTGTTTGAAACTTGCAGAGTTAGAACTAATTTAAAGTATAGATGTGTGTCAGTTTTGGGTGTAAAATTATGGAACGGATTGAACGATGAAATAAAAATGTGTAATTCTGTGTTAGTCTTCAAGAAGACTTTAAAATCTAATATTATCAAAAATTATAAGAAAATTTAATTTGAATTAAATTTTTCTGTTTATGCTATGTGTTTTGTAATGATGCACTATTGTGTAATAGTCAATTAATCCTCTGATGGTATAGGATAGGCAAAAAAAAATAAGCCTTGGGGCTTCAGCCTATTCCTTTTTCGGTTGTTATCTGAAATTTTCTTTTTGTAAAACATGATTTTATTTTTTTTTAAACCGAAATAAAGCATTCATTCATTCATTCAACACCATAGACTGCAATGTAACTGTTACAAAAAAAAAATCTCCTTACTGTGCATACATCTTTGGTATTAGATCATTTTACCTGATGAGGTACATAAAACTTCCCCCACCATAGTATTAGAGGCCAAAACAATTTCTTGGCACCACGCTGTAAATAAGTTCATTTTTGCTGTAAAGCCTGACACGTAAACATGAGGGTCAATGGATACGGAGACGCTTTTGAAAGACCTAGAGGTCATCCAAGGAACGACACTTATTACCACAATGAGGACAGATGGATATATTTTCTGTCTCCTCTTCCATCTTGCTGCATCTGGTTTTCTTTCTTTCAAGCTGTTGTTTTCAAATGTTTGCTATAATTTGTGTTTAATTTCTATTTCATAGCAACTACACATTAGAGCTTGCTTCTTCTTTACAACCCATCTGCCCACCTCCTAAAATATTAAGTTTCAGTCCATTTTAGGAGAAAGAAGTCATGCAACTGAGGTTGAACACAGACCCTAAATGCTTAAATCATGCTTGACAAAGTGATATCGTGTAAAACTGCATGTAACTGCACTGAAAAGAGACAAAAGAAAGAGTCCTAAGAGGAATAAGACAATATTTAGAATAACAATACATGTTAGCGGGATGGAGTAGTTGAAATAGACACTGGCAGCTTCTATGCAAAGCAGCAAACGTGTTCTTTAGACATTTCAAGTAACAGCCATATGACCTTTAGAGCAACAACAAAAAAGTGCACAAATAAATGCTGCAAAAAATATTTGAGACATTAGAGGGGGACTCTGTTCTCAGCCATAGTACAAACAAACAGAAGTGTAAAAAGAGATTTATTTTCTGCTTGGGTTGGGGTTATGTAGCGGGCAACACAGGAGCGTGGTAGGGTGGTTCGCACATAACATAACAGCTCATAACAGCTCCGGTCCTTATCAACTGAAGCTGATATAGAAAATTAAAGAATAATTTTTAGCAAAAGCACAACTGGTTGAAGTTAGGTTTGTGTGATCACCAAATATAGTAAATATTTATGAGTCATATTTTCGATGATGAGAGAGAGGCGAGGGGGATTTTAATTCAGCTCCACTGGAATTTTTTTTTTTTTTAAGCTTGCACTGAACAAAAAGCAGTTTACATACAATAACCATCTTCATTTCTTTTTAAAATTCAAGTGGCCCACACAATAAGTAACAACTGTATGCACAAAAAAATGTGTATAACAAAAACAGCCAACATTATTATTAACTACCTGTATATTAACTGTGTTTTTTAAACAGTATTACCTGAATTGAGCAGGAATAAGAGCAGAAGGCTCAATGAAAATAAAGTTTTTCAAGACAAAGATTAATGCCTGCTGGGGGAAAAAAAAAATCTATTGCACCAACATGTAGCAGTCATTAATAATATTCTTTAAGGCACTTGTGCATTTGCATCATGTCTGAGAGGATAATATTGTCCTGTTTATGTGGTCACTGATTTCACTCAGCTGCCAAACCACATCAGACTGTATGAGCTAACACCTAGAAAACAGGCTCACACTGACAGAAAGAGCAAGGTACTCTGTTTGTCTGCCACTTTCATTTACTTTTTCATTTTTTAAATTTCTTTATCACTTCCTGAAAAGATAAAGCAATTTTCTCTAAAGACATGCAAGTGGTGACAAGCACACTACAGTACATAAGTTACATAGTAGACAGCGTGTGGGTTGGTAAAATTTAACATCGTGAACTGGCATGCTAACATACCGACTTCGCAAACATGTGATGATATATATGAATGTACTATTAGTTCTTGAATGCTTGAATTTCCCTCATTTATAGCTCAGCTACTGCTGGTTGGTACAGATATTTCTCTCAGGCACAATGTCATTGCAAATGATGCATTAAACTATCCTAGGTAAACTAAACTAAAAAATTGTTGGTATACGCTAGAGCAGTGCTCCCCAACCCCCAGGCCGCGGACCGGTACCGGGCCGTGGATCAATTGGTACTGGGCTGCGCAAAAAAAAAAAAAAAAATAGCAATTTAAGTTTTATTTATTATATGAATCTGAACGAGCTTTTATTTGGAAAAATCTTTTATTTTGAAAAATGACCGGATTCTTTCGGTTACATCTCGGTCACTTGAGCGCCAAAATTTAACCCAGCTAGCAAAATGAGTAAGAAATAGAAGTCTTCACGGGTCCACTTTCAAGGACCCGAACCCGAATGGACCCATGAAAATTCGACCCGAAACTGACCTGACCCGAGCTATTATCATAAGTCCGGGGGTCTGAAAAATCATGGAGTTGGGCCCTTTTGTAATTCCATGATTCAATTATGACTTAAATCCATTTCAGTGTGTTGTCATCGTCTTTTCTCCTCAGCCACGTACCGCAATCAACCATCGAGCCTGAACATAAAACACAACTACATCAGCTCATCCTCAGGTTCTAAAATAAATGTTTCTGAAAAATAATAACCTATTAAATGACAGTGTTCTCACCTGTTCAATGTGATTTCTGTTTTTGAACATCACTGCAGAGCTTTTCTACATCAGGGCTGTAAGACGTGACTTTCATCCTCACACAGGCTGCAGGCTGGCGTCTGTGAGACGAGTGATATCTGGATTTGATGTACAGTAGTCCATACCAGAGAAAACCTGCTTGCACAAATATGTAGATCCAAAGATTGACAGGACTCCAAATGCGAACGTCTTCATGTTCGTATAAGTGTCGGGAATGATGCTCATGTTTTACAGACAAATTTGTCGTGTTTGGGAAGGTTTCCAATATCGCTCCATTTTTGTGTTACACCACTACAGCACACTGACGTGGTGTGGTGAAATGTTTCTTTCATATTTTACGGCGGTACATGAGGAACACAAAGATGTCCGGCGCTAGTCACAGAATGCACGCTCACCTTTCTTTTCTTTCCCAGAATGCAACACACAGATACGACTCCCTCTTTGCAGTTACCTGGCAGTATTTTTCGCTAAACGCACTCATTCTGCCCCCTGCTGGCAAGCAACCTACAGGGTACTACACGTGCTCCAGGGGGACAATCGCCTTCTGACAAGTTTTTTTTCCCCCAAAGCTACAGGGCCTAAAGACCATAGTGCGAATTACTGGGGGGTTTGACCCCCCCAATTACAACTTCGACCCCCCTAAAGAAGGTACAAATTGTCATTTTTGTCATCTTCGACCCCCCTAAAGATGACAAAATTTGTCATTTTTGTCATCTCTAGAAAATGTTGACCCACCCAATTGTGTGGCTCCAGAGCCGCAGGTTGCCGACCCCTGCTCTAAATACAACAAGTGATAGCGCTGAGCCACCTGATAGGTTCGACTCTATTGGCTTCCCCACAGGTCTGATGCTGGCTGCCTTATGAAATTCATTGCAAAAAGATTGTTGCATCAGAGGCTACTGGGATCTGCTTCCTCATTTCATGCGGAAATGGACTCTGTAAAAAAGTGCACATTACATTACATTAAGTTATTGGCCTAATGGAACCAGCCACCCGGTCCACGGTAAAATTATCAAGCCTTGACCGGTCTGCAGTTAAAAAAAAGTTGGGGACCACTGCGCTAGAGGGTTTTTGCAAACCAAGTCTCGGCTACTCCTGTATGTCCTCTGATGGTCGGTAACGCTGGCTGGTGCTCTGTGCAGCTGAAAACAAGCCAGTTTCCATGCAAAGCTCGCTTCATGCTCAGGGTAGCCTATTTTGAGAAGGTTCAGTGCTTGCAAGAAAAACTAATATTTTCAGTCTATGTGTGGCTGTTATGTTCAATTAGTTGAAGGTAGAAGTCACTTCAGATATAAATATATGTTCTCCAGCACATAAAAGTTTTTGTTTTTTAATTTAATAATATCCATTTTAATATTCTTTTCTTCTCTCTTGCAGCCTAACACCCCCTTTCCTAAATTTGGTATCACTACACAGGAGAATGCTCTTCCAGAGATTATATTGACATTAGATGCTGCTTCGCCATATTTAGATCAGACAGTGTTCAGTGCAGATCTTATAGTTTATGACTTTGTGCTTAAGAGACAATATGTCCATTTTTTTCCTTATAAATCATGATCTTTAAATGTCAAAACATTTTGTCTCTCACATTTACTGGAAATCTTGAACCCACAATAATAAATTCCAGTTTAACCAAATAAGATATTACAGATTATTTTAATATAAAAGTGTAGCAAAATAAGACCTGTTTCAATTCAGAGACCAGCATCAGAAATTCTAGAACATAAGGGCATCATGATCTGTAAGGATTCATGTCAATGTTTCATCCTATACCACATCATTTTTATAATTATAAAAATTATTCTTCTTATTATTTATTATGATGATTCTTCTTTGTTGCACTGAAAGGCAGCCCAAGAAGTTACACAGTCCTTCTGTGCAACTTCCTGTTTTGAGCGGTTGAGCTTGCTATTTACTATTAACATTATGTTCAATTTGTCATTTTTCTAACAACTTTTTTTCCCCTAAATATCACTGGTGCCTAATTGGTACTCAGTGCCTGCCAGCTCCCGAAGCCCTGGCATCAGAATCTGTCCTGGAAAGGAAACAAATCTGATTGAAAATCTCAAATCCGCATATGTAATATTTATTACTGGAGATGAGGTTCTTAAGATATGTTTGTTACTTGTTCATGTATAACAGTTTGAGATTTGTTCAACAACTATTATTCCAATGTTACTGTGTGAGAAAACTCATCTTTGTTGAGTGTTGTAGCCATCTGAGTGTGCATGAGGGCCATCAAGGTAAAGAGGTAAATTTAGTGTAGTTTAAAATCTATTCTCAATGGTTTCTTAATATACACAGTCAGTTAAATTAGTGCACACTGCTTACGTCGCTTCTTCTTTCCCTCCTCTCAAAGGTCACTGGTGAGTCTGAATGTGGTCATGGCTGAGCTCTGAGTAATGAACATACGTACACTCCTTTCTCCCTGAAGTCACACTGGAGTGTGACTGTGGCTTTGAGCAGCATACCTCACAGCTCCAAACAGCTCAGGCATTCACACTAATCCCTAGTTGTGTGTACTCAATGGGCATGAGCACATTTGTGCACGAGTGTGTGTTCAAGATGACAAAGAGAGTTACTCATCACCTCAGGACATGAGAGTGATTGGGACAGAGATACGTGCGTAATATGTGCGTTCATTGGACGGCACAGGTCTCGCTACATGCAGATTGTAAAATGGATAGGCTCTAAATATGGGGAGGGAGCAGAAGCCGTACCTCAAACACACGTAATAACCAATCTGTCTCAGTCTGCAAACTGACAGTGTTGCGTAATCGCCCGGCCGCCACACACTGAGGAACTCAGTTAAGTTCTATCAGCTGTTCCAACTACGTTTGGACTGTAGATATGTAGTTCATTCAGTTTTTTCTCAATTTACTCCATAAACCTCCCACTGCTCCTAAACAGTTTTTTTCTTTTCTTCTTTTTGTATTTAGAGAAAGACTCAGAAATGATTTGCTTCTTGAAAGTCACTACAACTTTAATCTGAATTTGAAATTGTGTTACTTTTATACTGTAAAGCAGTGGATCTTTGAATCAGTGGACTTCATGTGCTTGGTGGCTGTCAGAGCAAAGAGCTGCAAAGCTCCGGGTGGTAAGTTGGGGGATAATACATAATTTAGCCAACCACAAGGATGAATATTTAACATGATTCATCACTGTTGATTCCAAACGTTAGAATATACCTCGTGGACAGCAGGATGGATGGACTAGTTACAGCGTTTGGATCTCCACTGAATCAGCTAGGCTTTATCTTTTTTTTGGAATCAAACCTTTTGAAGATTAAAGCATTGCTCTACATGTTTTGTTTTCCAATTTTTACACACAAACAGGCTCTTCTTGCTCTCTGTAAATCTCTCCTTATCATTTACTTTCTTCTCTATCTATACTTCCCCAGATGGCCATCCCGCCGTAGGTTTTGTGGTCCTCTCCATAAAGAAGCATTTATGATACGATGTGCGCTGGATGACTTGAGCATGATGGGAAAAGTTGGGGTGGGGTTGTAGGGTAAGATGGGGTCATACTGCAGAGGGGTGGATGGTGAGTTAGGCTGCTTTCTTGTGTCACTGGGAGCAGAACGGTACATGCCTGCAGCCAGCGGACCGTGGATAAGCAAAGGAGACTCTCAGCTAAATAATTCATTCCAATGGGAGCCTTCTAAGCACATGAACACATTAATGCAGGGTCCTCTCCCACTCACCAGTGACTGCTACTTGAAGTAGACTGCTGCACACTTTTACAACAAACACACACTCGCACAAGATCACAAAGAGCTTCTAATTTTACTCTTTGATGAATATTTATAGTCGGGTGAAGAAACATTGTTTTGAATTTACATGAGAACATTTTGATAGGATAGGATAAAAGGTTTCCGTGGTGTTTGGGGGGTTTTGAGCAAAAATCAGAAAAATGTAACTTGTGGGAGAAAAAATACTTTATAAAGCTTTGGATTCCTTTGTTCTTTGTACATTACTCTGTATCTTAAAAGTGAAAATATTTCTGGCACCTTTATCTCTGCTCATGCAGGGATCTTGTGTCACACGTGAAAACTAGAAGGAAAAAGCGAGGCAAGAAAAAAATACACAATTAAAGAACATAGCAATGGTTCTGAAGAGGAAAACTGAAGGTGAGGCCTCATGATTTCGTGACACTTTTATCTCAATCTGATGGACTTTATGGCTCACAATGAACGATAGTGGGTTGATATCAGATTTACTGGCAGAAACTACTGACCAACAAAAACACAATGATGAGGTGGGATGTTAAATTCAATGTTTATTCAAGATGAAAGTGTTTTTATTGTTACCCACTACTACATATCCCAATGGTTATCAATTACTTGAATCTTAGCATGGATAAAGTCTAAAACCTTAAATCCTGAGGCGAAGGCAACATTGGTGGTGAGAACAGTCTTTCTATTTGGCCATTTGCTGTGTTTAGATAGCTATCTTCCCTAAATTTAATAAAAATCAACTGAACCGATGCATTATATTGGACAGTGCATGTCAGAGTGGGCTTCTGGGGCTTCCTGTTATTACAGGAAAGTTGAAGAAGAGGTACAAAAATGCAGAGGCAAGCAGCACTCCAATAACACTGATGGGAAGTTTAAAGAATAAGCCTCTGCTGGCAGAGACTCAACACCTTTGACAGCTGCAACAGCAGCGTTCACTGCTGCCAGTGGCATTTTAGCACCTCAAACAACTGCAAACGCAGAACAGAGCAGCACTCTGAAATCTCACACATCTGAGATCTGCGTTACAGCCACTGACAAAATCCCAATGGACTAGTCAAGATAGAGGGAATGATGAACGTAGCAATGAACAGAGACATCCTGAATAAAAAAAACCTGCTCCAGAGCGCTCTTGACATCAGACTGGGGCGACTGTTCATCCTTTCAGTAAGACAACAATCCCAAGCACACAGCCAAGACTTCAGGCTGTAACTGCTGCCAAAGGTGTATCAACAAAGTATGGAGCAAAGGCTGTGAATACGTATGTACATGTGATTTCTTTGTTTTTTATTTTTAATAAATTTGCGAAATTCTCAAACGGTTTTTTTCACATTGTTATTATGGGGTATTGTGTGTAGAATTTTGAGGGGAAAAAAAGAATTTAACCAATTTTAGAATAAGGCAAAATGGCGAAAAGGTGGAAAAAGTGAAGCGTTGTGAATACTTTTCGGATGCACTGTTTAGGCTAATGTAACATACTCCATATGTTGGTGCATAGCAGAGGATGCCTCTTATTTTGTCTGACTTGTTCAGGGGCACCTGAAGGTCACACAACATTCTTTGAGATCAAGATGAAAAATGAGTGAGAAAGATATTTTCCCAGCTTATCAAGCACTGTGAATCTTCTCATGGGAATCCTTAGTTTTCATATCGATAAAACGCCCAGAGATTTGCATACAGACTCAGGTATGTAGTTGCGTACACACAGACAGGCATACACAGAACATGTACGCTGAACACAAACTAAATTATGCAAAAGAAGATTTGCCTGCATACATATCAGGTGGGAAAGCACGATTTTGCAAATATGCACACTCTGTCGGCACGTGCACTCACACATGTACACACATAAGCCCAAATACAGATAACTCACGCTCAGAAGTATACAAAGTGCAGGTGACTCAAATCTGATGACAGTTTTGTTCTGCCAGTGTTCAGTTTCTCTTAACCCAACTGGCAAACTCCCCATGTTTGGTTTCCTCCCACAGTCCAAAAACATGGATTTTAGGTTTATTGGTGATTTTAAATTGCCCACAAGAGTGTGTGTGAGCATGTGTGATTGTTCTTCGCTGTGATGGACTGTCTCAGCATGTGCTCCTGCCTTTCGCCCAAAGAGCGCTGAGATGGGCTCCAGTGAAACCCCCAACAGGAAGTAGCCGGCATAGATAATGGATGGATAGAAATCTGAGCTGGGCACAACTGTTATAAACTGTTAATGATTTCACTGCACAGAAGAAAGCATGCATTCACTTATTGTATTAACCTTGTACTTACAATAACTTCACTGGATGTAGACATTTAGAGCATCTTTCTTGGCTGCCTTGTAATATCAGCTAACAGCACAAATCTACTGAGCTTTCAATCAACACAGATAAAGGCTTTTGCAATATAAAGTCACTTGTGTAAAAAAAATAAAAAAGATAAAAATAAAGTACTGTACTATTTCTAAATACATCAGTTGAGATGTATTTGAGATTATGATGTATGTCATGTGACCCCACTGTGACTGGTTATGCTAACTGAGACACTCAAAGTATGTGTGTTGCCTCAGAAGTACAGCTTTGTATAGATGGCATTTTGAGCTCCAATTCCTTCCAGCAGGGACTCATCGTCCCTTAGCATTTGCTGATACAAGGTGGTGGATATTTAGCTGACAACCAAGGAAATAAAGCTGTTTGAATTAACAGTAGGGATATTTTAGCTAACAACTGTTTGCCTGTAACATGCAAAGGGAACATTTGTAAATTTTAGCTGTTTCGCTCATCATTACTAATTAACTCTCTTTTGTTTTCTTTTAAATGCTTACATTAGGGCTTCTCTGGCTCGCCTAAGTGCCTTGTGTTTATTGTTAGCGACACACAGCGTTCTGTGAGCCTGTGAATTTTACTGCAGTTGCGTTGGAGTTGTTCTGTTCATGTGGGATTTGATCATGGGACACAAATAATATGCGACATTCATGCAGGTTCACTCTCTTCCTGTACACATTCGTTTCAACTTGTGCTCCCACATGTCTGGATATGTTGCTTTAAGCTGCCAGACTCTTTGGTTACAGTTAGTGAGAACATCTACACATATGCACTTCAGGGCGTCAGTGGTCACGCATATCTTCCCTGTTTGAATGTGCTGACATTATGCGCCACCATGGGTGGAGAGTAGGTGGTCGTTTCTGTCTGGACTGTTTATATCACACTGTCACTCAAATACACATGCATATATAGATAGCATAGGTACTAACATGAATGAATATATATTTATTTATTTATAAAATAATCTACTCTTTTATTCACAACTTGGGGCAACACGATGCATTTAAAATAAGAGAAGATAAAAGTGTTTGGATTATTTCTGATTTTCAAAATACTTTGACTGTCATGTGACCTCATCTTTCTTGTCACTTTAGCAGGAGTTTATAAGCTACGGGCTTATGGTTAGCCTGAGCCGTTAGCCAGTCTGTTTAATTTACAGATTGAGAACTTGAGTCATCCAAGTTCAGATGGAGTGTATGATCATAAAGATGCTGTAACATAAAAAATACATTGTTTTAGTTCCGGATCTTTTTGCATATGTTTTTTTAAAGACCAATATGTTTAAAATTTATCATTTCAATTGTGCATTACCAAACTCATGAAATGACAAAGTATAATTAGTTGAATTATGGTTGGATGGATTGAAAAGTTTGAAAAGTGGATTGGGGCAGTGTCTGCAGTGATTTGCACTCTCTACTAGTCTATTGTGACGAACAGCTCTCTGAGCTGAAAGGGAAACCTGTCAATTCCTCATCTCCATCACCCACATTACATCCCTCTTCAATAGGCATGAGCCCATGAATAAGGTCATGAATACAAGCAGTTGAAATGGTCTTTCTCCTAAGAGTGGCTAGGCTAACCCTTAAGGTTTTTATAGGGGAACTCAGTCATGCGAGAAAGGGGGTGTTTCTGACAGTGCTAACTGGGAGGGGGCCTTGGGGTAGACCCATAGATTGATGGAGAGATGTCTCCCACAATGCCTCATTGTCCTCCCGGAAGATCAGGAGGTTGTAGCTGAGGATAAAGATGTCTCAATGAGGTACGGATGGATGGATGGATGGATGGATGGATGGATGGATGGATGGATGCTGCAGACCATGAATGTAAGGTATGAGGTATTCATCTGCTTTTGAGATGTTTCAGTGTAAAACACTAGATCAAGAGATTGGACACAAACTACAACATAAATACCAATTTTGTATCCTACAAAGGCAACAAAAGTATCTCACATCTGTCAAAGAGTCAAGTGAAAGCTGTTTTGTTCCACTCATAACAGACTTAACCTGAACCATTACACCAGTTTAATTCCTAAAGCGGAAAAAAAACAACTACAAAATAAATCACTTTTTCATTTCACTGAATACATTTATTTGGTTATTTGAAGTCACTATAACTTCAGTATAACACAACACAGTTGCCAGTTCTGACAGAAACTCTGTCAGTGAGCTGCTCAGATTGATGAAGAATGGTGACATCACAGATTCAGATCAGAGTAGAAGTATCCATCTACCATATTTATCTCAATCCAGCTTCACATTATGTATTATGCTGCGCTTCAAAAGAGTTAGTCCATTTGGAATAAAGAATTATACAGAGTAACCATCCATCCATTCATCCAGTGAGGGCAAGTGGCTGACTGCACCCTCTTCAACCAGCTGATATAAAAAGAGCAGTAACAACAGGCAAAAGGCTGTTGTTGTACTGTCGCTCTGTGGTATTTTGACCAAAGCTTATCACAGATGTTTCAATTAGAAATTGTGTGAAATATTGAAAAGTGTCATATTATGCCTCCTGTAATATGATCAAAGTTCAAGGCTTTTATGATTTATGTTATTCAGGAAACACTTTTTACTCTTCAAAAGGGAGGCAGGTTTCCAAAATTGTGGATAAATGTAGATTTAAAAAATTGATGGAGACAGTATTGCAAAGGGCATTAAATCTCATTATAAGTGGAATTTTCTATTTATCACATCAGTCAGATGAAATCAGAACAAAAATCATCCAGTGCCCCTTTGCTTTAATCTCTCTTCCACCCCCCCTTTCTGTTGTAAAATCCAAAATCTTTTTGATTCCTCAGATCTCGCCAAAATCCTTCCAGCGACTTTGCTTCATTTTTCTTTGGTACTTCAGAGGATTAAAATATCACGCAGAGTTAAAAGATTATTGATGAGTGCCAGAGTTTGGGCCAGATCGTTTTGAAGTTTGATCTTGAAAAAGTGCTCTCCAAGTCCTCTTGTCGCTACTTGTGGGTGCTGCTGATATACCAGACATTAGAAAGTCATCAGGACTGTGAGATTAGTGGCTTTCCTGGTTTCCTTTGCAGCATTTATGAAATTTGCATTTCATGTGCTGAATCCCCATCTTGCCTTTATCAACATTTTTTTTTTAATCCTAAAATAACAAACAGATTAGGATTAAGCCACAAGGCCTGGGGACAGTGAGCTCTTTCCTCTTATCAATTAAATATTTCTGCACAAATGAAATCATGCAGACTTTAATTATAAGCTCAATAACATCTGAGAAAACAAAAACAGCACCAAACAGAGGCAAAGAAAACACACACAAACTCATAAAGAGTACTAACATTAAGTAAACACACAGATGCTGACAATGTCTACTTCACTGTCACGCATTATCCCATACATTGACTCCAATGTTTGTGATGGTAAATGTATTTAATTGTGTCTGTGCAGCTGCTCACAGTGTTCTGGGAGGGGATCGGCAGGTTTCCAGCCCGGGAGAATATATGTTTCCGAATGATTAGAGGTGAGGCGAGCGGGACGATCTTGGAGGCAGCAGCTGCCCACCCCACGGCTCCAACTGGAGCAGAAAATCAGGATAATTTCATTGCGATAATCGGCCTCACGTTATCCCTGTCACTTCCACCCATGGAGATGGAAAAAGGAGGGGCATGGGGAGAGGGAGTGTGTGAGAAATACAGTTTATGTATCGGAAGAGAGAGCAGGGAGAGGAAGGAATAAAAAATACAAAAGAGAGAAAAATTGTGCTTCATGGTTTGTTAACTGCAAAACACATGCTTGTGTGTTTGAGTGGGCTGTAGGGTTTTCCACTCATGAAAACCTGTATTAATTCTCACATCGCTCCTTCAATCCCTTCAGCTGTTTTTCAAGCAAATTACAAAACATTACCATAATGGTACTATGGTTTTCTCGTATTTACTTAAGACTTCCAAACCACCATTGCTAATGTTTCTGACTGGATTCTGTTTTTTATTAGAACCGATTTGAAAACTTCACTGCTCCGCAACACTCCAACATGCTTGTTTATGCGACTTTGTACTGCATGGCTGCATCAGTTGCTCAAAACAATGTTTTCAATATTGTGTAATTTCCTTTTTCTGCAAAAGCTGTACTTGTTTGCACAAAACCAAACAACTTTGTATCAACCCACACCCTCCAAGAAATCAGCTGGTGGAGCGCAGTGTGGATTACACATGAGACATTTCTTTGTTTAATGGGTTCTCGCTTGCAGCTGCAATTTCTAAACCATCCCTTCCATCTCACCATCAGTGAATGTTTGTTGGGCATGTAAATGAGTTTATGTTGCTCTAATTTTTCTTTAATCAACTCTGTCTTTATGTGTAAATCGGAGTTTCTGTTGAATTTGCAGTGTTTCTTGTTTAATGTATAAAAACTAGCTGTAATATCACTTCTGTTTGGTAAAGTTTCCTTTCCTGGTCTTTCCTCTCCTTGTTTTTAAGGAGACTCACCCTATTGATGTTTGAAATTATATTAATTAGCTTAAATTCCCAGCATACAACTCACTCAGGCCTGACAGAATCATCAAGGCTGGTGGTCGAGCTGAAATTGACTGAACCTTGAGAAGACTGGGCGGAAGCGACGTCTGAGAAGAAGATGGCCAGATACCAAGAGCTCACAGCTGAATGTCAGAGCAGGACATGGAAGAGCTGATGGAAGCCTACTGCAGAGGACCTGCTGATCAATCAGTCTGCAGATTCCTCATGCTGCTGGGGATCAGGGGACTGCAAAGCAGGAGAGGCATCAAGTAACTTCATGGATGCTTCTGAGAAAGCATAAAGATAGTTGTGGATCAAAAGAGATGTTCCTACTAATGTAGACACGGGCTGAGGAACTAATCACCCGTTGGGTGGGTGGACAAGGGTGTATGATGCTGAAAGACCTGAAACACCCAATGACCACAGGTTACAGCACTGATCATGTGTCTAGGTTAAATTGTAAGGTGTCTTTTAGATTAGGATTCAGTTTTTTTTTAGGTTTAAGAGAGCTGGGTTTTAATATTTTCTGTATAATTAAGAAACTGAAAAATAATATATATATATATTTGGATGACATAAAATCTTTTTCTTGTGAATTAATTTCTGTCAACACCATCATCTCTTCCAGAAGAGGAACCCAACATTAAACTCTGGCCTTTTTTTTTGAAGTAAAGCACATTTCACTTCTACAAGTCTATTCCCTAAAAAAAGTAAAACAAAGAAATGTTATAAAGTGCTGTGAAATGTATGTATATGAAAAAAATATCCCGTCACAGCTGGAGATCATCCAGTAGACTGTTAAAAAGGGAAAACACAGCTGGTAGCAGCTATAGTGACCCACTTTCATCTTTTCCAGTCAGACTTGATTGTTGTCAGTGGCCACGGTTACATGACATTTTTTTTTAATTCGGAATTAATTATTTCAAATTAAATAATTCAGAACTATTTTCCTTTGAGTTTACATGGAAATAGTAATTCCGAATTGAGGTTTACATGGAAAACACGTTTGATCTGCTTTATCCAATTCTGCTTAAGGCCTGGGGGTTGGGAAGGGTTCTGATTGGATAGGGGGGCGGGGACGTCTTCACGTATTTACGTCTACCGGAAGAAAACAAACTTAATGATTAGCAACAACATGGAGGACTACATTATTAGCAATCCTTTTTGGATTTGTTTTGAATTTATTTTTGAAGCAGCAGCACGACAACATCATGTCGATGATTTTTTTTCGAAAACAAGCCCAGCGTGGAATACAAGCGCCATCGCGACAGACGGGCAAGGGAACGAGCATGCGCAGAAAGACCGGAATTAATTTAAAGCGGGATGAGTGTATACATGTCTAGGGAATTATTCTATTCGGATTTAAAATCAGAATAAACCAGCCACTTACTTCGGAATTAAGTTTAATTCGGAATGGACATTTTCATTTGGAATTAGGTGTTTACATGGTAATTTTTAATCATTTTAAATCAGATTTGATTTTAATTCTGAATTAAAGAGGAATTAAACTTCCCGTGTAAACACACTAATTGGTATTGTAGATGAGAAAATACACCTGAGCAGGTCAGCTGCTCTCCAGGAACAGAGGAAAATACTGCTCGGTGGTTCAGAGCGCCTTTAAAACGCCACATCT
The DNA here is from genome assembly GCA_018398805.1 of Hirundichthys speculiger. Taxonomy (NCBI): domain Eukaryota; kingdom Metazoa; phylum Chordata; class Actinopteri; order Beloniformes; family Exocoetidae; genus Hirundichthys; species Hirundichthys speculiger. Next base: position 456,196 of record JAGFBZ010000571.1, read on the forward strand.
CCGCCCCATCCCTCACCTCTCTGATCCTCCTCCTCTTCCTCTCCTCCTCTTCCTCTCCTCCTGTTCCTCCTCCTCCAGAGATCATCCTGCTGCACCGCTTCCCGTCAGACCTCGACCGGAATCATAATAAACGGACACCGGCCGCATGCACCATCACATCGGGCCTCTGGCCGATGGAAAACGGCAGGAGCGCGGAGATTTTCCGCTCAGAGGCGAGAAGCACCGCTGGTTGGATCCGCAGCTGGGATCCGCTCTGCATCTGAGCAGCAGCCAGTAACAAAGGTCTGTCGGCATCCTCAAGCGGACCGGGACAACAACACCATGAAGTTGGCTGTCGTCCTCCTCTTCCTGTCCGCCTGCCCTCTGTCCTTCTCTGCCATCGCCGGTGAGAAAACTGTTCTTTATCGTGTTATTTTATTATTTGAATGTTTCTCATGAACTGCTGTCCAGCGCATATGCGCTCTGTTGTTTGTGTTTGGAGAAGGAAGCCGATCAGTTTCAGCAACCACATCATGCCGAGCAGCATCCACGATTCAGTCAACTCAACATGAGCTTGAATACAACAGATAATTGTAGGACATCCTCACAGTTTATTCTTCATGACTAAAAAGCGACTCATAGATTATTTGCAGCAAATGTTTAAACTGACTGCAAGAGGATGCTGCTCAGCTTTAACTCTACTTTTAGAAAGAGTGGTTTGAAATTACATTTTCTTATTTATCAATTTATAACTGGGGTTAACATTAAAATTAAAATGTATTTGGAACCAACAATGTTCATAATGTAGGATTGTAGGAGTCTTTTTTTTCCCACCAGGCTTTACTCCACTCTTGCATCATGCACTGAATTTTCATTTTAAGAGCATAGCACAACCTACTTTTAAAGGCGAGTGATTATCAGTCAGTTAAGAACACAGGAGTCAGATATCAGTGTCCAGCTGACTTTCAAAGTACAAACAGAGCTTAGAAAAATTAAAAAAGACTCATTGGTGTATCTCTTTAGCTGGTGGATACTTTACCTGTATTTACCCAGAAGTCCAGTCAGATGAAGACATTCCTGTCCTTCAGCATGTACATCAAATCTCACGTTTGATGTCGCCCGTGTCTGACATTATGGTCGTCTTTTATTCATGTTCCAGCTTCTGCTCCTCCAGAAACCCAATATGACCTTTGGGTGAGTCATACGATGACTTCATAGTTTCTGGATACACTTGTCCAACGCTGTGTCATTCATTCCTCAGACAAATGCTGCTGACTGCTCTTAGTTGTCAGTGTTACATATATTTACTTAGTCTTTAGTGCATATTAATTTACTCATTAGTCATCTTTGATTGCGTAAACATTTTGCAACTATACAATTATAAACTGTTTCTTGTTAAATTCACTGATACAAACGAGGCTAAGCATATAATTAACTTGGGTTTCTGCTGAATCTGCAGCCAAGACAATGGCTTTGATAAAGTGAAACAGCTCTCTGTGGCAGGACTAACAGTGGCACAACAGTGGAAAATATTCTGCATACATGAAATAGATACTCATCTTGAAAAATAAGCAAGACATCAGTAATTTGAAATGGTTCATATTCCACCCCTTTCCATTGAAATGACAGAAGTAAACTTATGAGGGACAGTTGTTGACTCACACTCCTCTTTCTTCATCCAGCTCCGAAAGAGTTTGTGTCTTTGGCGGAGATGGAGGATGCTTTACTCAAGAACCTTTTCCAAGGCTACCAGCGCTGGGTAAGGCCTATTCAGCGTGCCAACGACACCGTCAAAGTTCGCTTTGGACTCAAGATCTCTCAGCTGGTTGATGTGGTGAGATGACACTTACAAGGACAAACACTTTTTTTTTTTCCAACTTCTTTTTGTATTTGCTCTTAATTAAAACTGTGTGTACAATATGGGTCCATATTGAGTTTCCATAGGGCTTAAAAGGGGAAGTTGCAGCCAGGTGCTGCAACACATATTTGTGTGCATTTTCTTGCTTTAATACAATGTTTAGCATTTGCTTTTAATTTAAATTAAGATAAATGTTTTTTTTTAGAAAAAATAGTTTTGACAGCAAAATCTTGAAAATATTAAGTTTGGGTTAATATGCAATTTTATTTTCAAACATTTCAAGCTCTGCATTGAATTCACTTATCATTATTAAAAAGAAGAAACCCAGCTATATTGTGCCAAAACTCATTAAAATGCAAAACATTGGTTCAGACTGAAGCAATATGCTGGACACTTTAGCATAACATCTGTAGTACCTCATTTGATCAATAAAGTATTTTTGGGGGGTAGATAACAGGTATTTCTTATGTAAAATAATAATTATAATAGAAAAAAAAACTGGCATTTGCTTTCAGTGATCCATTATGCAGCAACAGCAACACTTTGCAGCTTACATTTTAAATTGCAGCTAAATGCATACCTGCCATGTGTCCCCAAAACTACAACAGGCATGAAAAATGTGAAATATATATAGAGGTAATGTCTGGTCATTACTTTCTGCACTGCTGTAGTAATATACCAGTGCAACATGAGGGAGATCACAAGTCTGGGCAACATTGAATCTATGAAAATGCAACACAAATTATTTTGATAAGATCTTACACTAATGAAAGGGTTATTATATTATGATATTGGTTATTATATTGGATTATGTCAGATAAATCATCCCAAAAAGAATGGATGTAGGAGTGAAAACTGTCCTCATTTAAGGGAATCAGCATCGTATTTAGGGATGCAAAAATGCAGTGTTTTTCTAATAGGATTTGTTGACAAGAACAGATAATTAGACTAAATTTGACCTTATGCCCTAACACCTGCAGTTTGCTGTGAGTCTGATCTGGTCAGAAAAAAAAAGCCAAACAGACATCTGGTGGTGGCATGATATGAAGCTGTTTATGGTTGAGAACTAGATTTTGAACAGTCTTGTCATGTGTGCAACTGCACACTTTTTCTCTGAAGTATTTCCTCAATTTTGCAGAAGGTCTTTTTGAAAAGTAGAGCGGTTTAGGAGTTTAAGAGGAGAAAAATTAAAATGTTAATGCAGAAGGGCACTCATTTTGTCAGACCCTGTTAGGATTTCACCTTTTGTCCTTCCCCCCCTGCTAGGCATCCCATCTTACTCCCCGTGTTTGGGACAAATTTGAAGAAATATGTAGATTTTTGGAGTTTAAAAAAATAAAATAGCATGATAGATAACTGCAGCTGTGCTTTGTATGTCACCGGAATCTCTCTGAGCTGCTTCATGGCTCTGTATTAGATTATGGTTCACCTCTGCTCTATGTGATCACCAAACCATCCAACTCACTCTGACAGCTGAGGCCTGGGCTGGTGCACTGCTCTGCTGCGTCTCTGGAAGCATCCTCCTCCTGTTGCCACATTTATCTTTCTCCAGCCTTTTCTCTTCTCTGTCTTCTCCCTGCATCTCAGACCTGTCTTCAGTGATGTGGAAATAAGCATGAGTTACTTGCTCTCCATCTTTCTGTTCCTGTCTTCTTCTGTTTACCACTTGATATATTCATATTGTTTCAGTTTGGTCCACCGCTCCCAGCTTTGCTCTCATGATTCTTTGTCTTGTTTGCTCAGACAGCGGCACAGACGGCTATATGAGATTCTGCCTGATTTCATTGAAAATGAAAATCTGCTATAGTTCAGCCAAACCTCTCGCGTTGTTTGATGGTCAAATAAAATATTGTGATGGACCACCCAGACTCGGAAGCTGGGAAAATTGTTTTTGCTATAAATGAACAGTATCATAAAGTACAGGGTCAAACGCTCAGATTTACTATTGATTTTCAAAATATAAATTATCTGTTAAATCTGCTTCAGCAGATGCATTTTCTTCCTGTCGAAGATGCTTTTTTAATCTACAAAGCTTTGTTTTGGGGTATTTCCTTCTTTTTTTTTTTTTTTTAATTGTTGACCCATTATGACCTGACAAACTGGGAACATGAAATAATCTATCTGCTTTTCTGAAATAAATCTTCCTCAGAGGTCTTTATGTCTTCATTGCAAATAACAGACTGAATCTTTGGATTTACCATTATATTATTATTATTATTATTATTATTATTATTATTATTATTATTATTATTATTATTATTATTATTATTATTATTATAATAATAATAATAATAATAATAATAATAATAATAATGAGATTTTAAATAAAGTCATTTTTGAAAGGTTGCTGATAAATGTTTACATGTTTTCTGTTTTCTCTTATTTCAGGATGAGAAAAACCAACTAATGACGACTAATGTTTGGCTGCGCCAGGTAAGATAAGAAGATCAAACAAAGCTATGTAATAGACAAAACAAGAATGTGATGGTTTGACCAAAATAAATACAGATATCACTCTGGACACTAGTAATCAAATCAAGCACATTAAAAGCACCTCCAATATTTCTGATAAATGCAAATACTTTTACTGTTAGTTTTTGTGACACACAAACATTTATTTCGTATATATTTATATATATATATATATATATATATATAATATATATATATATATATATATATATATATATATATATATATATATATATATATATATATATTATATATATATATATATATATATATATATCTATATATATATATATATATATATATATATATAATTGTTTTGGGACCTATATCAGCCTAATATGTTATATCTTTCTTAACCAGGAGTGGATCGATTACAAGCTGCGATGGAATCCAGAAAAATATGGTGGAATCACCTCCATCAGAGTTCCCTCAGAAAACATCTGGCTCCCAGACATCGTTCTTTATGAGAAGTAAGGCGGCATATATATATATATATATATATATATATATATATATATATATATATATATATATATATATATATCTACACACACACATTTTTTTTTTCTTTTCAAGATGTAGCCAGTTTGACACTTGAATATAACTTTTTAAAGTAAGGGTTATGTGACAATGAGATGTCACATTCCACTCATTCTTTAATTCGTTTTTTTATATTTCATTTGATTATCACTTATTCTCTTGATATAAAAAGATACAATCATGAAATAGAAATACAGTTATTGTGGTCCGCCTGGTGGTGCAGTGGTCCTGGCCTTTTGCTGCATGTCCTCCGTGTTCTCTCTCTGCCCCCTTTCCTGTCCTCCTTTACTGTCAATAAAGGCCACTAGTGCCAAAAAAAGAGAAAAACAGTTAATGTTATTGTAATTCTGTGAGAAGAACACATTTCCTTACCTTGACTCTCCATCTCTGCAGTGCTGATGGGAGGTTTGAGGGCTCCCTGATGACCAAAGCCATTGTGAAGTTCAACGGTGCCATTACCTGGACACCACCTGCTAGTTATAAATCTGCCTGCACCATGGACGTCACCTTCTTCCCCTTCGACCGGCAGAACTGCTCCATGAAGTTTGGCTCCTGGACCTACGATGGCAACATGGTGGACCTGGTTCTGATGGACAACCAGGTTGATCGGAAAGACTTCTTTGATAATGGGGAGTGGGAGATACTTAGTGCAACTGGCTCCAAGGGAAACAGGAAGGATGGCTTGTATTTCTACCCGTTCATCACCTACTCGTTCATCCTGAAGAGGTTGCCGTTGTTCTACACGCTCTTCCTGATCATCCCGTGCTTGGGTTTGTCCTTTCTGACCGTCCTGGTGTTTTACCTCCCCTCAGATGAAGGAGAGAAGCTATCACTCTCCACCTCTGTCCTCGTGTCGCTCACAGTGTTCCTCCTGGTCATTGAGGAAATCATTCCCTCCTCCTCTAAGGTGATCCCGCTTATTGGTGAATACCTCCTCTTCATCATGATCTTCGTCACCCTGTCCATCATCGTCACTGTCTTTGTCATTAATGTGCACCACCGCTCCTCTGCCACCTACCACCCAATGTCACCGTGGGTTCGTAACCTCTTCCTTCAGAAATTGCCCAAATTGCTTTGCATGAGAGGACACACTGACCGGTATCACTACCCAGAGCTGGCTCCTGAAAGCCCTGAGGCCAAAACCCGATCTGGAGGTCGGAGAGGAGGCCAGAGGACAAGTGGTGGAACCCATGGACAGTCGACTTGTGAGGGGCAGGACGATGAGGCATGGGCCACGATGTTGGAGAAAGCAATCTTTTCAGTGCGCTACATCAGCAGACATATCCGGAAAGAACACTTTATCCGAGAGGTGCGCGTTGCATTGATCCAGAGATATTATGGATAATAATCAAAAAATGGTCAAAGCTTTATATTTATATTGTATTTAATGATTTCTGTTTTCTGCAGGTGGTTCAAGACTGGAAGTTTGTGGCCCAGGTGTTAGACAGGATCTTCCTCTGGGTTTTCCTCTCTGTCTCAGTACTCGGCACCATCCTTATCTTTACTCCTGCTCTGCAGATGTTCCTGAAAATCCCTCCACCAACTGCAAGCGAGGATCCACCTCTTACCCAGTAACAATAACCAGAATCCATAAAACCCATTACCACTGAGCAAGAAGAAGCCACTGTGGCTTTATGGGAGTACTTTGACTCTTTGACTCCTTCCTTTGATCCGCCATCTACAATGTTGTGTATTGCAGTCATTAAGTCAGTATATGTATGTTTAATGTGCAAAGCATGACATTTCAAATTATTATGATGGCATAACATGTTGTTTGTAGATAAATAATACAATCTGGATGAAGATTAGTACAAAATATCAGTCTATAGAAAATGATAGCCAGTTTTCAAAGACACATACGCTCAGCCTTTAATAAACAAGCATGACAATTAAAATTAAACAAAAGAAGTAGGCGGTAAAAACCCAATCAGTTTTAAAATATAATCTCTTATAAATGCACAAACATCTTTATGACTGACTTGATTCATGCACTCTGAGATCTTTATCATTGTTCATGTTGTTTATTTCAATGCTTGTTGTTTTCTTTAAATGTGTCACTTTTTTTTAGCTGCTGCAAAACAAATGTCCACACTGTGGTACCGTGGAAAACAGCCATCTAAGACTGCCAATTTCAGACTACTATCTCCACATCTCCTTTTATACACAGTTATCCTATTTACTCTCATTAACTGTCACTTGCCTAAAGCACAAAATACCTCTGCTGTAACTACATTGTACCGTGTTGTAAAAACCATAACTTATCTCGTCTCTCAACATGCCAACAACATTAAAACTACCTTATAAATTTCTTAGAGAAAACCCCACTTTCACAAAGTACACATTTGCAAAACCCTTGAAGACATTAAAATGTGCTATATCGGGAGGATGAACGCATTTAATGACTCATGAGCGCTGCAACATGTGCTGTTGTGTCTGATTAGCTTCTACTCTTTCTCTGTTCAGCGACGTTTCATTGTCTATCTCCACATCTGCTGTCTTTATTTTTGCCACACCAGATAGATACTCAAGTAACATATAATGTGTACTGAAATAATGAAAACATTACAGATTCATCAAAGGTACAGTATTTGATTTAAGTACTTTATCGTAATAATAAAGTTGCTTTAAATATATAAGGCTTTAATTTCTTCTTTTAAATTAATGCCATTTAACTCATATTTCATTTAGTGAAAACTACGTTTATGGTATCATGCACTGTATTTGAGACATTCATACAGATGTCGCTGCAATAAAGGAGAGGGAAATGAAAGTATGAACTGGTGTATTAAAGAACTTTCTGCAGCTAAGAGCACCATCCAGTGGAAAACCAGGAATCCATTTTCAAGAAACAATAAATAAGATAAACTCATCAGCATTTCCCTTTACACTTTTTAACCACAGGAAGCATTAAATGCAGGGTTAAGAACAGAGTGCAAATTATACAATGACAATCGGGAGGGTCAACATTTTCAAGAGATGACAAAAATGACTATTTGTTACTTCTTTAGGGGGGTCAAAGTTGTAATTGGGGGGGTCAAACTCCCCCAAACCCCCCCGTAATTCGCACTATGGTTAAGAATGACAATTGAGGTGTGATTTAGACAATCCTCTGAAATATATGTGGGATTTCAAATTAAGGCTGACTTTCATTTCAATCCTTTTTCCTGACTGGGCCCTCCAAGTGTCCCCGTCCTCACTCATCTGAGGTTGTAGATTATAGTCAGATCTCATCCATCCCCAAACAGTTTGTGGCACTAATGTGCTAAATCAAAACTTCATTTGACTGATGTTAGCCATTAATAGCTGGCTGGAAGTACGACAGAGACAAACAGACTGGTGAGGAAGCTAGTAAAACACAGGAACATGTACACACTCACAGATGAGCTGAGAAACTAGTGTAGACCAGTGACTGTGAAGAACTAGGTGCAGACAATACAGACAGCAGACCAACAAGGGAAGTGACACACCAGGGGGAAACACTTTCAAAATAAAACACTTTTTCTTTTTCTTCTTTTGATTCTATTATTAAAATGAACTGTTATAAATTACACAGATGCTCACGTTTGCCCGTTTTATTTTGCTATATTTTAAGAAAGGGCTGTTTATGTTTTAATTTTCATATAATATTGTGGAAATGATTTTCTATGAAAACATCACTTACAATTTGTGCATTCATTACAAGTGAAGTGTGGTACAGTCCAGATTTTAAATGCAAGACAAGTTCAAGATCTTCAGTATAAAGAACAGACTGAAATGTTCACCAAGTCATATTATAGTTCATATTAAGATTTTTATTTTTATTTTTTGGAACCTTTGTGTTATTTATATCCAGATTGTGGAGTCATATCTGCTGAGTCTTCGTCTTTATCTTCTACCTGTGTCGACCCGTCTGGCTGTCCAGGTGAGCTTGTGCATTGCGCAGCATTTCCATATAGAGCCTGGCGTTTTCACTGCAACACAAGCACAAAAATAATCAAATAAAATTCAACAACTGATTTTAAGGAAGATATTAGAAAAGATACTGAGCATATTAATATTAACATTAAGAGCTAAATAATCAACTTGGTGGATACAGTCAGTAATACTGAGGTAAAGTGTAAATTATATGGTATTGAATGTCATTCATTTTGAAGAAGAGTGGACTTGAGTTCTTTCACTTACTCGGCCACAGAGCGGTCAAACATCAGGTTACCCATGTCCACATAGTACTGAATATTTGCTCGAAGAGATGTCCAATATTCATTGGCCTGAAGAGGAAAGAAATCATGTCTGTTAAAAGCCATCATCTTTCTGCCCATCCTCTAAATATGACCAGAAAAATATGCAACGTTACCTGCTCCTGAACGGTGTAACCCCACACGTTCTGAGAGTGATTTGGATCCCAGTATCCCACCTGTCTCTTCTGCCTTATGAACCCCTTTGCCGTCTCTTCCTCCATGAATGGGGCAGCAAAAATGCCTGAAAACAAAATGTTGCTGAATTTGAAAAAAATTAAATGCACTAATGCAATGGAAAACAGGAAATATAGATTAAGTGAAATTGAAGTGAAATTAAATTTGTCTGTTCCTTCTAACACAGTTTAAGCCAACATAATGATAGCTTTTTATGTACTCTTTAAAGCCTTTAATGTTTGATGTAAAGTACCTTGAATTGTCTTGTACATGAAATGTGCTATACAAATAAGCTTGGCTTGCCTTGATGTAAACTTTAGCAAGAATGCAAGTTGTATGGCTGGGAGATAAGACATGATAAATGATATTGAGCTGATAGTAAAAATATAAATCTAAATATACCTAAAATAAAGGTGAGGGCAAGCATTTAAGCATTTGAATGTAATTCTCTGAATCCAAAAAAGAAAATGACTTACCACTCAAAACTGTCAACAGGATCACAAACTTCATGCCTAATGTTGGATACAGTACATAAATCAGAACAACTATATACAAAACACATATGACTGATTTTTGAATAAAGATGGAAACACTGAAGTTCTGCAAAAATCGTGGAGTTATTTACCTGCAGTGTTCGCAGTAAGCTGTTGGCTGGCTGAATATCCTCAGAGCTCAGAATCTCTCGACCAAACGTCAAAGCGAACAAGAGTTTCTTTCAAAAGCTTTAACCGGAAACCAGAGAGGCATGAATGGACTCAAGCATCAGGTAGGACCGCTCACTCAAAGTCACCACTTTTCCGCTGCCAGTGCTCCAGCAGAAACACACGCAAAAAGACTCTGTGGCATTTCCCCCTGTGCAAGTAACTGTTGGTTTGGGCAAACCATCCTTTCAGTATTCTACACTCAGCTTTTTCTTTAAACGGATGCTCTGAAACGAACATCTTTTATTAAAAGCTTCATTCATTAGGAAGCTTTTAACCTGAACCTTCAGTACCATTACTAAACAAAATTTGCCAATAAATGAAACACGTTTTCTGTTAAAATATTAATTTTATGTTGCTTGCCAAAGATGTTTAAACGCATTTTCACATTCAGTATTTTCACATCAGTATTTTCAAAATACAAATGTCATTGGTTGTCTTTTAAATGTCTCTTAAGAGAGTTAAATGAATGAAGCTGTTTTACAAAATCCCTCATGTTTTATCATTAAAAGCAGATCTACATTCACGACCATCATAAATATTATAGGCTCATTTGGTGTACATCAGCTTTACCTCCACTGGGTGGGGTCCAAGCCAAAGCTAAATACAGGAGCACTTAATGTTTCAGCACCAGGCATTTAACCGACGTGGCATATAGGAGGTGACATGGATGGATGGATGGATGGATAGATAGATAGATAGATAGGTAGATAGATAAATAGATAGTACACAGGCTGTAAACAGAGCAGCAAGACTAAGGGTACTGGCGCTTGTTAACAGCATGTAGTGTAAACCTGGACATGTTGCCATGAAAGAAGTTTTCCTGCAGCCCAGATATTTAGATGCTGTGCTTCTGAAAGTTCTCTTTTGATGAATAACTATGACAATGTAAAAGTTGCTAAATATCAGACGTCAAATCCAGACTGATTGAAGAGGAGATGTTGATGATGTACAATGGAGTAAACCTGACAGCAAGGAGGATAAACCTTAAACAACTGTCTGGAAAAATACTAATAAAGAAACAGAAAAAAAAACTGAGATGTAAAGTCATGTTTAACAATGAGCTGTGGTACTGTATCCCTGTGGTGCTTTGACCATAGCATTGCTCAGATATGTCTTTAAGACCTCAAGAAATTGTCTCAGTTTGTGAAAAAAATGTGCCAAATATGTCTCCTTTAAAGCTAGCCTTTTCTTCAAAGGCTGAGACTTCAATAAAAGAATTCTGAGAAAGTCCCATGAGTGTTAACTCCGATTTCTTCTAGTTAAGGTACACCATTAAGTCTCTCCTCCTTTAAAGTATGAGCAGGAGCCTTCATGTGAATTTCTCCGTGTGATGTAATATTTACATTGTTACACGCTGAAGCAGTTGCATAAAAATGACCACTTATAAACCGAAGTGGATAAAAGTTAATGCCCAGAGACTAATAGCCAGAAGTTCAACAGAACAAAAAACTTTAATAATTCAAGCTACTTATGGACCTAAGCATTTCTAAGTATGAGTATTTTTATGTGGCGTATTCTTTTTGCACATAAGAGTACGAGCCATTCTTTGAAGATTTAAATTTTTTATTCATCCACCTACACAAATGCACAACCTCAGATCTTTTTGTTGTTTTACATATTCCAAACTGTCTGACTCCATGTCTCCCTCACCAGTAACTAAACTCCAAAGTGTCTGAGAGGTTTTATCTTTCACTGACATCTCATAACGGTCACCACCTGTGAGACAGAAGCAGACGAGCCGCGTCTCACACCTCATCACATGGAAGAGATCTTCACATGCACCTGAAACAGAGAAGCCTCAGCTTGATTGTTGTTTTTGCAACCATTCTGACTTACAACATGGCACATATGCACATGTTTCATGCACACGGAAGTGCAGATTCACAAATGCAGGCACAGACACACACATCTTTGTTTCTTTCATGCATCAAAGGAAGTGATTCAAACCAGAACTAAAACCCTCTGACCCCATTCTATAAAACACCTGAACACATATGCGTCCTGTTGGGATGAGCAAATAGTCCAAGTATTTTATTCATGCACAGAGAAGGCTGTCTTCATGTCTTCAACAATATAAAATACAAGCTGAAAATGTCAAACATGTCTTTTTTTTCCCAAAGACTGTTAACTAAGAAAAGAAAGAAATGTCGTTATTACTATCAGTTTAAGCTTTTCTTGCAGTGTGCTGTAGATATACATCAGAATAACATACTGTAGCTGTGATTCTTTTGTCAGTAATTATGTATGCTAGAAAAACACCAAAGGGGTGTGGGGAAAAAAAGAAGATAGAGATGAGGAGAAGGAGTAAGCGTATTTCCACAACATTAAGTGCATTAGCAGAACATTTCTCATTTATTAAATATAGAGAATCAGCTACTTGCCTTGTACTTCACACTTATTTTAGTGCTTACTCTTTCATCTCAGTTGCATTAAAAGACACACGGCATGATGGAGATTCTTTTTATCTCCAATTCAGAGAGTAATATTGACAACTTCAGTCTTAGTAGTGATGAATTCAAAATGCCTGATATACTTTCTCTTTTATCTTTTGAGTTTTGGCTTTAAATTAATAATTCCCTGTTACCCAGGTCCCACAGTTATTCCAACTGGCCATAAAAATGTGCATTTGGAATAATGCTCTAATTACATGAACTAAGCTGAGGGGAAGGGTGCTGATCCAGCCTTTAAACTCAAAGCCTTCTCTGCTGCCACCTCATCAGCAGGCCAACATTTGGAACACTTCACAAGATGTTATTTTTATTTTATTTTACTTGTTAAAAATACCTACTTTCTCAAATGTAAGGTTTTTTTTTTCATATTTTCTATACTTGCTGGATGTGATTTCAGCAGTTCGTGACCAGACTCTATGAGAGGAGAGAGATGTTTCTTGTTTTGTTGTTTGTGCATTTTTGCAGTTGCAGTGTGTTAAAGTGAGCATTTGTTTATAACCCTAACTCCATGGGAAATTGTGCAGCAGGCTATAGGAGGAAGCACACAATCAGGCTAGACAAAAATAAAAAAAATAAACTTCTGCTCCAATCTATCTATGGACTCATGGCATAAAACTACACACAAAACTGGAATATTGCACATTCCTAAATCCACTTGATATACAGGATAGCTATAGTAGATGGAACACATCACATCATCACATTTGAAAATGCATCATAAATGTGACACATCTTCAAGAAATGTCATTTCATGCTTTCAAATTCTTGTGGATCTGGGCCTTTTCTGACTTTGATGTTCATTGGATATTGTTTATCTTTTATATTTTCTTGTCATAAATGTCATGTCAATTGAATTTGATCCTTCAAGCCACTACAGAGACAAGATTAGACTGTAATCACCTTGACTTCACGGGCATTAAACTATGAGTTTTAGGTACATATTATGTTTGTTAATGGAGAAAACAGCTAAGGTAGCAAGGTGATTAAAAAAAGAATAATGATGTTATTTGAAATGTGTGATATCAACAGTTGATTGCAGTGATTTGATACAAAAGCAGTATCTATGAAAGGCTGAATCGTGAGGTGAAATCATGAGGGGAGGATTGGCTCTTTGTCAGCAAATGTAAGAGAAAATAATTTAAACGTTTGAAAACAATGTTCCTCATAGAAAGATGGGAAGGGATTTGCTTAGTTCTCCTTCTACAATGCATACTATAAATAAACACCTAAAGAAATGTCAGTGTGTAAAGGGCTAGGGTGCAATATCGGTTATTTATCAATAGCTGACAAAATCACATTGGCAATGGATTACTTCAGGAAACCTTTGTCAATCTCTAAAATATGTGTTCCTGACCAAAGACAAAAGGGACCATCCAGACTGTTATCAGCAAAAAATCCAAATCCCATGATCTGTGGTAGTTTGTACTTGTATCAGTGCCTTTGGCCAAGGTCATTTACACTTCTGCATTCATGCAGAAAAGTACATTTAAATTCTAGAGCAACATAGGTTTCCTTCAACATGTCATCTTTAAAAGTATGTCTACGCCAGTATTCAATTATAGTATACATAATTATATAAAACCATGCTCTGTACACATTACAAAGGTATGGATGAAGAAGAAGAGAGCAAAGGGTACTGGACTGGCCTGTCTGCAGTACTGACCTGTCCTTCAACAGAAACAGAAATACTGCTGTGCACCTTAAGAAATATCTGCATTTATTTGCAGAAAGAATGGGACAACAAAAATAATAATTAAAAAGATAAAAAGAAAAGCCTAATTACTCTGTATCCTCAGTGTCTTTTAAGTATTTTCGGATAGAGTAGTAACTTTACAAAGTGGGAAAAAAACTTGACTTTCTCAGCCAGCTTTGGAATATGTTGCAAGTCTGAAGCACAAACGTTTGATGCTTATTAACAAATTCAAGGAAGTTGATGAGAAATAATAATAAATTAGGTTTATAATGTTAGGAAATAAAAAGAGGACCAAGTACTTTTCGAAATGACTGTTTCATTTATGCATTTTTATGAGTGTGTATAACATGAGTTAGACTATTTGCCATTTAAACACTGGGCTACATTACAGCTTATTTCTAAAAATGAGTTAAGCTAGTGATGTTATAACAACATATGGCTTGCAGTTCACAGCTGGTTTATTTCCTGTTAAAATGTTTGCAGTGTCACTTCCTTCTGAGTGAGACAATGAAAAAGGTTGGAATTTGAGATTTCAGATAGGGGACTCCAGCAGTGCCAGACAGTCATGGCTGTATCAAATCAAATGTGAAGGCTTCAGCCTCCCTTGATAGAGCCATAATGAATGTACAGAACCATCTATTTGAGAGGTCTGTTTGAAAATGAACACCACTGGCACAGGATTACTTTTTTAGATAATACCCTCCTTTTCAATTGGGTGGAGAGAAAAATGGAACCAGGTGGTGAGAGCATTTGGAGAAATATGCAGTGTTCCCCTTCATTACCTCTCAGTTCACATTTTCGACTGAAATTATTTATGGACTGGAATAAATAGGTCACTTGAATGTGAGCCAGCTTGGCACAAAAACAAGACAAATACGACAAAAACGTGGTTGATGAACCTCTTTGCAACACTTGGAAGTGGGAAAATTGCAATGTGACACATGGCACAGTCATAGGAGATTGTCAACAGCTGTGAGAGGAAGGAGGGTTGACTGGTTGTCTTTGCTTGTTTTATAGCCCAGAGATGCTATTCCCGTCTATGCACAGAGACAGACAGTGACATGAGGAGGGTCTTTACTATGTTTGTCTTTAATTTGCATCTACAGTAACTGTTCTTATTTGACCTCAATGAGTCTTTCAGAGTTGACTTTGTAATTTCTTCTCTTGAATTAAAATTCAAATTGATTTAAACAGATTTTAAAAAGAAGAATGAAGCAATTTCAAACACACTATCAACTGACAAGTGAATCATATCTGCAAGAAAATCTGGCTGCTCTACTGACTGGTTTAAAATTTGCAGCGTGTATCTGTGTTTGTGATTTTAAAACTGCTCTCAAAGAATTAATTTGACATTGAAAAATTTTCATATACAGTGATGCCTTGCCAATTCACGCTTTAAGTTCTGCGGTTTTAGTTATTCGCGGATTTTTCAGAAATATATAATACAATAAAAAAAATCAAGAAAAAATCGTGTTAACATCACAGGATGTTGTGCGTGTTCTCTCACAGCGAAGAAATGCTGTGAGCCAGCCTGGTCCCTTTAAAGAAGGCAGCCTTATGGGAAATGGTGTGGCCTTATGGGTAATGGAGTGTGTGCGTCATGGGACGGCAGAATGAAAATGGGGTTAGATGAAAAGTTAAATGAGCATAAACAGCAGCACAGCGTGTATAGATTTACATTCTCTGCTAACCGACAGGAGCCGAACAATACAACCAGTGTGATGTTACAAGTTCCTGCAGTGCCAGAATGAAGTGCTCGTTCCATGCAGAGAAAACCAGACTTTTTCTTTTGTTGTTGTTAGCGTGTTACTTGCTAATTACGAGCCAAAAATAGCACAATACCTGTGGTTTCTTTACTATGGCTCAGAGACCAAAGGCTGTGAAGGTAACAGAAAGATCACAGCTGAGCCTTTGTCTTGTTTCGCTGCAGTGCATTGCTACTTTTTTGCGGATTTTAGACATATTTTAAACACATTATTTTGGCTCGGGGGGGCTCCAGCTCCCGTTCGCGGATTTTGATTTTCACGGGGGGAGCGCCGGTCCTCATTGACCGCGAAAAATAAGGGATCACTGTACAGTGATCCCTCACAGTTCACTGTCTCAGCAGTCGTGGTCTCAGTTATCACGGAGGTTTCAAAAATATTAATCGAAAAAAAAATTTTGAAAATTTTTTTTTTTTTTCCAAACGAAGCGAGGCTGAAGCAAAACCTATCACATCAAGAACGAGTCTCGGGAAGCAACAAGAGCCAACAGGGGAGGCCCCATGAACGAATACTGAGGCCTGTGATTGGCTGCTACGACGGGCATTACTGTGCTGTCGGTTGTCTGTACGCTGATTGGCTGACACGCATCTCCCATCTCTTGCTCTCGTCAGCTACACACAGAGGAGAGATCGTCAAAGTGAGTGTTCGTTCCTAGATTTTGTGTACGTGCGTACATGTATACTGTATGTACATATACATGTACATGTACATCCACATTGCGGTTTTCACCATTCATGGGGGTCACAGCCCTCATTAACAGCGAATTGTGAGGGATTACTGTATACATTTGAATATACAATATTTATTTATCAAAACCTTTTACATGTACATAAACCATGTTTGACTCTTGTCTCTATTCTGATGGTTATTGATGAGGTATTTGTTCATATTCCATTCACAACCAGATTCAGTTAATTTAGAGAAAATTTTATTGAATTAAAAAAGGCAAATTGTTTCTTTTCCCTTTTTTTTTTTCAAATATGTTCTTATTTGGATTCTGATTAAAAAGATACACCCAAAATGTTGCCCGTTAACACGTTTGATTGTAGTATGTAAAAAGAATTTCAAGTCTCAGCACATTTACTGAACTCTGCATGTTAAATTTTTCTTTTGCAAGAATTTCAAGTTACCAAGTGCCATCATAAGGTAAAATTAAAAATGGTGTTTAATTACGTTTCCCAATCTTTTATGGTCTAAACAATTAAAAGAAGGCAATAATGCATATTTGTTCAGATGCTGAGTAAGACAGAATGCTCGGATTTGAGCAGTAACTAACTATAAAAAGTGTCCCAGGCCCTCGGCGACAGTCTGGGACACGTTTTGCCAACTGTGGCACATTAACTGTTTCTTGTGTTGTTGTCTTTTTCTTCCTTATCTGGGTCTTCAACTATTAGGCTGCATGACTTAAAAAAGACAATTTTTATACCAAAACTCTTTACAGCCTCAAGTTGCAAATTGTGGTTTCAGCTTAGATACTCAGAGGCTACATTCACCCTGCAGGCAAAAGCGACCCAAATCTGATTTTTCCTTCTCTCATATCCGATTTTTTTTTCTTTGTTTAACGGCTGTATGAACAGCCTAAATGACATGAATATCTGATTTTTTATTTCAGACCTGGGTCACTTTCATATGTGGTCCTAAATCAGATATGTGTCCAATGTTTTCCAACTTCAGTGTGAACTGCCAGGTGTGCATTGACGAAGGCTTCTTTTTGCTCTCCAGTTCTTCGGTCTTCTTTTTATTATAATTCTTTGTGAATTTGCCAGCTTCCACTGTGCAAAAGCCTCAAAAATAACTCATACAAACTCACTGCTGCAGCGTCCGTGTTTTCTTCCATACGCCCAATGCACTGGGACTGAGCAAAGCAGAAGCCAGTTCACACCTTTGTTTGACAAAGATCACATTAAAAATACTAATATGAACAACCACAGGAAAAATCTGATTTTGGCAAAAAATCTAAATTAAGCATTAAGGTGCAGTCTGAATGTAGCCAGAGACCATCACCAAGCCCAACTTCAGAATCCAGCATGCCTGCTACACGTACCAACAAAGTAAAACTAGAGCTATTTTACTATTTAAATAACAGTTCTGTCCTGTTTTATTCACAATAAGTCGGGCATGTCCCCTTTTAATTAGTGCATGGTTTACCATGCTGTTTCCATGCTGAATGTTTAGATTAGTCAAGTCAAAGTTTATTTCTGTAGCACATTTAAAACAACCTCAGTTGACCAAACCCAGATAGCAAAATATGGTTGAATCAACATTGAAAGAGTGTCAGCAGTGATATTGATTCTATGTTGAAACTTGGCATTGAAATTGTACAGAAAGCGCAAAGGAATTCTACCCTTCTTCAACGTTGAGGTTTCAACCATTCACTGACACTATCATTATTGACCATTATTGACACTACTAATCAATATCACTGCTGACACTCTTTCAACGTTGATTCAACCATATTTTGCTATCTGGGAAATGCTGTACATAGTAAAACATATAAGAAATCCCTAAATGATCCATAAATAACATTACTGGAGCCAACAGTGATCAGCAGCGACGTTTAACACATTTGAAAAGGTTCATTTTCTAACTTTGCCTGCCAGAAAGTGACGTCATCTCTAGCTCCGACAGCGACCTTCTTTTTTCATATTATTTTCCTTGTTTTTTCATCTCTGCAGGTGTACAGATCGGGAGCTTGATTTGCGTGTGAAATTTCAAGGCAAATGAAACATTGTTGTGCAAAAACTGTTTGAATAGAGGAGTTTTTCATCGCCCTCTAATCTTAATTCCGTCCTAGTTAGAAACCGTGCACCTGTTCAGAGCACAGACACCGTTATGAAAACCTGTATGTGTGTGTGTGTGTGTGTGTGTGTGTGTGTGTGTCAGGCAGCCCTGGACCTGGAGGAGCGTGAAAAGCCGCGCCAGTCTCAACTCACTTATCTCTGTCAGTCTGCCAACGCCCCCCACCTCCCGGTTGTCTTGTTCATTCCCCAGTCGAGCTGCCGCTGAGTGCGCGTGGAGCCGACACCGAGAGCCCACTGGCGGTTACCGGAGGAGTTCACCGAGCAGCGCCACAATGCGGTGCCACAAGTTTTGGGGACAATGTTCGGTTGGATTTTACGTTTTGACAGCCATCCTTTTCAAAGGTAGGTTTGAAGGAAAGTGCCCCCGGTTGTTCTAACAAAGATCTTCCAGAATTGTAGACTCCTCTCTCTTGCATTTTCCGATTATGAGTCATTTGCAGAGGGACTGTGAGCTTTGTAGTTTTTATGAGAAGTCTTTTCTGTGACTGTGAAAGTTCTCTGTCAGGAACTATTTAAGTCAATGCACCAATGTAAACTAAACAGCCCTGAAAGATGGAATATGTGTTATATGTTCTCAGCACATTAAATGAACTCTGCATGTTAAATTTTTCTTTTGCATGACAAGATAAAAAAAAAAAAAAAATCCACTCCACTTTGGTCCTGTTCAGTCATCTGCATTCATCTCCCAACTATTTTTTAAACACTGTCCACATATCTGGACTCATCTGATAAGCATGTGTACACTTTACTGTTTGCTTATTCATGTGCAAAGAGATGTGCATGCACGCTTCTATAATTCTGTCCTAAGCCCCATTCCATCATCATCTTTAACATCTGGGTTGATTACTAAACATTTTTTTTTAACACAGAAGCTTTGCTGAGGCTAAGCTTTCAACCCTCCTACTTATGAATGAGTTTGCATGCACATAGCCATTATTTTATGACCACTAAGCACAAACTCAGACCTGTCTCCTTCCATTGCCCTTAACTCACCTTGCTGATTCAGTCAGTGCTCATGCTGGAGGGAAGATGGATGCAGAGGAGATGTGACTGGAACAGAGACTAATAGGAGTAATGCTGATGAAATGACAGGTGGCCTCTAATGTCCTGAGAGTGTTCTCTCATGGCGGGGCATTGTTGGTAATCGATTTGTGCCCAGTCTGCTGGCAGAGACTCTGAAAAGCTAGTCAAACCCACATAATTAATGTAAACGTGCATAAAAAAAAAAAAAATCAATTTCTTTGCAACAATTAAAAAACAATTCTCAGTTGTTTACATGACAGGAAATCAGCAGATAGAATTGTGATATGTTTGTACTGTTTTCCTCTTTTTTTTTTTTTTTCATTTTCAAGGGGATTAAACAACCAGCTAGCTGCTTGTAAACTGTGTGCACATTCATTCACTGTACCATTGATAAGCAGCTTTAGTCTGTCAAGGGATACACAAGACAATAGGCAAAACAGGAGATACAGGACACGGTGGCTTCCTTGAAGCTCAAGCATGATTTTTTGAGAACTTGTGATCCTCGCTGCCACACGTATTGGGTGAACACGTGATGGCGACTTTGATTTACAAATTCCTTAATATATGCTGCACTTTTAACTGAATTTGATTGCATCTCAGTAACTCATATACTTACAATGATTATTAGTGAATTTGGAGGAGACATATTTAGTATTTTTGACAGGCTCATGTCATAATAGGGATACAATACAAAAGCATCTTTTTCATTCACATCTTAAGGTCATAAAGCAGCTGGTTAGAGCCATTGGAGAAAGTCAGTCGACTGCATTCCCCCTGCAGGGTGTGTGTTTCTTTTCTGTGATACAGTACACACTGGCCAGTAGTGCTGGGCAATATGACAATACATATCGTGGGGATGATAGAAAAGTGTGTATCGTGCCATTTCTCTTCTATTGTTTCTATCGTTTCTATCGTTTCTAACCTAATTTTATCAATTATTACAGCAATATGTAATTAAATAACCTGCAACGATAAATTTGATAGAATCATATCTACTTCTACAAAGTAGCATTTTATGTTTGCACTTTTATTCATGGTTAATGATTTAAGCAGATTTTCTTCAACCCTGATGTTTACTTTAGACACTTTATATTGGATTGCAAACTTTGCACTACAAGGTTACAGATTTCAGTAAGTTGAAAAATAATTTGTGTTAATTTTTATAGCTGAACTTCAGTGCAAAAATGTGTTTTTCCTATCAGAAACTGTTGTGCACTTTAAAAAAATGTGAAAGCTTCTGTACCTCTGTACCTACCTGTTTTTGCTGCACTAAAATGTATGTTTGTGACAGTTCAGCTAAATGTCCTTTCAAAATAAAGTTGAAAAGTAAGCAATGAAATTTTTGTCAAACTTTTTAGAGGATAACTGAAAACATACTTTATTATGGTATATCGTGATATATATCGTTATCGTGATATAAAATAGTACATATCGTGATATATGATTTTTTCCATATCGCCCAGCACTGCTGGCCAGGTTCAGGTACAGCAAAGGAAGCATGATACAAAGTTAAGTGTTGAGATAAAAGTAAGGAGCCTGGTTAATTCCTCTATGATGTGGGTCTGTAATGTAACAAGACCCTGCAGATCTGAACCGCTTACTGAATGACGTGCAGCCCCAAATGAGATGACAGGGTTGTGTTTTTTGTGACCTTTCTAACTGATAATCACATAACATACCGAAACATATGCTCTCAAGTACAGAATGATGTTACTTCAAGTTGAAGATGCAAACCAAAAATACAGTGAACTGCAGTGAAAACTGATGAGACTGATGAAGGTGAGGTTGTCAACACAGATGCTGTAATAATTTCTGCTTGGTTACAAAGCAACACATCAACAACATATTTCAGTGTGGTTTTGTTAAGACTTGTTTTTCCATAGTCAGCAGTACTTACCATTTGGCGTACTCTTAAAACATGAACACCACGTATGCCTTTGTCAATATTTAAGTAAAGGTATGAGGGTCACTCATTTGAGGAAGGTGAACTGGAAGTAAAGAAGTGTGAAATCATTTTTGGATGCTGAAGCAAACAAATAAAAGGGGTATAAAACTTGAGCATCCTGATAAACCTCAGGGTTTCCTTTGAGCTGTTTTAATAGGTCATGTTCAACATGGCTGAGGTACTGTAGTCACACACTTAGAGTGGCTCCACAGCACAGGTCCGAGCTGCTGGATTAGGATTAAACATTCAGTGATTTTAGGACCACAGATTATACATCCCTGCCATATGTATCCCTCCATTTTAAACTCCATTAACTCACAACACCCTGCACTCTGATCTGAAGCCAGTCACACGACGCTGGACATTTCTCGGTTTATTGGTTAGTTGGTTTGAACATCATCATACTTTCAGAAAAACAGACACTGTCGCACAGATAAACTTTTTCTATTAAACCACAGGAAGCGTGGAAATTATAATCTCCCCCGCCAAATTTATGTTTTTTTTCTTTTTTAATCCACTGTCCCCTTTACTTAATCACTCAGCTTTCCCTCTTTTGCCCTCCAAACAATCTGCACTTTTTATATTCATCATAACTGAATTTAGTACTTTTTGCCATAGATGTATTGTCCTTGTCAAGTTATGCAGTCATTTTTAGTGTCTGGGAGTGTCATAGAAGCCCTTAACTTTTATATTGCCTGAAGAGAGTGTTGGGAAGATGAGGGCAGCATTCCATGAATGCAGAAAGCAAATGAATAGATATCTTTGAATATATAGTACACATAATGATCAAACAGTGGACAAAAAAATTTGTATTAAACTGACAGCCTGGAAATGCAAAGGCTGAATTGAATTTACTATTCCTGTGGTACTGAAAGAACACACGATTAGTGATCAGTACAACACACCAAATGTAGATATTTTAGACTTTCAGAAGTTCATTTTATGTCCTTGCCTACTTCTCTTTATTTTCACCCTCATCAAACAGTCTTTAGTCCTTGCTTAATTTCAGTATTAGGTCCTCATTTTTTGTACCTCCCATTCAGCTCACCTCAAATCAACAAAATTGTCCGACCTTGTATCTCCATCTGTATTTTGTATGTTAGGTAATGGGCTAACCACATGGGTTCAGATTTGAACATCTGGATGCTTCACTGCTGACCTCTCTTAAGAGACTCATTTCATTTCCAAATGACTGACAATGAAATAATGAGGTGGTAGACCATTCCCAAGGTAGATGTGACCTTAATTTAAACCACTGCTCACTGAAATCCATCCACAGTAACAGGAAAATCAGGAAAAGTCTTTTCTTATCTCCTGCCCTCTGGAAGACAGTTGTGTACCATCATGAATCCTGGACAGTGCTTTTATTTTTATTTTTATCTTTTATACATGTATTCATTAGCCTGACTACCCATTCCCCATTGATAAGTATGTCTGGCTGATAGAGGGCTTATGCAATCCATACTGATACAAATTTAATGAATATTTGTGTTGAAGTGCAACATTGGCAAAGGGAGACCCATTTAATTTTGGAACAGATTCTTATCACTTTCTTTAGCCCTGTAAGACGAGATACTGGCCTTATTGTAAGATGTTTGCTCCAACCCAGTTCAACCAAGATGTAACCCTGTCAAGCAAGTAATCACATCCATCCATCCATCCATCCATCCATCCATCCATCCATCCATCCATCCATCCATTCCCGTTTAGTCCTATAAAGAGTCACAGGGATTTGCTGGAGCCTATCCCAGCTCTCGAAAGGCAGGAGTACAAGTAATCACAGATTTATTCAATTTTACCTACATGAAAAGTCGTTAAATGTCACAAGCTTTTATTAAGAGATTAGACAATATGTTACTTTAAAGTGCAGTTTTATTGACCAAGACTGGCTCATTACCATCATAAAGGCTGGCTTTGTGGTTAATTAAAATGTAACACTATTGCATAATATGAATATGAGCAAATAATAGCCTACACAAAAGAAAATTAACTGCAGCTGTTCATTTCAAAATTCATCATTGCCTGATATGCTTGCCAATTTTGCTGAAAGAAAGGGTATTGGGATGTGCAACTCTATGTGTCATCTGATATCACGTAATTTTTTTAAAAACAGAATCCCAATTCAAGCTTCATGGTGGCAGGACACCAGAAGGTGGATGAGGTCCGCCATGAGTTCTTCAAGGCTCTTGATGTTGTGAGGCTGTCTTAGTTGACATGTCTACAACATTGTGTGGCCATAGAGGGGAAGTACGACTAGATTGGCAGACTAGGGTGGTGGTTCTGCCTTATGAAATGGGGGATCCATTGCTGGGCAATTGCACTCCTCAGCCACCCCAGTAAGGAGAAGAGAGTCTGGTAGAAAGTTGAACATCAGATTCAGGAGGAAGAATAAGATGGCTTCCTTTCCGGCAATGAAACACTGTTTGCCCAACCAGCTCACATGTTCATGTGTTATGTGGACTTGGAGAAGGCATCAGACCTTGTCTCATGGGATATCCTGTCAGGGGAGCCCTGGGAATATGGGGTACTTGGTCCTTTGCTATCGGCTATCCAGTCCTTATAGAAATGGACTGAGAGTTTGGTCTTCATTGCCAGGGGGGAGTTGGACACTTCTAGGGCTGCCCTTTGTCACAGATTATGTTTATAATTTTTATGGACAGAATTTCTAGGTGCAACCAAGAGATAGAGGGTACCCAGGTCTGTGGTATCAGGATTCCATCTCTGCTTTTTGCAGATAATGGACCTTCTACTCTCACTGGAGTGTTTTCCACCCAAGTGTGAAGCAGTGTGGACGAGAATCGCCACCTCCAAATCCAAGACCATATTTCTCAGTCGAGAAAGGCTGGAATGCTCTTCGCTGGTCGGGAGTGAGGTCTACCCTCAAGTGGAGTAGTTAAAGTATTTCAGGTCTTATTCAGGAATGACGGAAAGAATGGAACGGAGGACTGACAGGCGAATTGATGCAGCGTCTCTTTTATCATTCTGTTGTGGTGAAAAGAGAGTTCAGCCAAAAGGCGAGACTCTCTGTTTACTTGGTTAATTTATGTTTCGACTCTCATCTGTGATTACAAACTGTTGGTAGTGATAGAAAGAATGAGGTTGTGAATTCAAGTGGCTGAATGAGTTTCCTCTACAGGGTTGCTGGTAAGGTGATAAGTACAATCATCCAGGAGAGACTCTGAGTAGAGTTGCTTCTCCTTCACATCTAGAGGAGCTAATTGAGGTGGTTTGGGTATCTGATTAGGATGTCTCCCTGGGGAGGTTCTTGGGCTTGTCCAATCAGGAGAAGGCCTTGAGGCAGACCCGGGACATGCTGGAGAGATTATACACTATATTGCCAAAAGTATTCACTCACCTGCCTAATCAATATGACATGGGTCCACCCTTTGCAGCTAGAACAGCTGGAACTAAGGGGCCTAGCTCAGATCCTGAAAAACAACCCCACACCATAATCCCCCCTCCACCAAACTTTACACTTGGCACAATGCAGTCAGACAAGTACCGTTCTTCTGGTAACCACCAAACCCAGACACTACTATCACATTGCCAGATGAAGATCCGTGATTCATCATTCCAGAGAACGCGCCTCCACTGCTCTAGAGTCCAGTGGTGCCGTGCTCTACACCACTGCATCCGAGGCGTTGCATTGCACTTGGTGCTGTATGGCTTGGATGCAGCTGCTCGACCATGGAAACCCATTCCATGAAGCTCTCTGTGCGCAGTGTTGTTGAACTATAATGGCTTCACAGGAAGTTTGGAGGTCTGTAGTGATTGACTCTGCAGAAAGTTGGCATCCTCTTCCCACTATGTGCTCCAGGTTACGTGGCCTACCACTTTGTGGCTGAGTTGCTGTTGCTGAGTGAGGAAATTTTACGACTGGATTTGTTGCACAGGTGGCATCCTATCACAGTTCCACGCTGGAATTCACTGAGCTCCTGAGAGCGACCCGTTCTTTCACAAATGTTTGTAGAAAAAGTCTGGATGCCAAGGTGCTTAATTTTATACACCTGTGGCTATGGAAGTGATTGGAATATTTGATTCTGATAATTTGGATGGGTGAGCAAATACCTTTGGCAATTTAGTGTATTTCTCTGGCCTGGGAACGCCTTGGTGGAGAAGAGGTATTATGTGAGTTTATGGACTGAGTTAGTTATTAAGCATTAGCACTATGTTGGCAACTGGTTTCACATCGATACTTATTATTGATAGATACCCAAAGCCCAAGTATAATGCTGGATTCACACAGGTGTGTTGCGGTTATGCATAGGGGTGGTGGATTCAAACTTCTTCTTGCTCACTACACAAATAACCCGCGTACCTTGAATCGGTCCCACCTCCATGTGTGATTTCATTGACTAGCTCCAGCTGTGCAGCCACAACTCATAAAGGATGGATGCTGATGGAGGCAATGACGTGGGAAAAGTTTCAAGTCTCCTAACTTTTGGTGAAGGCAATGGTACTGACGCAGCACACAGAACCCACAATTCAGTCTGGTAACGCATGTTGTCACCCCATTCAAACACTATTGAGACGGAGGTAGACAATACAGCCAATGTTGCTGTGTACATCCAGTATAATCAGTACTTGAAAAGAAAAATCATAACAGAACATCTCTAGCTACAAACCAAACCCAAATGATCAGTTTCCTATCACAATTCTTGGCAATTTGTATAAGGTGTTTGTTTTGATATGCTGTTTTTGGTTTTCGCTTAAACATGCTGATGTGCATTAAGGATGGGCAATACCAGTGATTTCTGTTTAGGTCCGATACCTAGTAATACTAGAGCTAATATCCTGATATTGATACTGATATTTTTCAATCAATATTCTTGTTGTATACCTAAGAAAATATGTATACATTTTCCACTTTTATGTTGAAATTCCATCAAAAATGTACATAAAAACTTACTTTTGGGACATTACTTGGTTTATAAAAAAGCCAACTTTGTTATTTTTATTTTTTAGGAAAACAGATAAAACACAGTTTGTTCTTCAGGATTAAAACAAAAATTGTGAACTGTTGACAGGCAAGAGACTCACAATGATAAAGATTTGCTCGACTTGTTTTATTTATTTATTTTTCTTAAGGTTTCACCTGTTCCCGAATGATTGAGTGAAATACAGAGATGTAGAGAAAGACCTGTACCATCACTATGATTTGATGCAATAAATATCCTGTTTACATTTTACTGGTTAACAACTTGATTATCACCAGTTACCTGGTAATTCCTGCCTTTCTGAAATGTCCCCACTATAAAACTTTGTCTCAGTAAAGTGGGTGAATCTATCTACAATTTCTCCACTTCTCATCATTGTCTTTTAAACATTTCATGAGATTTGTTGTGTTGCCACAATGTCTGACTATTTTGTCACATATACCGCATTTCAAATAACTATCATTTATCGTGTCAAAAGAACTCCAGATCAACATTAATGTTCTGTTGTTGAAGACAGTTGCTTCGGTGAGTACCTGTAGTACTACAGTACCTGTAGTAGCTACTGCTGTGGCAGTTATCGCGAGGCAAGTGACAGATCTCAGATTGGGAATGTTTTTGTTTTTTTTTTTTTTTTTTACTCCGCCCGATGTGGTATTATTATTTTTTAATAACGCAGGTTAAAATACGGGAGATTTACGGGAAAAATACTAAAACGGGGGGACGGCAGGAGAAAAGAGTAAAATATGGGACTTTCCCGGCCAAAACAGGATACTTGACAGGAATGGTTAACACACACACTTGAATGCTGCATTCCAGCAAACTGCCAAACCATCTGCTTTTATAGAGGTGCTCTCACTCATCAGCCATTATATTAATAATCACTACATTGTCATTTTAAGGGTAGGGGACAGATTAATTTTTTCACAATGAGCTGATATGTAAAACCTCAGAATCAAATGAGTGTTGATGATGTGGTTATTCCTTCAATGTTAGGCCAGATCTTGTTCAAGTTTACACTGCACAAGGAAAGCGTCTATATCTGGCTTAGGCGTAAATGCAGTCGCAGTAATCGGATCTGCCAGGGTTCTCAGCCCCTATTTGTATTTACACTGGATTTGATTTTCACCAAGAAATTACAATTTCTCACATAATTTCCACATCACTGTTGGACTTCTGTGTGTGCTATTCATTCTTTCTTCATGTTTCTTCTATCCATGCTCACAGAACTCTTCATGGCATCAGAAACGATCTAGATATGTAGCGTTTGTCATGGTGTTGACTTAGGAGGCACCCAGGGAGCAGCATCTGTCAGTGGTCTCTTTGTGCTGCATCGGTGTGCCGACCCCCCCCAGCTACAGAACTCTGGTCCCTCTGTTTCATATTTTCAGGACAACTTTATAGATTTGGCTCTTTGTGTCCAATTTCCAAAATATTCAGCATTCACACTGTGTGAAAAAAGGTAACTTACTACTAAGCAGGGATTTGTTTTATGTGTGTTTTGTGCACTGGAGGGACCTGCCACAAAAGAAAGAACACCTGGCAGTGTGTCAACTGATCTGAGCATAGTGGAGGCAAAGATGTGTCTTCTTGAAAGTGCTTTCCTTCTCCCCTAATTTTCCGATCTCTTTTGTCACCATAGATCTAAAGCATTCTTTATTATTATTCTTCAGGATTTACGTTACATCATTTGAAACCTTGGGGGCTCCAGCTACACCATAGGTCCCATGATAATCCTGTCTAAGGAGTCTTTACTAGCAGGTAGATCACTGTAACAACAGTTGATGAGGTCAGCTATTCAGCTGTAGAAAAAAAAGAGACCAATTATTATTATTATGCGTTTTATAGTTTTTTTTTTTAAATCCATGTTTCTGGCCAAAGGACCTGGATATGACTTCATGACAAACCTTTCTTCCATCCCATCCAT
Organism: Hirundichthys speculiger; assembly: GCA_018398805.1. NCBI lineage: Eukaryota > Metazoa > Chordata > Actinopteri > Beloniformes > Exocoetidae > Hirundichthys > Hirundichthys speculiger. The sequence continues at coordinate 484,676 of JAGFBZ010000571.1, forward strand.
CCATTCATCCATCCATCCATCCATCCATCCATCCATCTATCCATCCATCCATCCAGTCTGGTACAGAGTATACAATATGTGGATAACTGCACAATCTGCAACACCTCAGATCTATATATCTGCGACATTTGGAGCTGGATTAGGATCCAAATACCCAAAACAGGAGGCAAGTGCACAGAGAAATACACCCCCCCCCCCAAAAAAAAAAAAAAAAAAAAAAAAAAAAAAAAAAAAAAAAAAATCTGGCAGAGAAAAAGCAAAAGCACAGACTAAGAGTGCATACACTTGCAGCGGTGAAATTAGCTGTTTAGACTGACTCAGATCCAACCAAGACAGCATTGACCAGAGTTGTCACAACTCTTCAGAAACCTACGGGTGACATCACAGAGAGGTTTGTCCAGTTCTTTTTTTTTTTTTATACAGTCTTTGTACATATCCTGAAATTTAAAACTAAAACAAAGAAACAGCAAATATAACCAAATCCACAGATCATGAACAAATTATTATTATTATTATTATTATTATTATTATTTTAATCAACTAATTATTTTTACTCAACTGTTAATATATAACTTTTATAATCTTGTTTTATATTATAATGGATTAGCAAATTTAGATTACTTTGGCTAAAAGAGAATGAGAAACACGGCAGTAAACTGTCTTCTTCAACCTGTCAGTGTGTGTGTTTTTAACAGCTTTGTCTGCCAGAGTTCAGCTGTGTGCTTTAGGTGCACTAAAACACCCTGATGCACATTGTGGTCATTTAGCGCTTGACCTAAAATAGCATTTCTGTGTTTTTGTTTGGCTGTATGTTGATGATGTGGAGTGTGAGAGAAAGAGAACTGGAGAACGAGTCCCTCTGGCTGTCTTTGTATGGACACTGTGTCTGATGAGCATCTGTGGAAGCCTCAGCTGAATTCATTGACCCAATAAACATATTCAAATGGGCCAGATCACATAGCTCAGAATTTTTTATTACATGTTAATATGTGAGTGTGTGACAGAGACAATGCTAATGTGCCTAGATGCCACCCCAAACAAATATGGTTTTAGTTTTAGAGGGGAAAGATCAGTTTATGTTGTTAACCTTTGACATTTGGCCTCACATGCCCTCAATATCAAATTACTTTTCCTTGGAGACTAACTCACTTATTTTATTTTTGCTTGCTTCCTCACAAGCTGATTAGCTGTAAATATACTTATTCAGCACAAAACTTTAAGGGAAATTTCAAAAGCTGACTCAAAACTGAAGGCAAGGAGAATAATTTCACAAGTAAACCAAAAGAGAGATGCCTTAAAATATCGAGGAATTTACCATACGATAGTGGCTAGATGTAGGACGCAATAAAGGTGAAAGATGGAAAGCTTGAACGAGATCGAAGAACAGAGGGAGGATGGGGATGATTTATGACTGACTTTTGCTTTACCGGTGGCTCTGACATTTAAAAGTGCTTCCATTCCCTCACCATGTGATGCATAGTCAAGAACTTGAGCTCATCATGTGGTTTTCTGCAGTTCTGTAGATCTTGTTTCCAGCTATGTTTAGGTAAACAATGTGCAAATAATGATTTTGCTGTAAAAATGTTACATCTACAACTACTTCAAGAACCAAATTAAAAAGAGGGACATATACCTGGACATGGACACAAGTTGTCAGTCGACAGCACAGCAATTATTACTGCCCAAATTTACATTTTCTTTATTGCACACATTTTTACATTTCCTCTCCAATTCTTTTTCTGATAATCTGTGATAGCACTCATTTCCAATATTATTTAAATTAAAGATAATGCTCAGAATACAACTGCTAATAAAACTGGCATCACGATAATAGAGAATATGTGAAGAAAGGAAAAGCATTAATTTTTATCCCCTTTTTTCAGTGTTGATGCCTTCAGGGACCCTGAGGTGCACGGAGGTGTTGGAATCTTAGAATCCTGGGAAATTATTATGAATATAAATATTAAATAAATATTTCCCCCTTCATTAAGATGCAGTCACTGAGCAGCATATTGCTGAGGTTTTTTCCACAGCCTGTGAGGCAAAAACTAACTTTGGAGTCACAGAAACCAAAACACTTGAGACAACAAATTTAATACAAAACTTAAACAGCATCACCCTGCTGAACATGCTCAATATTACGAAGCTGACAAAGGTCAAAGGTTAAAAACAAGGCCAATAGAGTACACAGACTGCAGCCTATGCTATCTTTAATTGTTAGAGTATGCAGTTGATTGCAGTTAAAAAAGGAAAACTGGAATTCAGAATCTGCAAACAAAATTGCAATCTGCGCATCTCTTCTATCTGTTGCTATCTTCAGGAATTGATTGGTTTTAATATAAACTGGGCCTTTGCAAAACATGCAACAGTTTACCCCTAAATAATCAATGAAACCAGCCATCAAATAAATCAAACAATTTATTCATGTTAATGTCTGTAATGGAAGTACTGACAGAAAACAAATTCTGACCATATCTTTTGAAGCTGTACAAGAGTGGCTTTAAACTAAGACAAAAAAAGTAAAAAATGTAGTTGTTTTTTCCTCATCTATCCATCAATCTGCCCATCCATCCATCCATGGATAGAGTTACATCTGTGTTTTTTTTTTAACCTTAGCAGTTCTATATCATCATTAGTGCAACACATTTATGTGCATTCATTTGTAACTTTGTACTGATTGTCTTTTTAGAAATATGTGGTCTGTGTATGTATAAGATAGATTTATTACGTAAACAGGTGAAGTAATTTCACTACTTTTTTCAGTGACACCGCCAGGCCACGTATATCGTAACATTTTGACTCAGAGTTTGGCTGCAGACTTAGAATATTGTTTTCTGACCTTCTCAGCTTCTGCTGATCATAAAATTAAATAATGTGACTTTGATGCATTAAAGTTTTTAAAGGTAATAAACATGCTCTCAGTTGCAGTGTTTAATAATCACTGAACTGCTCTAGGCAGGCTCCATTATATTCTCTAAAATTTAAATTCAGTCTACACTTCTTGCTTATCAATATAACTGGGGTAGGAATTCCTGGCATCTGTGCCAAGTAGACTCGTCAGCTGGGAGCCACCCCTCACTGATGTTTCACCTCTTTAATCCCAGAACATCTCCTGGTGGTGGCGCAGAAATTGGGATGTCTCCTTACCAGCTGGCCCTGAGATCCCAGCTTCCCCATAATTTGTGTTTTTTTTTTTTAGCCAGGACTAAAAGCTCGCTCTGCTACGTCTCAGATAACCTTCGTCAGACTGGGGCCTCTGATGCTTAGTAAAAGCTCAGGCATGCCCTCTGCATACAACCTCCACTGGGAATGTGAATGCTCTTTATCCACCTGATGAGCTTTTACCTGGCAGATCTCTATACTTATCTTTCTTTCTCTCAAAGGCAACCTCTGTTAATCCTCTGACGGGTCAGTCAGTTCGACCATGGTGGCCGTCCTGGTTGGTGGAGACTGGAGCACAATGCCAGGTCATGAGGAGGTTAAGGGGACATCCTTTTGGAACCTGAACAACCAGTGTTTTAGACTTGAGCTCCCACTCAGGATCTAAAGACATGTGGTACCACACCTTAGAAGTGCTGGGCTGGGCCTGGTCCTCCAGAAAGCTTGCATAGGTCTCAGTCATGATGCCACCTGAAATGACCCTGGAGGCTGCGTCGGAGGCTTTTATCTACGTGTGTGTATAATTTACATTGCCTCTTTAACTGATCAGTGTTCTTGGAGCTACAAAGCTTGCAGTGCTCCTCTATATCATATCAGAGGTCCAGATTCTGGAGACTGGGAAGGTTCTCATACATAGCCCTGATGCAGAAGCTGAGTCATGCTTGGGGTTTCCCTTCCACCTATCATCCCAAGTGACAGTCCTGTTTAACATCACTTCCCTTGGAGTTGCTGGGCAAACAGCGTTGACTTGTCAGCACGTCGGATATCAGTCCCATCTCTCCCTTCTGTTAGCTTTAGACCACATCTCTGGCAGAAGCAGCCATGGCCGGTTCTGTCTGGTTAGTGTGCCTCAGTGTGGGGAGCACACACTCTTTTAGAGCTGTTACACGCTCTTGTGTTCTTGTCTTTGGCAGGAAAACAGAAATAACAGTTCTTGTTGATGTTAAGCATCATGCACATCAACGTTTTTAAACAATAGATTATCAGGAAGAAGTATGACTTAACTAAAGAGCCTCTTACTGTCAGACTCTTGAAATAAAAAACTTGTTTGAAATGTTTGCTTCTAGCTGTGTATTGAAAGGAATGTCTTTATGTCAACTTGCAGTTGATATGTTTTTAAAAAAACAGGGAAAAAAAGATATACTCATCGATTGAAAATTAAAGTTGACACAGTGGTTTTATTTTACTTGATTACTTAATTCTCACTGAATACACTTTTATGACACAAGCAACAGCAAAGACTAAGGTTTCAGTTCTTTTTTTACTGCCTTTATTAGTTCACATTGTCTTGGCCCTCAGTCCATGTTTCACAGTAATAAAATACCAGAGATGCAGGAGGGCCGTTGGCAGGATAGCATCTGCAGATGAGACTATTTGAATTTGCGCACACATGTCTATGCAAATGTTATTGTGCATATAAGGACAGGTTTATGACTTTGCTCTTCTGTTTCGTGATTTCTCAAAATTGCGTTTCTGCCGAACTCACAAGACAAACAGCCTTTTAGGTCATTTGCCCTGTAGATTATAGTTCATCCTAACATGCTTACTGGAGACTGGAAGACGGTCTAGTGTAAAATGTGTTTCTGCATCCATGTCTTGTGGTATGAATGGATGACAGAAGAATGTCATAAGTCCTGCTTCCACTGAGCACTATGTGGCTTTATAGGAGCAGTGAAAAGGATTTTGCTGTGCTGAGCAGCTTCTCGTAGCTCCTCTCTCTCTGACCTCAGGCTCAGTTCTGCCATAACTCCCCTCATTACAGCCTCAATGGGCCCATCAGCACCTTGCAGACCAAATGCATGCAACTACCCTTCACAGCTTTGCAGGGCTGTGTTTTTAATGCTATGCTCTCATTTTCAGCCATACTAGTTGTTTCCCTCTGATATACTGTTTTTTTTCTTTTGTATGTTTGAATATTTCCCTCCATCTCCCAGTTGTTCAGTGGGTTGACCTCTGAATGACATTACACTGACTGTCTGAAGATGACACACTTCGCTTGTCTTTGCATGTCAGTTACAGTTTGTGTATTCACATAGTACTGAGTGGGTTACTTGAATGTGTTTTCCGGTTAGCGGTTGTGCATGAAAAATGTGGCAGTTTTTTATTTGGAAGTTGTTTGTCAGAATATGTCCACTGAGGTGTGCAACTTTCTGGTTATTATGAATAATCTGTTGACTTTAAGAAGTCCTTTGCAGCGCTTAAAAGGTTCTTGATGAGAAAAATTACTTTTTTTTTTTTTTTTTTTACACGTTTAATCTGAGCTTTCATGTCTAATAACAGCTTGTCATCCTAGTTGTCACCCTAAATCAAATTACATTTTTTTTTTCTTCCTTAAAGTCAAGAAGTTACAATGGTCATTTTGATACAATGAGGCAGAGTGATGTTTCGTCATTGCTTGGCAGTGATAGAATTGTCCAGAAGGACACTATAAAGAAAGGGAAAGTAATCTCAGCCCAACATTTTTATACCATGCCATTATTTCTTGAACTAGAATTAAACAGTAAACTGAACACTAAGTCCACCCTTGTCCACTGCTTCCACGGAAATTAAGTTTTGACCATGCTTTTTTGTCTCCAAGTTGCTGATATCAGATCATTTTGCTTCAAGCTTATTAAGGTCTTATTCTGTTTTGGGTGCTGTGTGTCTCCATCCACTTTATTTTGTCACAAAATAAGCATGGTGAAATAATTTATTTTTAAATTGAATTCAATTCAATTCAGTTTTATTTGTATAGCGTCTGTTACGAATGCCAATTGTCTCTAGGAACTTTACAGAGACCCAGAGCATATCACAAAATAAAGAGGCTAAATTAAAAAAAGAGCTAAATGTGTTCAGACGGTGAGATAGAGAGGATGAATAAAGGTGACGAGAGTCCAGCCAGCAGACACATCATCCTAATCACCTTAGATCTTAAGTACATACTAACTTACATTCCTGCCAGTGTGTTTACCTCTGTGTGTGTGTGTATGTGTGTTACAGTCAGCAGATATTAATGCTGATGTCAGCATGTTTTTATATTTTTATTATCCATCAAACCTTACTTGCGAAACACAGGCATGCAAACATATCCTCTTCTTGTACACTTTTCCTAATTTTACAGGTTAAACTGTTGAACTCAAAATCAGCAACATCTTGGACGTTTAGAATTCCACTAAGTGATTTATAATCTGTCTGCAGGCTGCCAACAAATGAAAAGATAAAAGGTTAAATAGTCATTAGGGTACTTTCTGGATTAGAATTCAGGATCAGCACTCTTCTAAGGAGGAAATGACAAGACCAAGCCAAAACACTGATGGTATTAAAATAATATTTCTTGGTTAATGGTTTAAAATGAAAAAAAAAAAAAAAAAAAAAAGTTTATCAAAGAGTAACAGCAGATGCTGTCTGCTGATAAAGCAATGTTAAAGATCAACTTTACTGGAATCCTTTGATAGTTTGTGGTGAAAATGGCACCGATGTTAGCTCTATTTGTTGTCATCTCCACACAAACCTCCGTTCCTGTTGCTTCTTTCCTCCAGGATCCTTGCAGGGGGAGTACCAGAGGAGGCTGTACAAAGAGCTGCTGGCCAACTACAATCGACTAGAGAGACCTGTGGTCAATGATTCAGCTGCTATCGTGGTGGAGCTGGGCCTCACACTGCTGCAGATAATAGACGTGGTAGGAAGCTGCATTCAGTTGTATTTTACCTGTGTGTGCTTTGTGTGTGTTGTGTGTAAGGTATGAAGTTAGTTTTTTACTCAGTATATGTAGAAAGAAGAGTTTGTAGTTTGTGTTTTGACAGGATCCTTAGAATGCTATGATTTGAAAATCTTATAAACCCATATTTTATTCCCAATAGAACATAAAAAAAACATATCAGATGTTGAAACTGAGACATTTTACCATTTCATGGAAAATATTAGCTAATTTTGACTTTTGATGGCAGCGACACGTCTCACAAAAGTTGGAAACAGGGGCAACAAAAGGCTGGAAAAGTAACTGGTACAAATCAAAAACAAGTGGAGGAGCATTTGACAACTAATTAGCATGATTAGCAACAGGTCAGTGACTGACTGGGCATAAAGGGAACATTTCCTCTTGGATATAAAGGTGGGCAGAGGTTCACCAATCTGTGACAAGCTGTGCTAAAAATTGTGGAAAATTTCAGCAAAATGTCCCTCAATGTAAAATTGCAAAGACTTTGAAGATCCCACCATCTGCAGTACATCACACCAAAAGATTCAGAGAGAGCAAGGAGTCTCTGTGTGCGGAGGACAAGGCTGAAGGTCAAAACTGGATGCGCATGATCTTTGGGCCTCAGGTGGAACTGCATTAAAATCAGCCACAATTGTCTAAAGCAGTGGTTCTCAACTGGTGGGTCGTGACCCAAAAGTGGGTCGCAGACCCGTTTTTGGTGGGTCGCAGACCCGTTTTTGGTGGGTCGTGGGCTTTGCCTGGGAAAGAGTTTTACTGACATTTAGAGACAGTTGTTCAGAGAAGAGGAGATACTACACAATGGTTAAACATCGCCTTGTTCCAACTTTTTTGAGATGCGTTGCTGCCATCAAAGTGAAAATGAGAAAATATTTTTCCTGAAACGTTAAAATTTCTCAATCTCAACTTCTGATATTTTCTTTATGTTCTGCTGGGAGTGAACTATGGATTATGAGATTTGCAAATCATTTAATTCTGTTTTTATTTTTACAACCTGTGAAGTAAAAATATTCTATGGAAAAATAGCAACCAAAACAAACTTAATCCAACACTGAAAATAGCATCACTCTACTGAACATGTTCAAGCTAACAAAGGCTAGGGGGTAAAAATAAAACTAGTAGTGCACACGGTCAGCAGCCTCTGTTATCCTTCACTGGTTAATATGTTACCGGATGTGGTTTGTTCATTCTAGTGTACACTGATGGATATACAGTAACAATTAATTCAATTGCATGTTCATTGAAAGAGGGAGCATGTTTAGTCAGAAGAATAAATATGTTTATACAGTCTCACTCTCAAACTAGTGAATCATTTATGTGGAGAGATTATGCTGCCTTAACAAAAACACATCTGAAATTTTGAAGTTCATTGAAACAAATCACTTTTAAAAGAAATGTGATTTTAAAATGGTAAAATTACTTTAGTAAAAGTGAAATAATGATGATTATAAAGGTTAAAATGTAACAAGGGAGTTGAAAAGGATAGCAGACCTAGCAGATTTCGTGCTTCTTCTTAGCTGCAGGTCCAGTGTTACAACTGAAGCTTAAGTCAGTTGCAACTTAAATAACTGTGACTTAATCGCTTAAGTTACAGATAATTTGTTTTTGACAGTCTTTTACAGTGATTGTCTTTTTCATTTCTGAATTTCCTAAGTGAACAACTCAACCATTTAACAAATAAACACAGAATTATCATATAAACATGATTTTACATGCAACAGAAATCATATGTATCTTAGCCTTCTTTGCCTGATAAATAAAAGTGGATTATGTTTTATATGAAAACCTGTAACTCTTATTGTTTGATTTATAGTACAAAATTAATAGTGGATTAAGCAAAAAAAAAAAAAGTTAGAATAGTAACTAAATTTATTCCATAACAGAAAAAAATATTCACAGGTTTTAACACATATCTTGGTAACTAGTGACAAAGTAACTAATTATGTAAATAAATGACTTAAACACTGTTTTTAGTATCCCGGGGTCGAGATTATTTCCAATCAAAATAAAAATACAGTAATGGTATAAGATGAAAGCATTTCGAGCTTGATAAAAGGCACATTTTCATTGATTTACAAACCTTAAGGAGCAACGTTTTCCTCTGCTGGAAAACTGAAGAAAGGGCAACATCTGCCTCCAGCAGGGAGAGATAAAACAAATGGCTTTATCAGATCTCTATTGCCCTGATGGCAACTGTTGCGGCAAAACCAATTTGTTGATCTGGAACAAATTGCTTCGGAACATGCATAAATCTATCCTCCTTCAAGTTTAAAATGGAGCCAAATTTTAGTCTTTGGAGAAAACACATTTCCAGGTTATTTTTCCTGTAAAGGCAAGGCAAGGCAAGTTTATTTGTATAGCACATTTCGTGTACAAGACAATTCAAGGTGCTTTACATAAGCATTACAGAGCATTACATTAAAACAGGAGGAAATAAAAAGATAAAATAATAATAAGGAATGCAAAAAGTTAATCAACAGTTGTTTTTGATTTAAAAAAAAACAAAAAAAAAAAAAAAAGGGAGTGTTTCAGCTGTTAATGAGTGACCAACCTCTGCCAGAACCTCAAAACTCTCCACAGCATTTTCCAGTCACATCTGCGCTACAATTCCAAGAAAGAAAGTGGGAATGGGCCAGAACTGGAATTGGCAAGTCAGACTTTTCAGAAAATAGGAAGTTATAATCTGCCAAGAAAATAGCTATGGGTGCATCTCTGACACCTGTATTTAGGAATGACAATGTATGAAACAAGAATGTGGTATAAAGAGAGAACGTTGTCACTGCAAATAGAACCGTAACATGCAATGGCAACTAAACTGTTACGTTTTATATACAGCTCATTGTTTGTCCATTATGGTACAAGTGTGGTACAATGTATACTCTAATGTAGACATTAATTTATTGCTCTGTAATATGTGGGGTTGTGTGTTTTTCCCCCTTTATGTGCAGTTGGTCAGGAAGGATTTTCTGTACAAACTCCTACAAAAGGCTGCCAGTCTGACAGAGTTTTGCATTTATGTGACTTTGTTAAAAATAAAAGACTGATTTACAAAAATTACTTCTTCTTTTTTTTTTTTTTTTTTTACTTTTTCCTCTAGAAATTAACCCAAATGCTTTCAAATGAAGTCTTTACTCCACAACACTTCGTCAGATCTTTCTTGGAGAGAGTTTAAGAAGATGTTAAGAGCACTATGTTTATACCAGCCAGCTGTCTGACCTCATTCGTCAGAGCGCACAGTTTGTTTGCACCTGACTAGTTTTTTCCCCCCACAGGGCTGGATGTTGTTTATAGTATTTTTTATTATAGTTTTCAGAATATTGGAGTGGTTTGTTCATCTTCCTGGTAGTTGTCTCATCTGTTTGAGAGTGGAGGAGCAATCCATGTTTTCTTTAGAACTTCTGAAATGTGGGAAAGTAACCTAGTTTACAGACTGTGGTTATGTGATCAGATTATTGTTGGAGATGCGCGAGGGTAGTTGGGAAAATATGGAATGAGTGAACATTCTATTTTGGCTCTGAGCAAGACACTGGAACTTATTTGTTTTTTTCTTTTTAGTTTTTTAACTATAAAAATGGTTAACAGAAGGTTCATTTCACTACTGGAATGAATGAAAGTGCAATCTTAACTTTCTTATTTCATTTATTATAAAATTAATAATAATATAGAAGTACCATATCTGAGGTCAACTGTATTCTGCATTTCAATAAACTCAGGCTTTGTGACTGTAAATGTAAATATTCTTTGGAATGTAAAAAACAGCTGCATCTGAAAGTCTTTTCTACCAAGTCCTTATCATCTTATCATATGGAATACTCCAAGAAAATTCAGTTCAATTCAATTTTATTTGTATAGCATCTGTTACAATGCCAATTGTCTCTAGGCGCTTTACAGAGACCCAGAGCATGACCCCCAAGCAAATATGATTACTTAAAATTATAATATTAAATCCTAATCAAGGATAATGGCAAGTACAAAAATACTCCCACAGAGGGAGAAAAAAAAACCTTTAAGTCCAAACAGTGGCAAGGAAAAACTGTAGGAAGAAACCTTGAGCAGGACCTGGCTCATATGGGAGGACCAAAGGCCTGCTGGGTAAAGAAAGAAAAAGAGAGGGGAGACAGAACAGAGAGAGGATGGAGGACAGAGAGAGGAGAGCACACAAATGACTGAATGAAATGATACATAAGCAGATGCAGGTAGCAACACTGAGGTGAGATGGTCAGAGGTCACCAGTCACCACGCCAGCCAGCACCCCAAACACATCTACACACACAGGTGGAGGTAAACGCTGGGATGGCCAGAGGATGGAACTGTAATGCCGAATAAAATGAAAACTGACTTTGATTTTCAAACTTCATCTTAAATTTTAATTCACATGAAGAAAATTGATTTTACTGCCCAGTCCTACAGTTGATCTTTCTTTGGGATGACTGTGGACGTGTAAAAAAGTGTATTTTTAAAGATGCAGAAAAATGTAAAAAAAAAAAAAAAAAAAAATCCATCCATCCAGGTTTATATGGGGCTCAATTTTTTTCATGGACATTGGATGTTTGATTCAAATTTTATTATGTATAATTATTTATTATGAATTTATTATGTTACATATGACTGTGTAACAACATTCTTCCCTGAGATATTAACTGCAACCTTAACCCTTAACCTGATCAAAACATCCCCGTGCTTAATAACTGGAAATATGTTCTTCTCATTAAATTTGGTACTTGCTTTTTCTCAGTGTGTAGGGTTCCTGTTATAAATCAATGAGGCTACTATACTGAGCTATAATTATGCTAAAGCACGGTGGCTTGGTGGTCAGCACTGTTACCTCACAGCAAAAAGGTTCCTGGTTCAAACCTCACCAGGGGTCTTTCTTAGTGGAGTTTGCATGTTCTTCCAGTGCTTGCGTGGGTTTCCTCCAGGTACTCCAGCTTCCTCCCACAGTCCAAAGACATGCATATCAGGTTAATTGGTGGCTCCAAATTGCCCGTAGGAGTGATTGTGAGTGTACATGATTGTTCATCTACATGTGGCCCTGGGATGGACTGGTGACCGGTCCAGGGTGGACCCCTGGACAGGTTTACCTTCCATTCCCACAGCCTCGGTGGAATACTTTGGCATATTGTTAGTAACATATTACTGAGTCTACTTCAAGCATAAAGAAACTTCCTCTGCTTCATTACCAGTGTTTATTAGAATAACTGCTTGAAGAAAAGTCATTATTGCTTCACTCAGCTGCTTTATAACTGCTGAAGGTATCTGAAGCTTTCCCTTATTTTCCCATCCCGAATGCCACATATCTTTTCCTACCAACTATCATTTCCTTCTTGCCACTCATGCTATTTGGCATCAGTCCCTGACTTTCTGTATCTTTGTATTTATCTTGACTCCTGTATTTCAAAAATCTCATTCTCTCAGGGCACAATAAGTTAAACTATTACTGCAGTCTGGTTGTTGTTTCCAGTAATATTAGCAGTTTATGAGTGTAAATAACCATCTTAGCATCTTGAATTGAGTCCAGCATATTGATTTTGTTTCTGCCTGGCACTGCTTCATGATGGTTCCTTCGACTGTGACAGGGCAGTGTTTTATTCTCTCCATCTGAACATCAAATTTTATGACAAGATTTGGTTGTTCCTCTGTGTCTCTCTCCTAACTGAGACCTGTTGAAAGGATTTATTTGTTGGCATGGAGAAACCTGGTTTTTATTGACCCAGGCAGCTCTCACAAGAAAGATAATATTCTTTTCATATCCCATTATTTGGATGGGTGAATTTTCCCCTTTTTTCCACTTTTTTCTTCAACTGTCCCTTTTGTGACGAAGAGAACATCTACAAAACCATTTTCTCTGTAGTTCTTCTTCCAGTAGTGCTTGTTGTTCACCAAACCCATTTCTCTGACATGTTCTCCGTACCACACCATCCCAACTATGTCGGCGTTCTTTGAATGCAGCTTTTTTCAGCTAAACCTCCTCGTCTGGATATCCTGTCCCTCCTGATGCTGCAGTAAAAGGTGCAGTTGTTGGAATGACTTTCATGGACTACCAAAGGTTCAACTCTTACCACAGCTTGGTCTTGCATAGCTAGATAAATGTTCAAGTGCAATTAAATTGCAATTAAACCATGTGGGAGCCGGGCTTTGTTGACAATTTTGCAGACCTCTGTTACTGCTTTTCTATGCTTTGAGACAAAATTATTTTTGCCCATCTGATGCCAGAGGAATTCATCTGGACGTTAGGAATAGCTGCAATTAAGTGTAGAAAACAGTGGAGTAACAAATAAGAGTGCACTCACACCGGCCAAATTGTACTATGTCTTGTCTAGGCATGACTGACCCTCTGGCTCGATTCCTCCCGCTGGCCTGCATCCACATTACTCCGGTCTCAGTAGTGCTTGAACATGATGGTTGCTTGTACATATGCCATCACATCATTTCACAAAGCATGCTTGTAGCTTGGTCTCTGAGGACCAGCACAGTGGAGAAGCACAAGCAAATATGATGACAAAGCTGCTGACTTTGTAGGAGTTATTTATTTTTCTTTTTTTCTTTTTATAGCCATCGCATATTTTTGAATTTCTAGGTTATGACTCTAAATAACTGTCACAAGGAACAACACATCATCTACACATCACACGTATGTTCTGCACACAGCCTCCTCCACTGACATGTCCAACCATGGCCAAGCACACTTCTTATGACCGTACCAGAGACCAGGAATCGTGTTGTGGTTAAGCACTCACACCAGATAAATAAACCAGGCTTTAGGGATCAGTTGTGCCTGGGCATTGTACAAGTGGTGTAGAGTGATGGCACCCCAAAGCTGTTTGTGGACATCAATTGTTCATGGTCCATGCACATTGTTTTCGTCAAACTTCAGACAGTGACAACAATGGCTGTCAGTTTCGAGTCTCGGTCATTGTGAAGTCAGTTATTCCCAGGTCATTCCTACTGATTTGTAAATGAGGACACTTGATTCATTCTCATCGTTCCAAAATTCTTTTTGCAGCAAAAGTTTTAGACAAGCAGAGGAAGCCAGGAAAACCTGCATGGATTCCTTCAACAGTAGAGGAGAGGAGGGTCGAAAGAGGAACAAAGGCATTGCCCTTTTTCAAAAGACATTTTGTCAATTTATCTTATCCTGTTTTATCTTATCCTCTTTTGTCCTTTTTCTATGGAGGACACTTGTCTACTTTTCCATAATACTCTTTTTTGGAAGCAGATGACCCAGATGATCAAAACTCACGGCAACAAAAACAGAGCACACTTTCATGGAGAATTAAACTGAGATACTCATCACCGATATGCTTTGGAATCATGATCAGATAGAAAGTAACCAGGGCTGCACTGAATACTTAACAAGATGTTAAGTAGTCTCTGCAAACAATCTGGACAAAAAAAAAAAAAAAAAAATCATACAAGCAAACAAGAACCCCTGTAGCTGTTTTTCACATTAACAAAAACAAGCTGTAACAGCACTCAAACTTTATTTACATATTTTCATACATTCATTTACATATGTCAAATGTGAAAATTGTACACGTCCTTGCAGTTAAAAAAAAACAATATATAGTGACAAATATGAACTGTGTAAAAGTCAGGTGAACTGATTTCAGCATAAAGAGGAGGGAGTCAAGTCAAGTATAGTTTATTTCTGTAGCACATTTAAAAACAACTTCATTTGATCAAATGCTGTACAAATAAAAAAAAAAAAATCCCTAAAATAAGCGAACATATCTAATAAAACAAAGCAACAATATCTACTGACATTGTAAAAACAAGAGTACGATAATAAAACAATTTAAAAAAGCATAAAATAAAAGCATGAATTACATGGGTATACACAGTAAAAAGCCAAGGTATCGTGCTCAAGATGGAGAAAGCGGCAGTTAGGAAAAGTAGGTCTTTAATAATTGATTTAAAATGTCCAGAGGTCTGGGTAGATGTGATAGTAAAAGGCAGACTGTTCCACAGTTTGACAGTCACAAACAGAAAAAGCTCTATCAGCTCTGCTTTTTAATTTAGTTTCTGAACCAGTGAAAAGCTGCTGGCTGGATGATCTCAGTGCTCTGACTGGACAATGAAGGTTTAAAAGCTCAGACAAATAAGGTGGCTCCATACTTTGAAGACTCTTAAAAATGAACAATAAAATCTTAAACTGGATCCTGAACTAGACAGTGAATCCACTGAGAGGAAGCCAGCACTGGAGTGATGTGGTCGCGTGGTTTCTTCCCCGTCGGAAGGCGAGCTGCTGCGTTCTGATGAGTTTGTAAGAAACTGAGCAGCGACTGGTCAATCCCAAAATAGAGAGAGTTACAATAACCTAGCCAGCAGGTAATAAAGGTATGAATAACTCTCTCAAAGTCAGAACGTAGATAATGGGGCAGTCACACTGCCATGCCCATCTAAAATCTCTGACTGGCCAAAAACTATCAATTTCTGTCTCGTTCTTATTCAAATTTGGGAAGTTTATCACCAACCATGAGTTTACTTCCTTGCAACAAAAGTTCTACACAATCAGTTTTTTCTCTGTATGGGCAGATACATTTTCAAATCATCAGCAAAAACGCTAAAAAGCAATACCATGCTTCTGAAAGACAGAGCCCAGAGGAAGCACGCAGCCAGCAAAAAGAACTGGACCCAGAATGTTTGCTTGTGGTACCCCACAATTTAATGGGGGTACAGATGAAGAATACCGGCCCAGACAAACTTCCTATCAGTCAAATATAACCTGAACCAGTTAAACTCAAACACATATCTGTCATATTATACGTTTATCCTTCATGTCTGAATAGAACCTCTCAGTACCAGTTATCAGTCAGAGATCTTAATACAGTTTTTCTATTACACAGTCCATGAAGTTTAGCTTAAATTTATTTTGTAAAAGTCAAATCTTTTGTATATTTTGTGCGTTCACTGTGCTGCACGTAGGCTGGTCTTAAATAGGTGAGCAAAGTTTCTTGTTTCAGGTTATACATTTTATATGACTCTTCATTCACTTTCAGTAATGTCACAGAATCGCTGATACACCAACTCAGACACACAAATCTTTTTGGGCTTTGGGAAATATGTCCAAACATCACTTTCAGCAGTGAGTTTGAAACATCTGGGTCATCTCCTTATAGAAAAGAATATTATGTAAAAGCAGAAAAGAACCCACCACAGAAAAGGGTCAAAAGAAGATAAGATAAGCTGTGAATAAAGAGGGTTTTAAAAAAAAAAAGGAAATGCTTTTGATCCCATTTAGCCCTCATTTCTTCTTCTTTTAAGCAACAAATCCACAAAGGCTTGTCTGAATTTTCTCTGCACTGGGATCATAAAATCTGATGCTCCTAATATCTCCTTGCAGCCAGGTAATGAATAAGATCATTTCTCAAATGCTATATGTACACTTTAAAAACATTTCTGAAAATTCATCATTTCGTAAAGACCTCAGACTTGGACCTAGATCTAATTGTCAGAATATCTTTCAATTTTGTGTTCACAAGGAATGTTGATCTACTGGATGTAATTTTATCTCATTTGAATGTTCAAGCTGTCAAAATCTGGTTTGGGAAAATAATTCTCAAAGGTTTGAATCAATGCAACTGGATGTCTTCCTCTTTGTACGTGAAGACATTTCACAAGATGGAAACCTGAAGCCTGAGGTTTACCAAAAACCTACACACGCAAATCAATATCTGCTTTTTGATTCACACCTCCCACTGGAACACAGACTGTCATCTGAAGTTGACACCATCAGGCTGAGAAAATTCCCACAAAGACTGAAGAAAAAGAAAAGGAGCACATCAAGACAGCACTTTAAACCTGCAGATACCCAAGCTGAGCCTGTGTCAAGTCAGTCAAACAAATCTGGAGAAAATACTACAGCACCAAACAGAGGAAAGCTAAAAAAGGTGCAAGCAAACAAAAACTGGTTAATCTTGAGGATAAGATACCCAAACAGAAACTGAGCATCACTTTATATGCAGAACAGTGCAGCGAAGAGTCCACAGACCTTTACAAAGCTACAACTCCACAAATGAATGACACAACGCAGGAGAGCCAGCTCTTCAGGTCAAGACTCAGCAGTCCACCTGCATCTGAAGGACTCACTCTTTTGAGTACATATTTTGGACAGGGAAGATACAGGAAATGCCATTCGTACCTTGATTCATGTGACCAGAACCAGGTACACCGTTAACAGTGGACAAAAGACTCACAGGAGGAACAGGAGGGTCACTGATTTCCATATGACTTTACAGCTTATAAGCTCAAAACTCCAACTCAAGTTGGTTTGAATTGACAAAACGTCTGGATGGAAGATGAAAGTTTTCAAGAACAAAGAAAGAAAAGTTAACTTGCCTTGATTCCAGACTTGCCATGACCTGCATGGCTGACAGTCGACACCAGCATATTGAGAAAATTACGTGAGTTAAACTGCTAAAATTTAAATATCAGTGCTTTATTTTCAGTTAGCTAAGGGGAAATTGGCTTGATTTAGGCGGTCATGAAACCAGAAGAAAGAAAAAATAAGTGCAGTGGCAGAAATATTCTCTGTATACTGCAAAACATTGGCAGTGAGTCACTGAAACAGGATCCTTTGTTTTTGTCATTGTATTCTTTGTGCCGCTTCCTCACTTATCTTTTAAGTGGCATGCCTTTTATCTGTACTGTCTGGTCGTTCAGAAAGCACACACCTACTTTGAGAAATTCATTTGTCTTGCACTGTTTGATTTCATAAGAGTCAGCATGACTTTTTGCAGTTCATAACCACTGTTAGAGCCCACAGGGGCCTGTAGTATTTTTGTTGTCATAAATGGTTGGAAAATGGTCCCACTGAGAAGCCCTGAAAGAGGGCTACGCTGAGTTACAAAGAATCAGCTCTTAGGCTGCTTGCCATAGCCTGCTTTGTTCTTTTTTGGAAATGCAAAACAGTAGCACAGGCTTGCTGATGACAAAGGCCTCTTCCCCTTTATTAAATATGAATTATTTTGGGTTTCTTCTCTTATGCAGAAAAAAACTTCTCTCTCTTTCTTTCCCCCTTTTTTCTGTCACTGCAGGATGAGAAGAACCAAGTGCTGATGACCAACGCCTGGCTGCAGCTGGTGAGTTAAAGTTTGATAGGGATATATTAGCACCGATTTAATATTATTCAGTAACATTTTTATGACACAATTATATTCCAAAGACTGTGACGGTGTTTCTCAAGGCAGAACTGCCACAACACAAAGTGCATGTTGAGAATTTTAACAGTGTATACCCAGAGACAATATTCATGATAGTCGAAGTCTGAAAGCTCTCTCAACCATCTGATTCTAGTTCTAAGCTTCACAATGTTTTGTTTTTCATGTTTTGAGTCATCCTGAAATCATTATTATCAGCATGTGATTTGTTTCCTTATTTTTTGGGTGCAAGTCACTCTATATTCACTGTCTGAAGATAGCCAAGGGGGCAAAATGCCAAAAGAACTTTGAAAAAAAGAGACATGCATTTACATGTGCTTGTTCAGTGCTGACATCAGCACACTCAAGGCTCGACACCTTCAGGTGGCTTGTCAAGCAGAAAGTTAGAGAACAGGAATAGGAGGAGCTGCATGTTTGTGTAACAGCCAATTTGATGGCTCACAGGCTCAGAGTAATACCACAGTTTGTGGTTTACACTGACATTAACATCAAATTATTTAGTGTTGTACAACATGTTTTATTTGTCAGCATACTTGTCCTGGTTAAGCTACAGAACTGAAAGGAGTATAAAGAGGACTAGAGGACAATATGCCAGAGAAGTGGATATTCTCTCTGTGTAAGATGTGAAGAACACTGAGATGTGAGATACTGGCAAGTCTGAACATGCTCTTGTTGCCAGAGGGTGATAAATCCCACAGACAGATCCACAACCTCCGGCCAAATCAAACAAAAAAAGCATCAGTTGTTTTAGACTCAACAGATGCTGAGGAGAAGTCTAGATGACACAAAAAAACAAAAAAAAAAAACCAGTGGATTTTCAGGAAGCAGAGAAAAGCAGTATTACTAGCATTATATTTAGTTGTGTTGCCATTTTAAGATGCCTCTTTCCAGGCTTCAAATGAAATCATTCCTTGCGCATAAAACAGGTTGCAGCAAATTTTACTTTTAATGTAGCCTGTTGTCTGAAAATAATAGAAGAATACAACTTTATCAATCTGTCCACTATGCTCTTATGCTTAGATAAATATTTCCAACAGCCTTCCCTTGATTCTTAATCACATGTCAAATAAAGGCTGGGTAAGTCATCCTGCACAGGTTAATGACATAGAACATAAAGTGATGCTGCTTGCTGCTTTTATTTAAGAAAAGAAAAGTCTTCATATACAGTTCTGGCTCACCAGTAAACTGGAAACAGAGTTAGGGAGCCTGCATCCCCAAAACCATAAAAAAAAATGGCTTCAGCCAATCACAGACAAGGGATGGTGAGTGTTTATATTTGGGTGTGTTTTTCCAGGGAGGGGGGAGCTTTTCATGTTTTTTTTTTTTTTTTTTATATTTTGTCTTAAATATCAGCAGATGTAATGTCGTCCAGAAATCCCTTACACTTTCTTTAATGCTGAAAACGTTAATGATGCTAGAGCCATTTCCTTTCTGGCAACATTAAAAAGTCAGACTGTCTTTCTGCTTGATGCGACACTCTTGGATTTTGGCCCTTGCAACTTTTGGGTTTGGCAAAAGATGATCATCCCATACTCTCTTGTGAAAGTTGTTCTCCCTCTCTCAGTACTGGACAGACATCTACCTAAGCTGGAATCCAGAAAACTACCCCGGTGTCCAGAACTTGCGATTCCCTTCAGACCAGATCTGGACGCCTGACATCCTCCTTTACAACAGGTCAGAACTGGTCTCTCCACCTCCACAAATCTTTACTTAAGTTGAAAGGATTCTCTGTTTGTCTTCCGCTGACAAAATTGGTGTTTCATTCTGACAACGTCAGTCCACTGCAGCAAATGAAAATACCTGTTGAGCCATCCTTTCCTCCTGCTATATTCATTCACAGCCAGCATATCTGTCTGCGTCCAGTCTCTGATATCTCATATAGCCCATATGATTTTAGTATTATGGGCCCTAAGTGGAATCTTAATATATGGAACCCATAACGGATACAAGTAGGCTAAATGGGCACGGGCTAAGAAGGAGGAAACTGTGTGGATCCCTTAAAGGTTTTAGCCACATAAGCATCAGATGACCCAGTTAAATAGATGGGCGTCACCTAAAACCCAGGTAGGACAAACACACCCATATTGAGACCCATATTTGCAACCCACCTTTAACCCATATTGGACCCACATATAAATGAAAATATCTCTATAATCCTCTATTTATGCCACAATTTAAATAAAATCTTTTTTTTTCAATCTTCACAAACCAATCCAGTATCATAAATGCTTTAAGCCCACAGTGATAAACTGTCAGGCTCAAGCGAATACAAATCCAGTGACACCAACAACAAGAGGAAGCAAGACATGAAAGTTTATTCCAGTCAATGCTTGTAACTCAGGACACTGATCGCCTCTGACAGAGGAACTTTTTGGGTTTTTCCTTTTTCTTTTTAAGATCCGCATTTAACTCATACTGATGAGCTTCTGTTTGGGCACAAAATGAAAAAGAGAAATAAAAGCTACAGTTAATTAATCTGATATTGACTTGATGAAACACTGGTTGTAATTTTCTTCTGAAAAGTAACTAATATAATATTTCATAGATAATAGAAAGTAATTGATGCCAGAATGCTGCTGGCCATTTTTCATTAAATTAAAACAAAACTGACAAGCAAAAAAAAAAACAAAAAAAAAACATGAACTCAAGCGGAACGAGCCGTGGTCAAAGTGGCTCCTGTTTTAAATGAAGATGAGCGAGCTCACTGCATTTTGTGATTCAGGTCATGTCTGTGCTTTTCTTCAGGCTTCTGTGAGAGGTCAATTACAGATGCAGACCAGTTGTTTTCCTTCCAAAACAACTAAATGCATTGTATATGTAAGGTGGAGTGAGAAATGGGTGTTTGGGATTCAGACCAAGGGGAAAGATAAATTGAGGAGATGAATAAATGCAATCACATAACACAAATAGAATCAGAATGTCGTAAAAAACAAATGGACGTTAATTTGAACACATGATGTGAATGTAAAACTGAGAAAAATAACTTTCCGTGTGGCCTTTATTGGTTTAATTCTATGTATGGACAAAAAAAAGTCCCTGGTGTTTCATGCCTGCATCCGTTCACACGCAGACACTTCAATCTCCACATCATATGGAATATGTGCAAAAAAAAAAAAAAAAAAAAAAAACAAAGGTTGGCTAGTATTAACCCCGTTTTTTGAAAGCTTTTAGACCTGCCAGGATTACCCATCATAATCTCTGCGCTCTCACCCTTCCTTTCCCCATCTCTACATTTTACCCTCAGCCTCCTCCCCTCCACCCCCGCCCCATCCCACCATCTCTCTTTTCATTGCATTCTATTTTTGTCTCCCTCCACCACTCTTTCACAACTCACCCTCTCACCAGAATCCACTCCATTCAATTTCATTTTCATTTCATTTTATTGATTCATTCCAGACATGTCAAAACAATCTTTTAAAGCATAGACAATTTTAACACTATCATGAATCTATGTATCTGAAAAGAAATATAATATAGTTATAAAATATATAATAATGCATAAATCAATATACCCTGACATATGTGCATAACCATAATTTAGAAACATATAGAACCTCTTGTAAATAAATCTAAATATTAAATGGACATATCCCCCCCCCAAAAAAGAAAAAAGAAAAAATAAACAAAATTTATACCCAATGTATACACTATCTATATACATACATATACATATCAATATGTAAAACACATATCTGGTTTAACATGTCAGAAAAGGGGTAGGAAGAAGAAAACTTCTTCAATCAAATATTTCTTTCCATATTCGCTCGTTCCCTGTCCTGACTGAGTCTTCTTCATAAGTCTGTATTTTACTATCAGCCTCCACTCACAGCCAACCTGTCTTATTGATCAGCTGATGTTTTGTTTTATGTTTTCCTCCCAAATGGGAAAGTGTTTTTTTGATGCTCACAAGCATTACGTTCAGATTCATTGTACAAAATTAACTGAGGTATTTAACCGATTTGACATCTAGGAAACATGCCTGCCAGTAACGGAGAGGCATAATTGTTCTTGTTTTACTCCCAGAGCAGAAAGCTTCATCTTTCTCTGGCCCTGCTAAGAACTTACTCTTGCATATTAGACTACAGGCAAGCCCAAGTGGTATCAAATTTCACATAATTGTATAACAGTGTTTCTAATTTGAAGTCCTGGAGGCTTTTTGTTGCCAGCACACATCCTGTACAGATTTCAATTTCTTACCTTTTAATGAGAAATGAAAAGCAATGAAACTAGGTCTGAATGTAGACCTTATTTTGCCTACTGGTGTAAAATGGCTTTCTAGTGATGCCCTCATGCTGATGAATCCTGGTAAATCATGAACATGAACCTTTAACTAAAAATATATTTAATTAAGAAATTATCCACTTTGAACTTTAGTGGAGAAAAATCTGCACAATTTTTTCATTTCTCCCACATAAATGACATTCTACGCTTCTGTCCCTCTCAGTTTATGATGTGCTGATATCATCTTATGAGGGCAACAGCTTGGTGTCGTGATTAGCATTCCTATCTCATAGCAAGAGTTAGCATAGCATTTGGTGTAAGTACAGGTTGTATATTTTTGTGCGCCATTTGGTGGATATTTACCCCATTTCTCACTTGATATCAGCAAGAATGGGCTCAGTCCCATTTGACCCTGAACAAGACGGAACAACTAAAGAAAACAGATGTGGCACAGCAGCTGTTAGCTCATAAAGCTGATTTGTAACATAAATATGAAATAAAACACCAAAGTTTTTGCCATCCAGAAGTTGAAAAGCATCTTTATGTAAAAAAAAAAAAAAAGGGAAAAAAAGTTTTACGACATTCCATCTTGTAGATGTCTGAATATTTAACTTACGCTAATAATTGAACACATGAGGAAAGTCACATGTCAGGTAAGTCATTGGTCCGATGCTACAGCTATACAAAATGTGTATAATATGTCTTTACTCCACCTTACAGGTCTATATAAAACTTGTAGAGTGATGGGACATTGCTGTTAATCCATTAAACTTTTATAGGTACATGTTACCATTGAATGTTTTTATGACGTTTATCCATTTTAATTAAGCCACAAAAAATAGGTATTTTTTTACAGGCTGCTGTCCCTGTGACAGACACAGGATTTTGTCCTGTATGTAGAGTTTGCAGCCATCCTTACACACCCGTTATTCCTTTCCCTTTTTGCTAATTCATACAGCACTCATTTCACCCTTTTTAAACCTCTGTTACTGCCTCCCCAGGTGATACAGCCACGGGACAAAATGTTGAGATGGAACAAGCTGGTTGTGTGAATGAGGCATTAGAGACTTATTGAAAGAGTTGTGAATTCTCCACGTGTCCAGAAAACAATGACAAGACATTAGGGATGCACATTTTGGATTTTTTTTATGACCGTTAACCGACGCCCTTTAAGGATTAATAACCGTTAACCGTTAAGATTTAAATGTCCTTCCATGCTGCCATTCCGACACCTTTTAGACACATCACCATCCCGAAAGACCGCTATTCCGACACACAAACGTCCCACCATTCCGACCCACCTGACCCGCCCGGGAGAGTTGGCTGCCCTGATGTTGCGCGGGTTGTCGTGGATGCATGTGGACACTTATTAGCTGTGTGTCTACCTGCATGCTCTGCGTTAACAGGACGGCAGAATTAGCTTTCCAGTTCTCATCAATATTGTGACATGTAGTTGTCACGTAGCTCTCTGTTGTGAGCGCGGTCCAGCAGTCCGTTGTAATACCCACGAACTTAGTACTTGCAAGTCGCGTTTTCAGTTCCTTTTTCCTCTCCTGAAAACGAGCCTCTAATCGTCGGGTAATGATCG
Organism: Hirundichthys speculiger; assembly: GCA_018398805.1. Taxonomy (NCBI): domain Eukaryota; kingdom Metazoa; phylum Chordata; class Actinopteri; order Beloniformes; family Exocoetidae; genus Hirundichthys; species Hirundichthys speculiger. The sequence goes on from JAGFBZ010000571.1 coordinate 508,497, forward strand.
GTCTTGATGGAATTTGGTACTTAGGCTCGATATAGCCCATTAGCTTCTGGAACCCTTCACCACTGACCACACTGATGGGAAAAATGTCTTTTTCCACCATTGATCAGATTTTTTCCTTTAACTTCTCAGACCATCACGCGTCACACTTTCTCCCGGCCATCATGGGGGGAAAAGTTCGCTGCAATGGTCCTCCATCGTCTGATGCTGGATGCTTGTTTCTTAAGTGGTACTGCATTGTACTCGTACTGCTGGAGTATTTCAGTGCTGCACCGCATAATTTTCAAATGACCTCCCCTTTCCGGTCGAAATTGTCCCACACAGAACCAGTGTTGGGCAAGTTCACTTTCTACACGAACTAGTTAAGTTCATAGTTCATAGAAAATAGTTCAGTTCATAGTTCACAGAAATTGAAATGAACAAGTTGAGTTCACCATTTCAAAAAATGAACTAAATAGTTAATTTTTTGTATACGACAGACATGACAGCCGTGTTGCCATGTTTGATTGTTTTCCTCAGATACATATCAGGCTTGTTTGTGGTGTATTTTAAATGTGGTTCGCTGGAAACCTGGCACGGTTTTGACCATGCGTGAACTTTGAAAGAGCGTCGTTCACAACTGCCCAAATGAACTCGTTCACGCTCGTGAAGGGGAAAGTGAACGCGCTCAGTTCACACTCGCGAAAAATATGAACTAGTTCGTGAACTTTCGTTCAATGAACGCGTTCAGGTACAACACTGCACAGAACTCCTTTTTGCTCTCTTCATCTTCGCTGTAAAGTGGGCTGTGATGGGACGCACGTGATGGCATGTGTTGCACCTGTCGACACGCCCCCATGAGTTGATTGAATTACGTAGCTTAAAAACAAAATTGACCGTTAGTATTAATCTGTTAGAGTTACTGTTATCGGTTAACGGTTAAACGGTTAACCATGTGCATCCCTACTAGACATAAAAAAGTCTTTCATGATATCTTGTCATAAAGGGATATACACTGATCAGGTCTTTGTGGGTAGTCTCTTAAAATATAACATAAAAAAATCTTGAAAGGTGATTAATACTTTAGATGTTCACCAGATTAAGTCACAGCCCGTCCATTAGTGGTTAAATCTAAATAAAAATAATGTACTGACCAGGTGTCATCCTCCAGGGTCTATTCAAAACATCCCATCTCAATTTTAATGCATAATGATAATGAGGGTTTTCTAATTAAGTCTCCAACCCTACCTTACCGTCAGTAGAGATGAAAACAGTTTTCACAAATAATGTGGACTGTTCCAGGAAACACACCTAAAGGATTAAACAACACATTTGTAAGCTATCTTGGCAGTGAATATCTATGCACAAAGAAGCATCAAAGTTGTAAAAAGTGATTACATAAATCTATTTTGGTCGCAAGCTCTTTTCCCACTGCATGCACACGCTAACTATCTGACAATTACAGGGACTAATGGCACAACACACATCATTACACAGCGTCATCATCGTGCAGCTAATAACAGAGTGTTACAACAACAGATGCATTCAGATTCACTGTATTGTGCTGCACAGATAAAAGCGTGAGAGTCAATCTGTAATTTCATCAGTGTTAATATGAAGTTAATGACATTAAGGAGTGTTCAGTTCAGGGTTTGTGAGGGAAATAAATTAATTTGTTGTTTCTCGTACTATGTGAACGAGACCATGCCAAAACATGCCTAATAATGGATGGACTTTCAAGGTGTTTGTATGTAAATCTATATCACAACGTCTGTGAGCATGGTTTTAGGAGTCAAGGCTGTCTGCAATGTTGTTAAGATTTCATTGGTGTCCGATAATGTTTAATCCAACATTGATTCAGCATGAGCTAAATCTTAAAAGAGGAAGTCCAGTGAGCTCACCTTGGTTTAAAATATAATGTCAAATTTCAATTCGAGTGGCCGCAAGACAGTTTTCCACTTTGCCCTAGTCCATTTTATAATGAGCTGCAGCCCAGAGAGGATGGCAGCATTTCTGGATCATGTTCACATATGCCTTCTTCTTTGCACGATGGAGCTTTAAACAGCATTTGAGGATAGAAACTCAGTTTTTAGACACTGATTTCTGGACGTTTTCCTGAACCCATGCTGTGAGTCTATTGCAGAATCACGCAGACTTTTAATGCAGTCCCACCCGAGAGCTCAAAGATCATAAGCAATCTAATATTAAGTTTAGCCTTGTTCCTTTCCCACAGAGATTTCTTTAGATTCTGGGTGTATTTTGAGATGGAGGCATATGATTCACTGTGGTGACACGCTGAAGGGAACAGCTGAAAGGAAAACTGTACTGTTGATAATAATATATTCAAAGTCTTTCCAATTCTACACTGAGGAATGTTATTTTAAAAATGTTTAACAGTTTGTGGATGCAGTGTTTTTCCACAGACTTCTACACATTTGTCCTACTTAGATGTTTACAAAGATGCTCAGTCATGTCACTGACCTAATCCAATTTCAATGCAAGATGTTCCTCTAGGTGATTTAAAAAAAAAAAAAAAACATTACTTTTCCAGCCTTTTGTTGCCCATTTCAGAAATAAATACTACTTCTACCTTTCAGCATTTGATATTTTCTATATTATATTCTAAGTAAAATATTTGCAAATCACATTTTCAGAATCAGAATCGCCTTTATTGTCATTGTAAGTAAATTACAACAAAATTTGCGTGCATTCTTCAAAAGGTACTTGTGAAGTAGACAGGAATATTAATAGTATTAAATATATTTACAAAATGTAAACCAAGTTATTTACAGTCTGTAAAGTGTTCTGTCGACTAGTATATTGCACAGAGTATTGCACTGGAAGTATTACAGTACATTCACAGGGTCGTGTATAAAGTGCAGAGTGTTATTTACAGTTATTGTTCAGTGCAGTGATGGCTCTGGGGAAAAAGCTGTCCCTGAGCCTGTTTGTCCGAGTTCTGTGGGACCTATACCGTCGGCCCGAGGGTAGTAGGTGGAACAGGTGATTACTGGGGTGGGATGAGTCCGGGATGATGCTGGTCACTCTCCTGTCTGCTGCTGAGCACCCCGTGTACCAGGCTGTGATGCAGTACGCCAGGATGCTCTCGACGGTGGCTCTGTAGAACAGCACCAGCAGCTTCTCCTCCAGGTTGTTCCTCCTGAGCACCCTCAGGAAGTGGAGTCGCTGCTGGGCTTTCTTCACCACCGCAGTGGTGTTAGCAGTCCAGGAGAGGTCTGCAGACAGCTGCACTCCCAGGAATCTGATGGAACTGACCCATTCCACACAGTCCCCCTGGATGTAAAGCAGGGCTGGGTCAGCTCTGCCTTTTCTGAAGTCCAATATTATTTCCTTGGTTTTTGTGGTGTTCAGCAGCAGGCCTGTAGTCATTTAGGCTCTCATTTTGTTCTTAACAGCGACTACCTGAGTACCACAGAATATGACATGTATGGTGGCTGCACTCACACTTATTCATTTCCTTCAGTTATTCCAGACAAAGAAGACAGGATCACCACTTGGGCTGATGTTTTCATTGTCACAATGATGAGAACATGGCCTGGAATTTCTTATGAGATTCAGCATCTCAATATTCCTCCTATCTTGTCCTTCCCCTCATGCTGAGTCAGTGCCTTCCATCTTCTCTGTGCATACACTTTGCAGCATCACGCAGTACACCATGGTTGTGTAAAAGCAGAGCCAGCAATAAGTTCAACGTCAATTCAACCATGAATTTTATTCATTATTTAGTCTAGGTGCACTTTAAATTGACCACTATCTTTGACTTTGATGGACAGCTGTCTTACTGTCTGGATTTGGGTAGTCACAACCCAAAATAAAATAAAAAATAAAAAAAAAAAAACTGGGGACAATATTGGAAATGCAGCTTGGAATCAATTAATACATTTTAAAAACACAGTGATTCTTACTTGCTTTGATTTATATTAAGTCACAGGCACCGAGGACCAAAAATGTTTCCTGTTTTTTCATCATTTTATTCATGAATATACACAAATTCCTGCTTTTTAAGACTGCAGCGCATTCAAAAAATTATTGGGACAGGGGGAATTTAGAGGGTAGAAAGTAGAAGTTTAAAAAAAAAGAGACTGTGTGAAGGATAACCACACACTGGAAATGTATATTTTGGTGGACAAATCGGTATTCCAGATCTTCTTTGGGGAGGAAAAGAAAATGAATGGAATGTGCTCTGCCCCAGAGATGAAGAGGACCATCCAAACTGTAACACGTCCAAAAGCCCCAGTCTGTGTGTGATGATGTGGGGTCGTATCAGAGCCTTTGGCAAAGGTCATTTTCACTTGGCAGCATTCATGCACAAAAATGCATTTAGATTTTAGAGCAACATACGCTGCCTTCAAGACAACATCTTTTCCATGGACATCCATGCATTTTTCAATGACACAGTACAAAACTAATCTGCATACACGCTACTAAGACATAGTTGAGAAGGAACAGGCTACTCGCTTGCCCACAGTCCAGATCTGTTCCCTATGAAAGGGAAAAACCAATGATAAACTGGTACTGATTGCACACATTAATTGTGTTTGCATGAAGAATGAGACAAAATAACGTGTGAAAAACTATATTGCTAGCTAAGTATGGTAAAAAAGAAATGGCATCATCAGTGATAAGTGATGAAGCTTTAACATCTCAACTCATATTGGGAAAGCATTGCAGACTTGAAATGTAGGAATGGATAAATATTAAATGAAATTAAGCTGACAAAAAACTACATGAAATGTTGGCAACTGCAGATGAATTATATTTCATGTGGAGAAGATTCATTAGTGACATCAGTGTCAATAGCGAATGCTCGGTGAAATGAAAAGTGCGATGATAATCAGATGTTGTCTGTGATGTTCTCCCCTTATTATCTCCTTTATATTGCTTTTCCTGTTATTATTGTGCTCACACTGACTCACACTATCTCACAATGTTTCATGCAACGATGGTCTTTAAAGTGAATCGTGCATTTAGCATCCACACTGCGCCCATGCATACTGCCTGGGGAAAACATCTTGCTAATCACCATCTTTGCAACACTTTGTTTGGTGACTGGCAAAGAAAATCTTCCAGTTCAGTAATTACTGTGTTTCTATCGGCTATCAGAATGAGTCAGGCTGATGATGCAGTGGGACTTTTTTTTTCCTTAGAAGTTTAATTTTGACATTCAGATTAGCATTATTCACGAAGGACGAACACATTTGACTTTTATTGAGAAAGATCCTCCATTTAATTTAAAAAATCTAACGATAAACGTTATGTTGGCTCCAATTTGTCTGCTATAATGGTTGATGCCGGTGCCCATGTGTTTGCGTGATTCTTTCTTATGTTTGTGTGTGCCAGGCCTGCATGACTCAGTATTTGTGCAGATACTTTATAGGTCTAAAACAGCCATGCCAGCTGTTGATCCTCTCCTTCGTTCGAGGGAAAAGTCAATGGTTTCACTTGACTGGGGATCAATGAGGGATATAAAGGACATCCAGCTCAGGTAAAGCTCAGACTGAATGCTAATTCTGTCTGTGTGTAAGTTGGAGCTATGACACAGACAGCACTCTGTGACAGGTCACAAAGATGAGGAGGAAACTACTGGAATAAATGGAAATCGGTTTCAATTTGTTTCTTTGGACAGACAGATGGATGGGATAAATAAGTTTGAATACAATCTTTATAAAAATATGTAAAGTTGTCTTTACATATTTTCTTTTGGACTATGTACCTTTGTATTCTCAAGAAAAAACACCAAGTGACAGTAAGCATTTTTCTGTGGTTTGTGTGATCAGGCCTGAATGCATTTATAAAACCAGAAAAACATGAACATAATGACAAGAATTTGCTGTATTTTGTGCGTATGAGAGGATGAATGTATTGAAGTCCAGTTTTGAGGTATCAAGTCAGCAGACACAAGATCACCTGAAAAATGTGAAAGCCTCACAAAAGTTCTATTAATCATCATAAAATTTCCTCGATACACTAGATATTCTACGTTTAATGCATATCTTTTTGATCTTTTTCTCACCTTTTTTTAAATTTATCTTTATTTATTTATTTTTTGGTTTTTCTTTCCAAAAAAAGGGTGAGAAATAGCTTGTTTTTTATATGTATAGAGCTTCTTTTATTTATATATAACCCTGGCACCTCTTCCTTTCTGGATGATTTAAAGATGAACCCAATCCATTCATCTCTGCTTCTGTGTGTATGCTTCTGTTCTCCTGGAATAAATAAACATTCTACTTTAAATTTGAAATATGTTGTTCATCTTGCGTGCAGCTTCCTCGTCCAGTGAACTTTCAGGCCTTTAGGCTGTCAAACAGAATGCCTGATGTCAAGATGCTCGGAGGATGTTTAGTTTGTGAGATATGACATAGCGTGCACGAATGGCTGCGTCTCTCCATAATTCTGTCAAGTCTAAAGCGCTAACCTCTAGTCGCTCCCAACTATGAAGGACTGAAAGCTTCAGGGAAGCTGTTAGCCTCTTTCTCCAGAGTAATATGCATTCTTCATCGCTCTTTTCCCCTGATCTTTGTGATTTAAGGAAAATAGATAAAATATTTACAAAGAGACAAACTGGCAGAAAAAAGTGTCCCAGTTTTTGCTTTGAAATAAGTCAACATGTTTATTTATTTCTAATGACACAAGTGCAAGAAAAAATGATATGAAGCCTGGGGAATTTATCATTTTCTGCAACCATTAGTCCACAGATACTTCATGCTAACAGTAATAACATACCACTGTAATGCCTTAAAGCTTTGGCTACATTACTGGCTGACTGAGTTACTACAATATATAATGTCCCTTTGATGATTAATTGAACTGAATCTAATTTAATTAAATTGAATTGCCACTGGGAATTTTGTGGGTCAATAAAGCAAAGGTTGAATTGTTCACTAAAAATACTTATTACTATGTGGCGCAACAGGAGCACAGCATATAAGCTTCAAAACACAATCCCAAAGATGAAGTGTTGTGGAGGGATTTCATGATTTGGGCTTTTTCACGGCCGAGAGGCCTCAATCACTTTCAATGTTTGGGGCAAAAATAATTTTCTCAGGCTTGCTAAAGTGTTCTGCGAGATAATGTCAGTGTGAATGTCTGCCAGCTAAGCTTAGTAACCCTGCAGGGTGATGCAACAGGACAATGATACTTCTATCAAAGTAAATTCACCACAGAACGGCTTCACAACAAGAAAATCCACCTTTTTTGGGTGAACTGGTCAGAAGCTAGCCCTTAGAGATGCCCTGGAATGACCTCAAGAAAATGGTTCACACCAGATATCCTAAACACGCATCTGAGATGAAGCAGTTCTGTTAATAGAAATAGTCAAAACTTCCTCCTGAATGCTTCACAGGTCTATCCCAGAGCTACTGAGTGTTTTATTGAAATAAAATAGAATAGAATAGAACACCTTTATTGTCATTACACAGAGTGTCATGAGATTCAAAGCTGCCCCATAGAGTGCACACAGGGTGAAGTATGTACAAAAAAAAAACCATAAAACACAATATATAGATATATAAAAAAAAAAAAAAAAACCAGTAGGCGGAAACCTTAAGATAAGTAAGATTATGAACATTATACATGCATCAGTGGGGAGTCAATGATTTGTAAAAGTGATACTCTGGTGGTATAGGTAAAGTGACATGTGAAAATAGCAGCATTCAGTAATAAATATTGGTTATTAACAAACATTAAAATACAGATTTTCAGTTTACAGTGTGAATTTAAGACCACCACGGCAGTAGAGGTAAATCACTGCTACCGACAGGTAGGGTTCACTTACTTTCTTCTCCAGCACTGTGAACATTTATGTCTGTGTTCAGTAAAGACTAGTTCAGTAAAGAAATGATAGCCATGTGTTTTTAGCTTAACCGTACCATGTTTGTCTGTTATTGTGCCTTGAATGAAGATCCAGTCCACATTTTATGGTAAACTAAAGAAGAAAACCAGTTAAATCCAAATCATAGGCAACTGGATTTAGATTTGTCTAGAAGACATTTCGCCTCTTATCAAAGCGGCTTCATCAGTTCTCAATGCATTGGACTTCGTCGGACTAGTGTGGACTAGTCAGACCGATGCGTTGAGAACTGATGAAGCCGCTTTGATAAGAGGCGAAATGTCTTCTAGACAAATCTAAGTCCAGTTGCCTTTGATTTAATTGTTGTGAGAATGGAATTGACCTGGATAAATGAGAATATCCACAGAGTTAAATCCAAAGGGTTCACATGCTTCTTTGTACCACTGTATGTGCAAAGCTGTTTCACTCTGCATGGTTCTTTCAAAGCTTTGACACTTCCTCTTTGTTGTCAGTGTGTGTGTGTGTGTGTGTGTGTGTGCATGTGCATGCATGCACACGCGCTCGCCTGTGTCCTTGTGTGAGGATAGCAGCAGGTGCTGAGTGAATGAGAAGTAAGCTCTGTGATTCATGTCCCATGGTGCAGTAAGTTTTCACTGCCACCATTGTCACTGTCGGTCAGTGTCTGTTCACCTCTTGCTTCACTAAAGCAAGTCCACAGTGTTCTTTCTCCATTGTGTACCTGCTTGAGCGTAAGTGTTTTGTACAGACAGCCACTTCCCATTCTCCCAGGGATATCACTTGTCCCTTTGCATGTTTAATAATTATGCTGTGTACATTGCAAAAAGCCCATTTTGTATTGAACTGATTTTTACATTTTGTAAGATGTGCTGATGTAATGTTACAACGTGCTGTATTTCTTATTCAGTGTGAAGTGTAAGAAATGGAAATTGGCAAAACTAGTGTCTTACATGGAAATTCAAATCTGCATTTACATACTGCATTAACGCATAAACACACACTCACTTCAGGGCGTGTTTCACTGTGAAGAGTGCAAACGCTGATCACAGGGAAGCGCACACATTCAGATAAAGTGAGGGCCAAAGCCTAAATAATTCATCAACTGGTCTACCCACACATCCCAGTCCAAAACACCTGGAGACACAGCTGATAGCAGCACACAGAGAGGAGAAAACATTTCAGTACTTTACCCCTCAGAAAGAAAATCTATCAATGAGATAAAAGACTTGGACAAATAAAATGTGTCCTGTCTACAAATGCTTTCAAGATACAGACCATGCTCTTTTGTGAGTGCTAAATTATGCTCCAGGATGTTTCAGAAGCACTAGTGTTATCTCGCTCACAGGGGGCTGAGTGTTGATATATGAGCGATTGTTTGGATACATTCTACGTGCCTTTTATTACTGCATGTATGTGCAATTCAATGTACATATGCATATTGGATAATGTTTCAGAATATTAAGTATAACTTGCATGATGTATAAATTCAGCAACATGGTTAATTGGTGGTTCTAAATCGCCCGTAGGAGTGATTGTGAGTGTGCATGGTTGTTTGTTTACATGTGGGCCTGTGATGGACTGGTGACCTGTCCAGGGTGAACCCCTGCCTTTCACCCGAAGAGAGCTGGGATAGACTCCAGCAGATCCCTGTGACCCTGCAGAGGATTAAGCGGGTATAGATGATGAATGGATGGATGGATAAATTCAGCAACATATTGTTTATAATTATATTAAGGGTTTTCCCTAAATAATTTAATACAGCCTAACTTAATTGTGTACTAGAGAAGATGAAATTCCCTTTTTTTTTTCTTTTTAATGACTTTACAATTTTTGTCAGCAATATTTTTATGTTGCCACATTATTTGCTTACACAGTTCTTTACAGAATGGTGAGCTTCTGCATATTTACTTTTGGAAGAATCAGTGAATCAAAATTAACATTAACTAAAAACAATGTCAGTTTGAAGATCTTGTTTTGCCTTTATACGATTTTTACTTAAATATATGGTTTGAATGATCTGCAAGTCAATACATGACTTGCCATAATAACTGAAAAGTCTGCTTTACTAGTTTATACTACTAATATTAATACAATTTGACTTTTGAAAAATTTCTAGGATTGTAATTTTTAACATTATTGATGGTTTTCTTTAGTCTGTGTACCTTGTTTATGAAGGAAAGACATTTTTCTTAATTTTTTAAATCAAAGTCTTTCCACTCACATTATTCTCTCTATTTTTAAAAATATTAACATATTTACCATCAACAATACCAACTTATGTTTTTTTTTTTGTTTTGTTTTGTTACTAAGCCAGATGATATGTTAGCAGTCTTATTATCCTTTTTCCGGGAGGTTCACTTCTTGGAAATATTTTTTACTTTGCTTGCAGGTAAACTGTTATAGTGATTCGATGTTTTGGGAGATTTGAGAAATACTCTTACACTGTTCCTGTTCTCTCATTGTTGCTGTTCTCATTTATTCAATTACCTCCATACAGACTGTTAGAGATGAGAGCTGTTGTAACAGTGATAGAGGAAAACACACAACATGGGGGCACTTGATCCAACTTTAACTAAAAAAAAAATCCCAAAAAATAAATTTGGTCATTAAAAATTGATGGGAGAATGAAACACACGAAGGTTTTAAGGATGTGCAGGTCTGTTCTCCTCGACTGCCACATGCTTCAATAAAAAAAAGGAGCGATGAAGAGGTATACAGTATATTCTGCTAGTAAAGCCACAACTGTGGAAAATCTGTTTCCTTTTGTTCATGTACTGTAATTTCTCTGAGTTCAGACTTTGTCTCTCACACATTGGAGTTCACAGTCTCACCAACACCAGGGAAACAGCTCTTAAATACTTAATTGATTGAGTTCAACCAGAGGCCAGAGCTGAAGTGAAGTGCAGACATTTCCTTCAGTATGACCACCTCAACCCAACCGTTAACATACCAAGCACAAATTATATAAATTCTGCTTTGTTCAAAAATGTTAATTGATTTGTACTGGTGTTTTTGAGCCTTGGTCACCAGGATCCACTGCCTGCATGTTTTAGATGTTTCCCAGCTCCAGAACACCTGTCGCATTAATGGGTCATTGACTTGCATAGTTGCACAGACCTTGAGGAAAAGCTGGTGTGGTGGTCCAGTCGTGTGGATGAGGTCTCGAAGCAGAGAACCATCTAAAACATGCAGGACAGTGGTTCCTGGGGAACTGGATGGGAAACACTGTTTTAGAAGTTTCCCTGCTCCAACACCCCTGTTTCAAGTAAATGGGTGATTAACAGATTTTTGCAAACTTTAATAGATGGATAGATGTTACAACTGGTCCCACATTTCAAACCATGGATGATGCAGCTTGAGATATTTTCTCAACATTTTCTTGAATATTTGTTATAATACAGGTTGTGAGTAGTTAACCTCATTTCAGGATGGATTTTGTTTTATTTTATTTTATTCCTTTTAATTTAATTCATTTCGCTTGTATAGCAGCAAGTCACAACAAAATTGTCTCGAGGAGCTTTACTCTGTCTCATAAGCCTGCAGTTTGAGAGCGAAGTGCTCAGTTGGGAAGATACAGAACTAAAATTTCTTTCAGATAAGAGGAGTTTTATATGTGACGTGAAGAAGTTTGAATTTTATCCTGAATTTAAGCCATTGAAGGGAAGATTAGATTAGAGAAATATCTCTCTTGCTATTCCTCATCACTCTGGTGGCAGCATTGTGGATCAGCTGGAAACAGTTCAGAGTTATTTTAGGGTAACCTATCAGAAAGGTATTACAGTAGTCCAATCTTGAAGAAACACATGTTTGGACCAGTTTTGTTTTTGTTTGTGTTTTTTTTTTATATTTCTCTGAGGTAGGGTATTCCTTATTTTAACAATATTGTTAGATGAATAAAGGCTATTTCTAGAAATGTGTTTTATGTGTGACTTGGACAGGTCCTGGTCAAAAATAACTCAAAGGTTCCCTACAGTATATGGCAAAGTAATGCCATCCAGAGTTTTTCAATGACACAACAGTTTTTTCTGAAGTGTTTAGGTCCAAAGACAACAATCTGAGTTTAGTAACAGGAAATCAGGAGTCATCTGGGTCTTTATGTCATTAAGACATGTTTGTAGTAGAAGCATATATGGAGTGAAATGTCCAAGTACAGAACCCTGTGGAACACCTTGAACTAATCTGGTGTATGAGGAAGACTCCCCATTCATATGAACAAACTAGATTATGAAATATGATTTAAACCAATCCAGTGCAGTTCCTTTAATACCACTTATGTTTTAAAGGTTCAGCAGAAGAATTCTATAATCAACCGTATCAAATGCAGAGAGATCTAGCAGGACCAGTACAGAGACCAGTCCCCTGTCTGAGGCCATGAAGAGATCACTGGTGATTTTTATCAGGGCTGTTTCTGTATGTTGATGTGATCTAAAATATGACCTGAACTCTTCAAACATTTAATTTCTATGTAAATTGTCAGTTAATTTTAAATACTTTTTTTTCTATAACTAAAAAAAGGGAGATTAGATATAGGTCTATAATTCGCTAGCACTTATGGATCAGAACCAGCTTTCTTAAGTAGAGGTTTAATAGAGGCCAGCATGGGGCCTGTAGATACAGATAGACTGATAATATCCAAAATGGAAGTATTATTTAAGGAAAAAACCTCCTTGAATTATCTAATTACAATGCACTCTAAGAAACATTTTGATGGTTCAGAAGTGTCACTGCCCATTCAGAGAGCTCAACAGGACAGAAACAGTCCAGGCACAAAACAAAAGTTTTTCAGGGGTGCTACACATTTTCTCTCCAATGGAAACAATTTTATTTGTGTATAAGCTCGTCAAGTCATCATTTTTAAGAGTTAAAGGAAAAGGTTGCTCAACAAAGTTATGACTTGAAGCATGGCAACGGTGCTGAAGAGAAACTTGCAGTTATTCTTATTTTTCTTCATTTAATGTTGAATAAAAAGCAGTTCTGTCCAGAATGAATGAGATTAGACTACACATGATAACATTACTCTGACTGATTATCTTCTTTTTTTTATTTTCAGAGGGGCAGCATCGTCAAATGCTGCACACATTCTTATCTAATAAAATGTGTGTTTACAAGTAGATGCACATTAATACGAACAGTAGTGTGTATAAAAAACCTGAATAAAAAAACCTTTACTGTTGAATAAATTACCATTTTAAAATATAAACTGTCCAAAACTATTTTTAAAAAGCCTTATAATTGCTGATAAGGCTTCATGTGATCGTCAGCATCATTTTCTTGCATAAATGCATAGATTTTAGCAAAATAGATGTATGACTTGATTATGAGAGTCTCTGTTGCGCTCTTTGCAGTGCGGACGAGCGGTTCGATGCCACATTCCACACCAACGTGCTGGTGAATGCGTCGGGTAACTGCCAGTACATCCCCCCTGGCATCTTGAAGAGCACATGTTACATCGATGTGCGCTGGTTCCCCTTCGACGTGCAGAAGTGCGACTTGAAGTTTGGCTCTTGGACGCACAACGGCTGGCTTCTGGACCTCCAGATGCTTGATGTGGACACATCCACTTATATACCCAATGGAGAGTGGGACCTTGTGGGTAAGAATTGTTAATTTTCTATGATTAGAGGGCTGCTAAAGTTATTCACTCTTTTCTTGTACCCTCTTGAAACTACATGGAGATCAAGCTTTGATGATTTCCTCTATCCAAGAAGAAATTGAATTAATGTGGTTATCAATGGCTTTCACTGTGGTGCAGCATTTTAATTATAGCTGGAGGAACAGAATTTTTGGAAAGCCTTCAATGCAGGGTGTTTCCAGCTGGGAAAATGTAGAAGAAGATCCCAGTGTCAAGTCCCCCAGGGTGAAAGTTAGATGGAAATGGGTGTCAGACAGGGCCAGATGGCATGTGACGGGAATGTCTGACAAACGGGCAAGTACGTCGACACACCATATGTGAGCTCTGCGCACCATATTTTTGAGAGCAGAAGATGAAGGTGAGAAAGGTTTTAGTAACATAAATCAGAATAATAATTCAAACACTTCTTTTCTTCTACCATAGGTTTTTAATATAAAGTTGTAATAGGAGGAGGTAGAGGGTCCAAGCCTGGTCAGGGGCAGAATCACTCCTGTGGAAAGTTTTGTTGAGGGACTGAGGGAATAAGATTTGGTTCAGTGAATTCTGGAGCGAGGTATTGCTCACATTGTCCATGAAATCTGTTCATTCATCCACATCCATGGTCATAGCATCCTTGCACTGCAGCGTTAATGTCAGCACATTTTCGGATGTTATTTCAGTTGAGATAAATTCTAACATATTTAATTCTTCAAACTGAGTCACTCATCTATTCCACAACAACACACCTGCATGTGTGTGTTTCTCCTCCAGGTGTACCAGCCAAGCGAAACGAGCTCTACTACGACTGCTGTAAGGAGCCCTACCCTGATGTGACGTTCACTGTCACTATGCGCCGCAGGACTCTATATTACGGACTAAATCTCCTCATTCCCTGTGTGCTGATCTCTGGCTTGGCCCTGCTTGTCTTCCTCTTACCCGCAGACTCCGGAGAAAAGATATCTCTTGGTGAGAGCCGATGCTGAACACGCATACTCTGCAGATATGTATATGTCAGTGGGTATTTTTACATGTACTATAGCAATATCATAGTATTAGCCCAGTTAGCAACTGGGTGTTGGGGCTGAATTTTTTTTTTTTTAGTAGAATGTGAAGTGCATCATTTGTGAGGTGTGAGGAAAAAGTCATCACATTTATATGGGATGGCATATGCAACATCTGTTTGAATATGAGAATAAGGCTTTTTGCCTTTATTCTCCTACTCAAATTGCTGCATCTTCCTCCTCCTGGTCAGAAGCTACTACATTTCAAAGCCTTTATAAAGTTCCATCCATTATTAGTGACAGTTGCCATCACTTTCTTATAAATTCCATTAAATGAACAGATATGTTTGATCTCTGCACTAACAGTATCCTCATAAGTGTGTTTCCCTCTGATGGGTTTGCACGCCACAGCAAATGTAACCCGTTAATCAAACGAATCGCCATTCTACAAAAACCTGTATGTTTAACAATCCAGACAGCCTCAGGTCTCAGTATGTGCACACAATTTACATTTGAATTAAGCATTTCTGTCATTTTTCTTCTGAACAAAAACGAAAAAAAGCCCCCAAAAAGCTGAAATGTCTTTGCCTATGCCCAGTTTCACGGGTTATCAGCACACATGATAATTAAATTAGTCATGAACAACTCACTGAGCTTTCTTCATGCTCATGTAAAACTTTAAATTCATTTAGTGGGATCAGCTTTGTAAAAATCTGAAAAGTTAACAACTTATTTCAAGTAATGAGATCTTCATACTTTACCAGTATGCCCAACAATTTAAACCTGAGTGGGCTGTGGGTTTTGAGAATGGATAGCAGGAACAAGATTTCATAGGTTTTACTGCCAATGATGAAATTCTGAAACATTTCTGTACTTTGCTCTGCCTAAAAAAAAAATGATGTGCTATTTTTCTGATGTTCAACAGTTGACTCCAAACACAGGAAAGATTTAAAACATAGAAAAGCCCAACAATTTAAACCTGTTCATGTGAGTCCGTTTTTTCAGTTTTCTAGAGATACTTTAAACACCAGCTGATAAATGGTTGGAGTCATGAGAACCGATTACCTACATAATTAATTACTTAAATAATTTCTGCCACGACTGACCCTGATCATGTCTGTAATTAGGTGCTCATGTTCTCTCTCTCTCTCTCCCTGTACCTCTCCAGGCATCACCGTGCTGCTCTCCCTAACTGTGTTCATGCTGCTGGTAGCAGAGATCATGCCCGCCACGTCTGACTCTGTGCCCCTCATTGGTGGGTTTTATTTCTGTGTCTGTGCGAGAGCATTACATTTTTAAAGTACACAAACTTCTGCAACTAAATATTTTACTCCATGAAGCCTGATATAGATGATGCCTAATTTCTGCTTGTATTTGGTCATCTTTTACCAAATGTTGTTCCAACTATGAGGGGGGAAAATGCTCAAAATAAAACGGTTGTCGCTTCAAATAACAGCAGGAGTTACTTCAGTAAACCGACGGTCTTACTTAACAGTTTGTTTTAATATGTTTTTGCGCTTTCACTCAGGTATTAATTATTTAGTGTTGTCAGTGAAGGACACTGCTTGACCTCCAATACAATGTTTATTATTGATGAAATGTTGAAGCTGTGGCAACCTCTGAGGCTGAGAAGTTAATTCAAAGTGAAAGCACTAAAAACTGCACTTCCTTCAATGGACACATGCTGCAGAAGTGAGTGAATCTGCACAGACAACAAAAGTCTTTCAAAAATATGTCCACTATGTCTAATTTATCCCTTCATATATAGCAAGTGGTCACTTATTTTACATAACTCAACCACTGAAATTACACTAAACCTTTAAAGTGAGACATTATAATGGGATGCTTTGATTTCTTGATCTTTACCTATTTGACATGTAACTTCCTTGGTTTCTGATGATGTCACATTGGTGATGGTTGTACCTCATAGACAGCAGATGATTGTTTCCGTAGCTTGAGGGTACGGGTACATCACCCTCAGATTTACGTGGATCAGATGCATGGAGACGTCTGAATGCCGTCAGCACCTTTGATAGGCTGCGCAATGTCTGATTTTCCACTGGAGAGATAAAGAAAAAAGTAAAAGAAGACAGAAGAAGCTAATGAAAGGAGGAGGCTAAGAATTAGAGTGGAATAACTATCCTTTGGGGTCCTCAGGGAGCCACTCAGAGGCTTTGTGGAGGAGGTGAAGAGGCAGACATGTCAGGAGAGTTAACAGTTGTCTTTCAGCTTTTCTAAAAAGCTTGAATAGAAGGCAGCTGGACTTCACTTTTCTCCCAGCTGTCATCAACAACTACGTCATAAAAGTGTATGTCTGTGATGGTGTGCTAACATGTTTTGAATTATTACTCCACTCCTGTCTGTTATACATTTTGTCATATCAGCTTCACTGAGTCAAAGTGCCATACACTGTTATGTCAGTATGTGAGTGTAGTGATGTACGTACATGGAGTTTGGTCATGCTGAAGCTAAAACATCACTGCAATGATCAGAAAAGCTTGATAAGTCTTCTCCTTCTCAGCTGTTGTTTTTGCTTACTCATATTTTATTGGCACAGCTACTTTTATTCACTTCATTAGAGGTCAAAAATGCATCTTTTTTTATTGGCAGTATACTGTATTTGACATTAAGTAGACTTATTAGGTTATGTGATGAACAGGATGTCAAAGGGAGACTAAAATAAATTAAAAAAAAAAAAACAGATCAAATAAGTAATATGTCCTTTAATCTCAAAGAAAGATAAATGTGGTTAATGTTTTTGTGTTCTCAACAGCTCAGTACTTTGCTAGCACCATGATGATTGTGGGAATGTCTGTGGTGGTCACTGTCATAGTTCTCCAGTTTCACCATCATGACCCTCATGGAGGGAAGATGCCCAAGTGGGTGAGTGATGGAAGCCAAATTATTCAGAAGCTGTCATAAGATACAGCACAAATGTAAAATGTATGAATTTTAAGCATGTTTGCTGACGATGCCTCTGTCTTTTTAGGTTCGGGTGGTTCTGTTGAACTGGTGTGCCTGGTTTCTCCGTATGAAGCAACCTGGTGAAGAGCGCAAGAGGCCTCGATACAAGTACCATCACAGCTCCCAGCACCACTCCAGAACCAGCTCGATAGAGATGGGTACAATGCCAAGCCTCAGTGTGCCTCTGTCACAGACGTCCTGCCCACCTTGCACAACAGGCACCTCCAATGGTTCCATGAGCCTCTATTTTGGCAGTTACCATCCCATGGAAAGCCCACACTGCCCTCCTTCCAGCGATTCTGGAGTTGCACTAGGGGGACGCGCCCACGGCTCCCTCAGTGAAGAGGCTGAGCCAGTCGGTGGAGCTGACAGTGGTGTTGGAGGTCTGGGAGTGGGTGTCGGAGCTGGAATGGGAGTGAGCATCCCCCCACCAGAGATCCTGCACATCTTGGAGGAGGTGTCGTACATCGCCCAGAGGTTCCGGGACCAGGACGAGGCTGAGGCTATCTGCAGCGAGTGGAAGTTTGCAGCAGCAGTGGTGGACCGTCTGTGTCTGGTGGCCTTCTCACTCTTCTCCATCATTTGCACTTTCACTATCCTCATGTCAGCGCCCAACTTCATTGAGGCTGTCTCCAAGGACTTCACATAACTGTGTGCAGCGGGATGAAGGGAAAGAAGAAGGTGTGAATGACCAGAGATAAGGAACAAGTTATGAGAGGAAGTGGGGGGAGTGCAACGTGTAGTCCCCAGCCAACAGCCTGGACACCCGATTGATAGGAGCTGGCCTTCATAGTGTTTCATCAAAACAATAATTTATTGAAAATCTTGAACTGAAAATTTCAGGAAACATATTGGTATTAGATTAGAATTTTATCTACAAACAAGTTACGATGCAGTTTAAAATGTAAATTAAATCCACCAATATTTGCAAATAGTTTAAATCCCAGAATAGCAGAAATACTTGAAATGAGAAATCATATAATTTTATGACAAAGGAAAGTTTATTCTGAATTCAGTGTCATTAACACATGGTAGAACATGTGGATGAAGGAAGAAGAGACTTACACATCTGGTGGAAGATTGATTGACAACAGCTTAGTATCTTTCAAAAGCAAAGATGGGCAGGTTTTCATCACTGTGTGGGAAAATCATTTGATAATTTCATTTTAATTTTTTTCACAGTATAATATCGTTAAGAATAATGGTGCATACATATCTTTAATTACTTCCTCCTCTGAACCCAAGCTCAAGTATGAAGGACAGAGGTGAATTGGAAAATTTTCCTCTTGTGTGATGACTCAAAATGTTTCATTCTTAAGTGCTATAAGAATGAAAGTGCTATAAAAAGGAAAACTGAAGGGAGATAGAGCTGTCGTCATTCTGAAAATGTTTTTCTTTTAAAAATCAGAGGTGAAGAAGCACAGAGGTGAATATACCCCATCCTGACTTTTTTTTTTAATGTGTTGCATCATCAAAATCAAAATGCCTCAAGCAGTCAAGTGAATTTCTCAGTTTCAAAACTGAATATGTCTTAGCACCATCTCTGACTGAATATGGGGTTTAAAGGATTTGCAAATATGTGCATTTTGCTTCTGTTCAGATTTTGTCCTGACTTGTTTTTAAAATGGGAGTACGCAACGGCCAATTGCATCATATAAGTTAATTCCAGATCAAATAAAAAATAACAAGCATACATTTATTTTCTTGTCTACATGATTGTCAGAAAGAAATTGTTTCTTTGTTGATATTAAAAAAAAAGGTTATTCATACAGAGTAAACAACAGAAACACAAAGCACTGTTAAGACTAAAGGTTAGGACATCAGTGAGGAAGAAGAGGAAAGCAATATTTGGCATTTATTTTTGGATATATCAGTATGAGGAAGAAAATTCACCTACTAATTGTGTTTATCTTAAAAACGGTGTGTATATATCATTGTTTTATCTGTACTCTGGTTAATTACTGTACATACTGCACCACTGTTAAACCTCACTGCCTCCTCCCATCGACTGCTCTTGTCCTGTTCGTCAAAACACCACCTCGGTCTGAGCTCACCAACAGTTCTCCTTTTGAACTCCTCATATCGAAGCCACAAACTCTTTCTGATGATCTGTGTTATGGTATTAGGCTAGTTAACAATAATTAGCAAGATTTGTGAGACATTATAGCATTTGTGTTTTTGTCACAAGCTTTTATCTCTTTGATGCATTCATCGGACTAACGGGCGTCCTCGAGCCTCTTCCTACTTGGACATGTGGAACCATGAATCTCACCAGAGTCAAGCAAATGCAACGTTTCCTGGTTTCCAAAAGCAAATCTTGGATTCAGACTTTCAGTAAAGCTCACGGTTTTCCTCAATAGCAGATGGAGGGTATCTCGGACAAGAAGTTGGAAGGAAGGAAAACAGGTTGGCTGATAAAAATGATTTAACTCAGACCAGAAGAGCACTAGACACTGCATTAATGCTCTGACACAACTGTGACTAAAGTCCTTTTTTCATCTGTTTAGTTTTTGGATTGTATCACCTCTAGCCATGTCTCACCTCTTTATTCTGAAATATAGACTCTCTAGAGTTATAAAGACAGTTTTGGACAGGAATTAGAAACTATCCAGTATATTGTATCAGAAAGCATTGTATGGTTTGCTATTGTCTGGTGTTGACCAGTAACTCCAGATGCTCAAATCTTTTTCTAAGATGCATTAAAATGACACCGAGGAATATTTTCACATTGAAATATTAGCTTAAGTTCATTTAAAGGAGTATTTGACTTTTTTTTTTTTTTTTTGAAGCACTGTTGAGCTCTCGCGGTCTCCCCCCCTGACTGTCAGAAAAAAACACCTAAAGTAGAGGGAGGGGCAGAGAACTCACACTGGCAGCATTGAGAAGTGGAAAATGATGAATGATGAATGATGAAATGCAAAAATAATCAAATAAAAGCTAAATAAGGAAGGTGCAAAATACAGAACAAGTATAAAAATAACAGGAGAGTTAACGAAAGTGGGTCTACAAATTCCACTAAAAGATAAAGATATGATGTAAACCTCTCTCCTGTGTAAAAGTGCTGTATTTGACTTGTATGACAACCTCCATCTTTGTGCTTCATCTTTCTGCAAAGAAAAAGGACCTTGTTGACACATGGCAAATGACAACCTGCCCCCCACCTGAAAAAAAAAACAAAAAACATAAGCCTCACAATTTTGCAGCCTTTTGTGAAACTCTTTTTGCTATGGACGAGTGTAACTTACACATTTTGATTGTTGACTGAGTTACTTATTCACTGTGAACTTCTGATATGAAGAAATCCTGTTGGAACTCTGAAGTCGTTTCTGTAGATGAAGGACGATATGACCTCTGACACAGACAATTGTTGAAGACATAACAGCAGAAGGAAAACTGGCCAGGATTTCACTGGAGCAAATAGTGGAAATTCAATGAAAAGCCCTACTGTCAATAAGATTTCTTTTCCTTTTCTAAAGGGAGCTGAGTAACAAAGTGAATGACGGTTGTAAATTTGTTTACATCCACATCCATCTCCCATTTTTTTGTTGTAGCTGCAGTCACTTGTTGGTGTCTTTATCTCTGTCACTCTAATTGTGAGTTTTAGACTGTGTTAATAAAAGACTATTTATTCTCTGTAAAACAGACTGCATATATCTGTGAGGATAAAACAGGAGAAGATGAGAGTTTAATTACGCATGATTTCAAATTCAAAAACAAGCACACAGTAAAATCTAAAAATTGACAGATTCAGAGACATACTCTTTTTCTGCAGCCTGCTGAAGAAAAGAGGCTCATTAATAGCGTGAGCCTCTGTTAATGAGGAGTAGATGACGGAAAATTGGAAAAGGAATTTGGTTGTCGCTCAGTTGTCATAATTGTAAAACAATCAAAAGCGTCATTGAGAGTAAAGTGAATCAGTGAGGTATAATAGCTGCTGCCTGAGTCAGCAACTATTATCATGGTGATTTAATCGCTACGCTCCAGTTTTGTGGGGCTTGCTGTTCTTAAAACGGCAGAAACCTAAACTTCAAATTGAGGCTTTAACATCTACCCCTTTGGATTTTCCAATGAGGTGAACAATCAAAGGGTCTCACCAGAACTGGGTAAGCACAACGTTTTCTAATTTAAGAAACAAACAAAAAAAATTGCAGTTACACTTTTTTTCAATGAAGTTCTCCTTAGTGAGTGGTATGTAGGCAAAAGAAAAAAAGTCCTTGTTGTGAGATGAGGAAGGGGGAAGAAAAATGGAAAGGGAACAACAACTGAAATCTGAGATAAAATATAAAAAGCAGAATGCGGGAAATGTGGGGCATGGTTTCCTTGTGTGTTTCAGGAAAATGTTCTTATTTCTTTCTTGTGAGGCCAGCACAGATGTCCTCTCAACTTTTAAATGTTTGATGTTTTGTGGATGAGACCCAGGGCCCAGATTGAAAGCACAATACTTTACTCTTATTACTTTCTAAATATTTAAACCTATAATTTTAAGGTTTTGAATTTGGAAACCTCTTAATGATGTATTATGTACCCATTCAGGGAAGACGTGATAACAGGATGTTATACAGGGAAAGCAGGAATCTTTCAAATGGCATTAATTATTTCCTTGTTCAACATAACTTCTCCTGACTTCCAAATTTTAGATAAGCCTCACTATTACACTTTCATTTCAAAACTCATTTAGAGTGGCATCATTAGTCCCTTGGTGACTAAAGATGTGAATGTTAGTTGGGGTCAGACGGTCGTGAGGCAGGTTAGTTTTACCCTACTGATGATGTGTTATTGCAGTAGTAATCCTTGTACGGCACTTTATTGAAAGAAAGAAAGAAAGAATAACAGTTTTAGTGACTTGAGGAAACTGATGAGAATGTCATCTTTGTACATTTAGAGACAAGCATATGACAGAGAGCCAAAGGCAGAATTGTGGTTTTGCACAAGAAAATCTGGATTGTCAGAAAAGTAAAATGGAATAAGACATGTATGAGGCAGTACAACAGCAAGGATGTGTGCAATTGGTGTGATGGAGGGGTTTCAGGTGGAAGTGAGACTGCACCTCGAACTGGCCCTGAACCCCTTCTCATTTGCCATAGTGATAGTGAGAACTCTATCCTAATACATTAGTACTGCGATGCCGGATTAAATTTACAGTGTGTATCAACCCTTTTGTGATTTTAATGACCTTATTGATCACTTCAGACTTTAGGTAGAGTACTTGCTCTACAATATCAATTGTATAGACTGTATGTTACCTTTTGGTGGGAAAGACATCAAAGTATAAGTGCATGTAGAATTTGATTTGAACTTTCAGTGCATGTCAAGATAGGAAAGAAAGAAATTAAGATTTCCAAACAGCAAAGAACACAATAAACATGGGGAACAATGGGAAAGCAGTGAGCAAACCAGAACTGACAAAAAATGTAATCCTAGCATGCAGCGACATAACAATAGTAAGAGACTTCTACAGTAATGCAGCCCAAACCATCACAAAACTACTTTCATAGTTCACTGTTAAGTTCAGGCAATGGGCATGAAAGGCTGCTTTGGTTATCTTCCACACAAAATTAGTCCTCAAGCAGTGTAAAAGATTCATAAGAAAAGAGAAGGTTTGGCAATCATAGTCCTTCATGACAAAGTATTGTATGCTGATGTTCCTTTGTGGAGGCCACACATTTTTAAAAAACACTCACTGGCCACTTTATGAGTTACACCTGTTCAATTGTTGCTTGTTAAATAGCTGTCAGCCAACCACATAGCAGCAACTCAACGCATTTAAGGATGTAAACGTGTTTGAAATGACTTGCTGAAGTTTAAACCAAGCATCATAACGAAAGAGGATTTAAGTGACTGAGTGTGGAGTGTTTGGTGCCGGATGGGCTGGATGTGTATTTCAGAAAGTGCTGATCTCCTGGGATTTTCACACACAACCATCTCTAGGGATTACAGAGAATGTTCTGAAAAAGAGAAAAATATTCAGTGAGCAGCAGTTGCGTAGACAAAAATACCTTGTTGATGTCAGAGTTCAGAGGAGAATGGGCAGACTGATATGAGATAATAGAAAAGCAACAGTAACTGAAATAACCTCTCGTTACAACTAAGGTATGCAGAAAACCATCCGTGAAGGCACACAAACACGTTGAGCCTCGAAGTAAATGGACTATGGCAGAAGATGATACTATACGCCAATTCCTGTCAGGTAAGAAAAGGAAACTGAAGCTGCAATTTGCACAGGTTCACCAAAATTGGACAATAGAGGATTGGAAAAACGTTACCTGGGCTGATGAGTCTTAATTTCAGCTGTGACATCCATATGGTAGAGGTCAGAATTTGGCATAAACAACATGAAAGCATGGATCCATTTTTCCAATTTTCAACAACATAAGGTTTATTTTGCTTTTTCACTGTGAAGTATATCATGTAAAAACGACATACACTATATTGCCAAAAGTATTTGCTCACCCATCCAGATGATCAGAATCAGGTGTTCCAATCACTTCCATGGCCACATGTGTATAAAATTAAGCACCTAGACATGCAGACTGGTTTCCACAAACATTTGTGAAAGAATGGGTCGCTCTCAGGAGCTCAATGAATTCCAGCGTGGAACTGTGATAGAATGACACCTGTGCAACAAATCCAGTCATGAAATTCCCTTTCTCCTAAATATTCTACAGTTGACAATCAGCTGTATTATAAGGAAATGGAAGTATTTGGGAATGACAGAAACTCAGCCATGAAGTGGTAGGCCACGTAAACTGATGGAGCGGGGTCAGCGGATGCTGAAGCGTATAGTGCAAAGAGGTCGCCAACTTTCTGCAGACTCAATCACTACAGACCTCCAAACTTCATGTGGCCTTCAGATTAGCTCAACAACAGTGCAGAGAGCTTCATGAATGAGTTTCCATGGTCAAGCAGCTACATCCAAGCCATACATCACCAAGTGTAATGCAGAGCGTTGGATGCAGTGGTGTAAAACACGCCACCACTGGACTCTAGAGCAGTGGAGGCGCGTTCTCTGGAGTGACGAATCATGGTTCTCCATGTGGCAATCTGATGGAAGAGTCTGGGTTTGGTGGTTGCCAGGAAACGGTACAAGACAATTTTGTTTTGATGCCCCTTTTTTTATTATTTCGTATTCTTGATCCAAACCAGGCATTTTTTTTTTCATTTTTTGTGTGAGATTAAAAAACCAGAAATGAAATAAAACGTCCTTTTCATTTTTTTCTATTTGACAATTGAAAATGGAAAGAACGAATGATACACCGATTTACATGGACTGTCCAGCCACAGCATTAGTTCTCGTTCTATTCCTTCTCGTGCTGTCATGTGTTCACAAATTACTAATATTAGTCTCAAAAATAGACAAAAATCAGCAGAGAATGACATGGAAATGCCCAGTGCCCGCTCTAAATCTTATGTGAAAAGATGGCAACAGTGGAAACAGTGGAATTAATCAGCACAGACGGCTAAAAAGCATTATCCACATGATCCAAAGGAACTTAGATGACGCGTCATATTCTGAAATCTACAATTATCTTTTCAGTTTGTGTGCAGATGGGTGAGGAATCCAGACTACATTTGATTAGCAAGACATGTTGTGGCTGCAGGAAAGGTTTACTGAAATCAATTTCATGATCTGAGCAAGTGATTGTTTCTAAATTCCCCCCAAAAGTAGTAGTCAGTGGTAGTCATGATAATATTACCAATCTTTATCTTCAGTGTCCGAATGGGATAATTTTACTTTCAGGTGTTGGTCACTTCATTTAATTTAAAAACAACTCTGACCAGTTCTGAATGTTTACTGAATGAAATAAAGAATGTATTGAGTAAGCGAGGCTAGGCAAGGATGTCCATCCATGGGAATCTTTCCTGATTTGATTTCAAAAACGATAAATAGAGAACCAACTTTATAAATACATTATTATTCTTACCTTTGATGGAATGGTCAGAACACACGTATGAATAATCGGTGGGAATGAAGTCTTTGCAATCTGTGTTTCTCACCAACATCTGGTGGGTCTTTTGATCCTTCATGTACTCCAATTTTAGGGATCCTATCTGTTCGTGCATCCATGAACAATCCATCTATGTGGCATTTTAGCAACTGTAATGATGATTTTAGCCTCAAATAGCTCAGTTTATTGCAGAACGTAAGTAACAGTCCCACTACACACTGCGTGCTACAGTGTTTATGAATCAATCCCTTGATCTAAAAAAAAATGTCAGAAGGCTTGCTGTGAAGTTGTGAATACTATATATGGTTCACAGTTTAAACACAGCCTTGTTGCTGACCCTGTCCTTTCCTTTATGACCACAGTGTGCCCATCTTCAGATGGCTGCTTCCAACAGAATAATGCACCATGTAACAAATTCTCAAATCATCTCAAACTGGTTTTTTGAACATGACAATGATTTCACTGTACACCAGCAGCCTCAAGGATCACCAGATCTAAATCCAGTAGAGAACTTTTGAGAAGTGGTGGAACAGGAGATTCACATATTGGATGTGCAGCCGACAAATCTGCGGGAACCGAGTGATGTTACCAAATCAACATGGACCAAAAGCTCTGAGGAATGTTTTCAACACCTTGTTGAACTGATTCCACAAAAATTAAGGCTGCTCTAAAGAAAAAAGGGGGTCCAACCCAGTAACAACAGGAAATATTTCCTAACACAGTAGCTGGTGATAAACATATTAGTCGGGAAAGAATTAACATATTGATAATTGAATCAAAAGTACATCCTCTTTTAGTTCTAAGATCTTGACATGCAGGTCTTAAAATGAGCTGAATACAACCTCAGTTAGGAACAACAACTGGCACATTACAGCATGTAATGTGTAACAAAAGCCAAGCCAAACTGCAGAAACAGTCTGCAAAACAGCGCTTTTATGCCAGTTTCAGGTGTTTTCAAATAACATCTAAACAATCCATAAGCATTTCAGAAAGCATTTCCTGTGGACTCATGGAGTAAAAATTGCACTTCAAATAGCACAGGTGGAAATTTCATTGACATTTCAACGTTTTATTTTAGTACCTTCAAACTGAAGGCTCAGCAGTTATGCTCACCTAAATATAGAATCTCAGAACTAGGAAGACTTTTTACTTTTTGCAGGAAGAAAAGGCAGAAATCCCCCAAATAACAACTGAAAAACTCTCCATTTACCATAAACTGTTTGTAGGCTGAGACTTTGGGAAAAAACTTGTCCAATGTAGACTTTTGCTGTGACATCTTCATGTTTTTCTCTCTTTTCTTTTTTTCTAAGTGGAAATTCCAGTAGTTAAACAACAAATTGGTTTTATAGTTTTTTATTTTATTTTTACATACATACATACATACAGGACATCACCTTCTTACTTTGCAAATGTTAACAGTAAGAGATCATTTGCTCACCATTAGTTAACAGTGCAATAATCCATTGGAGCATATGTGAGCGTCAGATCTCACAGTGAGAAAGAAAACCTCATACTGCTATTGTTGGAGTGCTTTAAATACTAGTCAGATCTTCACGGTCTAGAAGCTCCTCAGATGAAAACATGTTTAGTATTGCAGCTGCTGCTGTTGCTGCTCCATATCCAGACAGATAAAGGAAGCTGTGAAGTGTTGAGTATAAATGGCAACATTATGTGAACGTCGACTGACAAAAACACAAACACGCTTGAGCATCGTGAACATACATGTATTAGCACACACACAAGCACTACTGTGCACAGCGGGGCCTTGAACCAGACCTGGGTTGTATAGTCTTAGTGTCAGACTGCTGAACTGACTGTGGAAATGATTATATACATCGCAGAGAACAAGAAATGTATGAAAATATATTTTCCTTACGTAAATATAATTTTTGATCATTAACGCTCCAATTGAAGACACACTGTCGGTCATATTATTTTTGGATAAAAATCATATGATGGTCAAAGAAGCTATATGGAAAAATAAAGAAAGAGCAGGAGAGTAATGAAGTTTAAGGACCAAGTCTAACTTTATTATTATACAGTATGGCTATGCCTGCGCATCTGCTGGCCCAGCATTATTATTTAAGAGAAATATGAAGCTCTTTCTGTTTTGTGAGAGTGTGTGCAGGTCTGCGTGCGCCGGATGAAATTGCGTGCGTTTACGGTTGGAGGAGGGATTTAGCAGCCAAGTGTTATTGCTTTCTCAATGCATCGGCTTTAAAGCAGAGATCCTGCACATCACCTGAGGCCGTAAGCTACTCTCTCACTACCTTTACTCATTCCTGCTCCGATTAGTCTGCAATCCCCACAATCCCCTTGGAGAGGAGTGAAAAAACCAGCTGTGTTAGATGCTCTGGCCAACTGTACGGTGTTTAGGTCCATCTAACCCCACTCCACATGAACACTGGTTATACAGTATTGATGTTTTTATTATCTTCCACTGTTATCCCCTCTTTTTCTGATCAAAATTATGGTTTGGCTCTGTTGATGTCAATCTGTCCACTTTAATTTCAGTCTATTACTTTGCTCCTGCCTGAAATATTTAAACAACTGGTTGCACAAACAATCAGGGTCTTCTTTTTTAATGAATCCACATTCCTGTAATGATCATCCTGATTTTTCTAGCATTAAGAGGTTGGATTTTGTTAGACATCTTAACCGTTATAGTTTAGATTTGCATCTCATTTAAGACAGATATAGACGGCTGCCAAAGGATGAGATTTGGCTGTGATGAGTCAATGGCTTTTCATTTCACATTACCATGTGATTGAGTGCATTATTTGTTTGTTTATTTGTTTGTTTTTTCTCAAAAACCCTCTATGGAGCCTGTCTAGAGTCACACATAAGAAAGGGTGGTTCTCATGTTTCTTGTCGTCTTTAATTTACTTGTATTTCTTCGTTACCCGTTTTGTTGCTAGTTGTCCATCTGTTTGATACTCTGTCATGTTCTTATGCTCTACATTGAAGTTTGGTTTGCTTCAAATTCTTTTTCGTACTTCCTATTTTTTTGAATGAACAAATCCAAAAAAAAAAAAAAAAAAAACACATGAGTAGCATATTGAATCTGGTGTATTTTCAAAATAAAACACAAGTGGGTTAAAACTTGTACATTGACATGTAAACCAGAAGGGGCTGTGGGTAAACAATTCAAGGAGTTTCAGATGAGATTTTGACCACATACAAGGAGATGTTCATTTTAGAATTCAAAAATCACACTTTTCATCCTTTTTACATGCATAGTAGCCAAAAGAGACAGGACATGGCAAGAAATGTGCCTTTAAAAGACCTGATTACTGTGTGATTCCCAAGACCTTCTAGAAAACTCATATTCTCACAAATTCAGCCAAGCAGGCAGTGCTTGCAAAAACCTTTCTTCTGAAACAAGCTCATGAGGTCATACTGAGGACAGTGCCAAATTAAAAAAAAAAAAAAAAAAAAAGGAACCAAAGGACTTTCCACTCCTGTTGCACAGTCTTACTGCTGGGTCCCACTGACTGCAAGGTCAGCTTCTTCAGTCAAATTGTGCTGGTTTTGGCCACCAGAGGGGTGAGACTGCATGCCATGGCAACATCATGCTACTATTCTACTTAATACTTTGACTTTGACTGCTTTCAAGCAAAACTGTGGGGGGAAAAGTTTATCTAAAGTTATTATGCGTAGTGGGAGGAGGAAGACAGGAAAGAAACTCAACTGGTGAAAGAGTAAAGAAGACAGAAGAAGATGATACAGTATATATATGATTAGAGAAAGGAAAGGTAGAGATATTTTTACTGCAAAATGCTGCCAAGACACCCAGCCCTGTTTAGCAGTGCTGCTGAAGGACCCGCTGAAAGAATGTGTTCATGATCATGGTCAACATATAGAGCGTCTTTAAAAGCAGCAAATTTGACCAAAATGCTTTACAGTCTTTGATGGAAAATAGAAACTCGGTGGTAAAACTATATCAACTTGTAGATCCGCTGTCTCATGGTGCCAAAGATAGTAGCAGCAATGAAAGTAAAAGTGAAAGAAAAATGACGACAGCCACAGTTATTGATTTGACTGCCTTGGCTCCCTTGCAAAATCTTCTTTGGCAGTGTTCAAGCAGTATAAATAACTGTTTATCGTTTCTTTATTGTTTCCTTCATTCTCAAGCTTTGGTGGTGTTGGAACACTTCCTTTCAAGGACATTACCAGAATAAATATATAATGAACAACAGTTGAAAAAGAACAAGAGTGCAACCCAACATTACTGCTTCTTTTTGGCTGTCACAGTTTACTTGAGTCCAAAGACAAGATGAAAAAATGAGACTTTAGCACCAGAGAATATGTTTGAAGTGTGTGCAGCATTTTCTACAGGTTTTGGGATACCCCACCAAATATAAGACAGGTGACTGGTTGGCTGCAGTAGTTTAAGAGGGAAGTAAATGTGAACATCTGTTAAATAGTGAAAAGGAACATCTTCTCTGACAGGTATGACTTGAGCCAAGCAACGTACGTATATCTTTGATACCAACATTCTACAAAGGAAAACCGAGTACTGATTAAAAAGTCTCCACTGGGTGGCAGCATCAGTTGAAACCGGACATTGCTGCTGCATTTGAGGCTTTTTCCGGCCATGTAAACTTCCTGTTTTGAAGCAACTACAGGAGGGACTTACTGCTGTAACGTGACTTACAGCTGGACTGGAACTTTTCAAATGTGTCATGGTTGTCGAAAATGAAATGGGTTGATTAAAGATGTCTTTCTCTAGAACCTTAAACAAACATGATAATTTCTTTATATCAGCCTGTAGTTAGGTCATCTGTGCTACATGTTTTCTTTCCATGTAAGACTGCACATCTGCACATCTGGATTCCAGCTTGGTGTTAGGGACAAAGGAATCAAAATAAGAATATTTTGATCAAAAAAGTGTGATAAACACTTTAAGGATTCAAAAGCTGCATTTAAAGTACTACATTGATACAGACAGTATCACAGGACCTTTTCAGAAGGCTCTTATCATACAGGGTCGATGAGAAGCTTTCTCTGCAAAAACATTTTGATTGGATTTAGATTCTCAGTGCAAAAGATTTTACTACACAACCGGTTTCCCAGGGATTTGATATTCCATTAAAAATGTTGTTTAAAAGTATATTAGATACTGTAAGCAAACAGTCTTTTAAAGCCGCTCTGTGGAGTATGTACCACTCTGGACAACATGGAGGCAGCAGATCACGAGTTCATGTGTCAGTCCCTGGTGCAAGACACAAGAGAAGTGCGCCTTTAGTGCAACAAAATAGGATTACAACATGTCGTGGAGCAATCCCATTTCATTCATAATCCCTTTTCCTCCTGGAGGCCTCTGGACTAGAACCAGTATGCATTGAAAAATCTCACACTGCAATTTTGTTCAAGAAGATGGTACCAAAAATGCAAATATAATTTGTGGATTTGGCTTTTGGTTTATTCAAACTTGGCAGATTTAGTTGAGGACGTTAACTACAGGTCATTCTTGGCTGACTTATTATGATAAAAGGAGTGTAAAGTTTGTTGGAGTTTTTCCCAAGTATCACATTGACCTTCTGAATATGATTAAGAATTTTTTTTAATCCCAAACTTCTGAAAGTATCTCTTATCCACAGAGTCTGTTCTCCTTCTGTCTGCCTCACTGCTGCTGGTACAAACTGAATTTGGATATTCTTCAAGTTATTATCTAGAGATCATCAAACTAGTGCTTGAAGCATTAAGGTATTATTTAATAATTTCTTGCATGACACTTTTATTACTGTATCAAGCCAAGATTCATTTCTGTTAGAGGGAAAAGGGATGGCCTGGTTGCTGATTTGATGTGTTGCCAAATGAGAGAGTGGAGCTGGCGCTGGCTGAACTGGGAATCCTGTCGTTCATCACTGGCCTGTTCTGTCTGCCTTGGGGTTGTTCTCATAACTCTTTACATGGATTTGTCTGCAGGCAGAAAAAAAAAAATAATATAAAGTTTTACATGTGGGGCATGTAAATCCCCCTGAAGGGACATGGCAGCCATGGCATACACACAGACAAAATGAGCTCAGCTTTTACTTGTGTGTACAACAGTCTGTCGACTGATGATCTTGCCAAGTTTCAAGGAAAACCACAGAGAAATCAGACATCTTAAATCATTACGAGTTACATTCAGCCCTAATCTGGAGTCTAAACACTTTGTAAAACGCAGTGGGAATGATGCCAAAACCACTAACTTGGCAGTGATTAAACAACATTCCAATCAATATTGAAGCTGTTTGTTGCAGAGTGATCAGAAGCTCAGATGACTTCACTGACAGTCACTGAAACTGCTCTTTGTGTGTTTAAAGGAGATAGTATGACATTTTAAAAAAAAAGTTGACATAATTTCCTGAAGATTTCTGAGACATACTGAGACAAAAAAAAAAAACAAAAACAAACAAAAAAAAAAACACAGAGACAATAAAACAGCTTCCTTTTCATCTATCTTTATACAGCTTTGTTCATAGCAGCTGGTTTAAGGGGATGGAGGGATGAGAAACAGAAAGTGTAGCATGAAATAAAGTCAGTTATGTCACTGAGTGACTCATTTGACTCTATAAATGTGCCACTGAGTGACACATTTTCAGACCTTAACTGCTAACCCAAACAAGAGGAGATAACAGGATTGTGTTCTGTAGGAGTTCCTGGGTTGGAAGTGACTTCAGCCACACAAATAAATGCGCTCAAGCATTTAAGCCCCTTTATGTAGGCAAAGAAGATCACTGAAAAAACAAATAAGAAAGAAAAACATGTTCAAATCAGATGCTGACTAGAAAGCATGAAACAATCACAAAGAGAGTTTAAGCATGAACCTTTTTCTGCAGTTAACAGCATCCATAATCCACAGACACGAAGTAATCTGGGTAAATGTGCGTTGGGATTATGAGTCTGGAACAGTCTAATATGAAGCACTTCAACTGCCTGCAAGGTCATGACTGCACATATATAGTCATTATTAATATCATGGCAGTAGGATCCTGCTTTAGCCCACATAGCTTAAACCAGAAAACTCAGTGGGTGACTTACATTCTAGACATGAGCTTCCCTGCCATACTGGCAAATATCATGTACTAAAGTTGTTCCTGTAATCAGTGCTTTATGGCTGATGATTAGTTCCTTTTAACTGCTTCCACTGTTTTACTAGTGAGTCGGTGACTGTCGTCATCATGATGCATTTGGTGCCAGCGGCTATGACAAGTTTACAAGCTCCACTATTACTTTTAGATCTGATCATTTACTTTTCTGTGTCACCTGTTTGTGTCATGCTTCCTCGAGAAAACATCTGTTTATTCTTTGAAAAATGGCTTTAATTGGCTAAAGGATTTTACAAAATATCCCAAATGTGTTGTAGCTTGTCGCCCTCGGATGATACTGAGTAGAATTATCCCTTGTGATGAGGATACAGGAAGTGACTAAGTTAACTATTCAATATATTTAGAAGAAATACATGTCATTTACTTCATTTGCACTGTTTATTTGGGAATAGTTTAAAAAGTAATGTAATATTTTTACAAAGACTGAAATTTAAGCAACATCCATTCCCCCCCCAAAAAAACTGGGATACAGTATAAAACACATATTAAATGGTGCAAATCATCAGTTGTAATTTCTTTGTCACTGAAGGCAGCAAAATTATTTTAAGAGTTCTGAAGGTACAAAAAGAGGGTGAAAATGTTGTGATATAGTTAAATATTAAATATCTTTATCACTGGCAGCAGGTCAGTAATTTGACAGCCGAGGAGCGTGGAAAAGCTCAGTTACAAGAAACGAGGGGAAGCCTGTGGAACAACGGTTCTGGCTCCAGTTTTTTTATTCAACAACACTGAGCCTGAGATTGTGGACCCGGATGAGTCTGTTGATTCACAGCCCATGTAAGTAGGTCTGATTCCACAAGTTTCCAGTCTACATGCTGTCAGCTTGAGCAGAAGATGCTGAAGTTAGTAGTGTCTTTTGGGGTACGGTATGTACTGTAGAGAGTAATTAATAGAACAATAGCTTGAAATAAATTG
Source organism: Hirundichthys speculiger (assembly GCA_018398805.1). NCBI lineage: Eukaryota > Metazoa > Chordata > Actinopteri > Beloniformes > Exocoetidae > Hirundichthys > Hirundichthys speculiger. The sequence goes on from JAGFBZ010000571.1 coordinate 541,835, forward strand.
TATTTCCTACACGCCTGATGTGAGCAGAAGGCCTGATGCTGGGATTTGATTCCTTAGAATTTGAGAGTCAGGACTCCCAAGTCCTACAACATCTGGATCTGAGAGGATTCGCGCATCTCTGGGCTCAGAAACATTTCTGAATTCTATTTCTAGAGAATATGACAGCTACAAATCCAAGTTAAGATACATTAAGGAGCCTGGAACGTTAATGTGTGAATCCTGAATTAAAGTATACGGAGCAGACATCGCAAGCGCATTGCTTTAATTAGTGGCATCAGTGCTTATAATTTACTTTTGCTAAATGCAGATTTGCAGCTTGAAAGGCTCGAAATTTTATCAGACATGAATTTTGCTCTTTTCCAATAAATGTGTTGTGTCTTATAAATTCAGCGTAGCGGCTGTGTCGTGGGGAAGCATGCTGAATTGCTCATGAATTTGTGAATTAGACTCTCAAATAGGAGACAAGTGGCTATTTATTAATGGCATAACAAACGACCCCTGAAGGAAAACTCAGTTTAAAACAAACACACACACACTTTGAATTTGTATGTAGAGACTTGCACATGAGCATGCTCACACCATTTCTTAAAAGCAAGTGACATTCTTGACAAGGGCTTTAATGGCTTGTGTTTATCCGTTTGTTAATGACCCGTATGTGTTCGCCTAGTTAGCGTTTACCCTTTCTCTTTAATGAGTCACAAAGTGTTAGGGCGTCCCTTCTGCATGAATACAATATCTCAGTTAAAGGAACTCTGAAATCCCTACTCTGTGAAAACTTTGGGTTTTGTTTATTACACAGTATACAGGATTTTCTTTTCAATTATTTTGAGAAAAAGTTGTGGAATGCAGAATTGAACCTCTCACTTTTATGACAAAATAAATTAATTTAATGTTCCCCTTGCATTGCTTAAATATTAAAATAATATTTTGTACTTAAAAGAAAGAGCAAACTTTATTTCCATGCAGAATCCATTATTTTATGCAGCCTTAAGTATTCAAATGTGTTCTGCTGCAATAGATCTGGAATCAGAGCGTGAATGTTGTTGCTGCTGGCCTGATATCTTATCTCTCCTCTCGCTGCTTCAGTAGCCTTGTGCCTTCACAGCCGAGAGAGATGCACTGCTGAAGACGAGGCACATATATCTGCACTGGCTTGGAATCTGAAATTACAAGTGAACTGTGGAGTTGAGTGCAGGGTGATGAGACCACCAGCATAATAGAAAAAGATGAACGCACAGTTTGGGGCAAAAAAAAAAAAAAGTCTTGTAAAATGTTTATTTCAATTAATTTTTAATATTTTCACCCTCCTCTTCTGCTCTCCTCTGAATGTGTGAAAAATGGAAGACTTGTCTCACAACTGTTAGAGCTGTGTTAAATTAAGGTGGACATGTTTGCCTTTACACCCCGAGGAGACATAAAACATGACATGCATCTTGTGTCAAAAATACCTCTTACTTCTCCTTAAGCTTCAAGGGTTGGTCTAAACTGAGGATTTCTGACATGCTGCATACTGTAGGATGCTTCTTGTGCCAACCACAATCGATGCAAAGCACTTTATTACCGGACACCCTAATTTAATCTTGGAGTTTTAAAAACGTCATGTATCAGAGTAGTAATGGCGCACTTGCACATGAGCGTTGTGATAGCTCTTGACGGCAGGTGTGTTTGATGCTTTGGGTTGTTCCTTTCTGATGCGTTCATTAAATATCAACAAACAATGGGTCACATTTTTTTCAGCAAGGTTCACAAGAAAGCTGTGTGTTTATCACGTATGACACAGCTTTGCCACAGTCCACCTGGGACAATGGATGGGAATTTTGCTATGAGTTTTCATAGGCGACAGGCTAATCGTCACTTTAGGTGCTTTATATTCACCAGAAATGCAGGCAGCAGGACGAATTTCATGGACTTGTAGAGGAGCTCTGTTTTGATGGTTTGCCTCTGATATTTATTAAGGCTAGCTGCTAGTTATCATCCAATGCAGAAAAGAAGCCTCACCACACAAATGCAATACACACCAGAACCATCCACTGTCTCTGCTACTTCTCTCCAGATTTTATTTCTAAAGTTTGCACCACAATGTGAACAGAAAGTTTTGTCAACTAAGATGGCCCAAATGCACATAGCTGTAATCGCTGTTTCCTCTCTTCAGCCCGCCATTGACCTCCTCCCATTTGATTGACTAGGACCCAGGCTACAGAGATCCACTTTGATTGGCTGACGCTTGCATTTGAACCTGAAACTGTGAACTTTTCTCAAGTTCTGGTGCAGGAATGCTTCCAAAGCAATCGAACGCTTCTAACATGTAGAAATGAGTCTATGGTGTGTCCCCTTAAAGTTCAATGCAAAAGTTGATTTTAGCCTTTTTAAATGTAACAAAAGCCACAATCTTCATCCTAACCCTTGAATTTGTAATTAACACCATAATCCTAATTAAAGCAATGTAACTGTATCACACACTAAACAGTGTTTCTGAAAGTCCAGGCTTTTGTCCATTCTGTCTTACAATTAGTAGTATATTATGTTCAATAAGGGTGAGCGCCATTAAACAGATTCACACACACAAATTTGGACTGCATGCGTGCAAACTACACTGCCTGCAAAAAAAAAAAATTCACACACTGATATTTCATTGGACCGCCTGTAGCTTTGATTGCAGCACATATTCACTGTCGTTTTGATAAGCTTCTATAATGTCACAACATTTATTTCCATCGAGAGTTGCATGACGTTTTCACCAAGTTCTTATATTGATGATGGGAGAGTCGGACTGCTGTGTAAAGTCTTCTCCAACACATCCTAAAGATTCTCTATGGGGTTAATGTCTGGCTAGTCCATGAGTGAAAATGATGCCTCATGCTCCCTGAACCAGTCTTTCACAATTTGAGCCTGATCAATCCTGGAATATGCTCGCGCCATCATGGAAGAAAAAAAAATCCATTGATGGAATAACCTGGTCATTCAGTATATTCAGGTAGTCAGCTGACCTCATTCTTTGAGCTCATACTGTTGCTGAACCTGGACCTGACCAACTGGCAACCCCAGATCATAACACTGCCCCCCACAGGCTGTACAGTAGAAACTAGGCATGATGGAGCATCACTTCATCTGCCTCTTTCTTACCCTGATGCGCCCATCACTCTGGAACAGGGTCAATCTGGACTCATCAGACCACATGACCTTCTTCCATTGCTCCAGAGTCCAATCTTTATGCTCCCTAGCAAACTGAAGCCTTTTTATTCCTGGATTATCCTCAGCGATAAGTGGTTTTCTTCAGGCGATACAGCTGTTCAGTCCCAGTCCCTTGTGCTCGTGGAAATGTTCTTACTTTCACCATTCAAACATGCTCTAACATAGCCGCGAGTTCTACTGTTGTTTTTTACAATTTGATTTCATCAAACATTTCAGTGATCGCAAATCACGATCATTCAAGATTTTTCTCGAACCGCATTTCTTCCTCGAAGATGATGGCTTGCCACTATCCTTCCAGTTTTTAATAATGCGTTGACAGTTCGTAACCCAATTTTAGTAGTTTCAGCCATCTCCTTAGATGTTTTCTTTGCTTGGTGTATGCCAATAGTTTGACCCTTCTGAAACAGGACCACAGAATGCATCTCATGACGTGGTTGTTCAGGAAATGAGGAGCTACTCACGGCATCAGTAGGCGTTAAATTACTTGTTGCCAGCTGAAACATAATCATCCATGCAGTAATTATCCAATGGGAGGCTCTCACCTATTTGCTAAGTGAAATCCAAGTGGTTTCCTTTTTTTGGATGGGGAGTGTATGTTCAGTGAGTTTAATAAACAAATGCAACGATTCTACAAAATTGTCTATGGTATTTTTTGTTTGTTGTTTGTTTTTAATTTGTACAAGAAATAATCTCTGTGAGACAGACAATACTCTGGACTCACTGCGTAAAGTATCTCAGATGACCTGTGCTGGAATTGCACTCTTCAACAAACTTATCAAGGTTTTTATTTATTTAATAGTTTCCTCATATATTTCTTATGTTTTTAGTATGTTATGCCTTCACCTTGCAGCTGTAATGCTTAAAGCTCTTGGGATCAGTAGAGCACATCTACATATCTATCCATCTATCTATTCAGCCACCATTATAAGTTCCTAAATTTACCTATATATGTTGTATATAATGTGGAGTTAACAACTGACTTCACATCAACTTTCCCTTCACTGGTGATTTGAATACCGCCATCACGTCAACTGATTCTGACTGGATCCCGTGAAGAAATGGAGCAAAACCTGTCAGAAAACATTTAGCCTATCTACCGATGTTACGAATGTTACCCTGAATTAGATCATTAGGCTGGGTACGAGGCCTGTGCCAGGTCAAATACATTAATGTTTATTAAGATTAAATGATCAATAACAGATTAACTAAAAAATAGAGAAATACTAAAGAACATGGGAACTTTCTGGAGTGATTGTAATTTAAGCTTTTAAGATACTTAAATGTGATGCCAGACAGTCTGACACTGCAGAGACTCAGCAAATCATAAATATTTCAACTACAGTATGTTTTCCAGGATCTCCACCACACTGATGGAGACGTTTTGCAAGCCAATAATAAATGGGTTCAAATGAGGTCATTAAATAGAAATATTTGTAATGACAATCCATGTTAACTGTTAACAGGATTTAATGGTTAGTGATTGTTAGCATTGTATCATTTAATTTACCTTAATGGACAAATAAATTGTTTTTAATAAAGAGTTTGTATACTTTCTCTAGTTTTGAATTGTTGTTAAAGACCGTGTGTAAGCACATCTTTTTACATCGCTAATTGTGATATGAGGCAGGTTTTCAAGACTCTTGAAAAATTTCGTTTCTGCTATTCATCAAGCTTGCAAAGATAACCGGACATAGAGCTTTTTTACTATTATTATTATTATTATTATCAATTACACAATAGATACAATAACAAATAACAATACAGGGGAAATGTAAACAAGATTAAAAGAATACATAAAAAAATATAAATGTTTGCAAAATTCAAACAGCTTTTTGTTTCTTTGAGGGTAGTATAGATTCAGTATAACATTTCACTATGTTTTTAAATGCAATAATACATGTTTTTTTACATAAAGATTTGCATTAATGGATCTGAAATTTAGTCATCAAAATAAATAGAATAAATAAAATAAGTGTAAGTCTGTTTATCTTTGGAGTTTACAATAATGCCTAAAAAAAACATCTTTCCATTGTCAAAATAAAATCTTCATCAACATATCCAACAATAGAATAAAGTACATTCCTCCAGAAAAAAAGAGACATAAAAGACACAAATGAACAGCTGTCTCCAGCCTCTTCTTGCAGCAGCTACAGCTAACATCAATATTGTTTTAAAATTTAATTAAATAATGTTCAGCAGGGTAGATTCTGTGGATAAGCTTAAAGGATACTTCTTTTAACCTTATTTGTTAAGAGATATCGACTGGGCAGAAGCCAGGCTTTTTTCCAGTCAACATCACTCACTAATTTACTCCAGTATGCAGTTACATTTGGTTTCACAACAACATCCTTCTGGAAAAAAATTGATCTGGTATAATCATTACAGGAGAAACATATTTTACGTACAGAGTGGTTTGGTGAAAGACATGGAAGTAGCTGATTATTGAAAACTGCAGCAAAAACAGTTGCAAATTCCTTCGGTGTTATGGGAATATTGCATTTTTGAATGAATTCCTCATATGTCAAAAGAAGGCTATCTGAATTAAATAATTGATCTACCAAAACAATATTATTTCAGAACAGGTTTTCTAGGAAACTAGACATTTATTTATATAAGATATCCTTATCATTCCATTTAATGTAATGGTGAGCTGAAAAGTTGTGTTTGTAAATCAACATCCACGCTAGAAAGGCTTGTCGATGAAATGCAGAAAGCATCACTGGAATTTTGTTGATATCAAGTTACAAATAAGGAAAATAATGTATGCCATCCATTCTAGATAAAACAAGAAAGGACATAATATTCCAAATAGAGGTTGGATAGTTTGCGCCCGTGCAGTCAAAATTTGTGCATATGAATCTGTTCAATGGAGCTCAGTCTTAATGAACTGAATGTGCTTCCATACATTCAGGTCATCGTCATCCTAAAGAGTTTTCAGAGAAGGCAGCTGGACATCTTTTCTTAATTATTGAAGATGTTTCACATTTCATCCAAAAGGATTCCCCAGTTTTATCTGACTGGTGGGGAGTTTAAGGCTTATAAACTGTTCATTTTTGAGAGTCATTCACGTCAGGTACATCACTGACCCGCCCCTCCCTCCTGTAGGCCATTAGGGTCTTTTGTTGACCTGGTCAGCATGTGAGATGTTAAAGGATAAAAAACAGGTGTCTCACACCACATGTCCTTGATCAGAGGCACATGTTGTGTGATTCACAAAAAAAAAACTCAGCACAAGCATAACAAACTTATTACGAAGACATCATATGGGTCAGGAAAAAGTCCCAGCCAAGCGGCCCGTGCAAGCGCAGCCGGTGGCGCGCAGCGCAATCAGTCCGCTCCGCGTGGGGGGAGAACATCAGGATCCAGCGAGGACGTTGAGACTCGGGGAAAGGATATGGAGCGGGGGACGTGGTGGGGGCAGAGCCTTCTACGGATAAAACCTTGGAGAGATTCTTTTCAACACGGCCTTGAGTGAAGGCCGCTCAGGGGAGCCAGATTCAGATAAGAGAGATTGTTTTCAGTCAGACTGACAATGAATTTTTTGCCTGCCTTGAGTCCTTTGTTGGTTCTCTCTTGTGGGAATCATCCAAAAGTCCGAATTATTCATGTCAGTTCTCCCTAAGCTGTGCATGTAGCATCCCCAGATTGTTATCAATTCTCCCAATCAGTTCATGCATCATCAGCTGTCGGTGACTCACGCCGTGAATCACGTCCAGTTTCCGATTCATCTCGTCTCTTTTTACAGTCTTGGCACTCACAGCACGGCTAACCTCCACGCACACGGACAACAGGTCCGGAATAGCAGCATCCGTGCGCTTAATTTTCCGATACATCAGGTATCCGCCAACTCCAAACAGCAGGAATCCGATGATCATAAATCCAAATATGTAAACATCTTCAGCATCCTCGATGAACAGAGGAGCCTGGCAGTTCAATCGCCATTTCCCACATGGATCTTGAACGTACCCGGCTGGATGTGTTCCATCTGGACACGAGGGCTCTCCTTTTGCCTCCCTTCTTGTCGAAAAAATTTGATCAATTGCATTGAGAGACCAGCTGATCAGATCCATGGTTAATTTAGATATTCAGATATTATCCGTATGAGGCTCCAAAACACGCAGACAGAGGTAATGTGTTTGGTGAAGGTCTCAATTACCTGAATTTTGAAGAACATCGTTTCTAAACAAATTGCTTGTTGCTTGGTATTGTTTCGCTGTAGGAGCTGAGCGCTCTGCTTTCTATTTCTTCCATGTAGAAGTGGAGCAACAACGGGTCATGTGTCAGTGCTTCTGTGTATAAAATACATTGTGTTTGAAACGGGTCGTCAAAATGTTTTTGTTCCTTGATCTTGTTGATTAAAGCAGGCACGTTCATGTGGTGATCATGACCCTGCACGTGCCAATTCTTAGAGCTTAGAGCAATGGTTCTTAACCTGGGTTCGAATCGAACCCCAGGGCTTCAATAAGTCAGTCTCAGGGGTTCAGCAGAGGTCAAGAAAGTTTGGTAAATTTGTATACTGTTTGTTACAATATATCTATAAAAACAAACAAAAAGGAACAGACAGACTTTGCTGTGAAAATGACATGAGAATGGCACTAGCCAAGGTGAAGCCACGCACTTCTGAACTGGTCTCTCAAAGGCAACAGCAGAAGTCACACTGATTTGCAGTAAATATTCATTATTATTGTAGTTTGATGGAAATTGGTTTTGTTTTTTGAACAGTGATTTTAATGCAGGGTTCATTTTGTGCACCAATAAAACATATACCTATGTCTTGAATTTGAAAAAAAAAAAATCATATTTTATTTTTCAATAATGAAGGGTTCAGTGAATTTGCATATGAAACTGGTGGGGTTCAGTACCTCCAACAAGGTTAAGAACCACTGGCTTAGAGCTAGATAGCTCCTTAGAAACTGTACATATGAAAATTAAGAGCTCCCCAAATTATGTCTTCTTTTCTCTTTTGTCCTACTTTTTGTCATACACCATTTGTCACAAGTCGTGACTTATTTTATCTCCCTCAGGAAAATAAAGAAGCAATGCCAAGTCTCCTCAGACTCCCCTCCAGCTAGTGTTGGGTATAAACTTTATACTATAAAGTCTCATTGATTCCTCCGTCAACATTCTATTCTATTCTATTCTATTCTATTCTATTCTAATTCTGAGCCATCTTGAGTGATGCAAGGCCGCTGAAGGCCATAAATTAATCTTGCCAGGAGCCTTTTATTTGAACATGGAGGTCATGAGAGTCATGGATTAACGAGGATCTGTAATAGTACATGAGCAGTTTCATATGACGCCTTCATCAAGGAAATAAGAGGATGGGTCTGGAGAGAAACATCGCTGGAAAATGACCTTTACTGACATCAAAGGGCTCAACTTTCAACAATAAGCCTGACTGTCAGTGTGAAGAGTGAACCTGAGCAAAACTACCTGATGGCAGTATATGTCCAGGCTGAATGACTGTCAAGATTGCCCTGATTGTTTCAAGTGAATTCACTTATTCACTTAAGATCCATTCCCCCTTTCTCCCTTAAATATTCAACTTTTGAGTGCGCGTGTTAACTTTCATGAATTACAGATGCAGACCAAAGAAAAGCATGGCCTGCAGGCACGCTCAGCTCGTATGACTTCAGACGGAAAATTTTGGGAGAAAATTGAGCATTTAACACAGATCTGATACCAGGAACAGTGATTTGCTAGTTTACCACTTGATGAAACTGGTGAAAATTAGTTAAAATTAGTACATCATGTATGATCAAGTCTCAAAGGAAACTGGACTGTTATGCTGGTTGGGGTCTCCTTCATCACAGCAGTTTATCTGCCACTACTGTCCTGAAAATTCCAGTATTAAAGGAGTGCCATCTGGTGGTGATAGGTAGAACTTTTCATTTATTTATTTTTCCTACCATGGACAATAAACAGCAGTGATTCAACTGTGACTCATTATGATCACAAAGCAACCAGTCACTGATTACCCCCCCCCCCCTTTTTTTTTCTTATCCATGAGCAAACGATATATGTTAAATATCACTTTATTAATAAGAGAAACAGGAAACTTTGGAAAGCAGCTGACCATTTAAATGTAACACAATTAAACAGGGATGTGAAAGACTAACACAATAAAACTCAAAAATAAGCCAAGGACTATACAAAAAATGTGCTTATAGCTGGTGCTTTGGAATGAAGAGGTTTAGAAGCGTTTGGCTATTGTTAGTCTAACATAGTACACCTCTACACCATGAGAGCTGTGAAATGAAAAACAAATGATTTTAAAGACCAAGGCAAAAAAAAGGATAAAGTCTACAGCTAAATATTGTGAAAAAATTGCCTAAACTTAAGCCCTTTATCCAAAACTGTCCAAACAACATGAACACACACACGAGCACACACACATCTCACATCATCATATTATCTCATGCGAGCTCCATCATCTGAAGGCTCAGTTTTTAAAGGCAGCGTTCATTCACATGTTCTTGACATTAGAACACACAGGAAACAAAACACATTTTAGTGATCAAGCCTGGGAGCTGCAATGTTCAACAACCCTGTCTGTTACAAACTGCAGAAAGACTTCTGAGTCATGTTAGACATTTAACTTATAACATCAGCTAATTCATGCTTTTTCCATTCTGATTTATTTGTTGTTCAACATGCCAAACTGCCTCTGCCAAGTTGCTGTAGATCCTGAGTTACGATCTCGGCACATCCTGACCAAACATCTTGTTGACAGTCAACATTGCTTGCAGGCTGCACTTCAGTAGATATTGTGACTCATTTTCCACACATCAGAAAAGGGCGAGAAACAAGAACATGAAACAACAGAGATTTTTTTTGGCTGCAGTACGAACATAACGATTCACATATGACATTTTTTTTTATCCCCTCAGGCAATCCATCTGCTTCACCACTTTCTTGCTTATTACTTGTCATCTCCTGTCTTTTCCTTGCTCTTGTCCCGTGGTATACGCCCCATATTAAAAAACTCAATGTTTGGCCTCATGTCAGTGAGGTGGGCGAGTCGGTTGGACATCGCAAAGAAAGCAGTGATAGCTGCAATGTCCCAGGCGTCTTCGCGGTCGAAGCCAACTTCCTCCAAAGACTGGAAATGCTCCTCTGTGATGGTGTCGCAGCGACACACAGCCAAGGCAAAATCCAGCATTGTGCGCTCCCGAGGTGTGAGGTCTGCGTTCTCATAGTTAACGATGACCTGAAAGCAGAGAGGAAACTAATCAGTCAAAGCTTGGGGAAAAAAAAAAAAAAAAACAATCCTTATGCAGCTCTGCTTATTCCTGTTCTTCTGTATGAAATTAAAATATTGCAGAATTGATGTAAAGACACTAAAAAAAGGAGAAATGTGCAAATAATAATGATGATAATGTGAAAAAACAAATTTTAGTTTTCTCTCTGGTTCCCACTCAGACTGGACAGTCTAATATTAAGTTGACTATTTTTGTTTCATTAAATAGGAATTTAGTTGATTCTACCTTTTCTACATGCCAGTGTCCCTCTACAACACACTGAACCCAAAGTTGCTCCTGATGTCAAGCAAGCACCCAGCAGGTTTGTGAGTTAGGAGGCTGTTTGCACTGAAAAATGGTTTTTCTGAAACTACATGAAGACCAAAACTGTACTATCTTAATACTACACGTATATGTGTATTATGAGTAGAGTCTAGGTTAGTAGTGGAAATTACTCAAAGATGATACCTGATCAGAAAGAGTGGGTTTCTTCGAGTAGATGCGATGCAGTGCACCGTGGGACACCACACAGTAAAGACACTTGTTGTGGATGCTGGTTGCCACGACAATCAACTCGCGGTCTGCCTTTGTTAAGTTGCCTGGAAGACAAGAAATACCAGTTCAATGTAAGATGTGTTAAAACACAAGAAATAATACAATCTGACAAAATATTCAAGAGCAAGACATCAAAGCTGGCTGAGGCCTGAACACTCCTGTTTAGCACTAAGATCATGTGGCGTTTTGTGGCAGTAAGACGATTTTTAAACTTCCAGCTCATTCTGAGATGCAGTACGTTCCACAAGTCTACTGCAATGAAACAGAAATGTGTTTGTCTGGTTAAATATGCTTTCTGAAACCAAAGCTCACATTATGACAAGCGTTTCTCTCATTATAATAGTCTAGGTTTTTTACATAGCATCCTGTTACCAACATTATCAGCTGTTTTAACTCTTAGATGCTTTATGGCATATTTCATAGATCAAAAAGCTAATAATTATCAGGTCTACTAACTTGTTCACACTGAGAGTAAACTTTGCCAGCCACCTACTTAGTGCTGGGCAATATGACGATACATATCGTGGGGACAATATAAAAGTGTATATTGTGCCATTTCTCTTCTATCGTTTCTAACCTAATTTTATCAGTTATTACAGCAAATATGTAATTAAATAACCTGCAACGATACATTTTGATAGAATCATATCTACTTCTACAAAGTAGCCTTTTATGTTTGCACTTTTATTCATGGTTAATGCCTTAAACAGAGTTCTCTCTCAACCCTGATGTTTACTTTAGACACTTTATATGGTTTGCAAACTTTGCACTACAAGGTTACAGATTTTCAGAAAGTTGAAAAATAATTTGTGTTTATTTTTTATAGCTGAACTTCAGTGCAAAAATGTGTTTTTCCTCTCAGAAACTGTTGTGCACTTTAAAAAAAAATGTGAAAGCTACTGTACCTCTGTACCTACCTGTTTTTGCTGCACTAAAATGTATGTTTGTGACAGTTCACCTAAATGTCCTTTCAAAATAAAGTTGAAAAGTACGCAATGAAATTTTTGTCAAACTTTTCAGAGAATAACTGAAAACATACTTTATTATGGTATATCGTGATATATATCGTTATCGTGATATAAAATAGTCCATATCGTGATATATGATTTTTTCCATATCGCCCAGCACTACACCTACTGGTTCTGCTGGTTAAGTCATTAACAAGAGGTGGGCAACAGGTGCCGGCAGCCAGGCTAGCTTGGCGGCTGGCTAGTTATGTAGTGTCAGTGACCTGCATTCAAACCCTGAAGAACAGTCTTTCTTCTAATGAACTTGCCATGAAGGTAAATCTTTGTTTTATCATTTTTACCCAGTTTGGTGCTAAAGTACTTTACATACATTCATTGCTGAGACTGCAGAAATAGTTTTAAGGGGGCATGAAGATGTTCTGCTGCTACATTATAGCTGGAATTTGGTAGTTTTCTCTTTTTTCCCCTTATAACCCCAGACTATGAAAGGATCATATCCTACCTACTAAAAGTGTTGCCAGGTTAGTCCATTTCCATAATGGTATTCTTTGTAGTCACTAAACAAGAGCCTATGGACCTAACTAACTATTTTCAGTAAAATATTATACATATTTTAAAAGACGTTGGAGATACATTAACAGACGAGGTATTCAGTCTTTTATGGCGGAGGCTCCCTGGGTTGACATGTTCTACATATTAATGGGGAGGTAGAGACATTCAGTCAACTGCACGGCGGCTGGACTGAAACAGGAACTTCCTGCTTGTGCTGACCCGTACGACCCTTAGACCTGATTTACTGACCTCAGTAAAAAGGTGCATTCAGCTTGATGAGGCAGTCAGCAGTGTCAACTGGACATGATGCATTATGATCTCGAAGGAATGCGTGCTGGCTAACATCTTGTCCCATGACTTTACAACCTTGCCAGAGTGAGGCAGCTGCAGTCAGGACAGATCAGAGACTGTGGCCCTGCAATATGCTTTTATTCTGAGATCTTCAACTCTTTTCCCTTCAATGTGTAACTCTCCAAATTAGGATGTGATGCATCTGATCTCTCTATCAGTTAATTTTACATATACGGGCACCTAAGACTGGTTATCACTATCCAGAATAAAAGCTTACGTGGAAAACAAGTCATGTCTGTGAGGACCAGACTTTCCGAAATTACATTATTTTTGTCCTGGTGATGTAATTGATAGCCAAATATTCTTAAAAAAAAAAAAAAAAGAAAGAAAGCATTCTATCTCAAGTGCATCTTAAACTGGGACTCCCATAATGTCAGCCATGTGAGGTCACTAATAACAAAAGTGAGCAACTTTACTGCAGTCGTTTCACATTCAAAATCCTATCTTATTGGAAGTTGAAGTTTGTCACATAAATTAAGTGCAGACTGCTGAAAATGCTACTGAAGGTACCTAATGTCAGCAATACTTCATGCCGTACATCTGCTTTGTGAAGGATTTGTATTTTATTTTTTTTTTGGGGGGGTAGCACAAAGACAGATTGAGTGCAGTGACTAAAAAGTCCTGCACTCAGTTTCAATGCACAACAGTTTTAATGATTCATATTGTAGAGACATTTATACTAGTCTGGATGCTCAAGAATTTGAATACTGACAATAGACATAAAACCATCACACACACACCTGTCTCCTTGTTCATGAGTTCATTGTAGTATGCAAAGAAGGCTCTGAACTCTGCTGGCCTGTGAGAGAGAACTTTGAAGACATTGGGCAAAAATCCTCCCTGGAATGAGAAGTTTATCACAAATCATCATGGCAGTGTGTGAGGTGAGCTGAAATGCCTCGGGTTTTCCTCATTTACCTTCGACTCAACTTCTTCCATGAGCTCCACTATATCATAGGGCAGGTCTTTCCTGTAGGGAATCGAATAGCGGCTGATTTTATCTGAAGGACCATCGCTCGAAGACTGTCTGGTCCCTGTCACCGCTGCTGGAGCTTTCCTTCCCCGCAACAAACTCCTCGACCGCAGAGACGCCTGAGGGAAAACAGAGGAGTATACATATGGAATGCACACGAAGAACCCACACAGTTAAACCAGAGAAGTCGATTTAACAACTTACAATTTGTGAAAACGAAGGAGAACGAAACAACTTGGAGACGAGGTTACTCGCCATGTCGAACAGCTAAAATCACTTAAGTTTTGACTCAGTCTTGTAAACTTATAAATAATGTTGCAGTTTTCAAAATTCACGAAACTTCCGTATCCTTGTTAGATTTTGTCGTCGAAAAAGCCGACATAGGTTTTGTTATTAACCGTGTGTTTCCCGTCATGTGGTTAAACGCGTATTTTTCTGCTTCGTTTTCATGAGTCCAGTAAAAGTGACCAATCAAAAGCCAGCATTCAATCACGCCTGTTATTTTTTTTTATTTTCCACGCCCCCGTGAACGAATTCCTCCTAACCGCCAGAGGGCAGGCTTGTGTGGACTGACCTGCAGTTAACGATCGTTATATATGACAGTGAGTTTATTAATTAAGCAATTATTTTATATAAATTAGATATTGAGGAAGCTTTCTGACAAATGTGTGAATATTAATGTTTTTAAATAATATTTGCTTTATAAAAATGACATGAACGACAGTCAAAGTTCAACCCCACTTCTTGACCCGGAAGAGACTTTGCTGGGCGCAAATAAGCGATAAGTTTTAGTGATTATCGTTCAAGACACTACGTGATAAACAGTTTGTGTGATAAACGCCAAAAAAGGATTAGATAAAGAGAGTTTGGATATTATAACAAACATGTTTTACCATGTAAGTACAAATGTGAATCTGCCGACATGGGAAGGTAACAACGTTGAAATAATGTTTTGTTTTGTAGCCTGTAGCGTGGTGATGGGAAGGTGACTTTTTTTTTTTTTTCTTAACATATCCCGTCTGAAAATGTTGTCTTTGCTTTTACTGTGGCATAAAAAATGTCCTCTTATTTTTATTGTGGCACGAACTAAATTTCCTTTTACGTTTGTTGTGGAGTCCCAGTAGCTTTGTATTCAGTGTTGTAGTCATTTGGTTTAGTCACATACAGTACCACAATGTAACGTTGTGCAACTCTTCTAAAAATGAAAACGCTTGATAACGAAACATGTTAATTTGTGTTTACAGATTTCTTTGGAACATGAAATCTTACTACACCCGAGATATTTCGGCCCCAATCTACTCAACACCGTGAAGCAAAAACTTTTCACTGAAGTTGAGGGTACCTGCACTGGCAAGTGAGTCTCACTAACATGGATAACAGTAATCTGCTTGCATTTATGTTCACTGTTCTGTTAACTATCACTGATATTATCTTTTTCTTTTAAAACTGTTTTCTAGGTATGGCTTTGTCATCGCAGTCACCACTATTGACAACATCGGGGCAGGTGTAATCCAGCCAGGCAGGGGTTTTGTCCTCTATCCAGTCAAATACAAGGCAATTGTGTTCCGCCCGTTTAAAGGAGAAGTGGTGGACGCTGTAGTGACTCAGGTTAACAAGGTGAGAATCAGTACTGTCCAGGGTTACCAGTCACTTCATAGTTTTACAACTGGAGCATGTTTTCTTTTTTGTGGACACCGCAGTTGAGCTTCATTACTTTGATACTTGTAATGCCCGACAACATTTTTAAATGTCCCCTTTAAAGTACAGCATTTCAAGTTTAGCGGTTCTGACTCTGCAATATGTATGCCTGTCAAAATGACCACACAGTCATGGGATTACTGTTTTTTTAGCAGCCTGTCAGTGGGTTTATGTGGATAACAATACTCTGTTATTTACTTGACTATAACAATACGAATAAGAAATTACCACATAAACATCAACCTTATTCTAATTAAGGTCATAACTGAAGTGAGTAATAATCACATTAAGACATGTGCCAATCATAATTGCATTATTAATCCATTTTTAAACCAGAATTGAAACATAATGTTTTGTTGGTGTTTTCACTACATTTTGTCCTCTAGATTCATTTTTTATTAATACACATTCCCACAAAATGTGAGGGACCTCTCATTAGTCAAACTATGCTTTTTAACCTTGATTATGAAATTAACATTCTTGAAGCAGCTCATGTGAACGCCATGTAAACGTAAACAATAATTTAATTATTGACCTTAATCTAAATAAGACAATATTAAGATGTTTACATGAGCTGCTTTTAAAATATTTATATTATATTCCCTGTTTACATGGTAAAGTTTGATTCATGGCACGTCCCTCGCATCTCCTCTTACAGAAACACGCAGATAAAAGAAAACTACTGAACATTCGAATGCCTTTTGAGCAATGGCTTGAATGTCCAGGAGCTTTAGTTATAGTTGCGCTCTTTCCCACTTTTCCATCTTTTCCAGTTTTGCTGTCCATGTAAATAGACTGAGGGACAACAACACCGATTTTATTCAAATTGAGTCAATAGTCTGAATAATAAATTACCATGTAAACAGTGACCCTTGTCCAAACATGGTCATAACTTACAAGAGCAATAAATGCATTAAGGTGTGGAGTATTATGATCATATTTTCATCGTTGTAGATGTGTAAACATCTTAACTACAATATAATATGAAAATGAAAGCTAGATGACTATGCTCTTGAACATGTTAACCTGGAATATGAAATTACTGTTCTCAGACCAATTCATGTAAACACCATAATCGGAATATTGTTTCATTGAGAACAAGGTCAGTAATTAGATTATTGCTGTCCATGTGAAGATAGTCCATGATCCTTGATGATCATGATTTATCCATGGATTTTCATTAACCTGGAAAATAAACATTTGGGTGAATCTAATGTAGTTGTCATATTTTACACTAACTGTGCATAATTCAAATTCAAATTTTCTTTACATCTTTGTTTTTTGCAGGTTGGACTGTTCACAGAAATAGGTCCCATGTCTTGTTTCATCTCTCGTCATGTGAGTCAGACTAACATTTTAAAGCACAAATGTTTACATTGATATAAACTCTAGTTCTTAATGTACAGCAATTATGACATATTTCATGAAAAAAAAATCTTTTTACAGTCCATCCCTTCAGAAATGGAATTTGACCCAAATTCTAATCCACCTTGCTATAAGACAGTTGATGAGGTATGAATATTAATCATTCATTACTTTCTCTAATTTCTTTCCATTAAAAGAATGTGTACATTTTTTTTTTAAATTTTTGTTTAAAAAAAAAATCTTGCTCTCTTTTTTTTGTTCTCTTGGGTGGCATTTTAAAGATGTTCTCTTATTTCATTTCAAAGGACATTGTCATCCAGCAAGATGATGAGATCCGGCTGAAGATTGTGGGGACAAGGGTGGACAAGAATGACATTGTAAGTGCATTTGCAAGTGCATTACTTAGAGGATTTTGTTACATGCACAAAAAAGTTAGTAAATAAAAAAAACTGTCTTTCAGCGATATACATAATACTATTATACCATTATGTCATTATTAAACTACAATACTATACTAGTATATGTAATTCTTCTGAAAATTTAAAAAAATAATCTTTCCCTTTTTAGTTTGCCATTGGATCTCTCATGGATGATTATCTGGGTGAGTATTCAAATTAAACCACAATATATTTTCATGCAGGTGGTTGGTCTACTTTTTAAACATGAACTGATAAAACACCTTGTAAAATCCAGTTATTCTCCACGAGCAACACCTGGTTCACAGTTTGCCAGGACATTCTTTATAATGCTATAATTTGGTTATAGAAACTGCAAAGGTGCATTGTATGGTATTAGTGTAACGTTTATGATAAATGTATATTTTTGCTCTGTGAGTGGTTGTGTTGAACTTACACTTCTCTTTATTTTCAGGTCTTGTGAGCTGATTGGTGGAGCTCATGCATGTACGTGCTGTACAGCCTGCACTTGCTGATTTCTTTTTTTTTTTTTTATTTTTTATATATTTTTTGTCCATATGTAACATTTTTGAAGCCCAAATAAATGTTACAGTCAAGGTAGAAGAGTATATTGTAAAGAAGTAGACAACATTAAGTTTCTTTTTTGTATAATTCCAAATTTCACCCATTTTTGTTGTTTTTTTTTTTTGTTGTTGTTTTTTTGTGTGTGGTCCAATAAAATATTGTATATGTTTTTAAATCTCTCTGCCATTGTCTGAATGTAAATGTAAATACCTCATCATAGCATCTGTCTGCTACAAATGACAGAAGTTCCAGTTGAAATTTACACATTTTAAAATGTAACAAAGCTTCACGTCGATGCTGCAAACCCCTGACAATAGGGGCAAATGTGAACGCGGAATTGTCAAGGGCGCGCACGTCATGTAGCCGTTATTACGTCAGTGAGGCGCGCCGTCGTTCTTCCTTTCTCTCGTCCTGAAGATGGCGGCAGGGGTGAGTAAGATGGAGAGACAGCCAGCCATAGGGCTTTCTTCACACTTTGTTATCTCAATCCACCTTAAATCAGCGCCATCTGCACTCTATATTGCTCGATTATTACACAAGTAACACCCACGTAGGGTTTGGTGGCTGTTAGAGTGCTTATTTACGGAGAAATATGTATAGTGTTGGGACGCTTTCTGTTCTGGATGTGATGTTGCTAACCCAGGGCTGTGCCACGTTACCTTAACTGAGACCATCAAATGGTTTTTCCCTAAATGTCCTTAGGTTTTTGCCTGATTCGAGGAGCGAAGTCTAATTTGGTTATCCAGTCTGGTATACATCTGAGGTGATATTGGGCTCTGATATTCTAGCTTTATTGACAGATGTGATGGTTAATGTAATGATTTAAACGCACCGATAAAACAAATGAATGTAACCCATTCATATATTATTCATGGTGAATGAAAGTAGACGAGCCTGCGTTGGCCTAATCGTATCACATTTCAGTATGCTAACGTTTTCCAGGTTCAGTTTTTTTCTGTTTGCACAGTCATCTTTAAATGGTCTGGCATCATGACTGGATGGCTTTGTTCATTTGTGAACATCCTTAAGAATCAGAATGGCCTATTGGCTGCTTTTGTTGATAAATCTTCTAGTTTTATCCAATTTCAGGGATCACATAATCATACTTAATGTCAGTTTTAGACCAGAGAAAAGGCTTTAGTATAGCACAGCCATTGCTTTGAGGGCACTCTGACCAAACCAGCCCTGGGATGGAAATAATGATAGTAAAATCAAGGCCTAGAGGAAGTTTGTGGTTTGCTTTCGATTTTAAGTGGTTTAAGTTTTGTCTGCTATTCCTTTCAGACTCTGTTCACATACCCAGAGAACTGGCGGGCCTTCAAGGCCCAGATCGCTGCCCAGTACAGTGGTGCCCGCCTTAAAGTCGCCAGCAACCCCCCTGCCTTCACCTTCGGGCAGACGAACCGCAGTCCATCCTTCCTCAGCAACTTCCCTCTGGGCAAGGTGAGTACAGCTCATTTATGGGGACCCTTGTGACATGGAAACGGTCAGATGATCAACTGCCGTCGTTAATGAAATGTCATGAATCAGTTGTAAGGTGTCATTGAGAAATGGAGTTTTAATCATCTTGAGTGCGCTGTTTAAGTCTGGTCTTGTTGCTGTATTTTTTTTTCTTTATTAATAAAATTCAAAATTTGTTAGATCTCGTTCATTTTTTTGGTAATTTTAATTTTTCCATTGTTTAAAGGTACCTGCCTACCAGGGAGACGACGGCTTCTGTCTGTTTGAGAGTAATGCCATTGCTCATTACTGTAAGTGTTAAACTGCTCACTCACTCAGTGGTCACTTTATAATCAAATTAGACCCTGTATAGTATCAGTGTAAACAGAATACAACTATACATATACTATAAATACAACTAGAGCTATGTGGTGATTTTTCTTTTTTTTTTTTTTTTCTCTTATTTTCACTTATTTTGTTTACATTTAATCTCAATTGAAAAGTCCATTCTATAAATCTTTTCTCCACAAGGTGCAGAAAAGCTGTGAAATAAAATGCCTGGCAGGATAGCAGATTACTTGATCTTAAAAAAGCGTTTCCCTTGCCACCGACAGTGAGCAATGATGCCCTGCGGGGTGCCACTCCTCAGGCTGCTGCCCAGGTGCTGCAGTGGGTGAGCTTCGCCGACTCGGAGATCATCCCTCCAGCCAGCGCCTGGGTCTTCCCCACTCTGGGAATCATGCAGTTCAACAAGCAGGTATGCAGTTCATCATTTTCTAGTGACACTGAAGTGACATTTGGTGACCGTGATGGAAAGTAATCGACCAGAGTACAACATCTGTATATGACTAGATTTCAAGTAAAATGACAGTGCTCTTTTGCGTTTGTGATCTGTCAAGGCAACAGAGCAGGCTAAAGAGGATGTGAAGAAGATCCTTACAGTGCTGAACCAACACCTGAACACCCGCACTTTCCTTGTTGGGGAGAGGGTCAGCCTCGCTGACATTACTGTGGTCTGCTCCATGCTCTGGCTCTACAAACAGGTTTGACATTCACACAAACAGCCACACACAGAATATTCTTGACATTTGTTCCAGCAGTCACTGAATCTGTGATGATATTTCAGCCACATTGCCCTCCAGAAGGTGCTTACATCTCTCCATTGTTTGTAGGTCTTGGAGCCTTCCTTCCGTCAGCCTTATCCCAACGTTACCCGCTGGTTTGTCACCTGTGTAAACCAGCCTCAGTTCAAGGCTGTTCTTGGAGAAGTCAAGTTGTGCGAGAAGATGGCCCAGTTTGATGGTGAGTCACGAGCAAAGATTATTTTTTAAAAATGGCCTAATAGAAGATATATTTTGAAAAAATTTTTTAACATGTTGCTGTACTTATCTGGCTCTTTTGCTATCATTTAATTCTGCATGCCCCCAAAACATTTTTTTTTTGTGTGTGTGTGTGTTTTTTTTTTCTTCCCTCTTCACTTTTGGATTTTTTTTTTTTTTTTTTTGCCTGGCAAAGTTAATGGCTCCATTGATGTCATTGGAACTTCAAATAGACACCATGTTTTTGTTGTCTTCTTTTAGCCAAGAAGTTTGCTGAGATGCAGCCCAAGAAAGAAACTCCTGCCAAGAAAGAGAAGGCTGGGAAAGAGTCAGCCAAGCCCCAGGAGAAGAAGGAAAAGAAAAAGGAAGAGAAGAAACCTGATCCAGATGAAGAAATGGATGACTGTGATGCTGTTTTGGCTGCAGAGCCCAAAGCCAAGGACCCCTTTGCACACCTGCCAAAAAGGTAAAGATCTTTTCTTTTTGGTATGCAAGGTCCCAGTTCCACCTCATTTTATGTGTAGGCCGGTTTGAACCAGTATGGCAGAGATGATCCATGTTATGCAAGTTGTAACTGCAGCTGATCACTTTTCAAGACTGTGTTGGGTGGGAACAGCTTTGGACACTGAGTTAAAAACTCCCCTGTTCGCATCATAGGAAAAAAATGATCCCCTGTCATTGGGCAAGGCAGTGTCCAGTCATGGCACCGAGTCTTAATCTGACAGGGGAAGAGAAACCTAAGACATATTCATCCCAGTCATCTCTGAATCAGTGAGTAAAAGGCTGGTTCATGCTGTGGCTACAACTCAAATCTTAAGAGCACCCTTGGCCTTAAGGAGAGATTACTCTGAGAGTAAAGATGGACTAGTTTTATTACTTGTAAATACTCTAGTTGAGCCTGTTCCTCCTTCGAAGCTAGAATTTACGCTCCATGTGGTCCTGCAGAGCCCTATGTTTTTGAAAGGCAGCAAACTGTTCATCTTGTATTATTGAAACCGAGATCTTGATGTAGGGAAGTAAAGAAACTGATGTGTAAGGATCAAGATTATATTTTTATTGTGTTCATTGAACTGTTTTGCAGAATTCCTTTTTCAGCACTTTCATCATCTGTACTTTTCATTGACCAAGAATGTGTTTTATTTTTGAAGCACATTTGTCTTTGATGAATTCAAGAGGAAGTACTCCAACGAGGACACTTTGACAGTAGCCATTCCTCACTTCTGGGAGCACTTTGACCGTGAGGGCTACTCGGTCTGGTATGGTCAGTACAAATACCCAGAGGAGCTCACACTTACCTTCAAGAGCTGCAACCTGATCACAGGCGAGTATCAACACCAGCACCTTGACCAAAAAGAATGACACTTATGTGTAAATGCATTGTGTGAAAAAACGTCCTTGTTCTGACATAAAACTTGGTTCCTCTGACATGGTTTTCTTCCATTTGTTGAGATCAGTTCCTGTGGTGGTTCAATGTCGCGCTGCTTTTAGGAAACTGTTTAGAAATAAGCCCTAGAGGAGTCACAACTCAGGATAAGTAAAAGAAGCCAGATGATTCTAAAGCCAATAATTTCCAAATAATCAGAAAAACATTCTCACATCTGACAGCAGTTTTCCTGGGTCTCAGTTGGTGGAAAGTGTACTTTGTTTTGTATTTAAAAAACAGAAAGCCCACAAGGATATGGAGGGGTGTAACATACGGCCACTGTGATGTGATTTTGGTTCAAGACTGCTGTTTTGAAACCTTTAGTTTGGTTTTTCAGAGTGTTTTTTTTTTTATTTATTTAACAGCTTATCCTTTTGCAGAAACACTCACTGCTCCATCTTGGACATGAGAGATAATGAAGATTTAAAGCACTGGGGCATTGGCTTTTTAAAAGAATACATGTGACTTAACAGATGAATAAGACTTTGAAATTTCACAACCTAGTTGTTAAAATATAGTATGCAGCATGGTCAACGTTAGGACGGCACAATGTATCTATTTTAATATGTACTGATATTTTTTCGAACCATTTAATTGACAACACTGTTTATTGTATACTGGGGGGGGGGGGCTACATGAGATGACCTGATTCTCCTGTACAACCATAACAACTGTATTTGCATAATTTCTCAGAACGGTAACTAGCGCCACATTAAAAAGATTAAGAATGGCAGGTCTCGCCTGGATTGACACTTTTCTTCTCTCACCTCTGGAGTGCAGCTTCCACTTTGTGTGGGCACAGCCAAAATGGTTAATTAAGAGACAAGCTTTTGCAGTAAAATCTTGTAGATTAGGAGGTCTGATTTTCTTTCCTTTCTTTTCTTTTTTGAATCTACATCACTTTCAAAAGCACCAACTGTGAGAGCAACTGTTTAACTGTGTTCAGGTGAAGGCAGACTGTCAAGAGCAACAAGTCTGAATATAATTAGAACACATGTCCCCTGTCATTGGGCAAGGCGATGTCCTATCATGGCATTAAGTCTTAATCTGAGAGGGGAAGATGATCTCAAGACCATATTCATCCCAGTCATCTCTGTTTTAGTGAGTTAAAAGGCTGGTTCATGCTGTGGTTACATTAATTTACAGTTTGTGTTTGAAAATGGTGTTAGTAAAACACTATTGCTTCTTTGTTTTTCCTTGGCCCTTCTGAATAGGTATGAATATAGGTGATTTGCATCATCAACAAAGTTTATACATTTTCTTAGAAAGTCAAGTCCCTTAAACATTTGTTGCATTGGTCCTATTGTGAATCAGTTTAGTGCAAGATTGGCTTTTTTTTTTTCTTCTTCTTTCTGTTGTGGTTTGGATTTGCGTCTCTGAAACCCTTCACTGGTTTCCACAGGTATGTTCCAGCGCCTGGACAAACTGAGAAAGAATGCCTTTGCCAGTGTTATCTTGTTTGGTACCAACAATGACAGCAGTATCTCTGGGATCTGGATCTTCAGAGGGCAGGATCTGGCCTTCACTGTAAGTTCATGAGAGAACAAACACTCGGTGTCCTGTTTCAGTGACCTCTCAAGCCTCAAACATTCACTGGGTGTTTTTTGGTGTATTGAGGTAGACATCCCTCATGTAGTGAGCACGTTCAGCATTGAAAAAACACCACGTTAGGCTAGTTTGTATTGTCACTGTTGATGGAACACGCCTAAGAAGGTACTTGAATAAAAAAGGAAATTTGATCACACTTGTCCTACTAAGCACACACTTGAAAAACTATTTTTCAGGGAATGTAATGGTTAAAGGCATCACAGGTTAACTTAAAATGTATTCTATGTAATTTTACTTGATGTAAAAGATCTGTCCATCTGATTTTGTACAGGGAGTAGTAAATACTTGATGTTCTTAAAGGTCCTGTGTAGGGAAGGTGTTGACCATATGTCCTCTGGAGTAATGTCCCCTGTCATTGGGCAAGGCAGTGTCCAATCATGGCACCGAGTCTTAATCTGACAGGGGAAGAGAAACCTAAGACCATATTCATCCCAGTCACCTCTGATTCAGTGAGTAAAAGGCTGGTTCATGCTGTGGCCACAAATGCAAGTCTGCTGTTGCCTCTGTGGTGTTCAGAGAGCCCAGAAGGTACGGGTGGAGTTGGATGTATGGCTATGATCAGTGTTCTGAAGTTAAATATCTAAACTTCATAACATTTCCTCAATGCTATTATTTAGACAGAAAGTGTGTCTAAGTGTGCAGCCAGCTGGTGCTGAGGTTTGAGGTTGGAAAAGAAAATGGTGGCAGATGGGCTTTCTGTGGCCTCTTCCGCAGTATTATGCCTTAGGCATTTAACTACAAGTGTTTTAAGATGTAGGGTGTGGCTTACCTTGTCTACACGTGAATGTAAACCATGTGGTAGCTCAGACACTCCCAGCTGGATGGGAATGTGTAAATCTGGCAGCAGTGTGATTTATGTTCACTTCATATATTCTAGAGTTTATTCACTCTCATTCAATGTTTCTTGTCATTCCCCTCTTAGCTGTCTGAAGACTGGCAGATTGACTATGAATCATATGACTGGCGCAAGTTGAATCCAGAAAGTGAGGAGTGCAAGACCATGGTAAAGGAGTACTTTGCCTGGGAAGGGGAATTCAAGCACGTGGGTAAAGCCTTCAACCAGGGCAAGATCTTCAAGTGAGAGGACACCGATACAGTCGAACTAAAGCACTCATTGCTCCTCCTCCCAGCAATCAAAACTATGGACTCTCAGCCACATGTGCTTAACTTTGCTGCAAAAATGACTTGGAATGAGTGCTTTGAAGACAAATAATTTTTGTCTCTGTGGATCCCAAAGTGGTTTTCTGTTTTGAACTGAAAAATAAAGCATTTCTCTCAATGCCATGCAGGGGATTTGATTTATTTGGTGTTTTTTCTTTTTGAAAGTTTGGCGTCATGAACATGCATTTTAATTCCCAGGCAGAAGTGCATGCTAAAGGTTAACATTTTGGTAATTTAGTCAAGAAGATTTGGGTAGTAATGTGACTTGAGTTTAAAATTATTATTTTTTTCTACTTTCAGTATTTATGGCTGTTGTGTTTGGTATCATGTCATCATCGTTCAAAAAAGTTAAATTACACGTTAGTTTTCAGCTCACTGTAAATGTCACTGGAGAAGGTTTTAAGCTCCAAGGTTGATGTTGCAAACAAGTGCATTGTATTCATCACTAGTCGATATTTTGATTAGATATCTTCAAATGGACCTTGTGAGTTTCGGGCGGTTGATGCAGTATTCTGCATTGCCAGCAGAGGGCAGAAGGAGACTGGAACATTGGGAATTTGTTCAGAACATTGGAATGTGTCGAATGGTGCACATTTAACAGAAAATGAGGGGGTTGATCTCTGCTTTGCTCAGAATGTTTTTTACTTTCAGCTATAGGCTTTTTTTTTTTTTTTTTTTTTTTTAAATGAGTTTTGAACAAATATCAGGGACTCCTTGTATCTTCAGTTAAAGGTCATTGGCTCAAAACAGCAGAGCTTCCCCCATTAACGTATTAAGAGGTTTTTAACAAAAATCTGGAAGCACAGATTTTAAACAATTTTTTAAATATAAATTTAAATCCTTTTTATAATTGCGTGCATAAAAAGTGGTGACTGGAAGAGGGCACACTTTCAGAGATTGCAGTTGTGTTAATTTATGATTTTACAGGTATTCATTCATATATTTGAGGAGCAGTTATGAAATCGTGACCCCACCCTACTCAAAAGCTGGAATGATCTGTTTCAAAACCAACTGCATGTTGGAATAACTTAAGAGGAAGAATAGATTTCTCCTCAAAGTAACAGGTTATGCTCATTCTATTTTTAATTACTGATTCAGTCTACTCGACAGGCTGAATGCTTCAAATAAAGCTGAAACTTATTTTTTACAAGGATTTGTGCTGTATATGACATTCAGCGTTGTCTCTGTGGACAAACCACTTGGTTTCATTGGACACACCCAACAAACCATATGAAAGTTTGTTTGTTGAGCACTTTTGACCATTTGCTGTAAACAGCTCCCACACCTGGTGCCTGATGTCCTGTTATTCGGTGTGCTTCATTGTCTGCCACACATGACTTCAGGTGAAATGGATCACCTGGACCTGCCTATGAAGTCAGTTCAGACTGTTTTGGATTCTCATAATCTTTCATTGTGACAGTTGAGAAATGTTGAGTAATGCAAACAACTTCAGTGGCTGAGATAAATTCTAAGGTTTAGCAGCTCTTGGGTGTGCCTGTGGGCTTTCTGTCTGATTAACACACACTCACGAGAGAGAAGTCTCATCCCATACTGAGTCAGATGTGTCATTTTTTCCTAGTTAGCGTGAGTCAGGATCATTTTGGCACAACCATCTCCTGTCATAGTGTTGAATGAGGGAAGCCATTTTAGTTTGTTCTGTGGTCTCATGGAAATCAGAAAATGGAAATGTTCCCACAACAGTCAAACGCCCGAGTCCTTGAACACATGACTCACCCATCCTGTGGATCACGGTGGAAAGAGGGTTGTAACTTGAGCAAATAACTTCGACTTCACCCTCAGCATTGCAACAGTTATAACACTGCTGTTCGGTAACCCTTCGACTGCTGAAGGAACCTTTCAAATGGTTTTTCATCTTAAGATTTAACTCCACCAAGTCCAGCGTTGAATTCAATCCAAAATGAAATTTCAATTTTCTTTCTTTATTTACTTTTCTATGGAACGCTCCTGTTCTATCTAAAGTTCTGGTTCTTGTTTGTAATTAGGAACTGAAGAGTTAAGAGGATAAACTAAAGCAAGAAACAAGAACAATAAGCAGTTCTTTGCCAACAGCAACATTTTCTCTTCCAGTTCTGCAAACCCTTTTCCCCTAGTCTTTATTTCTTTCTTGGCCAGGCACTCACTACATTTTCCTCTCCCGATCCTTTCTTTATGGACATTTTTTTGTACGTCCTTCCACGAGGAGGTGGGGTTCTTGAAAGTGGTCGCAGCAGCGAGGAGGGTTGAACACAGAGGGACTGTATTGTTTCACCACATAAGGCCCATGAGTCGCTGTCAGCTCTCAGTAGGGGCGTTAGGCATGGCACGCATGTGCTGAGCATCTGGTGGTGCAATACACACATCTGGAAAAGAGTGAGGAAGCTGATGTAGGGCTTGGAACAGTGAGATGAAGGAAAAAAACGAGGTGTCAAGACTTTGAAAAAAAAAAAAAACTCCTCAATATGCTGCAATCATACAAACACAACAAGTTCCTCTTCTTTGGGTTTATAATTTTTGTGACGATGAAATTAAAGAGGCAAGATTACAGTAGTATGTTCATAAAATTCTGACATTTTCTTCTACTTTAGGCATGGCTGCAGCTTGGGCGTGAATGAAGACCTGCCACCTTCTTTGTTGCCTTTTTTTTTTTCAAAATCCAGTTTAATAGAATATATGCATGCAATAGTGCTGAAGAGATAAGATAGGAGGTTGACCAGCCAGATAAATTGTTGTTAAATGACATAAAATGACTATAGATGCGCCATGTACGTTACAAACAACCTTTTCTATCTGTTGAATATTAATATTAACTGTATATGCCTGAAGACATGTTACCTGAAAATGTATCAGCACAGTTGGGATCAGTTTGATTGTCTCAACAAACATGCAGTTTGTTAGACTGTTTGCAAGTATTTTCCAAGTTCCTGTCACTCTCCAAAGTCCCTCATAAGAGTTCAAAACCTTAGCATACGTTACATAAATTCTGCACTGAATGCAGGAAGGAACAAATGGGAGGTGTTTTGCAAATGTATTAGAAACTGCAAATTCCCATCGGAATGACTGGACCTGCGTATGTATGCAGAACGGTGTGAAAACGAGGCTCAATGGGCAGTAAGAGAAAATGTCAATGTCATGAGTGGGATGGAGGGATGGTTTTAGGCTGACGGAGGCAACACTAAGCAAACAGCCACACATATAGCCCCACCCTCTGGCTGTTACTGCCTTTCCCTTGAGCTCACGGGAAACCCCAAGCTTGAAGTCTATACTAACACAGGCGTGGAATCCTACCAAACATGGATCCTTATAGTTAACATCTGATGGCTACTTCACCATGTGCAGTATGTGTTGCTGCAGCCATGGACATGAATGCCAAAGTACAACTAAAGAAAAAGAAACATGTGACACAGAGGAATTATGAAACATTAACATACATGTCTAAGTGTAATATGTTCTGTTGCGTTACTGGAGAAGAATGACCTGGGGCATATCTTCCCATAAGCGTATTTAAAGGGTGTGAGCTGCACATTTTTCTCTGTCACAGAAACAGCAAAGTAATTTAGAACTGGAATGGAATGAAGGAGGTCAAAGGTGAGTCTTCTGAGGGGAAATAACTGGAGAAGGCTGGGGGAGCTGAGATGGTGTAACAACAATAGCAATAATATCAAGCAGATACGGGTGAAAGTAGTATCCGTCAGTTGAAGCAGTAATCATTAAAAATGAGTTTTAGATACACTAGTCATTCACTGGTGAACTTGCATTGTCCTGCAACAGGGACAATGAGAAAAAGAGGGTAGGGGAAAGTGCGTGACATGTGGAAAGAGAGGAGTATGAACACAGAGGGAAAACAGACAGCCCCTGCATTTCTGGGCATGGAACCCCAGAGCTGCATGTGGCTCATGTTACAGTATTAGAATCCTGAGGTGGGGCATGTTGTCAAAGTAAAGCAAGACTATAGCTATGATGACTACCAAGAGCAGAAATATTGAATATTTAGCTTTAAAAAATGTATAAAGATTTATATTAACATACTTTGTATCCACTGTGCAGTTAAAAAAAAAAAAATAAATAAGAGAGATACCAGGCTTTTTCCACAGTTGCTGTTTGGGCGTGTACTAAGCCTTCACTTCTGACATGGCTCTAGGCAGTCCTTTATCTTCTCGTAAAACCAACTGTTACACAGAGGTCTACAGTGCAAAAGTCTCAAGCACTCCAAGTCTTGTTGTTACAACAAAGTTTTAATGACCGTATTTATTTTTCAGTTCCTGTATTAAGATTCAAACTGAAATTGCAATGATAATATTAGAGACAGACTGATTGGTTAGCCAGTTAATGGATCGCCTGATTATTGGCCATTTTTTAATAATATGCATTGGCCATGGAAAACCCTTACTGGTTGCCCTCAAGATTATATGTTCTTGAAATAAAACCCCACAATATTCAGGAAAAAAATGATCACAGCAAAAATCAGTATTCAATGTGACCTTCCTCATGAAAAAAAGCAGATTTAACTCTTTTTGTGGAGTCTGTCATGTACAGATGTTTGCAGTG
This sequence comes from Hirundichthys speculiger, assembly GCA_018398805.1. NCBI lineage: Eukaryota > Metazoa > Chordata > Actinopteri > Beloniformes > Exocoetidae > Hirundichthys > Hirundichthys speculiger. The sequence continues at coordinate 571,206 of JAGFBZ010000571.1, forward strand.
ATATTAATTAGGATGTGTTCTAGTTCGTCAAGATAATGTAAACTGTGTATGTCTACAAAAAGTGTATAGAAAGGAATGTTTGTAGAGGTGTTTGTTCGCTGTCACCTTGTCATAACTCTGTACAAGTCGATTACCGGTGTTGCATAAAACTGCTGTAAATCAGATATGTTGACAATGGTTTGCACATACTGGTAATCAATTTGTACAGACCAAACAGAGATACTTGTACCAACATATAATGACAATCATACTAGTTTGAGCACTTTATTTTGCTATTTTGCTGCTAACACATATTCCATTCTGCTCCAAAACTGCTCTGATTCACATCATTTTGGTCATTAACAAAGTTTACACTCTTTACCTGGTACATTCCTGGAATTATTTTAACTCCAAGAATGTTCCTTAAAAACTAAAACAACAAGACGAGGTGCCTGAGACCTCTTTATTTTATATTTTCTGTCTACATTTGTGATATGGCAATATGATTAATGTTCTGTTAAGAAAGATGTCATTCAGATCTGGATGAGTATTCTGAATGTCACTATTTAGCTCAACCTGGCTTCATGTATTGACTTGCTGGTGGTTGACATCTCACCCGAAGAAAGAACTGCAGTGTTGGGACATTTTTAGCTATGACAGGAATGTGCCGTTGAGAAATGTACCTGCGTGTGTTGAAGCAAGCGGAAGGGAGGCGACAGGGCTGTTCCAAACTATTTTGATCAATAGATCAGGCCAGTCATTGATTATAAAGAAAAACAGTAGAATTCATGCTTATCTGAAAATGGCAAATTGTTGCTTCTCTTTCTGATGTTTCTGACGTAAATAGAGCAACAGTCCTGTCAGTGTGTTTAGAATGATGGAATATTCATACACTATTTTACCAGACCAGGGTGGTTCAAGCTTTCCAGCAGTAATACACCTGATGTAAATTACTCTGACTGCACGATGTGGCAACAATGGCAAGATCTGACGGGTTAAAGGCATTCCAGTACAGAGTGTTGTGTGCTGACACAGGCTGTTCAGACTGAATTTGTGGAGCAAAAAAAAAAAGAAAAAAAAGAAAGAAAAAAGGAAATGCAGGGTGGATCATCTTCTCCACAAACAGTTACAAACTTTGTGTAACAAAGAAAAGCAGTGTTCCTTACTATATGCTTTGTGGCATGTGATATTTATCCATACACACGCACGGTATTGCTATGGAAACGTTCATGCCTCCTTGCTTATTATGTTGCCATAGAAGCCATCCCAGAATAGGCTTTTTTTTTTTTTTGGGTCCCTCCCTCATGTTTGTGACTCACCACTTGCAATGGAAACCATACTTCAGTCTGCCTCTGATTCCCCTTTTTTTCCCTCACATTCTTTTCTGTGGCTTTCTGAGTCATCAGCATGAGTTGGTGTGTACGCAGGACGCACACGTATGAGCACTTGCTGTGGGGCATTCCAAAAAGATAAGCAATGATGAGTTACTATGGTGATGGCAAACATCAGGCAGCGTGACCTGCGTGTTGTCAGATAGTGTATCTTGAGTACTACATGCTGCCACTAGCTGACTGGGATTTCTTGTAGCTGTAATCTCTTCATGGATACATTGTTCTCTGTGGTTACCTTAGGTCTACTTTGTTTTGAGCTGTCCCAGATTTTGTTCTTCTTACTTGGTGAGCTGTAGGAGTAGAGCCACGTCAGGAGAAAATTGCATATATGATAGTACATTTCATTCACTTATGGATGATGCATGCTGGAAATAAATTACAGTGATTTTTTTTTCATGACGTGCTGATCATGGGACATTATCAGTCTGGATTTAATTTCATGAACTGCTAATTTGACAGTAAGACAAAGAAAATTCAGTTATCAGTGCTAATCTAATTCATTTAAATTAGATTTTAGGCCTATGATAGACTGATGGCATGTCCGGGGTGTGTCCCACTTCCTTCCCAGTGTCAACCCCAGACCCTTTCGTATCTATAAAGAAGGAGAGGTGTGATACAGGAATGTATGCATAAATTCAACTGGATTCTGAAACAGCTTCAGATAACGGACGAGGCCAGAAATCTTTCAAGACATCAGTTACATTTTAAACCACCTTAGCCTTAAAGCTACACAAAGAGTTTTATTCCTGTTAAAACATCAGTTTCAATTTCATTTGAAGGAGCGTTTGATTACTTTATGAATGTGTTGTCTACAGGCACATTCACACTAGCCAAACTGTACCATGTGGTGCCTGGGATGATTGACCCTGCCTCCCAGTTCCCCTGCTGGTTTGCACTCACATTACTCCAGTTTCAGTCATGCTTTAGCACAATTACCGCTTGTACATACGTCATCACATTGTTACATTAAGTCCGTGTTTGTTTACTGGAAGTGTGCACAGTCTCAGAGAATGAGCACAAAGGAGAACAGCCCGGGAAATTTAAAGCTAATGCTACTGACTTCATGGCTTTTGAGTTTTTCTGTTCATATACGGCCCTTTCACGTGTTCGAATTCCTGGGTTACACCACTATGTTGTTACATGATTGTCATGAACAACTGCTGCATCTACCTATCATGTATTGCATACCCATACTCAGAGCACAGTAAACCTTTTGCAGCCATGCCAGAAACCAAGAATAATTCTGTGCTTGAGTATATAATAGAGCACTCAGACAAGTCAAATGAAGCAGACGTTAGGTGTGACTCATGCTGGGCACAGCAGGGATTGGCTAGTGTAAGTGCCCCTTTACTCTTATGGTCTCCCATCCCTACTGCCAGACAAAAACAGCCTAAGTAACTTTGGTCTCTTTTACAGGTCATCTCTCGGGCCAACTGACTATTGCTTTAAGCATGGTTTATGCTTTTGAATGTTAAAAATTACTTACGTCTGCTGTAGCGAGAACCTATACTGTAACCTCTGCAGTAACCTAGCGTAAACCTCTCCTGAAATGTTACGTGTCGGGTCGTTGTTGAGCGCAACAAATATAATTGGTCTTTCCTTCTATGTATTTCCTGCTACTACTTCATCATTGCCATTTTCAAGCTGGGTAGAAAGATAGATTGCTGCAATGTTGGATGCATTCATCAGCTCCAGCTCACATAAGATTTATTTTATGGTTATTCACGTGGCTCTAGCTCAACATTGCATGCGACATTGCAGCAGAAAACAACCTACACTGCCACCTAGCATTTGGTGATAGTAATTACAGATCAACACAAACAAGTGTAAAAGACAACAATGATGTACGTCCCAAAGAGTATGTAGGCCATGGGCGTAGTTGCTACTTAGAAATATAAATCATCCTTTATAGCACGATGTTACACATCAGCAACAATGAAGCTCACTCACAGAGCTATAGTGGATGTCATGGCAGAGGCAAATAAGACTGAAGAAAGTAAAACAGAAGATGAGTGTGAGAGTGAACGACCAAGAGACTAAACAAAAATAAATCTTAGGCTGAGTTCAAACTGTATGATAAGATTAATACAAGCCACACTGACAACCTGCAACTGGTAGATAATTCATTTGCTGCACGATTTAACATTTCTCAGATCCTGATATTATGGATAATAGTGACTCTAGATTTGATTAAACATGTAGGTCTTGGTGTATTGAGGAAACATTTTTTTTTGGGGGGGTGGGGTTAGAAACCAAGTGTTTCCACGTACTTCTGCTTTTTTTCTTTTGCCTTCTGCTGCTGTTTGGGTGTTGTTACCTGGTAATTTTCATCCATTTCTAATGACTAATATTCGTAACTTGTGAACACACGACTGCATTAGAAATAAATGAAGAACTGGCATTGTACTGGGAAGCTTGATGCCCAGGACGTTGACTCAAAATACCCAGATGTGTGACGTCAGTGAATACTATCAATAGGCCTTTCCTTTAAATTGTGAACATCTGAAAAAGGAAAAGTCAGTGACTTCCACTTGTTAAATTGAAGTAGCATATCATAGGCTTGTTTAAAACAGCAAGTGAGTAAAATCTATATTTTTATATTCAATGACAATGTCAAAAATACATTATAGTGTAACCTTCAGAGAATCATTTTCCCAATATGCAGCTCCCCTTGGCTTCACTGGACTTTAAAGATCTCCTTCTTAAGCTCTTCATTCCTCATGTTTGTTCACTCACACTACTCTTGTAGCATGATTTTCAACCTCGATAACCACACTTTCAGGTACAGGGGAAAAGACCTAAAATCTCTTTGTGCACATGCACCGAATAACAAACAGTAGACACGCATAGTTCCTTGTGAACACAGTGATACATATAGAAACAAATTTGAGTGTCTTACATATATTGGTAAGTAGTGTAATCTTTAGTGTAATGAAATATTTTACAGAGCAACACACTCTACAAGGTAAATGAGAGGCTTCGTGAAGAACAGATGAAACATCAACAGATTGTAAAATGAGTTATTTACTATAAACACCGGAGCACCAAGCTTCAAACACATTACCAATAAATCCAGTTTCAATTAACTGGCATAAGCAACTGTGATTAGACTTCACTTTTCCCAGAACTGAACATGATGATGTTTTATTTCATATGGAGCCGAGAATAGCCGCTACCATGGTGGTGACAAATGGGGATAAGAAAAAAAAAATTTGGATAAGACAAATGATTGTTATTATCAAGTTTCTAGATCAAGTTATAGCTGTAAAGTATGTAGTTTAGTATTACGGTGGAGAAAAAAAAAGTATGAAGCTGTGCACTTTTATTTAGTAAACGCTACTGCCTGAGTAAGTTGTACCATAAACCCACCAACAAATATGAAGGCAATCTTTTGTTTGTAATGACAGTTTATGTGGAAAATTATTATGTGGTACAGGTGTGGAATCAGGTAAAAGCTAAAAAAAAAATTGATGTCTTTTGTTGATACTAAACAGTACGGAAATGAATATGGAAAAAAATGCTTTAACTTGAGTAGTTAAATTTGAAGTAGTTCTGTCATTTCATAAAACTGTTATTGCATTGGAGCTGAAAGCAAAAAGCATAGCTCATGATGATAATCACACTCAGCCTGAGGGAAAGCAACAACAAAGAGCATTTTATCTATAAATGCAGTTTCTTTTTACACAGTTCTTGATTTTAACCTTTTCCTTTCTTACTTGTATGTGGTTTGTCCTCATGGGGCACCACACAGTACACCACGCAGTACACCACGCAGTAAACCACACAGTACACCACGCAGTAAACCACACAGTACACCACGCAGTACACCACGCAGTAAACCACACAGTACAACCACGCAGTACACCACGCAGTAAACCACACAGTACACCACGCTGACACCACACAGTACACAGACAGTACACCACGCAGTAAACCACGCAGTACACCACACAGTACACCAGACAGTACACCACACAGTACATCACACAGTACACCACACAGCACACCATGCAGTACACCACACAGCACACCATGCAGTACACCACACAGTACACCATGCAGTACATCACACAGCACACCATGCAGTACACCACACAGTACACCATGCAGTACATCATACACAGTACACCACACAGTACACCACACAGTACACCACACAATACAACAGAAATATACAACACGTACCAATTAAATCAACCATCAAAGAAGAAAAAAAGTCAAGAAACAAGGGATTACTAATTGTTCCGCTCATTTTTCAGCCTTTTTGACTCTTCTTTTTAGATTCTGACAATACCTCTTTGCAAGTTCTTTAAATGGCTATAGCTTCAGCATTGGTAGTCTAAACACTTGACACAATATTGACAGTGTGAAATTGTTGTTTGTTGTTTTTGTTTTCTAAAGGTAAATAAGCGTCAGAGAGCTCCTCTGTTCAATAATCTGGTTTGTGTATTTCTTATCTACTTTTGAAAATAACACCAGATAATTTTTCTTCTGGTTACTCAAATGAGAACTTTGTCTTGGATCGGTGACAGTGAACATTTCATTCAGTTTTTGTTACCAAGCTGGAGATGGACAGTTAGATACATTTCTAATTAAACCTTGATTATAAAGTTAATTTCTAAGTTGTCACCTGTAGCACACAATTAAAAAGAAAAAGCAAGAAAAAAAGAAAAAAAGAGCAGCAAACAATGAGTTTCCTTCTTAAAGGAATTTTGTAATAAACTCTTCAATTGGATTTCATGTTCTTCCAAATTATATCAGTGACTCATACAAATAGGCTGGGCACACTGCTTGCATTGTTGGAATTTGGAAGATAATTTTATTTGCGACATCTTCTCAGCATAACCTGAAAATTTCTTCTCCTTTGGCTGTATGTTAAACTTTATCATCTGTGTTCAAAACAATTTCCTGTACTTTTGGGTTGCAGACTGAGTTATGGCCAAACACACACATTTAAAACACTCTTTTGTATTTCTTTTAATCTGAAATACACAATCAAAGGTGCAACTCACACCCATTTGGCTGCTGAGCCCGTTTACCAAAACCCCAACTGTTGCTTAAGGAGATCAAATTAAAATGGTCGTTAGGTCCAGGTGCACGGCTAGTTTTCTTTGATCATCATATCACAAGTTACAGTTATGCTCAAGCCAGTGCCATGTGACTTCCTTATCCTGCTGGAGACATTAATCACACACTCATGCGGCTGCACTCGTGCAACCATACAGTCAACTGTCCGTGGCCATCTAATCCTTTGATTTTAGTCCTTTCTGCAGTCTGAGCTATTCTGTTTTCATTGTAGTCATGGGCTGTGACTCACGGTGTGTCTGAGCCAAGCTATTTGCACTGGTTCACACTGGCTGACACACCTAGGGCCAGGAAACACACCCATTCCCACATATCCTTGTTTTTAACCCCAAGCGACCTGCTACAAAGCGGAGAGAGGGCGAGGGGATTCAGTTTTGAAAAACACTAGAAAATTAATTGCATTTTCCTCATGTTTCATTTTATCCCCAGTGCACAGTCAGATACGGTCAGAAACTCCAGTTCTTGTGTTTATCTTCAGCCGCCTCTCCCCCACAACTCCTGCTGTGATCTGCTTTAGGTTTAATGCTGACCAGAATTCCGCACATCAGTGCAAGAACAAGGTCTTAAGGAAAGCTACATTTTTGGGGTCATTGTGAGGAAGAAGATGTTTACTGTTGGCCTGTTATGGGACCATAAACAGTCAGGGCCTGCTGAAAAGTTGTCGAGTGGCAAATAACTCAACAAGATTCCTGCTGTTTACATGCGAACACATCACAGGAGCTGTCTGTCCGGAAACAGCATTTGGTGTAATTTGAAACTTTTTCTTCAAAGGCAACTAGAGCCTCGCCTTAGTTTGAACTGGACTGAACAAACAGGTGCAGTAGCAGGACACTCAAGAGAACAATCTCTGGTTAAAACTTTCAATTCAGCCAAAAAGCGCCACTGTAGGTGGTCTCTGCTGTCAGCCTAATATATAATGTGCTAATATAATATATAATAGATAGATAGATAGATAGATACTTTATTCATCTCAAAGAGAAATTTGCAGTTCCAGCAGCTTGCGAGTACAAATAGTAAAAAAAAAGAGCAACAAGATAAGTAACTTAAAGCAATAAAATAAGTAACAAAATAGGAATAAGGTTAATAAAATAAAAAAATATAAAATGGCATTGCAAATGAAGGTGCAAAAAATATAATAATGCATTATTTATATTTGCTGGTTGATATCAAAACTTTGTGATTCCTATATTTGTATGTTTCATGTTAGGATCATGTCTGGATGCCTTTCAGTACAGTGATCCCTTGCCAATTCGCGCTTTACGTTCCGCGGTTTTAGTTATCCGCGGATTTTTCATAAATATATAATATAATAAAAAAAAACAAGAAAAAAATTGCGTAAACATCACAGGATGTTGTGCCATTCTCTCACAGCAAGAAAAGTTGTGAGCCAGCCTGGCCCCTTTAAGAAGGTAGCCTTATGGGTAATGGTGTGGCCTTATGGGTAATGGTGTGTGTGTGTCGTGGGACGGCAGAATGAAAACGGGGTTAGATGAAAAGTGGAGTGAGCATAAACAGCAGCCCAGCGTGTATAGATTTACATTCTCTGTTAACCGACAGGAGCCGAACAATACAACCTGTGTGATATTACAAGTTCCTGCAGTGCCAGAATAAAGTGCCCGTTCCATGCAGAGAAAACCAGACTTTTTCTTTTGTTGTTGTTAGCGTGTTAGCCGCTAATTACGAGTTAAAAATAGCACAATACCAGCGTTTGTTTACTATGGTTCAGAGACCAGAGGCTGTGAAGGTAACAGAAAGACCACAGTTGAGCCTTTGTCTTGTTTCGCTGCAGTGCCTCGCTACTTTTTTGTGGTTTTTAAACATATTTTAAACACATTATTTAGGCTTGGGGGGCTCTGGCTCCAGTTCGCGGATTTTGATTTTCGCGGAGGGGGGTACTGGTTCCCATTAACCGTGAAAAATAAGGGATCACTGTATTTATCATTTAAAATAGTGATGCACACCTTATTCAGAAGTATTTAGGATCTATATACATATATTTCATGTTTGCAATTATCCTTTTCTGCTTGACAAAACAAAATCTAAGCTGTCTTGATGCAGGGCGGTGTGATGTTGAAATATTTAAGTGTGTGCACACAGTTAAGCACGTATGTGCCACTCCCTATCCGTTCCTCACAAAGCAGCACAGTAAATTCCTGTTCACCTCTTCCTTCTGTGTTGTTTGCTTCTTTACCTTGGTGAACATGGGAGTAGGATGAGGGGGGAATGCAAACGGGCTGCCTCAAAGATGTGGGCAAGCACACGCGTATGGAGCAACACACAAGTGCACGCACATTTCTCATGATTTTTGTCTTTTGTCTTTGCAAAAAATAGGCAAAAAATCAGTTTTTTAGTTGGTATTAAATAAAAGTCCAGGGGGTCGGTGGAAAGGCTATGGACTTGCTTGAGTAATAGAAAACAAATATGATAATTTGATTGAGACGTTACAGCATCATCAAGGACAATATAGTTAGTGGTAAAAGCCTAGTAAAATATATCACATCATCAGCCGGTAGTAAAAAAGCAAATGTGAGCATGAAGAAGCATGCCTGCTGACAACACCTGAAAAACCGAATTGTTGGGAACTACATTCTTGTTACATTTTTTTTATTGAGATGAAATGTCATTTGTTGCTGACCTGATTATAGCCTCTATAACCTCAGGCTCAAATTTCTCAGGTTGTTGTTTTTTTATTTTTTCCACTGTTACCGGTAATCAGTTTATATATTTTGACTTCAATCCTTTTCTATGGATGATTGGGGCAAAATGAAAGAAAAACTGTTATATACTTTGTAAATTACTGAAATGACAGCAGGCTGGTTAAGAAGGTGGACCAAAGGCAGTAAGGACATTTTCCACTAAATAAAACCTTTCCGTGATACTATTATAAAACAATGCAACAGGCATATGTTATTCCCATCGACTATTACATAGATAAGTGTTACAACAGCTGCTGTCTATGAATAAAAATCAGAACTTACACGAGGTAAAGGAAGCTTTTTAAAACTTTCTGTTAAATGATAATCTCAAGGAACTATTGTATCTACAAATCAGAGCTATGTTGCAATAATTCCCTCTTCCACATACTTGTGTAGGTTTACCATGGCCAGGCGTAACCTTTTCCAACTGTGTGAGACTCCAGGGATTGTAGGACTCATGGTTGAACACAGCACAGAGAACCCAGATTAGCCAAACAAACCAGACTTACAGGATAAGCATTCTTGGGTACCATACTGGGTGCACATATCTAGTGTATGTCCACCCAGTACACAGAGTCTATAGTCTTGTTGTTTGATCAAAGTTTTAATGACACCCATATTTATTCTGGAGCGAAAAATGTTATTCCACCTAAGTAATAGTTTGGAGTCTCTACAAACAACTTGAGGTCTTTACATATGAACAAGAACTGTGAATTTCCTGTGTTTGTATCAGTAAATCACTGCTATATTGTCACAAGTCCATACAAGTAGACTACTGTTATCAAGCAAAGCTCTGTGTTTAGTAGGGCAGCTCATGTACAGAGGCTATAGTCCTCCTGCAGCAGTCACAGGTTCAGCTCCCGGCTTGTGACCCTTGGCTTTGTGTTCCCCTCTTTCTCTCTGACCCACTTTCCTGTGTCTCGCCACTGTAAATAAAGGCCACGAGAGCCACACAAAAAAGGAGGAGAGTTCATGGGCTCTGCTTCTTACACGTGCCAATTTTGCCAAAAATACACAAGTGCCGATCCAGATTTATTGAAGCAGAATACAGGAACTCTCCTCTATTTGCGTCGGTAGTCAACTCGTATGGACTAATGGCAAGATAGCAGGGATTGCACAGAGGTGCCTGAATAAATGGTGCTTTTTTACAATGTTGCACACTTACAAAGTTAAAATGACCTCAGTTTGTCTGTGAGAACCCTGTCCTCACTATCACTTAAGTGGAAGGAGTTGATGAGTCAGAAGCTTAAAATAATAATTAGCTGCATTGCCCCCTGTGCTAACATTTATTGTCATTTTGCTGCAAACACATATTCTGTTCAAACTCAAAACTGATTTAATTCCCATCATTTTGGTCCCTTATGAAAGTTTACACTGCTTACCACGTAATAATGGACCAAGGGCTGTTTAATCTCCGGAATGTTCCTTTAACTCTTTTCTAAGGTGACTGTCTCGTATGCATCTGCAATGATATTTATTAGGATTCGATTATTATTTAGGTTTAAGAGCGCCAGGTTCCTGTCTTGTCTTTTTGTATCTTAAAGAGGCTGGAAAAGAAATATGGTTGTCATTAAAACTTTGATAAAACAATAAGACTAAGTGTGCCTAAGACCTAAAATGTTGAGTTTTCTCAGTTTGGTCTTTTGTTAAACTAAAGACTCAAAACCTCTCATGTAAATAAACAGTTTGCTTTTAGTTTGGAAAAAAAAGGACTCATTCCTGAGTCATTTTGTTAATGATAACGTTCTGTCAGTTTGTGTGCAGCATTTTAAATACCATAATAATATGTTTATGTCACTGTCTATTAGATACTTAGTGGTGTGCACTTCAATGTAATGCTGACATCTGAACCTAAGAGGAAATCTAGTAGCATAAGAATCAACTTTGTGTACAACAGAGGAAAAAAAAAAATCACAAACTACTGCTAAATTATTGTTTATAAATGTAGTTACCACACTGTAAATGCACCTTTTCTTTCAAAGTAGAACTGACTCTTCATGTTGCATGTCTCTGCAGACTTCTGTGTGGAGCAGTGGGTGGTCCCCCTGCTGAGAACCACTCCCTCGCCCTGGTCCCCTTACTTACATTCTCCTCCCTCTTTAAACCAGGAGCCCTACCCAGATCCCTGTCCAACCACTCTTTTCAGCCCAGAGAAGCAGCCACACAGAAGAAGAAGGGAGGAAAAAAAGTTTAAAGCCAACTCAGAGCAGAGCAGGGAGGGGGAAAGGAGGGGGAGAAAACGCCCTGGAAATCTGGGTGATCGAGAAATAGGAAAGGAGTGACACACTTCTGACAGACTGCTAAGTTTTGGCAGGGTGAAAGTGCTCTCCTTGGGCTGAGGAGAAGGGAGAAGACACATTTTCAAGGATGCTCAAGCTGATGTGAGGCTTCTTGAGCGCAAAGATTGCGCACAGGTAAAGATGCAATTTTCTCTTTTCTGTCTCTTTTTTTTTTGAATATTCTGAATATTGCCAATTGTTCTTTGCTTCAGACTTAACCATTCTGGGGAAAAAAAGCTAATCAGATGTAAGCTGGCCAAAGTGTAAAGAACTAACTTGTAAAAGTGTCAGAGTTATCTCTCCAACATTCCTTTACCATATCAACAAGCACTTGTGAGTCTGTTTTAAGATTGGAGTGACTTTGTCCTACTTTTGTTTGTGTCTGTCTGCTGTGCTGTCATATGTGGTTTTTTTTTTCTTTTTTATCCAAAGAGAAGTTTTACTACTACAGTAAAAGTTCTGTACAGGCTTTGCTGTTGTTCTTCTCTGTATGTTTCTGTCTTGTGAGGTGGCACTATATTTCTGTGGAAATCACTATACAGTTATGTCGTTATTTAAAGTAGTGCATGGCATGAGAAGTGGGTGTGTACCCGGAGCCACATCAACATAGAGGACTTGACTGGAGTTGCGCACTTCAGTTCTGCTTTAACACTGGCTACCAAACTTGCATGAGAGCAGGGTGTTAATTATCCTGGAACAGATTTAAGTTCTTATCTATTTTTTAGAATAAGACATTAAAAAATAATCCCTATATCTTTGTAGTGATTAGACTTTTTTTTTTTTTTTACCAGGTAGATGTCTTCTATAAGCACATACAGCTATGGTGTTAGGGAAAGTATTTTTTTTTTCCCCCTTACAGAACTGGAATCTCATGGTTGATGTAGTATGAATAGAGGAGGCTAGGTAAAGATAAAAGAATCAGGCTAGGTAAAGAGAAAAGAATCAGGCTGTGTGAGCTGGTGTTGTGGATGATGTGTTTTTCTTATCTGTCCACCGCCCTTGGCTTAGACTTAGATGTTTAAAAAGTGAAGGTACTTCCCTACGAGAGCCTGCAGCAACAAGTTTGGGTGTGGATCCCTCTCCTTTACTACCCTCTACTTCTTTTTTCTCCCCTCCCTCCCTTTTTGCTTTGCTGTCTCCTCACAGAGGCACACCCTTTTACAGCTAGGAGGGAAAAAAAAAAGACATATACGCTGCAGACGGCTGTTGCATTGAGTCCCTGCTAGTATTTCCAAATGTCCTGACTGGATTTTAAGAGAGAGCAAACTGAGAAGTATTGATGTGAACTTTTCTCTTTCTGATCAAACGTGTGGTTTTACTGTTGGTTATATGGAACCCTGATTGTCTCATATATGGTAGCTGTCAATGAAAATGGCTTTTGTGAAACGTGGAAAATGTCTCAGAATGATTTGGAAATGACAAGAATAATTTTTTTGTAACAAAGATGTGCTGGTGTTTTCAGTTTGATTTACATAACAGAAAGAGGACTGTCATGCCTGCCTGGCTTTGAGACATGTATAACTTTTATGACGTACATTTTTAAAGTCTTTGGACAGAGTGATCTCTCTTTCTCTTGGGTTTTTTAAACTGGGCTCCCTGCCAGGACGTGCGGGGGTAGAAGACGGGAGGAAGACAGGGAAAGAGAGTTGGGGGTGGGGGGGGATGGGCGGGACCGGTGTGAGGAGGGGAGTTATGGAATGTAGTGGTTTGGAAAGACAAGCTAATTGAAACCAGGTTTGATTCATAAAGGGGGGAGCTAAGACTGTGCACTTTAGGAGAAAGAGGAAAGCACAAAGGCCAAAACATTTGGGAAGTTTTCGAACTGTACTGTATTCCAAGGGCTTCCTTTCAGGTGCCATTAAAACTTTGATCAACAGATATGATCCAACATGTGTTTGAGATGTATCAAGTGTTTAAGTTGAGGCAAAGAAAAAGTAGATAAAAAGATCAGATGAAGTCCATTGTTGAATCTCAGTTGGAAGTTTTTTTACTGTGCAGATTTGCCTGCGCTCCGCAGCTCCCTCCTGCCACACCCAAACGTCTGTTCTGCTTTTTGCTGCGCTCTGTGTGGTGTTTTCCACAATGCACACTTAAAGTGCTTTTAGTGCCCTTCAGCTGTAAATGTTTGGCAAGTCTCAAATTGCTCCTGTTAGGATGACTAATTATGAGGCAGTGCAGTGTTTAAACAACAAAACTGTCACTCTGATCTAAGAAGTTGCCTGACCCAAGCTGTTCTTTTAATATCAAAAACTATCTTTAAGTTGAAAAAAAAATATGGACATAAAGTGTTATGAGGCTATGGGCTGAGAAATGCCTAATATATATGGAGTGTGTTTTTATAATTCATGCTGAAAAACGATCCGTTCCTAACTGCGAGCACTTGAATGCTCGTCGGTTAACAGGGCCTCATCTTGGCCTCGGGCAGATGCTGTTTGTTTAAATACTTGTGCTGTCTACCCATGCAGCAGCACAGACCCTACATTATTTTGTCACCTAAATTAATGTAGACCATTTGAAATTCCAAAAACCGCACGGTGAAGTTTTCAAGAATCTCTTTTTGGTCATATTTTGCTCTAGTTATCATAGCTGACAGAGGCAGCTCACAGTGCCCCTCAAGCTGATTTCTGTGCACTTTCCACCTGCGTGACAAACTGCATTTTCTAGGGCTGACGAAAACGCCATGCCTCATGACTGTTTGGAGTCTTAACTTGCCTTGAGATATTTGTCACAGTTCTATACCATCCCCAGTTACATGGCTGTTGATTGACAGTGGAGAAATGAGGAGTGGTGTTACTTAGAAATGTCAGTGTGAAACTTACGGAAACTGGTCTCGAGCACGCTTCCTGTCCTATTTCCTTATGGGTTTGTTGAGTGAGTGGTTGGATGAAGGGGCGGCGTGGGGCGGCTGGAAGAGAGAGGGGTGATTGCAATCAAACCGTGGCCTATTTTTTCACAACTGGCATTTGCTTTTAAACAAAGCATTGATGTCCAACACATCACAAAGCTTCAGCAAACTAACTCAAGTCTGACCCAAGAGACTGCTGGAAGCCCAAATTACAGGTTAGCAAATCCACTAAGTTAAAGTGTAGGAACATGAAGCAAGAACTTGGTTTTTGAAAAGAGATTTTCACATGTGCTCTATAATGCCCGAGCTGTTTTAGTATCAGAGCAAGACTTCCTTGCTTCGTCAGCACCATGATCACACACCGGTGTCCTGCTATGCTGCTGCCGATGTTCGCATAAAAGCGGCTGTATGTGGGGAAACCATTTCACCTGGCTTCTACAGCCATCACATGCCTGGGTACATAATGCTTCTGTCTAAAATGAACACCACACATGGCTGTGTCTTCTGTTACACAAGTGTCATTTCTTCACCTCCAAAACTGTACTCAGGCAAGAAAGTGTAGGTTAGCTGTTCGGTCAAGAAAAGTGTGACCTACGTGTGCAAAGACGAAGCGCAACTAACACTGCTGTAAAAACCTTACTTTCACCTCAACTACAGTGTTGTTGGGAGGGAAGTAGGTAAGGATGGGGGAAAGCATTTTAGGATGCTCATATTATTATTTTTTTCTTATCATTATTTCTTTCTGCATTTGTGCCTCATTAAACACATTAGATTTAGTAGAGATTTTAATGCGTGCTTGGCCACTAAGGCATTATATGAAAAACGGCTTGATAAAGTTGAGTTCACTCTCTGTTTTAAATAAATGCTTCACTGTAGTACTGTGATTTTAGCTCGGCAGCCACTCCTTTCGCACCCATCTAGTGCTGATCTGGGATGCTTCAGCATGTCCTAAAAGCTTCCTGTGGAGTGCCTATCATTACTGTTGCTTGCCTGGTTGTTGAGAAATAGAGATTTTAGAGCTATGATGAGACAGTCGTAAGAAGTCACATATAATATCCTTTCAAGCCACACCCATGCATGTGCATGCACTTGTAGCTTCATGGTAGGGCTTTTCCAAGCGTACAAGACAAAAAAGGGTGTGAATCATTTTGTTCCGATAAGCCAATAAGTTACACCACTACTCCTCCACACATCTGCTATACAGAGCCATCCAAAAACAATAAATCTTATACAACTGTTGCTACACTGCATGATCTACCTAGCCCTCACTGTTTGACCTGTTATGCTCTCCGCCCCCCCAAAGGAATGAAACACAGGCTCTGTTGCCAAAACGAAATGGCGTGGGGGCCTAAAATGTCAGACAGAAGGGCCTGGAATTCAGTTTTGTTAATACATTAGGCTTTGTTTAGGTTTTCTTTATCTGGTGCCAGTTACTCATAGATGGCACGCCTTACTATCTAGCATTTTCTCTTACTTTGAACAAATCTGCACTTCTCTGATAAGCTTTAAAACAAATACACATCCAAATTCTCTGCTTAAGCTACAAGTTATATAGATAAGCCTAATGTCTAAATTTAAAGTTTGCTGCTATGGTTTCCATATAGCCCTCCTTTTAACCCCCTTTGTCTCCTGCTCTATGTATTGATTTTCATTTGTTCTAGTTCTTACAGCTGCTGAGACAGACTAGAAATTCCTGAAAAAAATACAAAATTAAAGAGAGTTTGACTTGAGCAGTTAAATGCCGTGATATATATAATCTTTCTCAGGGTGTCAGCTGCCTATGGATCTTTCCCTTAAACTGTGCTCTACTTTTTCCCTCGTGTGGTAACTCGTTATGTGAGTTCACAATTTGCATATTCATTCCATATGAGAACACAAGTCAGTATTTCTTCTCATAAATTCTTTAATTTCTTTCTTAAATGCTCAAGGTTCTTGGCTTTGGGGCGTTTTCGTTGGCATCAGCCCAGATCTCTGCTTATTGAAGAATAGTTCAAGTGTTGTGTTTCATTTTTGCAAAAATGCTACTTCTGTGTTCTTTCAAATGCCAGATTACGTCAGTTATTGCATTATAGGTCACTGCCCCAGAACTGCAAAAGTTTGTCATGCAGTCCTTAAGTAGGATGGAAAAAAAAACTTCCTTAAAAAATCTTTGCGCATATGGAAAAATGGGAAAATCTTTGCACAAGGAAGTTGAAAGTGAGATCATTCTCTCTTAGAAGCCTAGGGGTGTAATAGAGAATAAAGTAATCAAATGATTGTTGTATAGAACCTTTCTGCTTGGTCCTTTTGACATCATAGAACACGACTTAAACAGTTATTTACATCACAATCAAGGCAGAGCTGAAATGTGCTTTCACTGCGACCCTGGTCTTGTTTGTGATCTCGTAAAAGCAAGAGATGAGGATTTTTTCCTCAGTTTTTCCATTTGTTGCCTGTCTGCCAAAGTCACAATGGTTTAATCAGCAGTTGGCCAAGTTGGCGTCAGTGGGCAGGCTTTGGTCTCATGCAGGACTTGTGGTTTGGTTAAGGGCTGTGTGGACATGGAGAGCAGAAAAGAACCATTTATTTTGACACTCATTCCTTTTCTATGTGTCATGCATGCATGGCCTATCTGCTTCTTTGAGGGAGCATTGAAGGTTGGGGCCTGCTGTGTCTCTTTTTTGTGTTTGTTGTACTTGCTGTGTCAAACTGCAATGCGGTGCGGAGAACAGGGAGTCTATTCTGTTTTGACAACAAGACTGATTTGGTCACTGCTCCTTTCTCCCTCTTTGCCTTGCTGCTCTGAGATTCTCTTATTTGCTCATAATCAAATCTTATCACCAGCCGGCACCGCTGTGCATGATACACTTAGGAGTGAGATGTAATCATTGTCACACTGCTCCTCTTTTCTAAATTGATTGAATTTGGCAGTCAACTTGGTGGACTAACTTCAACCACTTTGATACATTCGCATTGCATTCTGACCGACTTAAGTGAAAGCCATGACGAGTAAAAAATATCCAGCTATTTGCCCCTGAGGTAACTGGCAGAGGAATTAGACATAGGAATTTGACTGAAGGCACAGAGAGCTGTTGTTGCATCAACTAAATGTGCAGGTAGAGCCAAGCATGATAATCACTATGGTGCTGATCAAAGTAATGCCCATTTGAAACAGTGAATTTCAGGGTGCTGTTAAACAGCCCTAATTTGACTCAGACTGGTGTTCTTGCTTATTTGAGCAGAACCTGGAGGTTAGGTAAGGGGTGTGGTGGTCTGACTGTGTGTGTGTGTGGGGGGGGGGGGGCACTGAAGCACGGTACAGGGTGGGCAGAATAGAATGAAGCTGAAGTCAGTGTGAGAAAGAAAGAGGACATTTCTTTGGAGTTAGTCACCGTGGGGAGAGGTTGGGCTTCCTTCCAGCTGGCCTGACAGCTCTATCAAGGAATGTGTGTGACTGGAGGCCTGGGTGGGGTTGTGTAGTGAGCGACTCCCTCTGCAAGCAAGGCAGAGGCAAAACAAGGTGGTCCGTGCTGTGGAGCATGGTGGTATATTTCTACGTGCACGGCAAGTGCTGTTCACATCTGTAACTTGACTGTTTATGCCCACATTTCACCTCACTGAAATCCCAGCGTATGTGTGCAGATTGAAGAATTACCTGTTTCTCAAGTTAACTTCATGTGCCAATGATGATTAAAAAAAATAAAAAATCCTTACCCACATCCTCTTACATCTACAAATGTAATAATTTGTAGATGTCACATGCCATTCATGTGATTTTGCTTCAGGCACCAGTAATTCAGGAAGATATAATCTCATCTCACATTTAACTTTCTACTCTTACCTATAAGTCAGCTGGTGCATGGACGACTCCTGACATGGCAGCCTGATTAATACACGCACGCCTCTGTAACAAGAGTATAGGCTGAAGAGTGTACACAGCTGCTGTGGTGTAAGCCTCTCAACACAAACATAATGACAGCCTTGTAGAGGCTGCAATTCATCTCAGACCAAGTCAGAATCAATAGCAAGTGGTTTGAAGCAACAAATTTGCACCCTCTCTCTTTATCATATTACATATGTATGAGAGCTTGACTCTTAAGAAATTGTTTTCATCCCACAAACACTATTATCTGGCATAATTCTCACTACAGTAATGAACAGCTCAGCTTATTAAACACAGGGTACCGTGCGGGAGGCAGTTAATGATGGGTTTGGAGGGGCTGTCTCAGGCGAGGGACATGTTTCCACCGGTATATACCTGTTTGCGCATACATCAAGTTGAGTTCTGTTTGTACTCTCACTGACAAAGAGGAGGCTTTGTTTCACTATATGCTGCTGGCTTGACACCATAATCGTCGGAAGACTTGTAAGACGTTCAGCCAGTTAGAAAGGACAAAAGTAAGGCTGACTCCTATACAGACTCTTATGGAACACAAATGTTAAATATAATTTCAGCAAAAAAAGTATAAGTACATTGATCTTCTGTGGTTTCTTGTCACTGGTTTTATATTTTTAAGTCATCACTCAAGCAATGAAAGCAGAGCTGGAGAATTCATGAGCACATGAAGGAATGCAAGTGCCTTTTGAATTCTTTTCGAACCACATTCACTTCTCTTTAGCTTTTAATTTAAAGCGCTACCTTGCACTTGGTTCCTGTGTAGATGAAGCATTTAACATGTCAAGCCTATCGCTCTCTCTCCCAAAGTGTGACCTCTTTCATAAAAGTATCATTAAAGTAAAGTATTTTCATAAATTTAGACAGTATTGCAAAACTAAGTATGAAGTGCTTGGATTGGTGATGGTCTATTGTGTAATACTGTGAGTGTACACATAACTTTGTGTGCCATATAGACACACCTGTCTGTGCAAGAGTGACTCATATGTAGGAAGAAGAAAGACAACTTTCCTGTAGCCCTAAATATATAGATATATATGATTTTTTTAAAATGATATTAAGTAAACTCATTTTGTTTTGCTTTTTTTTCTCAACAGAAGTCAAGAAAACAAGAGCAAAAGCAGTTAACTGAAGCCCTTGGCTTTGCTTGAGCAATCCAAGGTAAGTTTCCTAAGAACAAAATGCCAGAGATACACACACTACATCTGTAACTGGTTAAAAAAGAAACAAAAAAACAAACAAAAAAACAGTTGGTTAGAGTCCATCACCCCATTCCAAGACCATGCAGTAACTGTCAATTTAAAGCAGTAATCTATTACGTAGCAAGACTCCAAACTAGTGTTGGAATGTTTGTTTTTAAGGCCTCCTTTGAATCTGAATGGTCATGCCTTCGACATTCGGCTGTGAAAGGCCTTCCTTGTGGAAACCTGACACTTGGAGGCTTTGGCTCTCTGCGCCTCCTTTTTTGCACCCCTCTCTCGAAAGACCACCTGTTCCACTCAAACCCTTCTTATGAAACAGCCTTGTCAAAAGCCCGCCAAGCTCACACTGCTCTTGAGTGTTTGTTGTCAGCAGCTGTGCATTATTTATTTCGTTTGGGTCAAGAGAAAATCCAGCACACTGCAGTCCAGCACATTGCAAACCATAAAGCTGTGTGCTGCTTCTGTATGTCAATGACAGGGCATGGAGACCCAGAAATGCTCTGTGGTTGCATTCTAGTAAGAGAAGCTTTTGTCTGGCCTTGTGTCCTCACGCCCCCTTTCCCAAAACACATACCAGACCATAGTAAAACATGTCAGATAGATGAACTCATCTATCTCCCTCTACTCTGATTTTCTCCCAGCGTGCATGTTTTCTTCAAAGTCTTGCCTAAAAATGGAAATGTCTTTTAAATTTCTTCAAATATACTTTTGAAGATCTCACTAATTAACTTCACAGATATGTGATATTGACAGCTGTATGTGAGCAAAAGTACAAGACAGAGAATCAAGGTGTAGCTGATTTTAAGTCTGATCATTTTGAGCCATTGACTGCCTGCCTGTCTTGTGACTCAAGGAACATAAGCCTATTTATTCAGCATGTTTACAAGATCACATCTAATCATATGATTTATGATTTTGAGTTAATTGTTCATTGCTCTACTTTCAAATATAGTTTATGCAATGTTAAACTTCAGTTTGGCCTCTGCACACTGTGCTGCTTCTTCTGAGGAGACTCTTCTCTAATGGTACCTACAGCATAACTTCTACATGGATTCCTTTTCACTTCTTCACCGTTAACCCCGTAACATTCCACGCAGCAGTCTCAAAACAATTCTTCTCAGTTTCTCCATTTTCTATTCACCATTTCTTTTATTCTCCCTCCATCTCCATGTCTCACTGTTCCTTCTTCCTCTCATATGCTGCTACATGCTTCGGTTCCTCCTTCAAACTTGTCGCTAGAAATATACTAAGACTGTGAGAACAGTAACGACCCAAATAGTTTGTACTAGTTTGTGGAAGACAAAATACAGGAGGAAAAAAAGCTTATAATTACAACATTTCTGTTTAAATAATTTTTATGACCCAGGGGGAATATACAAATTATTTTGGGTTCCTTCAGTCCAAATATTCCCAGTGCGGGATCAGAAGGACACTGTTGTGATACTATAACTAGCAGTGTCAGTTGAACTGAGTGGAATTCGATCTGTACAACTTCATTGGGTAAAGTTCATCTCTTCATCTCCTCCATGCGCACGCATTTTAACTGTAACTGATGTATATAGAGTTGCATCTTGAAGCTTTGATACATTTATGTTTCAAGGTTCATTTAGTGTCATACTGACAAACCTAATAAGGTGAAAAGTGTGATTAAATATTATGGAAAAAGAAAAGGAAGATCAGGTTGTAGATGTCAGCAAGTGGTTGGTGTCATGTGTGGTATAAACAGCATCCACTTCTGTGAAATTATTACCCTGGTGTATGTTATTCAGTCCAGAGAGTTTACAAAAGACTGTTTTAGAAAGAATGGATTAGAGGGTTTAATATTACCTCAAAGCATTGCATGCATTCTCCAGAATTCCCAATCACACAGAACTGGTCTATTTATTGACTTGTGTTAATTAGTGTCTTGCCTGTTATTTGTCCTTGGACAAGGGCTGACAGACGAGTGTGACTGGGTTGCAAATTACAGCAGATTCAGCCATCAGCTTAATACATGACAATATTTTCACACGCCATAAAAATAAACACAGCAACAACAGTTTCAACAGCTGAATTCAGTTTTTCTAGAAAACTGACATGCCTCTGCTCAACTGAATCAATCATGCATGTGAAAATCTTCTTTCACCTCTTAAATCTACAGCATGCCCCACCATGGACTATCTAACCAATGTTGTTTTGTTGTAACCCTGTAATTTATCCAAAATTCGCTACATTCGCAGCATCAGGAGAGATTTTTCTTGAATGAAGCATGTTGTAGAGCCATTTAAAGCAGACAGTTCTTTGTCTTTGTCTTAGCCTCGGGTTTGCATTGTTTCCAGGTGCTTGTCATATTAACAGATTGGCACTAAGTCATGAAGGGATTTGTGACTTAGCTTGTATTATGGTGTTATTTACAGTAGTGCAAAATATTATGAAAAACAGCTGCATGAGTATGTTTTTATTGTTAGTTCCCAGACTAATATTATCCAAAGAGATATGAAACAGAATCCTGGAATATACAGATGGGATTAATTTGTAAAAGGCTTCCCAAGGAGTTTTTATAAGACTTTGAATATTAATATTTTTTTAATCACTCAAAATTTGGTTTTGAGGCACTGAGGCAGCTTTTGAGTTTGCAGGTCTGACCTTGTTATATACTGTATTTTTATGTAAACCCCACAACAGCGTCCCTTTCTACGATGGTCTTTGCCTGTCAAGTCCATGAAAACACTGGTAGCCAGTCCCCACAATGACTCATATCCTGTTTCTTTTGTACCACCAGTGGATTGGCTTTTATAGTTTGTTTTGGACGATTACAGGCAGAACATTTGCTGAAAGCAACTGAATGGCTGCAGCAGGCAGCAAGACAATAAGTCTTACCCTGAAATGACTGTAGATGTAGAACTATGCTAATGACTAATTAGGTTAATACACAATAACTATACATACTTTGCAGTCACTGGGGTTTTAGAATTTTTTGGGTTTATTGACTGATGGATAAAATGGCTATGTGGTAGAGTTAAAATAAACACAAGAAACTTGTGCTCCAAATAAGACAGGGTGATTTGTTTATGTTAAAGTAGGCAATTTGGTCCTTGTGAGTTCATGTGCATGTTCAACTCCAAGCAAATAGCAAAAGTTGTTTTTAATCCATGTATATAAATAAAAGGGGAAAAAAAATTAATTACCTTGAACAAAAAAAAAAAACTTGCAAAAATCTTTTATAATTTCTGGATTGGTAGAAAGATGTTCTTAATATTATCTTGTATAATTCAAGGGGCTTTGTGGGGAATTGTTTGTTCCTAAAATAAGCTTGTAGGACTAGTCAGTATGTTTAAAGCTGTGTGTCTGTAAATGATGAAAACACACTATATTGTTATTGTGATCATTTCAAGGATACATAGTGAAGTGAATGAAATCCCTTGCATTCCCAAACCATCAATAAAACACACGAGATGGCTTTATTAAAAGATGAGATGGATTCTGGTCATTTGATTGATCTCAGTCTGCATGATGTTAACAGATAAAAATATTGTGAATTGTGCATGAACTCACAAGGATCAAATTGCCTACTTTAATATAAACAAACAACCCTTTCTACCACTTTATCTATCACCACGTATCCATTTTATCATTCAGTTGCTTACATGAAGAGATACCATTTACTTACCAGCTGTATTCACATCCAAATACCAATGGCATCATAATATCTGCAACTGAAGTTATATACAAAATGGCAACAAAAATATAGTTAACCTAGTATGATACAAGAGGCATAGCTGTCCTCAGTTAGGAGAATAATAATTTTGCTGTGAATTGTGCATATGTGTACTTGCTTTACTATTAGGATAATGTTTGTGGAGGTGACTATAAATGAGAAAGGGCATGCATTAACATGTATATATTACTGTGTGGACTGCTGAGAATTTCTTCTGCTTTGTTAGTGTTTTCATAAAGCTGGGCAGCTTAAAGCATCATTGTTCTTTCTGTTGACTTTCAAGCTGGAGTGTAGGCACAGGATTTGGCTGCTTTCTTCAGGGCAGGGTGTGGTCTGACTTCAACTAAATTTCCAAAACATAGTGTCCAAGAGGGAGGGTGCTCATTGTACAGTATTTTGGGGAGTTATTGAAAAGAGTTTTTACGCCATCTAGTGTTCACATTTGGCTTCTTATTGAATCAACTTGATAAATCTTTTCAACCAGGCAAATAAAGACACTTTTTTAATACTGAGATATCAATATTTCACTTAGAATAAAATATGTCCTATAGTCATTTTGCCTTATTTTTCTTCATGCAGGAAGACATTGACAGCATTTTCATCGCACAAGGGCTGAAATAAAGGAAAGCAAAAACAAGGTATGTTATGAAGTTCATGTTGTAATATATTGTATTTTTTGCATATTCTGTATGATCTGGCAGGTGCCTTGTGCTTTTTTTTTGTTTTTGATCCCATTGTTTACATGGTTATGTTAACAGATGGCTGAAGAGGAAGACACCAGGGAGGTGCTCTTTCCAGATTGGGAAGGTCCAGACAAAACTGGCTTGACCATTGAACAGAGAAGTGGAGGAGAAATCATTGTCAAGGAGGTGAAAGGAGAGTCACCTGCAGCACGGTCTGGAAGAGTATATGAAGGTAAGGAATGTTTTATATATATATTATTTTTTTCTTTAAATTGGTGCTTTTCATAAAATATGAAGACATATCTGTTTTATCAACAACTAATTTAAAATTTACTTAATAAGCTTTCTTGTTGCTGTTTCCACTTAATTCATAGGTGACCAGATTGTAGGTGCCACTATCTACTTTGATAATATGAGTTCTGAAGAGACAGCAGATCTACTAAAGACACTGAACCGACACAAGGTTGGACTAAAACTGCAAAACAAAGGAGACAAATCCCCTTGCTACTCGCCCTTGAGCACACCATGTCGTTCTCCAATGGGCACCCTGACATGGGAAGGGCAGACCCGCTATGGGGGTTCCAGTCCAGATATCATTCTCGTAAGTTTCTTTCTTTTAAAGCTGCCAAACTGCTTGTGAAATAATACATGTTATTTTAACATCCCAACATTGTATATTCACTGAGTTATTTGTCTTTCAACAGAGTGGGGATGATGAGGACTATAAAAGAATATACACAAAAAAGATTAAACCAAGACTGAAGTCTGAAGACCTTGCAGAGGGAGTGGATGTTCGAACAGAGCGGCATAGCAGTACAAGCAGTGATGGCAGCACAATTACTACCGTTACTCGTCGTATCACTACCTACACAATGGATATGCCATGTGGCATAAGTGAGAAACTTGAACTTTCAAGCCCGGAATCAAAGGGGTTACAGCACGAATCCGGAGATGGCTCTCCCTGTATCAGAGTCTTACATGGAAGCTCTTCAGGTAAAATGGTAGCTGAAGAGGGAGTGTTTGAGTCAAGTGATGCAAGTTACACTGGGCCACAAGTCAGCTCCACAGAGACACATTGGAGCGGTGGAGGAGTTCAAACAACAATCATAAGAGAGGGAAGAGACAGAAATACAGATCTCAGATTTAAAGGGCCTAACTTTGGAGTTACAGGTCACAAAGGCACTGACACCTTGAGGGGGAGTGGAGAGCAAGGAGGTGAAAACATTTTGACTTCAGAAACAAACATGACAGTAAGAGACAGCGCAAACACTGGTAATAGGCATGTAACAATGGGAGGTTCAGGAGGTGCAGAGATAAGATCAGCTGATCAAAATGGAGGGTCAATTAGTCTCTCTTTACCAGAAAAAAATATGCAGATTCCAACTACAACCAAAACAGAGGTAGAAGGTTTTGATATCAGTCTGGGTGAGAGGACAAAAGTGAAGGTATCTGAAATTACCATTGGTCACCCACAGAAAGAGGGCAAAGGCAGTTTGGATGTCAGACTTGGTGGAACATCCACAAATGCTGATACAGGCTTGAGATCAGGTAATGTCAGCACAGGACATTCCCCACAGCCAGGTAAAATTTCAGTGATAACTAAAGATGTCAATGTTGCAAGTAATGTACCTTCATTCAAAATGAAAGGAATTATTAAAGAGGGAAAAAGTGCTGAAGTGAAACTTAGTGGTGAAGGAGAGGTTAGAAAAACAAAACTGGATGTTGGAGGGACAGACATACAAATCGAAGATCCTAGTTGCAACACTAAAGGGCCTGTTCTCAGTGAAAGATCTACAGAGGATGGAAGAGATCTGAAAGAACCTGAAGTAAAAGTAGCGAAGAGTGAAAGCAAACACAAAATGGACATTAAAATTCCATCTCTTTCTGGGCCAGATATAGATGTGAAGCTGAAGAAACCCAGATCAGATGTAGATTTGAATTTAAAAGGTAACAAACTCAAAAGTGATGTGACTGTTTCAACTCTGAAGACAAAGACAGACACAGAAAAACTAGAGATTGATATCACAGGAGAAAAAGATTATACTGAAGGGCATGAGACAGAATTGGAATTTCCTAAAATCAAGATGGCAAAAATAAACATTAAAGGTCCAAAGGTTGAGACTCATGATTTTGACATTAAACTGAAGGGCTCTGAGACTGAGGAGGATGTAGATCAAAACGTTCTAAGCATCACAGGAGATATGGGAGATCCTGTGGCGGACATAGAAGGACCACAAGAGGGCCATACAGGAAGTTTTAAGATACCTAAACTTAAAATTCCAAAATTTGGACTCAAAGGTCCAAAAGGCGAGGGTCAGGATGTTGACATCAACCTTCCAACAGCAAGTATTAATGTGAAAGCACCTGATGTTGATATTGAAGGACCAGATGTGGATGTTGAGGGACCAAACACAAAATTAAAGGGACCCAAATTTAACATCCAAAGTATTTCAGGGCCGAACGTATCCATGACAGGTGTGGATGTTAAACTAAAAGGTCCCAAACTTAAAGGCAATGCAAATGTGACTGCACCCAAGATAGAGGGAGACATCAAAACCCCTAACATTGACATAAAAGATCCAGAAGTTGATATTGAAGGGCAGGAGGCAGGAATTGAAATGCCCAAAATCAAAATGCCATCGATGAGCATCAAGGGTCCGAAAGTGGAGGTTCCAGATGTTGATATAAGGCTAAAGGGATCAAAGATTGAGGGGGATGTGGATGTGACAGTTCCAAAGATTGAAGGAGATATTAAAGCTCCTAGAGTAGAAACTGAAGGGCCAGATTTGGATACTGAAGGCAACAAAGGCAGCTTTAAAATGCCAAAATTCAAAATGCCATCATTTGGCTTGAAAGGTCCAAAAGTTGAGGGTCCAGACATGGATGTCAATCTTCCCAAAGCAAATATTGATGTGAAAGCACCTGATGTTGACATTGAAGCATCAGATATTGAACTTCAGGGTCCAAATGCAAAGTTAAAAGGACCTAAATTCAACATGCCAAGTATTTCAGGACCAAAAATGTCCATGTCCGATGTGGATTTCAACTTGAAAGGTCCCAAACTTAAAGGTGATGCACCAAAGATAGAGGGAGACATCAAAACACCTGATATTGACATAAAAGGTCCCAAAGTTGACACTGAAGGAACAAAGGCTGGATTTGAAATGCCCAAAATCAAAATGCCATCAACGAATGTCAAGGGTCCAAAAGTGGAAGTTCCAGGTGTTGATGTCAAGCTAAAGGGACCCAAGCTTGAAGGGGATGTGGATGTGACAATTCCAAAGATTGAAGGAAATATTGAAGCACCGACTGTGGAAATTGAAGGGGCAGATATGGATATTGAAGGCAACAAAGGCGGATTTAAAATGCCAAAATTCAAAATGCCATCATTTGGCTTGAAAGGTCCAAAAGTTGAGGGTACAGACATGGATGTTAACCTTCCAAAAGCAAATATTGATGTGAAAGCACCCGATGTTGACATTGAAGGACCAGATGCTGAACTTCAGGGTCTAAATGCGAAGTTAAAAGGACCTAAATTCAACATGCCAAGTATTTCAGGACCAAAAATATCCATGCCAGATGTGGATTTCAACTTGAAAGGTCCCAAACTTAAGGGCGATGTAAATGTTCCTGCTCCCAAGATAGAAGGAGACATCAAAACACCTGATATTGACATAAAAGGTCCCAGAGTTGACACTGAAGGAACAAAGGCTGGATTTGAAATGCCCAAAATCAAAATGCCATCACTGAATATCAAGGATCCAAAAGTGGAAGTTCCAGATGTTGATGTCAAGCTAAAGGGACCAAAACTTGAGGGGGATGTGGATTTGACAGTTCCAAAGATTGAAGGAGATATTGAACCTCCTAGTGTCGAAATTGAAGGACCAGATGTGGATATTGAAGGCAACAAAGGTGGCTTTAAAATGCCAAAATTCAAAATGCCATCATTTGGCTTGAAAGGTCCAAAAGTTGAGGGTCCAGACATGGATGTTAACCTTCCAAAAGCAAATATTGATGTGAAAGCACCTGATGTTGATATTGAAGGACCAGATGTTGACCTTCAGGGTCCAAATGCAAAGTTAAAAGGACCTAAATTCAACATGCCAAGTATTTCAGGACCAAAAATATCCATGCCAGATGTGGATTTCAACTTGAAAGGTCCCAAACTCAAAGGCGATGTAAATGTTTCTGCTCCAAAGATAGAGGGAGACATCAAAACACCTGATATTGACATAAAAGGTCCCAGAGTTGACACTGAAGGAACAAAGGCTGGATTTGAAATGCCCAAAATCAAAATGCCATCACTGAATATCAAGGGTCCAAAAGTGGAGGTTCCAGATGTCAGTGTGAAGGGACCAAAGTTTGAGGGTGATGTGGATGTGACAGTTCCAAAGATTAAAGGAGATATTAAAGCTCCTAGTGTAGACATTGAAGGGCCAGATGTTGATATTCATGGAGCAAATGCAAAATTAAAAGGACCTAAATTCAACATGCCAAGTATTTCAGGACCGAAAATATCCATGCCAGATGTGGATTTCAATTTAAAAGGTCCCAAAATTAAAGGCGATGTAAATATTTCCACTCCAAAGATAGAGGGGGACATCAAAACACCTGACATTGACATAAAAGGTCCCAGAGTTGACACTGAAGGAACAAAGGCTGGATTTGAAATGCCCAAAATCAAAATGCCATCATTGAATATCAAGGGTCCAAAAGTGGAAGTTCCAGATGTTGATGTCAAGCTAAAGGGACCAAAACTTGAGGGGGATATGGATGTGAAAATTCCAAAAATTGAAGGAGATATTAAAGCTCCGAGTGTGGAAATTGAAGGGCCAGATGTGGATATTGAAGGCAACAAAGGTGGATTTAAAATGCCAAAATTAAAAATGCCATCATTTGGTCTGAAAGGTCAAAAAGTTGAGGGCCCAGACATGGATGTCAATCTTCCCAAAGCAAACATTGATGTGAAAGCACCTAATGTTGACATTGAAGGACCAGATGTGGAACTTCAGGGTCCAAATGCAAAGTTAAAAGGACCTAAATTCAACATGCCAAGTATTTCAGGACCAAAAATATCAATGCCAGATGTGGATTTCAACTTGAAAGGTCCCAAAATTAAAGGCGATGTAAATGTTTCTGCTCCAAAGATAGAGGGAGACATCAAAACACCTGATATTGACATAAAAGGTCCCAGAGTTGACACTGAAGGAACAAAGGCTGGTTTTGAAATGCCCAAAATCAAAATGCCATCGTTGAATATCAAGGGTCCAAAAGTGGACGTTCCAAATGTTGATGTAAAGCTAAAGGGACCAAAGCTTGAAGGGGATGTGGATGTGACAGTTCCAAAGATTGAAGGAGACATTGAAGCTCCAAGTGTGGAAATTGAAGGGCCAGATGTGGATATTGAAGGCAACAAAGGCGGATTTAAAATGCCAAAATTCAAAATACCATCATTTGGCTTGAAAGGTCCAAAAGTCGAGGGTCCAGACATGGATGTTGACCTTCCCAAAGCAAATATTGATGTGAAAGCACCCGATGTTGACATTGAAGGACCAGATGTTGATCTTCATGGACCAAATGCAAAGTTAAAAGGACCTAAATTCAACATGCCAAGTATTTCAGGACCGAAAATATCCATGCCCAATGTGGATTTCAATTTGAAAGGTCCCAAAATTAAAGGCGATGTAAATGTTTCTGGTCCAAAGATAGAGGGAGACATCAAAACACCTGATATTGACATAAAAGGTCCCAGAGTTGACACTGAAGGAACAAAGGCTGGATTTGAAATGCCCAAAATCAAAATGCCATCATTGAATGTCAAGGGTCCAAAAGTGGAAGTTCCAGATGTTGATGTCAAGCTAAAGGGACCAAAGCTTGAGGGGGATGTGGATTTGACAGTTCCAAAGATTGAAGGAGATATTGAAGCTCCAAGTGTGGAAATTGAAGGGCCAGATGTGGATATTGAAGGCAACAAAGGCGGCTTTAAAATGCCAAAATTCAAAATACCATCATTTGGCTTGAAGGGTCCAAAAGTTGAGGGTCCAGACATGGATGTTAACCTTCCAAAAGCAAATATTGATGTGAAAGCACCCGATGTTGACATTGAAGGACCAGATGCTGAACTTCAGGGTCCAAATGCAAAGTTAAAAGGACCCAAATTCAACATGCCAAGTATTTCAGGACCGAAAATATCCATGCCCGATGTGGATTTCAATTTGAAAGGTCCCAAACTTAAAGGTGATGTAAATGTTTCTGGTCCAAAGATAGAGGGAGACATCAAAACACCTGATATTGACATAAAAGGTCCCAGAGTTGACACTGAAGGAACAAAGGCTGGATTTGAAATGCCCAAAATCAAAATGCCATCATTGAATGTCAAGGGTCCAAAAGTGGAAGTTCCAGATGTTGATGTCAAGCTAAAGGGACCAAAGCTTGAAGGGGATGTGGATTTGACAGTTCCAAAGATTGAAGGAGATATTGAAGCTCCAAGTGTGGAAATTGAAGGGCCAGATGTGGATATTGAAGGCAACAAAGGTGGCTTTAAAATGCCAAAATTCAAAATACCATCATTTGGCTTGAAGGGTCCAAAAGTTGAGGGTCCAGACATGGATGTTAACCTTCCAAAAGCAAATATTGATGTGAAAGCACCCGATGTTGACATTGAAGGACCAGATGCTGAACTTCAGGGTCCAAATGCAAAGTTAAAAGGACCCAAATTCAACATGCCAAGTATTTCAGGACCGAAAATATCCATGCCCGATGTGGATTTCAATTTGAAAGGTCCCAAACTTAAAGGTGATGTAAATGTTTCTGCTCCAAAGATAGAGGGAGACATCAAAACACCTGACATTGACATAAAAGGTCCCAGAGTTGACATTGAAGGAACAAAGGCTGGATTTGAAATGCCCAAAATCAAAATGCCATCATTGAATATCAAGGGTCCAAAAGTGGAAGTTCCAGATGTTGATGTCAAGCTAAAGGGACCAAAACTTGAGGGGGATATGGATTTGACAGTTCCAAAGATTGAAGGAGATATTGACGCTCCAAGTGTGGAAATTGAAGGGCCAGATGCGGATATTGAAGGCAACAAAGGCGGCTTTAAAATGCCAAAATTCAAAATGCCATCATTTGGCTTGAAGGGTCCAAAAGTTGATGGTCCAGACATGGATGTTAACCTTCCAAAAGCAAATATTGATGTGAAAGCACCCGATGTTGACATTGAAGGACCAGATGCTGAACTTCAGGGTCCAAATGCAAAGTTAAAAGGACCCAAATTCAACATGCCAAGTATTTCAGGACCGAAAATATCCATGCCCGATGTGGATTTCAATTTGAAAGGTCCCAAACTTAAAGGTGATGTAAATGTTTCTGCTCCAAAGATAGAGGGAGACATCAAAACACCTGACATTGACATAAAAGGTCCCAGAGTTGACACTGAAGGAACAAAGGCTGGATTTGAAATGCCCAAAATCAAAATGCCATCATTGAATATCAAGGGTCCAAAAGTGGAAGTTCCAGATGTTGATGTCAAGCTAAAGGGACCAAAACTTGAGGGGGATATGGATTTGACAGTTCCAAAGATTGAAGGAGATATTGACGCTCCAAGTGTGGAAATTGAAGGGCCAGATGTGGATATTGAAGGCAACAAAGGCGGCTTTAAAATGCCAAAATTCAAAATGCCATCATTTGGCTTGAAAGACCCAAAAGTCGAGGGTCCAGACATGGATGTTAACCTTCCAAAAGCAAATGTTGATGTGAAAGCACCTGATGTTGATATTGAAGGACCAGATGTTGACCTTCAAGGTCCAAATGCAAAGTTAAAAGGACCTAAATTCAACATGCCAAGTATTTCAGGACCAAAAATATCCATGCCAGATGTGGATTTCAACTTGAAAGGTCCCAAACTTAAGGGCGATGTAAATGTTCCTGCTCCAAAGATAGAGGGAGACATCAAAACACCCGACATTGACATAAAAAGTCCAGAAGTTGATATTGAAGGGCCAAAGGCTGGATTTGAAATGCCCAAAATCAAAATGCCATCATTGAATATTAAGGGTCCAAAAGTGGAGGTTCCAAATGTTGATGTCAAGCTAAAGGGACCGAAGCTTGGTGGGGATGTGGATGTGACAGTTCCAAAGATTGAAGGAGATATTGAAGCTCCAAGTGTGGAAATTGAAGGGCCAGATATGGATATTGAAGGCAATAAAGACGGCTTTAAAATGCCAAAATTCAAAATGCCATCATTTGGCTTGAAAGGTCCAAAAGTTGAGGGTCCAGACATGGATGTTAACCTTCCAAAAGCAAATATTGATGTAAAAGCACCTGATGTTGACATTAAAGGGCCAGATTTTGACATTGAAGGACCAAATGCAAAATTAAAAGGACCTAAATTCAACATGCCAAGTATTTCAGGGCCAAAAATATCCATGCCAGATGTGGATTTCAAGTTAAAAGGCCCCAAACTTAAAGGTGACGCAGAACTAGAAAGTGAAGGTCCTAGCCTTGAGCTGGAAACTCCTGATGGAAAACTCAGTGGACCCAAGGTGAAATTCCCAACAATATCTGGACCCAAAATATCACTGCCAGATGTTGACATCAATGTAAAGGGACCAAAATCAAAGGGTAATCTGAAGGGAGATATTCAATTACCAAAGACTGAACTGGAGGGACCAGATGTTTCAGCTGATCTTCCAGAAACAGTTTCAAAGAAAACTAAATTCAAAATGCCAAAGTTTGGATTCAAGGGCTCAAAGATAAAGACCCCAGAATCTGATGTGAAATTGGAACATGGAGATGTAAAAGTAAAGACTGGAAGCTCAGAAGACCTTGATCTTGAGATTGGATTGACTGGTCCAAAAATTAAAGGATCAAAATTCAAGATGCCAAAATTTGGTTTCAAAGGTCCAAAAACTGAAACGTCAGAAGTTGATATTAATCTGACAAAATCTGGAGCTGATTCCAAAAAATTAGAAGTTAAAATTGAAGGACCTGAAATTGACACTGAAGGTGGAAAAGTGAGGGGGCCGAAAATGAAGATGCCAAGTATTTCAGGACCTAAAATTTCCATGCCAGATGTTGATTTCAACTTAAAGGGTCCCAAAGTTGAAGGTGATGTTGATCTGGCAATTCCAAAGATGGAGGGAAAAATAAGAGCACCCGAAGTTGACATCAAAGCTCCAGAAGTTGATGCTGAGGCTCCTGATGCAAAACTGAAAGGACCTAAATTTAAAATGCCATCAGTATCAGGGCCCAAGATGCCAGACTGGGACATTAACCTGAAAGGACCGAAAGTAAAAGGAGACATTGATGTGTCGGTTCAAAAAGTAGAGGGTGACATAAACGCCCCGAAAGTGGATATTGAAGGACCAGATGTTGATATCGAGGGCCACAAAGGAGGATTTAAAATGCCCAAATTTAAAATGCCATCCTTTGGAGTGAAAGGTCCAAATGTCGAAGGGCCAGATGTTGACATCAACATTCCAAAAGCTGATATTGATCTCAAAGCCCCTGAGGTGGACCTCCCAGGAGCAGCTATTGATATTGGAAGTCCGAGTGGAAAAATCAAAGGACCCAAATTCAAGATGCCAAGTATCTCAGGACCTAAGATTTCCATGCCAGATGTTGATTTCAACCTAAAGGGTCCCAAAGTTGAAGGTGACCTTGATGTGTCAGTTCCAAAGATGGAAGGAAAATTAACAGCACCTGAAGTTGACATCAAAGGTCCAGAAATTGATGTTGAAGGGTCCAGAGGAGGATTTGAAATGCCTAAAATCAAAATGCCATCATTTGGCCTTAAAGGCCCAAAAGTGGAGACTCCAGACCTTGACATTAACCTTCCCAAAGCCAACATTGACATCAAAGCACCTGAAGTTGACATCAAAGGGCCAGAATTTGATGCTGAGGGTCCTGATGTAAAACTTAAAGGACCAAAGATCAAAATACCATCAATATCAGGACCCAAGATGCCAGACTGGGACATCAATCTTAAAGGACCAAAAGTAAAAGGAGACATTGATGTGTCGGTTCCAAAGGTCGAGGGTGACATAAAAGCCCCGAAAGTGGATATTGAAGGACCAGATGTTGATATAGAGGGTCAAAAAGGAGGATTTAAAATGCCTAAATTTAAAATGCCATCCTTTGGAGTGAAAGGTCCAAATGTTGAAGGGCCAGAAGTTGACATCAACATTCCAAAAGCTGACATTGATCTCAAAGTTCCTGAGGTGGACATCAAAGGAGCAGATGTTGACATTCCAAGTCCGAGTGGAAAAATCAAAGGACCCAAATTCAAGATGCCAAGTATCTCAGGACCTAAAATTTCCATGCCAGATGTTGATTTCAACCTAAAGGGTCCTAAGGCTGAAGGTGACATTGACATTTCAGTTCCAAAGATGGAAGGAAAATTAACAGCGCCTGACGTTGACATCAAAGGTCCAGAAATTGATGTTGAAGGGTCCAGGGGAGGATTTGAAATGCCAAAAATCAAAATACCATCAATATCAGGGCCGAAGCTCCCAGACTGGGACATCAACCTGAAAGGACCGAAAGTAAAAGGAGACATTGATCTGTCGATTCCAAAGGTTGAGGGTGACATAAAAGCACCGAAAGTGGATATTGAAGGACCAGATGTTGAAATCGAAGGTCAAAAAGGAGGATTTAAAATGCCCAAATTTAAAATGCCATCCTTTGGAGTGAAAGGTCCAAATGTTGAAGGGCCAGAAGTTGACATCAACATTCCAAAAGCTGACATTGATCTCAAAGCCCCTGAAGTGGACATCACAGGAGCAGATGTTGATATTGGAAGTCCTAGTGGAAAAATCAAAGGACCCAAATTCAAGATGCCAAGTATCTCAGGACCTAAAATTTCCATGCCAGATATTGATTTCAACCTAAAAGGTCCCAAAGTGGAAGGTGACGTTGACATTTCAGTCCCAAAGATGGAAGGAAAATTAACAGCGCCTGACGTTGACATCAAAGGTCCAGAATTTGACGTTGAAGGGTCCAAGGGGGGATTTGAAATGCCTAAAATCAAAATGCCATCATTTGGCCTTAAAGGCCCAAAAGTGGAGAGTCCAGATGTTGACATAAACCTTCCAAAGGCCAACATTGACATCAAAGCACCTGAAGTTGACATTAAAGGGCCAGAATTTGATGTTGAGGGTCCAGATGCAAAAGTGAAAGGACCTAAATTTAAAATGCCATCAATATCAGGACCCAAGCTGCCAGACTGGGACATCAATCTGAAAGGACCGAAAGTAAAAGGAGACATTGATGTGTCGATTCCGAAAGTTGAGGGTGACATTAAAGCCCCGAAAGTGGATATTGAAGGACCAGATGTTGATATCGAGGGCCACAAAGGAGGATTTAAAATGCCCAAATTCAAAATGCCATCCTTTGGAGTGAAAGGTCCAAATGTTGAAGGGCCAGAAGTTGACATCAACATTCCAAAAGCTGACATTGATCTCAAAGCCCCTGAAGTGGACATCACAGGAGCAGATGTTGATATTGGAAGTCCTAGTGGAAAAATCAAAGGACCCAAATTCAAGATGCCAAGTATCTCAGGACCTAAAATTTCCATGCCAGATATTGATTTCAACCTAAAAGGTCCCAAAGTGGAAGGTGACGTTGACATTTCAGTCCCAAAGATGGAAGGAAAATTAACAGCGCCTGACATTGACATCAAAGGTCCAGAATTTGACGTTGAAGGGTCCAAGGGGGGATTTGAAATGCCTAAAATAAAAATGCCATCATTTGGCCTTAAAGGCCCAAAAGTGGAGAGTCCAGATGTTGACATAAACCTTCCAAAGGCCAACATTGACATCAAAGCACCTGAAGTTGACATTAAAGGGCCAGAATTTGATGTTGAGGGTCCAGATGCAAAAGTGAAAGGACCTAAATTTAAAATGCCATCAATATCAGGACCCAAGCTGCCAGACTGGGACATCAATCTGAAAGGACCGAAAGTAAAAGGAGACATTGATGTGTCGATTCCGAAAGTTGAGGGTGACATTAAAGCCCCGAAAGTGGATATTGAAGGACCAGATGTTGATATCGATGGCCACAAAGGAGGATTTAAAATGCCCAAATTTAAAATGCCATCCTTTGGAATGAAAGGTCCAAATGTCGAAGGGCCAGAAGTTGACATCAACGTTCCAAAAGCTGATATTGATCTTAAAGCCCCTGAAGTGGACATCAAAGGAGCAGATGTTGACATTACAAGTCCGAGTGGAAAAATAAAAGGACCCAAATTCAAGATGCCAAGTATCTCAGGACCTAAAATTTCCATGCCAGATATTGATTTCAACCTAAAGGGTCCCAAAGTTGAAGGTGACGTTGATCTGTCGGTTCCAAAGATGGAAGGAAAATTAACAGCACCTGGCGTAGACATTAAAGGTCCAGAAATTGATGTTGAAGGGTCCAGGGGAGGATTTGAAATGCCTAAAATCAAAATGCCATCATTTGGCCTTAAAGGCCCAAAGGTGGAGAGTCCAGATGTTGACATCAACCTTCCCAAAGCCAATATTGATATCAAAGCACCTGAAGTTGACATCAAAGGGCCAGAATTTGATGTTGAGGGTCCAGATGCAAAACTGAAAGGACCCAAATTTAAAATGCCATCAATATCAGGGCCCAAGATGCCAGATTGGGACATCAATCTCAAAGGACCGAAAGTAAAAGGAGACATTGATGTGTCTGTTCCAAAGGTCGAGGGTGACATTAAAGCCCCGAAAGTGGATATTGAAGGACCAGATGTTGACATCGAGGGTCACAAAGGAGGATTTAAAATGCCCAAATTTAAAATGCCATCCTTTGGAATGAAAGGTCCAAATGTTGAAGGGCCAGAAGTTGACATCAACATTCCAAAAGCTGATATTGATCTCAGACCTCCTGAGGTGGACATCAAAGGAGCAGATGTTGACTTTGCAGGTCCCAGTGGAAAAATCAAAGGACCCAAATTCAAGATGCCAAGTATCTCAGGACCTAAGATTTCAATGCCAGATGTTGATTTCAACCTAAAGGGTCCCAAAGTTGAAGGTGACGTTGATCTGTCGGTTCCAAAGATGAAAGGAAAAATAACAGCACCTGAAGTTGACATACAAGGGCCAGAGGTTGAGATTGAGGGTACAGATGCAAAACTCAAAGGACCCAAATTCAAAATGCCATCAATATCAGGGCCCAAGCTGCCAGACTGGGACATTAACCTGAAAGGACCAAAAGTAAAAGGAGACATTGATGTATCGGTTCCAAAGGTAGAGGGTGACATAAGAGCTCCGAAAGTGGATATTGAAGGACCAGATGTTGATATCGAGGGCCACAAAGGAGGATTTAAAATGCCCAAATTTAAAATGCCATCCTTTGGAGTGAAAGGTCCAAATGTTGAAGGGCCAGAAGTTGACATCAACATTCCAAAAGCTGACATTGATCTCAAAGCCCCTGAAGTGGACATCACAGGAGCAGATGTTGATATTGGAAGTCCTAGTGGAAAAATCAAAGGATCCAAATTCAAGATGCCAAGTATCTCAGGACCTAAAATTTCCATGCCAGATATTGATTTCAACCTAAAAGGTCCCAAAGTTGAAGGTGACGTTGACATTTCCGTCCCAAAGATGGAAGGAAAATTAACAGCGCCTGACGTTGACATCAAAGGTCCAGAATTTGACGTTGAAGGGTCCAAGGGGGGATTTGAAATGCCTAAAATCAAAATGCCATCATTTGGCCTTAAAGGCCCAAAAGTGGAGAGTCCAGATGTTGACATCAACCTTCCAAAGGCCAACATTGACATCAAAGCACCTGAAGTTGACATTAAAGGGCCAGAATTTGATGTTGAGGGTCCAGATGCAAAAGTGAAAGGACCTAAATTTAAAATGCCATCAATATCAGGACCCAAGCTGCCAGACTGGGACATCAATCTGAAAGGACCGAAAGTAAAAGGAGACATTGATGTGTCGATTCCGAAAGTTGAGGGTGACATAAAAGCCCCGAAAGTGGATATTGAAGGACCAGATGTTGATATCGAGGGCCACAAAGGAGGATTTAAAATGCCCAAATTTAAAATGCCATCCTTTGGAATGAAAGGTCCAAATGTTGAAGGGCCAGAAGTTGACATCAACATTCCAAAAGCTGAT
The DNA here is from genome assembly GCA_018398805.1 of Hirundichthys speculiger. NCBI lineage: Eukaryota > Metazoa > Chordata > Actinopteri > Beloniformes > Exocoetidae > Hirundichthys > Hirundichthys speculiger. Next base: position 609,060 of record JAGFBZ010000571.1, read on the forward strand.
ATTGATCTTAAAGCCCCTGAAGTGGACATCAAAGGAGCAGATGTTGACATTACAAGTCCGAGTGGAAAAATCAAAGGACCCAAATTCAAGATGCCAAGTATCTCAGGACCTAAAATTTCCATGCCAGATATTGATTTCAACCTAAAGGGTCCCAAAGTTGAAGGTGATGTTGATGTGTCAGTTCCAAAGATGGAAGGAAAATTAACAGCGCCTGACGTTGACATCAAAGGTCCAGAATTTGATGTTGAGGGTCCTGATGCAAAACTGAAAGGATCCAAATTTAAAATGCCATCAATATCAGGACCCAAGCTGCCAGACTGGGACATCAATCTGAAAGGACCGAAAGTAAAAGGAGACATTGATGTGTCAGTTCCAAAAGTAGAGGGTGACATAAAAGCCCCAGAAGTGGATATTGAAGGACCAGATGTTGATATCGAGGGTCACAAAGGAGGATTTAAAATGCCCAAATTTAAAATGCCATCCTTTGGAATGAAAGGTCCAAATGTTGAAGGGCCAGAAGTTGACATCAACATTCCAAAAGCTGATATTGATCTCAAAGCCCCTGAAGTGGACATCAAAGGAGTAGATGTTGACATTCCAAGTCAAAGCGGAAAAGTCAAAGGACCCAAATTCAAGATGCCAAGTATCTCAGGACCTAAAATTTCCATGCCAGATATTGATTTCAACCTAAAAGGTCCCAAAGTTGAAGGTGACATTGATGTGTCCGTTCCAAAGATGGAAGGAAAATTAACAGCGCCTGACGTTGACATCAAAGGTCCAGAATTTGACGTTGAAGGGTCCAAGGGGGGATTTGAAATGCCTAAAATCAAAATGCCATCATTTGGCCTTAAAGGCCCAAAAGTGGAGAGTCCAGACCTTGACATAAATCTTCCCAAAGCCAACATTGACATCAAAGCACCTGAAGTTGACATTAAAGGGCCAGAATTTGATGTTGAGGGTCCAGATGCAAAACTGAAAGGACCCAAATTTAAAATGCCATCAATTTCAGCGCCCAAGATGCCAGATTGGGACATCAATCTCAAAGGACCGAAAGTAAAAGGAGACATTGATGTGTCTGTTCCAAAGGTAGAGGGTGACCTAAAAGCCCCGAAAGTGGATATTGAAGGACCAGATGTTGACATTGAGAGTCACAAAGGAGGATTTAAAATGCCTAAATTTAAAATGCCATCCTTTGGAATGAAAGGTCCAAATGTTGAAGGGCCAGAAGTTGACATCAACATTCCCAAAGGTGATATTGATCTCAAAGCCCCTGAAGTGGACATCAAAGGAGCAGATGTTGACATTACAATTCCAAGTGGAAAAATCAAAGGACCCAAATTCAAGATGCCAAGTATCTCAGGACCTAAAATTTCCATGCCAGATATTGATTTCAACCTAAAAGGTCCCAAAGTTGAAGGTGACGTTGATGTGTCAGTTCCAAAGATGGAAGGAAAATTAACAGCACCTGACGTTGACATCAAAGGTCCAGAATTTGACATTGAAGGGTCCAAGGGGGGATTTGAAATGCCTAAAATCAAAATGCCATCATTTGGCCTTAAAGGCCCAAAAGTGGAGAGTCCAGACCTTGACATAAACCTTCCCAAAGCCAACATTGACATCAGAGCACCTGAAGTTGACATAAAAGGGCCAGAATTTGATGTTGAGGGTCCGGATGCAAAACTGAAAGGATCCAAATTTAAAATGCCATCAATTTCAGGGCCCAAGATGCCAGATTGGGACATCAATCTCAAAGGACCGAAAGTAAAAGGAGACATTGATGTGTCGGTTCCAAAGGTAGAAGGTGACATAAAAGCCCCGAAAGTGGATATTGAAGGACCAGATGTTGACATTGAGGGTCACAAAGGAGGATTTAAAATGCCCAAATTTAAAATGCCATCCTTTGGAATGAAAGGTCCAAATGTTGAAGGGCCAGAAGTTGACATCAACATTCCCAAAGGTGATATTGATCTCAAAGCCCCTGAAGTGGACATCACAGGAGCAGATGTTGACATTACAAGTCCGAGTGGAAAAATAAAAGGACCCAAATTCAAGATGCCAAGTATCTCAGGACCTAAAATTTCCATGCCAGATATTGATTTCAACCTAAAAGGTCCCAGAGTTGAAGGTGATGTTGATGTGTCAGTTCCAAAGATGGAAGGAAAATTAACAGCGCCTGACGTTGACATCAAAGGTCCAGAATTTGACGTTGAAGGGTCCAAAGGGGGATTTGAAATGCCTAAAATCAAAATGCCATCATTTGGCCTTAAAGGCCCAAAAGTGGAGACTCCAGACCTTGACATAAATCTTCCCAAAGCCAATATTGACATCAAAGCACCTGACGTTGACATCAAAGGGCCAGAATTTGATGTTGAGGGTCCTGATGCAAAACTGAAAGGATCCAAATTTAAAATGCCATCAATTTCAGGGCCCAAGATGCCAGATTGGGACATCAATCTCAAAGGACCGAAAGTAAAAGGAGACATTGATGTGTCGGTTCCAAAGGTAGAGGGTGACATAAAAGCCCCGAAAGTGAATATTGAAGGACCAGATGTTGACATTGAGGGTCACAAAGGAGGATTTAAAATGCCCAAATTTAAAATGCCATCCTTTGGAATGAAAGGTCCAGATGTTGAAGGGCCAGAAGTTGACATCAACATTCCCAAAGGTGATATTGATCTCAAAGCCCCTGAAGTGGACATCAAAGGAGCAGATGTTGACATTACAAGTCCGAGTGGAAAAATAAAAGGACCCAAATTCAAGATGCCAAGTATCTCAGGACCTAAAATTTCCATGCCAGATATTGATTTCAACCTAAAAGGTCCCAGAGTTGAAGGTGATGTTGATGTGTCAGTTCCAAAGATGGAAGGAAAATTAACAGCGCCTGACGTTGACATCAAAGGTCCAGAATTTGACATTGAAGGGTCCAAGGGGGGATTTGAAATGCCTAAAATCAAAATGCCATCATTTGGCCTTAAAGGCCCAAAAGTGGAGAGTCCAGACGTTGACATAAATCTTCCCAAAGCCAACATTGACATCAAAGCACCTGAAGTTGACATCAAAGGGCCAGAATTTGATGTTGAGGGTCCTGATGCAAAACTGAAAGGATCCAAATTTAAAATGCCATCAATTTCAGGGCCCAAGATGCCAGATTGGGACATCAATCTCAAAGGACCGAAAGTAAAAGGAGACATTGATGTGTCGGTTCCAAAGGTAGAAGGTGACATAAAAGCCCCGAAAGTGGATATTGAAGGACCAGATGTTGACATTGAGGGTCACAAAGGAGGATTTAAAATGCCCAAATTTAAAATGCCATCCTTTGGAATGAAAGGTCCAAATGTTGAAGGGCCAGAAGTTGACATCAACATTCCCAAAGGTGATATTGATCTCAAAGCCCCTGATGTGGACATCAAAGGACCAGATGTTGACATTACAAGTCCAAGTGGAAAAATAAAAGGACCCAAATTCAAGATGCCAAGTATCTCAGGACCTAAAATTTCCATGCCAGATATTGATTTCAACCTAAAAGGTCCCAGAGTTGAAGGTGATGTTGATGTGTCAGTTCCAAAGATGGAAGGAAAATTAACAGCGCCTGACGTTGACATCAAAGGTCCAGAATTTGATGTTGAGGGTCCTGATGCAAAACTGAAAGGATCCAAATTTAAAATGCCATCAATTTCAGCGCCCAAGATGCCAGATTGGGACATCAATCTCAAAGGACCGAAAGTAAAAGGAGACATTGATGTGTCGGTTCCAAAGGTAGAAGGTGACATAAAAGCCCCGAAAGTGGATATTGAAGGACCAGATGTTGACATTGAGGGTCACAAAGGAGGATTTAAAATGCCCAAATTTAAAATGCCAACCTTTGGATTGAAAGGTCCAAATGTTGAAGGGCCAGAAGTTGACATCAACATTCCCAAAGGTGATATTGATCTCAAAGCCCCTGATGTGGACATCAAAGGACCAGATGTTGACATTACAAGTCCAAGTGGAAAAATAAAAGGACCCAAATTCAAGATGCCAAGTATCTCAGGACCTAAAATTTCCATGCCAGATATTGATTTCAACCTAAAAGGTCCCAAAGTTGAAGGTGACATTGATGTGTCCGTTCCAAAGATGGAAGGAAAATTAACAGCGCCTGACGTTGACATCAAAGGTCCAGAATTTGACGTTGAAGGGTCCAAGGGGGGATTTGAAATGCCTAAAATCAAAATGCCATCATTTGGCCTTAAAGGCCCAAAAGTGGAGAGTCCAGACCTTGACATAAAACTTCCCAAAGCCAACATTGACATCAGAGCACCTGAAGTTGACATAAAAGGGGCAGAATTTGATGTTGAGGGTCCTGATGCAAAACTGAAAGGATCCAAATTTAAAATGCCATCAATTTCAGGGCCCAAGATGCCAGATTGGGACATCAATCTCAAAGGACCGAAAGTAAAAGGAGACATTGATGTGTCAGTTCCAAAGGTAGAGGGTGACATAAAAGCCCCGAAAGTGGATATTGAAGGACCAGATGTTGACATTGAGGGTCACAAAGGAGGATTTAAAATGCCCAAATTTAAAATGCCAACCTTTGGATTGAAAGGTCCAAATGTTGAAGGGCCAGAAGTTGACATCAACATTCCCAAAGGTGATATTAATCTCAAAGCCCCTGAAGTGGACATCAAAGGAGCAGATGTTGACATTACAAGTCCGAGTGGAAAAATAAAAGGACCCAAATTCAAGATGCCAAGTATCTCAGGACCTAAAATTTCCATGCCAGATATTGATTTCAACCTAAAAGGTCCCAGAGTTGAAGGTGATGTTGATGTGTCAGTTCCAAAGATGGAAGGAAAATTAACAGCGCCTGATGTTGACATCAAAGGTCCAGAATTTGACGTTGAAGGGTCCAAGGGGGGATTTGAAATGCCTAAAATCAAAATGCCATCATTTGGCCTTAAAGGCCCAAAAGTGGAGAGTCCAGACCTTGACATAAATCTTCCCAAAGCCAACATTGACATCAAAGCACCTGAAGTTGACATCAAAGGGCCAGAATTTGATGTTGAGGGTCCAGATGCAAAACTGAAAGGACCCAAATTTAAAATGCCATCAATTTCAGGGCCCAAGATGCCAGATTGGGACATTAACCTGAAAGGACCGAAAGTAAAAGGAGACATTGATGTGTCGGTTCCAAAAGTAGAGGGTGACATTAAAGCTCCGAAAGTGGATATTGAAGGACCAGATGTTGATATCGAGGGTCAAAAGGGAGGATTTAAAATGCCCAAATTTAAAATGCCATCCTTTGGAGTGAAAGGTCCAAATATTGAAGGGCCAGAAGTTGACATCAACATTCCAAAAGCTGACATTGATCTCAAAGCCCCTGAAGTGGACATCACAGGAGCAGATGTTGATATTGGAAGTCCTAGTGGAAAAATCAAAGGACCCAAATTCAAGATGCCAAGTATCTCAGGACCTAAAATTTCCATGCCAGATATTGATTTCAACCTAAAAGGTCCCAAAGTTGAAGGTGACGTTGACATTTCAGTCCCAAAGATGGAAGGAAAATTAACAGCACCTGACGTTGACATCAAAGGTCCAGAATTTGACGTTGAAGGGTCCAAGGGGGGATTTGAAATGCCTAAAATCAAAATGCCATCATTTGGCCTTAAAGGCCCAAAAGTGGAGAGTCCAGATGTTGACATCAACCTTCCCAAAGCCAGCGTTGATATCAAAGCACCTGAAGTTAACATCAAAGGGCCAGAATTTGATGTTGAGGGTCCAGATGCAAAACTGAAAGGACCCAAATTTCAAATGCCATCAATATCAGGACCCAAGATGCCAGATTGGGACATCAATCTCAAAGGACCGAAAGTAAAAGGAGACATTGAGGTGTCGGTTCCAAAGGTAGAGGGTGACATAAAAGCACCGAAAGTGGATATTGAAGGACCAGATGTTGACATCGAGGGCCACAAAGGAGGATTTAAAATGCCTAAATTTAAAATGCCATCCTTTGGAGTGAAAGGTCCAAATGTTGAAGGGCCAGAAGTTGACGTCAACATTCCAAAAGCTAATATTGATCTTAAAGCCCCTGAAGTGGACATAAAAGGAGCAGATGTTGACATTGGAAGTCCCAGTGGTAAAATTAAAGGACCCAAAGTCACAATGCCAAGTATCTCAGGGCCTAAAATTTCCATGCCAGATGTTGATTTCAACCTAAAGGGTCCCAAAGTTCAAGGTGACGTTGATGTGTCGGTTCAAAAAATGGGAGGAAAAATAACAGCACCTGAAGTGGATATCAAAGGTCCAGAAATTGATGTTGAGGGGCCCAGAGGAGGATTTGAAATGCCAAAAATCAAAATGCCATCATTTGGCCTTAAAGGCCCAAAAGTGGAGAGTCCAGACCTTGACATAAACCTTGAGGGGTCTAACACAGATGTTAAGACACCAGATCTTGATCTTAAGCTAAAAGGCCCTCAAGTCAAAGGGAAAATTGATGCATCCATTCCAAAATTCGAAGGAGGTGTAAAAGGTGGAAATATTAGCGTCAGTGCTGACTCTGAAAAGACAGGTGTTACATTTCCTAAACTGAAAGGTCCTAAGTTTGCAATTAAATCTCCAGATTTGGAAGTTCGTGAATCCACAATTAAGACACCCGAATTGAATGTTGGAGCAAAAGGATCCAAAGTAGATGCTCGCTTTCAGAGTAGCGAAGCCAGTCTTGATGCCCCTGGCATAGACTTTAATGTCAAGGGGAAAAAGGGAAGGTTTAAACTGCCTAAAGTGAAAGGAAAAACCAAGAAACTCGAGGCTGACATTGAAACACCATCAGCTGAGCTGGGTAAAGATGCATGTGATACTCATGTCAAAGGACCAAAGCTAAAGAAGCCTCTTTTTGCTAAACTTAATTTTCCTGATGTGGAACTAGATATCAAATCACCAAAAGTGAAAGGCGATGGATCGTCAAGTGAGGGACTTACTATAAATTTGCCATCTGCTAGCTTGAATACTGCCAAGGGTGGTTCTGGCTCTGATGGTGGAAATGTTTGTTTGGAAGGGCCAGATGTAAAAGTAAATGCATCGAATATTAAAATGGCAAGTGGGAAAGGAGGTCCAGAAATTAGTGCAAGTCTTTCAGGAAGTGAATCGGGTGGCCTTCAATATCCAGAGAGTACAATAACATTTCCCAAAATCAGGCTACCAAGATTTGGTATTTTACTGCCTGATATGAAAAGCAATGAAGGTGGAGAAAAAGCTGAATCACAATTTGCAGCCGGTAAGGACATCAATATGCAGGCTCCATCTATCAGTTGTCAAGTCAGTTCACAAAATGTTGAGATTCCCAGTCCAGAAGTCAAACATAGTGAAGGGAAAGTAAGAGTAAAGATGCCAAAATTATTTGCCAAGTCAAAAGCAAAAGGCAGTAGCACAGGTGACCTTCGTGGACCAGATGTTGAATTGAGTTCAAGTGGGACTCATAGTAAGGTCTCTAAAGAATTAAGTGTTCATTCTAGTGATATGATGAGTGGAAAATTAGAACTGGAAGGTGAACCTGGACTCAGTCTATCAACTAAAGGCAAGTCAGCCTCACTGGATCTATTTAAGAAATCAAGACATCGGTCTTCATCTTTGAGTGATGAGGGGTCGCTTGCAGGTAGCTCTCCTTCAGCCCATCTAGAAGCTGAGGGTGGTGACATTTCATTAGATCTAGGAGGAAGCAAAGTTAAAGGAAAGAAAAGCAAGTTGAAGTTTGGCACTTTTGGAGGCTTTGGTTCAAAGTCAAAGGGCTCATATGAGGTGACACTTGGAAATGACAGTGGAGCAGGGATGGAGGGGAGTGCAAGTGTTTCTGTACCACCTAAAAAATCGAGATTGTCTTCATCCTCAAGCAGTGATAGTGGTTCAAGAGGCGGATTCAGGTTCCCAAGAGTTGAGCTATCAGTTTCACCAAAGAAGTGATTCTGAGGCAAATTGAACTTTCTTATGTATACCCAAATACATGCTCCTAATATCACGGTTCTTTAAAACTAAAGGTGACAGGCACAGTCATCTCAGTTTTATTAACTATAAGAAATTTTTTTAAATAATTAGACTGGAGTGCACAAGATTGTTTAAAATCCCTTCAAACTGTAAATAAGATTAATTTGTATTGTAATAATAAATATTGTTTTGTACATAGTCCAGATTTATTGAACATATGCCACCTCTCATCATTATCACAGTTCGCAGCAGGGTTTGTCACCATATCTGGTTTTATTCTGTTGGATTAATGTTTTTAATGAATGGGTGTGGTATGTTTGTGTCCAGGTGTCTAATCCACAGAACAGATACTTACAATAGTTACTCTGAAGGAAAATGTTTCTTTGTACATCCAAGCACACATTTAAAAAGTTACTCCTTTTTTATGTATGAAACTGTTATTTTCAAGCTTTGTTATTATAAGATCATTACATAAGTGTATTTTCGCAACATAGAGCTGGCCCTTTGTAACACATTTTAAAAAGTGATGATATTGTATATAGCATAATTGCAAAGACAATCACTGTTTGGAAAATATGAAGTGCTGTGAGTACTTTTTTATTCATTTAAAACAAAAATTTATTTGCTTAAATTTAGTGGAATTTACCACACATGAATTAGCTTTGTTCTTTTTAAACAGGTCTTTTAATCCTTTGTCATTTTCAGAGTTTACTGATCCGCTGTATTTTTTTTTTCATTTTGCCACATTCTCTTTGTATACACACACCTATTGCTTTTACAAAAATTGTCACGAATAAACGTTCACTTTTTGATGTTACTAGTTTGCGGACAAGTTCTGTGTTGATAGAAAGTTGCATATTAAACAGACATGATGGAAAGCATCATTCTTTGGGTCTATACTTTTGTGTGCATTCTGCCAAATAAACCCAATAAACAAATCTATAGTTTATACTGATCCTGGTGTCAGTTGCCTCTTGATGTTAAAGTTGGGTTATGATTTATATTTGTATATGCTAGAAACCAGAACTATTATGGTGCCACATTAGAAAAACATGTGATATCAAGGACTACAGATGGAAATTAGCTTGTGGCTAACTCTGGTGCAGCCATCTTTTTAATGTACCTGCACATTGTCCTTTAAATAAATAAATAAATAAATAAATAAATAATAAATAATAAAAAACTCCGATGACGATATGACTTGTGATACATAATATTTTTTCTCTGAACTGATCCTTGACGCTAAGTAGCCTATGCTGAAAAGAAATGTATTATTTCTCATCCGGTATCATGAATTTTTAAATAAATGAATATAATTGAAATATAATTGACTTTTCAAAACAAAAGCATGTGAGCAACATGCATTAACGCGCGATAAAATAAATGTTGGCGTTAAAAAAATTGAGTTAACCGCGATAATACCGCGTTAACTTGCCCAACCCTAATATATTTATATATATATATATATATTATATATATATATATATATATATATATATATATATGTATATATACACACATATATCCCGCGAATGGTGAAAACCACGATGTTGATGTACATGTATATGTACATACAGTACTGTATACATGTACACACGTACCCAAAATCTACGGAAGGTACACTGACTTTGACGATCTCTCCTCTGCGTGTAGCTGACGAGAGCAAGAGATGGGAGTGTCAGCCAATCAGCGTACAGATAACTGATGGCACAGTAATGCCGTCATAGCAGCCAATCACAGGCCTTGATATTCGTTCATGGGGCCTCCCCTGTCGGCTCTTGTCGCTTCCCAAGACTCGTTCTTGATGTGATGGGTTTCGCTTCAGCCTCGCGCGCTTCGTTTGAATTTTTTCAATTTTTTTCAATTTTTTTCTATGAATATTTTTGAAACTTCTGCGATGTACTGAGACCGTGATTGCTGAGACCGCAAAGTGTGGGAGATTACTGTATATATATATTCTTTTTTCTTTCTTTTTTTTTTTTTAATATACAGTGGTACCTCTACTTCCGAAATTAATTGGTTTTGGAAGTAGTTTCGTAACCTGAAAATTCCGTAAGTAGAGACGCGCTTTCCATGTAAATGCCCTAATCCGTTCCAAGCACCCCCAAATTTGTTATTATATATATTTCTTTATTGGGTTAACAAGAAGACACAATCCATTCAATATTCAAATGGAAAGAATACATTTCACCTGTTTTTTCCCCTTTTAGAACACCAGCCAAACCAACAGAAAATAAAACAAAAACAAAAATAAATGTATAAAACAAACAAAATAAAAATAAATAACATAATATAAAATAAAAAAAGGACGTTTAGAGGAGAGACTAAAAATGTTTGAAAAGAAAACCACAAGTTAACTATAACAATGTGTATATGTCATGCCTGGATCTTGGCCATCATATCATCAAATTAAAGACAATCACCAGCCTCTTTCAGAATCTTAACTGGATATACACCAATATATGCTCATGTGCATACATTCACACACAAACACTACATCCTATCAGCACCACCCATCTCACTCATCAACCATCTAAAGAGGGTATAGAATCAACTAAGGAAAGAATGGGATTCCAAGTTTTATAAAATTTGTCTGAGCACCCCCTAATACTGTATTTAATTTTTTTCTAAATGTAGGAATGACATTAGATCCTTTAACCAAGAAATAGGAGGGGAATAGGAGAAATTTTTCAGGCACACCGAAGATAGAGGTTAAGAGGCTCCAACGTACCTGCTTGTTTAGAGCTTTTGAGAAGATATTATAGAAAGAGGACCAAAATGAGCTCAGTCTTGGACAGGAAAAAAAACATGTGTGTATGACTGGCTGACGACAGAGGGCACCTGTCACATGTATCACTTGTATTAAAATGTTTTTTAAGTTTGGCTTTGGAAAAATGTATCCTGTGTAGAACCTTGAACTGAATTAATGTCAGACTGGCGCAGGATGAGGTGGAATTAACCCTGTCAAGGGCTCTTTGCCACCATTCGTCTGACAAAGTACGGCCTAGCTCCTCTTCCCATGAATTCCTAGTCGCCATAGGGGATGATAATGATGACAAAATTAATTTGACCACAATTGAACCGAACCCATGGACTGCAGGAAGAGAGAGAATTACATCAATCAGAGTACAAGGTGGCTTGTGGGTAAAGTTTGAGAAGTTACAACGAACAAAGTCTCTGGTCTGAAAATATCGAAATAAATGAGCTTGTGGAAGGGCAAATTTAGTTCGAAAGTTATCAAAGGAGATAAAGATGTCCCTATCAAAAAGTTGATCAAAATTCATCAGTCCTTTCTCTTTCCACAGAGCATAGTTTGAGTCAAGCACCGGGGGTGTAAATAAGTGGTTTTCACAGATGGGCATTAATGGAGAAAGAGAGGTGATTTTGAAGTGCCGTTTAAATTGTTTCAGGATTTTAATAGTAGACAGGACGATTGGGTTGGCGGTGATTCTAGAAGGATGTGTATTTAGGGGGGCACATATTAAAGCTGACAAAGATATGGAATTATATAAGTAGGCTTCCATCCGACACCAATCTGTACTGGGGGAGTTGTACCAGGTATGAACTTTTTGAATGTTGGCTGACCAATAGTATGCCCTGAAATCCGGCAGAGCAAGACCACCCTTACCCTTTGTTGAGTATTTTACCCTTGGAGTCTTTCCCGCCAAAATGAAATGTGAAATACTCTTGTCCAATTCTTTAAAGAATGCTTTGGGCAGGTATATAGGTAGACACTGAAATAAGAAATAAAAATTTCGGTAGAACATTCATTTTGATAGAATTGATCCAAATCAAATCAAATCAAATCAAATCAAATCAAATCAAACTTTATTTATAGAGCACTTTTCATGCCCTCAGGCAACACAAAGTGCTTCACATAAAAAAATAAAAATAATAAAATAATAATAATGATTAAAAAAAAAAACAATGCACATTAAAACAAAATAAAAGCCATCACACCCCAAAGTCGCAAAGCCATCCTCCCATTACCCCTCACCCCCCCATGGACCACAAACATAACAAAACTCCCTCTTTTTTGTCTCTAAAAAAAAAGAAAAAAAACAAAAAAAACAAAAAAAAAGGAGGATAAAGTACTTCTATTTAAATAAAAAAATATCAAAATATCAAAACAAATATCAAAACACCTGGCTTGGCACTGCTGTGAAGTTGTTGTTGAACTGCAGTACAGGACCCCAGCCACCCAGACAAGGGTGATTACCGCGGCAACAGCCCCCAAGACAGAGCAGGCAGAGCCCCAAGTATAAAAGATCCCCATTGAGGTAAACACTGGAGTAATTATTAAATTAACAAAATGAAAAATAAATAAAATAAAAATTTCAGAACAAATATCAAATTACCTTTAGATTAATAGCAATAGTAAAAATGCACATGAAGGATTCAATAAAATAAAGCAATCAATAAATGAAATAGATAAATACATAATAAATAAATAAAAATAAAAAAAATTAAAAATTGAGATAAAATAAAATAAAAGATTCTCCCTATAAGCGACAATGGGAGGGCGTTCCAGCGTAAAAGGTCTGATTTAACCTTTTTAGTCAGTTCATCAATGTTATGTTTATACAGTAAAGGGAGACTATTCAAGATATTAATGCCTAAATATTTAAAGCTAGAGGAGGCTAAGCGGAATGGTAATGTTTGAGCTGGAATCTGTTTTGCTATGTTATTAAGAGTGAAACATTCACTTTTATCAATGTTCAGTTTATAACCAGAAAAGGAACCGAATGTGTTTAAGATGTCCAGGATCCTGTCGGTACAAACAGCAGGGTCCGAGACATAGAGTAAGAGATCATCAGCATAGAGTGATACTCTGCGCTCAGTCCCATTCCTATAAACACCGGTAACGAGCGAAGAACTCCTAAGGGCAATGGAAAGTGGTTCGATTGCAATGGCAAACAGCAATGGTGATAGCGGACATCCTTGGTGGCAGCCGCGTGATAAGGGACCTGTTCATCACATTTTAACCGGTTAATATTCACATAAGTACACATCAGAAGAGATCTGGCAGACTTACGCTTCAACAGATAGCGCTCCATTTTGATGTAACTTTTCTAACGGCCCGGTTTTTTTTTCCCAAGCTGACTTCGTGTGACCCCTGCAGGCCAGCTCTCATGAGACGAGTCTCTCTCTCATCGTTTTTAATTGTCTTCCTTTTATTTTCATTTAAATCAAAAACACATGAAATTAATTTTAAATTAAATTGTCACAATTTTTATTTTATTTAACACAATTAAGATTTTTTCATTTTAATAGTTTCCATACTTGGGGTTGCTTTGAGGTTGCTAGGCCATATTTTGGGGTTGCTATGGCAACTGCAAGCTACCCCCTAGCGCCGCCCCTGTTTCAGGGTCTTGTGATTTCGACAGTATTATATTGAGTAGACGGCGTATATTTGAGGATAGTTGTCTGCCCCTTATAAAACCAGTCTAGTCTTTCAAGATGATGTTTGGTAGGCAGGGGTCGAGGCGGCTGTCGAGGGTCTTGGCCAGAAGCTTAATGTCACTGTTACTGCTACAATCATCAAGGTCTTTATTTTTCTTTGGGATAAGTGATATTGACGCTTGAGTCAAGGTCAAAGGAAGGGCATTGTGTTCAAAGGAATCATTAAACATATCCAATAATAGGGGAGCGAGTTGATCAGAAAATTTCTGGTAAAATTCAGATGGGAAGCCATCTGGGCCTGGTGCCTTGCCACTTTGCATTAATCTCAGGCTGGCCTTCACCTCTTCCAAGCGGAGAGGAGCATCAACAGTGTTTTTAGAATTAGCATCAACTGATGGGAAGACCAAGTTATCCAGCCCCCCCAAATTTGGACATAAATATTTTATAAATTGTAGAAATGCATCAAACCATGTAACAAATACATGTTACCATTAGATTACTGCACAAAAAAAAATAAAATGACAACTGTACATAATAAAAAACAAAGAATAAAGTAAAGAATAAAAATTATGTTAATTTGCCTTTTACCTGCTATCGTTGTCACCTTTTGTCTTCTTTGGTTCATGTTCTCTCTCAGCAGTGGTTTTTGCCCGACGTTTTTTAAAGAACCGATCCAAGGACATTTTGTCAGTTTTTAACAATCCTTCGGAAATGTGCAAGGCAAACATCATTATAGTGAGCGATAGCCAGACTAGTGAACACTTTTTCTGGGTGATAATTTTCAACGAATTCCGAAACTTCATGGAATTTTCCTAAAATGTCAGAGGGATGCCAGGAAGATGCTAGCCGATAGCCAGTGGCAGAGCAGCTACAAGTATGTTTACATTCAGTAAACTCTGAGAGTTGCATGTAGCAGTGCCAGCAGCAGAGCATGTCATTACCGGTGTTGAAATTTCTTCCTACCCATAATATCTTCCTACCCGAGTTGACTGCGCATGCGTATAGCAGCAACGTCAGAAGGCCATAATATTCTGCTGCCTGACCATTATTGCGGAAGAGAAAAAGTTTGTTTCTTGTATTTTCAATACTTTGTATGGACAGTATTTAATGCATATACATTTAAGGGGCAAATAAAATGCTCCGAATGCCTAACATTTAATACTTTGTATGCACAGTATTTATATTGCATAGGTTTGACAGACAAATCAGATGCACATCTTTATGATGCATATCCCTGTGTGTGAGTGAATGTGCTTTTCCAGCTGTATTAAACCTTTTTTGCAGACTCTGTTGACTAGTGACTGTTGATGACGCTGATGCTGTTGATGACGATTTTACCCAAAATACATTTGGAGATCTTACCAGTGATCCACTTCTAAATTTGCACATTGTAAAGTTAACTGTGAGAGTGAACATGAAGCCAGCCATGCAGCACAACATTTAATTCACTGTGTTGAATAAACCTACATGACCAAAGTCAGTCTTGCATTTTTTTGACCAACCATGACTCATTCTGGCTTGGGCAACCTTTATATGATCTCATACGTAGCGCATCATATTCTTCGTATAAGTCGCAGAAGTTGTTGTATCCAGTAATGCGCAAGGCGTGTAACGCACTCGGGGAGAGGGGAGAGGCCTGTTTCTTCGTCTTTCACCGGGCCCTCCAGGGCGCGGGCCGGGGGAGTACTGTCCTCCCAGCTCCCCCTGAAGCTCCGCCCTTGAGCAGCGCGTAATGTATTTTTGCCTTTCACATCCTGAAATTCTTTTCGTAACAAGAGGCAATATTTTCCCATTGAGACATTTTGTAACCTGAAAATTCCATATGTAGAGGTATTACTGTAGTTGTTTTGTCTCACTGTTGCTTCATGCATTGCTTTTCTAATATGTAAATATACATATTAAAGCTCCTTAAACAACCATCCATCCATCCATTATCTATACCCGTTTCATCCGCCGAAGGGTCACGGGGTCATTAAACAACATTAAACATAAATAAAAATCAATATATAAATATTTTATTTTATTTATTTTTTTCTTGCCTCTAATTACAGTGAAAGTGACAGGAAATTCAGAACAGAGAGAGAGTGGGGAAGACACACAAGGGTCACAGACTGAGAGCTGAGCCTGTGGGTGCTGCAGGGGGACTGTAGCCTCTGCATATGGGCCACCTGCTTAAACCACTGAACTACCCAGCCAATTTTTGCTGTTTTTAAACTACAAAATACAAAGAGCCTATTTATTTTGGTGCAAATTGTTACACCTTTTCAATGCTCAAACACAGAAACAAATAAAAAAAATACATTTTGTATTTGAAATATGTATTTGAAATACATGAATCATAAATGCTTTCCATCCCTGCTGGTGACAGTATGTGGGGAAACTGATATAGCATTGATGTAGCAGTATGTCACTGTGAGAGTAGATTCTGCCCTTATTCTGAAAACGTTATTTATTTGATTAAGAATTAGTCATTTATTGTGGTACAGTCTAACTATGCAGATATTTCTGTAAAAGACATACCGGTATTTAAATTTGTACAGTCAGAGTTTTGTATATATATCTTTATGTGATGTCATTATTGTAGATAGATATTATAGCACATTTGTTCAGAACCATGGCTGAAACTCACTCTTGTGGCCAATTTAGAAACAGCTAAAACCTATCAAAGATGTTTTTGGACTAAAGAAAACAGAGAGAAAAACCCACCCAAGCACGGGGCGAACACAGGAAGCCATCAGTCGGGATTCAAACCGGGAACCTATTTACTGTGAGGTAAATGCTAACCACCACGTCCTCTGTGCTGCCTTCGCTGGGATTAGCCATCACAAATATTAGCAGGCAGGACAAAACTGAATTGAAACACAACAAAGTTGATGTTACCTGCTTATTAAGAACATAAGTATATCAGTATAATTTTTAATTGGGTGTTATATTCCCAAATACTCACTTTCCACTTATCTTTAGTTCAGTCACGTTGAAACACCATCGCAGGTATAGAACTGTGGAAGATAAAGGTACTGTTATGTTACTTTTACAGTCTCCTCACTTGTGAGATAGTGTTGTGCCGTGTTGAATATGAAAATCTTTTTTATTATAGAATTATAGATAAGCTGCGATACTTTGACAAGCTCTGACTATTAGACTGTATCGTAATTGCTGACTACAGGATGTTTGTCTGGTAACCATGGAAATGGAGTTAGCCAATCAGGAGAGGCCATTCTCCCAGAGCGATCATTAAAGGTTTGTGTGAGACAAAGGTAGTGTGTTTCACAGGAAGACTCCTTGCAAAGAACATCGCATTTTGTTTGTAACACGGCAAGGGCGTAACCATGGTATAGACATTGGGGGGGTCCAAATGAGAGCCCTCCCCCAGAATTTTTTTTAAAGGTGCATTTCCCACAGTTCTGTGATTTTTATTTATTGACCATCTGAAATCACATTTAAAGGAATAGTCTGCAATTTCTCTGAGATAGTAGTGAATAGGATAGCTTCCAGCTGGGAAAAATTACATGCCTAAAGCATGTTGATGTAAATATTGTGATTGGAACAACAAAAAGTCTATAGCACACGATGGACTTTTAATTCCAAGTTAATTTGTATTTTGTTGATTTGTCTCAAAATGAATGTCTGCACATTTACACTGAAACGTTTAATGTGAATGAAATCATAGATTTGTACAAAGAATTAAATGTAAAATATTGATGTTAATTGAATATATATACAGATTTATTCATTTAACATTTAAAAAAAATAGTCTGGCCTGTCCTTACACAATCCCTCTCCCTGTCTCTCTGTGCTGCCTGCATTATGACCAGATATTATTATTGTACCAGAAGAATAACTGACCCTGAGGAAAAATTTATTTAGAATATTCTGCTTTTCTTACTAGTTTTATTTACTGCTGACACGTAGGCTTAGGTTAAAACAAATGTCATCAAGCTGTTGAGTCTTGTATTCCAGTGTCTCACCTGATCATCCATGTCTTCAGAGACTGTCCCTGTCTGGCCTGTCCTTACAGCGTCCCTCTCCCTGTCTCTCTGTGCTACCTGCATTATGACCAGATATTATTATTGTACCAGAAGAACAGTAACTGACCCTGAGGATCTTTTTAATTTGATACATTGAATATTTTGCTTGTATTACTAGCGTTACACATACACATACACACGGAGAGAGAAAACAGCAGCACACACGGAAGACACATCATATCATATGATACAGTCTCTTCACTTCAAGCTAGCTAGTTCAACTAACAAATTGAGCCCTTTTGAACAAGTTAAATATTTCAAATTAATTAAAAAATTAACACACTCAGTAGGACAACATCACTCCTCTTTAGCTATCTAGTTGCTTACTGTCTGAAAAAACTTCGTATGTCCTGTTTTTCTGCTTTTTGGGTAAAGACATTGCTCCCTCCTTTCTCTCACATTCAACGCTCTCTATTGTTCCGTCTGTCGGAGCCGCTTCAAACCGAGAGCCGTTAAATGGGCGCAACCAAGTGTACAACTGTGAGGGGGGTGGTCACACACTTTAGTGTTCCTTATAAACGGAAATAAATTGATCGTTAAATATTCGGAAATAACAAGAGACAGACTGTTGAGCCAGGTTTCATAAAAGGAGGAAATATTTAACATGTTTACACATAATATTGGGGGGGACAGATTGGTATTTTCCCAGTATTGGGGGGGACACGACCCCCCCCAAAGAATGCGTGGTTACGCCCATGTAACACGGTGATGAGTTTTAATAAACTTCTAACATTGTAATTAAACTATTGGGGTAAGTGTTTTATGGTAATGTAGTTTTTGTTGCCAGAAGAAGTTTGGAGATCTCCTGGTGACAATAATGTGGCTTTTGAGGCTTTTTCTTCTCTTGATTTTGTCGTGCAGTGTTGAAGTGTCAGGATATAAAGGAAGCTGCTCCAAGCCAAATGCATAAAGATATTTATTTACAAGAAAAAGAAGGCATACAGACTCCTGCAGCAAAGTCTGGGATTTCCTTTGAGCCGATGAGGGAAAAAAGAAGGCACAAGCTTTTTATAGTCTCTGATCAACACCTATCTAGCTATACAGGTGTGATCACTCAAACAGTGAATTGATCACAAGCTTTTAAAATTCTTAAACAACATAGTTAGAAACTTATATAAAAGGTAAAGATCATATTGTTCAGACACCACAGTAATCAAAAAAACAACACAACAAATCCGTCAACAAGCTTTTCTAAATCAGTATCCTCAGTCAGATTCCATAAAGATTTGGTGATAATTTTAACAACTATCATACTGCAGAGTATTGTTATTGTTTTATTATATTGTATATTCATATATTATTTACTATATTATATATTATTTTTGTTCTTTTTAATCGTTATTTCCTTTTTCGTAAAGACAGAACCACAAATTTACAATGCATGTAGCCTTTAAAGACAAATGAGAGCACAGAATTTCAAGTTTGCAACTACAATCCAACTTTACTTGCACCTTTATTTTAAGAGGTTCACAAAAATATGGCATTTATCATTTAGTAATTACAGACATTATAAGCAAAATACCTCTATTTTCAGAGGTTCAAATTTATTTCTAAGGTTCTGAGGTTCAAATCTAATCTACACAAAGTGATGTGATTCTATATATTTTTTTCTTTTTCTTTTTTTTAATACTTGGATGAAAATCTGTCATCCAACTCCGGCTATCATAGCACAACACCCAATTTTGAATTTGTTCCCAGGAAATGCTTTATTATAGTCACCTTTAGCTGCTTGTTGGTGGGCCCTTCTGCCTTCAGTTTTGTCTTCAGGAACTGAAAAGCATGCTCCTCTAGGATGGGATCAGGTGACTGACTTGGCCTCTGAAGATTAGTCCAATTATTTGCCTTGGAAAAAGTCTTATCCCAAGTGACAGCAACATGAAAAGAAACTTGAAAAATATTGAAGGTTAAAAAGGGGAAAAGGATGTGGAAGGGGAAGTCAACACTGGCGCCACTGGCAACTGGAGCTGTTGTGGGGAAAAAAATGTGCTCTTTATGCTTGTATATTTATCAATAACTCTTTGACTATATGTCTAATCAAGACTGAAAAGAAAGACTTAAGCTGACAAGATTTGAATCCGATTTACTTGCACTGCATGCAAAGGGGGTAACATAGTTTATCCATACATCAAGTAAAAGATGAAAGAAATGACCAGACAAACAATATGACACAAGTAATTTAAATATTGAGATTGAGGTTACAGAAGGTTCTGGAAAAGTCACGAAGGACAACAATATCTGATTGACGCATGACTCAGCCTTGTAGATGTAGAGAGACATCTTTCAGGCTGGAGCCTGCAATCTGATTATGCATATTTCTCTGTCTGGCCATGAAGACCCATAAGTAATTAGTAAGATTATTAACACATCATATCTTATATTTAATTTCTTTCTCCCACACAGCACTCCAAAATGGGAGAAGGGATCCAATGGACTCCAGGACCAAAGAAATCTCTGTCTAGAAGAACAATGTCCTAGGAATACCTTAGTTACTGAGCTTTAAGCTCCCATGCCTGTGGTAGAGGTTTCAAGCTTGCAGAGGGCAACCAGCAGCAGTGAGTAAGAGGAGATTTTTTTCTCTTTTTCTTTTTAATTGTGTAAATCCCTAAAAGCATCAGGGAAACATCACCTTTAACTTAACCAAACACTAGTATTTTGTGTGAACCTTCGTTTATAAAGACTTGCTTTCTCAACCACTCTGTGCCCACTTTCCTTCTTCCTAACAGGTTTTACGGTTGAGCATTAACAGCATCTTTTCCACCTTTATGACCTGGAGAGGACAGTTTTTATTCACACAAATTCAAGAGCGTGCTTGTCAGCGAACCATGAATAATAGATGTGTGAGGTGATTAGGCAATAAACTTTCTTAACATTTGCCCTGTACAAACAAGATATAAAATGCAAAATACTTTATGTTTTTGCTTATTGAAAATAGTTAAAGTGTGATCATTTCTGGTCTTTTACCAGTGGCGGCCAGTCAATAGAGGGTGCTAGGGCGCCACCCCACCTCTCCCCACCTCTCCCCACATCCAAGAAGCTCAGTGAAGAAGTCTTAATTACTTTGAAATATATATTGTATAGTTTTGAAATGAGCATGGTAATTAATTGTCATAGAGTTAGTGAGTAATATGTGTAATCTACAATAAAATATAGATTAAAATATGTTTTATGATGTCTAAAGTCACGGATAGGTCACATGTTTCCGGCTGGGGCGCAATGTTTTTGTCCATTCACTCTCCTATAAGTTGTACATGCGCAGTTCGATCCTCTCAATACAAGACATAGGAGCTTGGTGGGGCGCACATAACCTGCACCCTCAGCATTCATTTGAATGGTGCTGCTGTACACACCCTGTCAGCCACAGGGTGGCAGCAGAGAGCAACCGGCTCGCGGCACATCTGTCAAAGTGCGCCAGAAGGAGTCCGCGGGAAGAGAGTGTATTTTTGCTAGCAAGAATGGAAAGAGAAAACTCTGTTCAATCATTAAAAGCAACGTCTTTTGAGAGGAGAACATTGCAGGAGAAGTTGACCTTGTACCTGATCAGCCTGACATCGTCATTCAACAGCCATCCAAAGACAGAGGACGACAGTACAACTGGACATTTTCGAGGAGCTGGTTCAGTAAGAACGCTTGGCTAACGGCATGTAATGGCAGCAATGCTTTATTAGACTTCTCCACAAGGTTCAGCTCTATCAACTCTCCCACAAAAATGGCCTGATTTGTTTTTATGTCATTTCACAATCGGGAAAAAAATGGATCCACATTAATAGAAGAACACAACTGCTGGACAACTGCTTAAATGTAAATGTTGCCTTCAAGTAGCACTCCTTTGGTATGTTATGGATTATAGATTTCCAATACATTTTTGGTATTGTGTATTTACATTTACATACTGTTCAATCAATATAAGATATGGGGTGAAATGCACTGATAACTGCCAAAGATGGCAGCAACTAAACAAA
This sequence comes from Hirundichthys speculiger, assembly GCA_018398805.1. Taxonomy (NCBI): domain Eukaryota; kingdom Metazoa; phylum Chordata; class Actinopteri; order Beloniformes; family Exocoetidae; genus Hirundichthys; species Hirundichthys speculiger. The sequence continues at coordinate 630,403 of JAGFBZ010000571.1, forward strand.
TTGTAGCAAAACACTGTCAGGAAAGACACACTAGAAACGAATACAATAATTTAAATGTAGCACAAATTATCAGTGTTTTGAACTGAGTTATGATAGATGTACAGGCTGATCCACGATGATACAGTGTTGCCTGAGGGCAATAAACTTATGGAAAAAGTTTATTTTTTGATATTGTGTCATTTCAAATGGCATGAATAAACAAATGTATTCAAATTTTAAACAGTATCTCCATTTTTTTCAGTCTTTACCACTATGGCAATGTTGCTTTATGGCTTTAACCTAAAATATTTCTTGAAAATTAAAAAAAAAAAATTGTTTACTTGGTCTATTTCAAGAGAAAATGTTTTATTCTATTTTGTTATGTTACATTTTATTATAACATGTTATTCAGCTCAGCAAAAATAAAAACAGGCATTTTTTAAATATACATAATGATATTAATGTACGTATATCAATATCGTACTACATTTGCTTCTTGGTTTTTGGTGTAGCCCCCCCTGGAGGAAAGTGCACCAGCCGCCACTGTCTTTTACTATCACAAATCATCATAATACAGTTTTCATTACCTTTATAATATAAAGCAGGTCAGTTTGGTTCAGTTTATGACAAGTAAATACAGAAATCAACTTTTTTATGATCCTTTTAACGCCAGAGCCTTGGGACTAAACCTAATTTAACATATATGCTCTCTAACTAAATATATTGTATACTGATATTAACACCTCTTAGAAGCACGTTTTAACATGGTTTTTATAACGGATCAGAAGCAAACTTTAAATGAATCACTTCTGAACAAATTCTCAGAATATGTTTTTTCCTCTAAATTATTTAACTTAATGAATCCTCCAGGTGTCTTAATAATGCATATATGGGCTAGTTTCTGTGATGATAATTAGAACAGGCAAATCTTTTGACAATATTGCAATATAGGCAGTTTGAAGCTCTTTGTGTAAGCAGTATTTTGCCTCAAACGCAGGATGTGATCCCAGTGTTCCTCATTGTTTGAATGCAGTTGTTTTTGTAGAGCAGAGGAAGGAAATTAACAGGAGTTTCCTTTAAAAGAGGAAAGTGCCCTTTCCTGTCTGAAATAGCAAACATGTTTGTAGTGAAAGACGGACACAAGAGAAAAAAGAACAGAAACGTGCAGATCGTCTCTGGTGGTCTTTCATTTTAGAATTTTGTTTTACTCTTTGACTGACAAGGAATACGTAGAACTGGTTTCTCAGGTAAGAGAAATTACTGAATGTAATTTAATGCTTCCAATAAGTTCAAGAGACTTGATGTAGATGAATAATACTTATACTTTATGACAAAATGAGATGGTGCCAGAACAAATTTTATTCAGTTGCCTTTTTACAGATGAAGAACACACAAAAACATCAGATTCTTTAGCCTACATTTATTATTTTATATTATACTAAATTCTTATAATCATTCATGCTGGTTTTTGTTGTGACACGCATTGGTGTAAATATTTTTTCACTGCATTTTACTCACTGAACCTCTTGTTACTCTTTGCCTAACAAAGCTTGAAGCATGACATTCCTTTGACTGGCCTGTCTTTCATCTTTTCAAGAAGCATTCAGTTAATATTCAGGAACGGTTCATACAACCACAGCTACAGCTGGAGCAGGATCCCAATCATGCTTTTATATTCCACACATACTCGGAATAAGCTATAGTGTTGTGATTGAAATGCAGGTTAAACAATTATATCTTTTGACAGTTCAATAGCTGATCAGATTTTTGTTATGCCAAAGCATACATATTTTAATTGTAATAGTTCTTTTTTTATAGGCTTCATTCTATTAATACATATGGTTTTTAAGGCTGCAGTAAACATTTTCTGGCATTTTACTGATACAGCTTAATTTTAGACGCAGGCAGACTCTACCTTACTTGTAAACCTTAAAGAATATCTAGCAAGGCATGAAGGCCATTCAATGGGGGGGCAGAAGCAGACATTGGATGATATGTAGTTTACCACACCACATGTCATCTGTGTCATGTGGGGCACAGCCAGAAAGTGTCCTTGACTTCTGTGGGAATAAAAGAGGTTACTCTGTGAGATGGCTTGAACATTAGGTCATATCTCACTACAATAGGCTCTTATAGTGATATACCACCCAAACTTGACATGTAGATAGTGTCTAATAGGAGTGTTTTTAATGACAATCCATTTTAATGCGCTGGCACGTGGTACATAAAACTAATGGAGATTTCTGAAAAAGTGCAGAATTTCTCTGCGAATCTTGTTTTACTGATGATGAGTAATTTTAGGCGAATAGCTTTCCCATCTCTACATTATGTTTCAAATTCATTCTGGTTATCTGGTCAAATTTTCGAGTTACAAATCATTACATATACAACTTAATTTAAATGTAATTTAAGAAAGTCCACAAAATAAATGCACACAGGTCACAGAAGAAAAAATGCCTGTCAAAATACAAGAAAAGGAGATTTTTTGCATTCATTAATTTCTGCATACAGTTAGTGAATAGAGTGTTAATGACATTCAGTGATTAACCCCATACCTCGTGCTGGAAAATTAAAACAACTAAGCCAAGAAACTGCAAAACTGGAGTGTTCTAACATCTTGTGACACTGTTTTATACACGTCATTAAAATGAAGAGAATCAAATGTTTCTCCTCACATGAGACCAGGGACTCAGTGGGCCATAACAGTTCCTGTCCTGAGAAACGTCCATCCATGCCAGCAACAGAGGCCATAATATGAATACCGCTGATACTCCTTAACTGCTCTGGTGACTGAGGGCTTCAGCACTTAGTTCTGGGTGAGTTCTAGTCTATGTGACATTCATACAAATCAGTTTTGAATCCCAATCATTTTCGAGATGGCTCATACATGCCTGACTTGCTCATACCTGCTCACTGTACCCAAAAGTGGGTGTGAAGGACTGAGGTCTCTTCATAGGTGTGAAATTGTGTGGCTTGACTACGGGGTGATGTACGTTGAGTGGCTTATGTCATGCGCCCTGGAGTGCAGTCTTCCACTCTCAGATGGACTTTTTTTCACTTGGGCAACAGATCTGGTCGCTTTTTTTATTTTACTGTTTGATCGCAGATGAGCAATAGAGAACAATTTTACATTTTACCTGGCAGGAGCCCTTAAAACAGCCACTAAAGGATGCTAAAGCAGTCTTTGCATTCATATAACCTCACAAAAGTTTGCAGTTATTGACAGATGGGATAGGCTCCAGACACCCTACGACCTTGGACAGGATGAAGGTGGTTGAAACAATGGATGAATGAATATAAATAATTGTTATGCATATGTATCTGCCATAGAAAATAACACAGATGTCTAAAGATGTAAGTGGACACAATAGCTGGCTGAGTCCAAATCTGATGTGGAGGTGGTGTAGGCAGATGAGAGCAGTGCGAGTGGCAGGTTCTTCTCTCACCTTTGCCAGAAACAACAAAGAAAGGGCCCTGTTTTCATTTCTATTCACAGGTATAAAAGTTAAGCTTGATGTTTATTTGTTATGTAAATTTAAAAGCAGTGAGTTACAGTGTCATGCTGACGGTATTGAAGAAATCCATAAATCCTGTCAAGATGCTGAGGAATATGAAATGGGCTGGTTGAAAATTGTTGAGTTTCAAAAAGTCTGTGTAGTTTACATGTCCTTTCAAAAGCTAACTACCACCAGCCTCCTGGATATATAGAGTTGCCTCTGACAGGAAATAAATTAAGATCCAACAGTACCCTCCATCGTACCGCCGTATCACTGATTCTATTTCTTGGCAATGCTTGGAAGTTTGGGGGCATGTCTCTAAAGATGCATTGCTTGTTTTTTTTTTTTTTTTTAAATGGACTTGTAATGGTTTCTGAAAAATGTACAGCGCTGCGCTATTAACTCAGTGCAGTGACAGGTTTCGCATTAAAAATGTCAAAAAGAAAAAAAACATTTGCTTATGCTTGGATTGGGAAAGAAGCAGCTAACGACCTTGGATGTTCATCAATGTGTCATTTCTTTCTCATGTAATTGTCAAGGGCTTTCAAGGCAGTGTCTGAAGGAGAATATTTTTTCTGCATGGCTACCTACACTGAGAGATCCCCCATGGGATTCTGTTTGATGTGAAAACAGCAGACTGCACAGATGTACGCTGGTGCGAAATTAATTTCTCTTGTCTTTGAAGGTGTGAGTTGATGTGTTTAGTTTATTCATGAGAGAGAGAATAATGTATCCTTTTTTTGTTTATGAATGAACGTGTGTGTATCCATAGAGTTGAAGGTATTATAAAATAATGTATAAGGTACAGCGTATTTGGAAGTCTTCCCTGTCCCTGCTTCAAGTGGTGTTTCACTTTGTTAAGGTTTCACCTCATCATCCTGGCTCCATGATACCCCCGACTCCCCCTTGCAGCAAGCGAGGGCAACCACGTTTTCACTCTCACATTCACAAGCATACTCACGCACAGACACACACAGAGCAGCAGCAGAGGGGTCTATAAAGGGCTTGTGAGGTTTTTCTCATTTTGATGCCATAGTACATGCTTCTATGTCTTAGAGTGTATGGTGTGTGTGTGTGTGTGTGTGTGTGTTCACGGGAGAGACAAGCAGAGAGTGAGCGAGAAAGCGAAACAGAGGACGGGAAGGGGAGGGAGTGTGGATCATGCATGTGCATTAAGTCAGCTCCAACGGCACAGCAGCAGCAGCAGCAGCAAACAGAAACAGCAGCAGCAGCAGCAGCAGCACAGGAGGGAAAGAGAGAAAGACAGAAAGGGAGAGTTGGAGGGAGGGAAGTAGTCTCAGGCACAGGAACAAAAGCAGCAGAGAGCTGCTTTCCATCTCCACTAAAAGAGCGGCGTAGAGGTAATCTTAGGGGAGAAGGTGGTCATGACAGTAATGAGACAGTAACGGAGGAGAAGAGGCACATTGTCGTCAGTGAAGACTGGAATCAAGGCTCTTCTCTTCTCTGCTCTCCATGTTTTTGGGTACCCCACGTACCTTTGTCTTCGTCTCCAAGCCCAGAGGAGGATGTCTGTGTCCGGGAAGAAGGAGTTTGACGTGAAACAGATCCTCAGGCTCCGCTGGCGCTGGTTCAGCCATTCTTCCCAAGGCTCTGCTGGTGGTGGAGGGGGTGGCGTTGGTGGTGTGGGAGGCTACATCCAGCAGGATGGCTTGGACCACAGAGGAACGCCTGTCCAGGGACGGCTGAAGAGCCACTCACGGGAAAGAGGTGGAGGACTACGGAAGACTAACAGTCCGGTCCACAGCATCTTGGCACCAACGCCAGGGCCCACACCTGTCCATGTCAGAGCAGGTCATCAATCATGGTCTCCTCAGCCGTGCAATATCCAAGACCTCCAGGTGAACGAGGAGTCTTCAAAGAGCAGTTCTTCTCCCAGTGCTACAAGGAAAGAGGATGCAAATCCTGGCCAGGAATATGTGAAAAGCAGCTCAGAGGAACCTGCAGAGGTGGAGGCCAGAGAAAGGTATGGCCCTTAATAGGTGTTAAACTCTTCGGAAGTCTTAGTGGTCACTTTTGGTTCTATTGGTCAACAAGCAGAGGTAGAGATTATTGGATGTTGTTTTGGGAATATGTTTCCTTTACGTTTCAAAATAAATGAACAGCTTTTAAATATAATCTTCAATGAATGGAAAATCTCTGGAGCTTGAGATCTCTTCTCACAAGCAGAAATGTCTTTCAATCAATTAATTATGTTTGTCTTCTAAATCCATATGACGAGCATAACTACAGCTATTTGAATTTGTATTTGCAATACCATCCTACATAGAATTAAGGTAAGATTAAATTATCTGCACAGCACTGATTTTCTAGTCAACTCAGGGAAGTCAGCTGATGCCATAGCTCACCTGGGGACAGTTTCTTCTTGTTGTCTGCAGCATGTTAGGTAAAATAAACCGATAAAACATCCTTTTAATTATTCAGTGAACTGAAAGCCGAGGGCTTTTTCTGCTTCTCGGTATCTGTGGGGTGGTCCAGATCACACTCAGAGTATTTCTTAGCAGATTCCGCAGAGTATTTAGTTTTTACATTATACAATAATGCATTTTTCCATTCTGTTGAAAGCGTATGGTAGAGAAGAGTCATGACATCACGTAACACTTCCTGGACCTATAAAAAGATGCAGGAGTTCAATCACATGAATTATCTAAACAGCCAGCCACGACTATGTCTACTTTATGAGCTAAAAGCTATCATAGCTAGTGGCTGGCTCAGGATCAAAATCTTTCTACATATCCTTATGCTGAAACCTCACAAGCCAGTTTTCCAGTGATAAATCCCCATCCCCTGCCTCGCTATGTTGTGTTTCTCCCCTTCTTTTCCTAATAAACCCATATCTTCCAGGAAGTAACCAGGTTAGAGACGTGCGTGTTTGTCGCCTTGTTTGTGTGTGTGGTGTCTGGCAGAACGCTTAAAGCACCTCACATGATAGATGAAAAGACCAACTCTTCTTTTATCTTGTCTGTGACATTCTGTGGTGATTGCTCCTTAAGCTTTTCTCATTCCAGACTGCTTTTGTTCTGTACACCTGGCGAAGAAACGAACAATGAAAGTAAACCTTGACTCTGTTTTTTTTTTTTTTTTCCAAATAGAACTCACTGTGATTATATAGGGTTATCCTAAATACTCATCTCTGCCTACGACTAAAAATGTGTCAATGTGGATTGAATGACTGCCACAGGCAGTGGATGGTTGGGCTCCCTGAACTGAACATGAATTATTCTGAGTTAAGACACCGCTAGAATCAACTCCACATTCTGCTCTTGGTGTTGGCATAATTGGCAGATGTTCATGTTTTGGAGTCCCCGTGTGTGAAAAGAGCATGCATAAAAGATGTGCCTCACAGTAAAAATGTGTAAGTCTCTGGCACTCAGGGACCTTGAGTTCAGGCTGGCCATGTAAAATACAGCACAGCCAGCATATTTTGACAATGATACTGAATTATTGAAACACCCCTGCTCTATTAGATCACAAAATCCACCCTTGGCTCCGATATTCTTTTACATAGCGATATTCATTCATTAATTTAATAACAGCAGCTAATGAATTTTCTCCATTCAAACAATGTATGGTAGTGTATCTTTAAGTAAACTGACAGGCACATAAATTTGCTATGTGATCAACTCAATTTTGTGTTTTCTAATCATTCAAAACAATGAACAACAGAAAAGGCAGCAAAAATCATAGTTTCATAGTGAGCACTAAGCAGGGGGATTTGTAGCTGTTTCTTGCATAAATGCACCAAAACCGTGCATTCACTCAATATTCGTAAGTTTGGGACAAGTGCTGCATTTGTATGTGTAGAACACAGCCTGAATTAGACTGTCGACTGCATGACACACCAAGGTTCATGCATTCATCTGCAGCTCAGCAGATGTGTGCCTGTCATTGAGATATGTGCAGTCATTTACTTCACCAGCTGGGTGGCCCTATTACGTCGCACATCATAAATCCTTGACGCATAATTTGTCACAATCCCTCAGGCTGAATCCAGAAATCAGATCTGCTGGATGTGAAAAATACAAAAGTTTAGCTTCTGTTGATTGGAAAATACATGTCAATCATTTTTTAGTGCATGTTCCTCAGTGATTAGCTTCATTGATGCAGTTTCTATAAGTCAGCCATCTGATTAGTTTCCTCAATTTTATTCTTAATTTGGTTTCTCACTCTTATTAATATTTTACAATTTTGTCAAATTGAATTAACTGGAAAAGCCAATAAAAGTAGGTCGCTGCTGGTGGCTGTAGCTTTACTAGAGCATGGAAACAGTATTTATTTAGGATTCTGCTTTGAATATTGAATATTTCAGTTAAGTTTGATGATGTATTTAAGGAAAAAGTTGTAAATTTTTATGCGCAAGCCAGTTTATGGAAACCTTGGGGAAAAAATAAAACACATTGCCTAATTATCCTTTTTTATTTATTTATTTTTTACCTTTTTATGTGATCCAGTTAATTGAATTTTTAATGTTCTGCACTGGTGCCACGAATACGAAAGATAACTTCCTCAAAACACAGAGTCCTTTATGTTCAGATTGCTATGATTGTCTTTCTTCTGTTAGCCCTTTTTTGAATTTAAGATAACCTTCCTCATCTAAGTTGCTGAAAGAGTACATATCTAATAAATAAAAGAAGTAACTTGTGTGTAGGTCATTCTTGCTGTTTCTCAACCTTGTCCCCAGAGCTCCTACATACATCTATATACTCTATTTGTCCTCATGACTTTCATCCAAATAGCCTCGCTGTAACATTTGACAGAGAATATAACAAAGAAGTTAACCTGAGTGGAATGGAAACCTTGACCTCTCCCGCATAAACACTAATAGAGGCTCGAGTCAGCGTGCTGTTAGTTTGAATGATATCTCAATTCCCTCTCCACCGCCTTGGAAAAGAAATACCACCACCTCTCCACGTGTCAACAGCAGTAATTCAGATATTTGTTGAATGCCTCATAACACCACAAGGCTCAAATGGTCTGTATGTGACATGTTCTTAAGATGTTGTAAATTTTAAAACTCAGTGAATCTATTGTATTCTCAAAATACAATACACTCACGGAGGTTTGACACTTTTTTTTTTATTCTGTGTGATAAATTTCAAATATTGCTCTTGCGAACGTCAGTATTCTGTCTGATAAAGACAAAAGTGAAAAATCTGTGTGCTTCTGAGTAGAGCGTTAAACTGAGGACAGGGAGCCACATTAAATGCAGCATGCTTTCTCCAATTTCTGTTCAAATATTGATCAGAATGCTTTTTCTTCTCACATGTGGAACTAATTTAAAGAAAATAATTACTGACACAGTTTCTATGAATTTATTAGTAGGGACCAGAGAATAACTCAGTATCCTGAGGCACCTTGGGCTGAAATAAAGTCAGGTCACAAAGGACTGATATCAAACTGACAATATGATGCTGTTGATTAAAAAAAAAGGGAATGTATTTTTTACTGGCTGCAGGAGGGTGTCAGAGAGCAACAGCCTGGATCAACATTCAGTGCTTGATTATTGATTTGTAAAATACCAAATTATTTCATTTTGGATGCAACATTGTGACCTTAGAGTACACAAAAATAATCTGACAAAATTCATACAACAAAGCTAAGAACATAACAAGAAAAACAAAAAAGTAAAACATTTCATAGAAGCTCATGGTATTGCAAGAAAACACATCAGCATTTCCAGAATGAACCCAAATTATATAAGGATATTGTTCAAAGACACACAATAAATTCTTCACTTTGCAGAAAGAATTAAATTTGGCCAACAAGTTTTACTTGTTATTGGATAGAACTGCTTTGTCAGAGCAATTTCCTTTGTAGCGAATCATCAGTAGACGGAGGGTTTGTGCTTGTTCACATGAAGTGGGCCACCGGGGGCAGGCTTGGGAGAGTTCATGGTTGGGTGTGTTTTCTCAGGGAGCACTAGAGGGTGGTGATGGGAGGGGCCGTCTCTCCATGTTTTGTTGATATTTTGTTTCAAATACAAAAAAAAAAAAAAAAAAAAAAATGACATCATCCAGAAATCCCTTACCCTGTCCTTTAATGTGTTTGAGTTTGGGGGGACAGAGGGACTGAGGTGGAAAATCAAATCACAAGGAAAGATTTTAACAAAAGACAATTTAATGATTTCAATTTGAATATAATTCCAATATATCCTGAAAAAAAAATCTTCTAAGAGCATTTTGAAAGTTATAGGACTGATAATTAAACTTAGCATTATGCTAACCCTTCTTCTCAGTGCCAGAAATGTTGTTTTGCAAAATGAATGTATAAAGATTAAATATCCTTATATGTTCTTATTGTCTGGAACAATATAAAGTTAAAGTCACTGTACTATTCATTGCATTAAAAAAAAAACCATTATTCTTCAACCTGTTATATGGGAAGTGGGCATGGAGATAGTGGGCAATATAATGCATGGTGTCAATTGTTTCTTCCAAGAGGATCTCGCTGGAGACTGTTGAGAAAATGGAGCTACCTTCTAGACCAGAAACACACAACCTCCTGCCACTAGCTGGTTTGGGCAAAGCACTCTGTAGGGTGAGGATCACGTGTTTCCAAACGAGAGTGGATTTCTACTTTCTCACAGTCTGCAGCCAGGACCTTCTCCTTCAACCGGAAAGTCACCAGATTGATCCCCCAGCCTCATCCTGTGTGGAAGTGTCACACTAAAACTCACTTTTCCCACAAACCTGCTGTGAAAGAGTCACAAGTCAGCATTCACATAGTGCTGGTTTCAAGCCCAGATAAATGAGAGGGTAGTGTCTGGAAGGACATCTGACGTATAAAAAAAAACATAGCAAATCTATGTGCAGAACATGTAGATCTACTGTGGTGACTCCTAAAGCTAAAACGAGTTCCTTACGCCTTACGCCACCCAAATATTTTCTGATTAGGTGGTTGTGGGTTTATTTTTTCTGTTTTTGTGTACAATGCTGTAATGCCTCAAATTAATTTGTTAGTCTACTAAAATTAAACATGATCAAAACAATGACAATCCAACACTGAGTATAGTCTTATACACTATGCAAGCTAGCCTGGAAAGCAGCAAGAGGCTTTCTGCTAAGATCTGCACATTTTTCTCTTACAAAACTCCCCCAGACCCCCAGCGCACACATGCATGACTCTTTATGTCTCTTTGAAGATGGTCATCAATATAATGCATTCACTATCCCCTTAATCTAACCTTAAACACATTCTGTGTTTGCAGCACTTTTCAGAATTCGGTTGTCACAAGTTGCAATTGCTTTCAGATAGAGCGTAGAAAAGTTATAAGGTCATATTTCATTTCGGCTAATAGCAGTGGCAATTTTCCATTACACCAGCTGACATAAAGGACCCGCTGACCGCAGTTGGAGAAGATTTCAGCAGATTTCAGAGGACATAGTCTCTGTGAGCAGCCAAAGGTCCTAAGTCATTATCAATAGTAAGCAGGTATAACAGTACAATAACGGCGTTAGAAGAAAAATATCTATTGGGAACCTTTGTGAGATAAGAAAAGTGCAGAGAGAAAAATCTATTTCTGTGCAGAGTATTCATCTCAGTCTCACTCCCAGCACAAGTTATTACAGTCAGTGAATATATTTTTCTTAACACAAAGCAGTATGGTAGCTGTCAAAGTACAGAGGCATAAAGACCTCATGGAATTCACAGAGCTGGCACATGCTGCATGGGGCTTTTTAGGAGTTGTTGTTGGATTCTCAGCCCAACCCAGACTGCTCAGCAACCTTCTGGGGAAAATGGCTCCTATAATCCATTTTAAAAGATACATTTCCCATTTGACTCAGTCAGTCATGACATCCTCTCTTGTCGAGGGATGGAACTAAGTATGAAATAATGTGGAGACACTCAGCAACATGCCTGACATTTACAGCTATGAGCTAATGTGAGCTGAAAAATTAATCTTGAAAAATCAAAAAAAGTTGGGACAATATAACCCCCCACCCCCCCCCACACACACAGATGCTTATTTTAGCTTTTGCTTCTGTTCACCCCAGATATTTTGTGACTTTTTTGTGGTTAAGTTCATTTTATCTGTGAATATAAATCCATTTTTGCTTTTCAGGCTTGGAACACATAAAAAACTACTTTATAATAATATTGTTTATAATATCTTTTTCACAACACTCAAAGGGCATTCTGAAGCTGGGTATATGAAGAGATTAAGCATTTCAGTTGTTAGTTTGTCTCATTCTTCCTGAAAATGTGGAATTATGTTAAATCTTAAGATTGTTGTTGGTGCATTTTTTTTGTTTCAAAATGTCCAGGCACAGACTCTGGCTTTTGAACTTGTTGTTTATAACGGTCTAGATGGTCCCTTCCTTCTTTGGCCTTGTAGAGATGCATCCATTATGAGGATTTGATTTTGGTCCTGATATTGATAACAAAAGTGGATCGGTTATCGGAAAATCAAACCAATCTATGAGTTTATGAGTTCACTTTGCATTTCTTTCTGTTATATAATAAATAGATTTTGTTTCCATGCATCCTCAGTTTCAGCTGCTACATTTAATTTTATGTATTTATTTGAATTTGATTGAACTTGATTTTGAATTTGAATACCGGCGCACAAATATATATTGCTGCTGGTGCACTATTATTTAGTTTTTCTTTTAAATAAATTACAGTTTATTACACTTACATCTGTTATTCTGTTACATTTTCCTTGTAAATTACTGTTTAGTTTGGAAAGAAGCCAGATGCTTGTAGTCTTTTTGACATAATAAGTTATGCAGATTCAGCTATGGTATTGAATTGGTATTGGGTATCAATCAATACATAAACTCCAGGCATCATTATCAGTATCAAGACTGAAACAAGATGGATCGGTGCATCCCTAGTCTGGCTCTCATTTCTGGCTCTCTGAATCTGGAATACTGATGTTGATATGATACTGATAAACAGAACAGATTCCCACGTTGTTGTCCATTCCAGATACCACCAAGAAATAAGGAGCTGAGGTTGCCTTTCAACAAGTTTACAATATAGTACAGTTTAAAGTAGCTCGATATCATAGTGCTAAACAAAGATTTTTCCAAAGTAATCACTTGCTCATGTGATTATATTACCTATTGATGATTGACAATTCTTCATGCAAAACAGTCTGAGACATTGGTGCTCATGGGTGCCCAGCGTCAGCTTGCATCCTTGCTCTTTGGGCTCTGAAATTCCTCCAGATTCCTTGAATCTTTACATACATCTGTGCACTAAAGAAGGAGGCATATGCAAACTTCCAATCTTTATTTGAAGAACTTTGTTTTTAATCATTTCAATGATCTTTCTAATGCATGAAGTGGGGATCCTCTGTCCATCTCAAAGACTCAAAGGCTTCTGCTTTTGTACCAACTGATTATTACAATGACCTGTTTGAAATGGCTTCATTATTTTTCTCCCTTTCACCTCATTTCTGAAATTGCTCCCGTTCAAACCTTCTTTGGAATGTCTTGCAAAAATGGATCTATATTAACAAAGGATATGAAGTTGATGAGGGAAAAAAAAGAAAAAATAAAAAACATTGAGCTTGTACTGTCTGCAAAGAAATAAAAGTCAAAGTAAATTTAGGAATCGCTACAATATTTTTTATTAGCATTTTTCATATCACCCCAACATATCGTGACCTGGGGTTATACTTCCCACTTCTATTTAATGTAATATTTTGATAACTGCTTTGTTTTGTTATTAATGAATGCTGCACTTGTTTGGATCTCGTTGGAAAAATAGCATATGAAGAGTCCATAGAATAGCTTCTTTGCCTACAATATATATGCAGTGTCACAGCAATATATCAGAGGCAATTAATCACACTGAGCTGCGATATCTCTGAGAGGGTGTGAAGTATGGCAAAAAGTCAGGTGATACATGCTTGCTGAAGGAAATCTGCTGTAGGATAATGTTTGATGGTAAATAAAGCAGAGTCTTGCATTCTGTTCTGGTTTATATTAATCAGTGTGACATTAATCAGTACATTTATCTATTGCTTTACTTTCTTCATAGCAAATTAAATCTATATGGTCCCTCAGACTTCCTGAGAACTGCGAAGTAATATGAGGTGTAGCAGCATTGTCCCCACAGCATTTTCTCAGTTGCAAGGTATTCTGGGGTTTTTAGTGCCTCAATAAAATTCAGTAATGCCTCTGATGATCCGGGCCACTACTGGAAGCGAAATATACACCTCAGAGCAAATTTACTGCTCCCCAGAATGTGATACCAAAGCAATTAGTGTCGGAGAGATTGGTAGGCATGAAAAATCCTTACAGCATGCCTTGGAGCCAATACAAAAGCAATGGATCTCAGTTTTATGGCCCAATTGCTTATTCAGTCTTGTTTGGTGTTCCTTTGCAAGACTTCAGAGTCAGTGGGGAATACTGAGACAGCGCAATAAATTACTCTTGCATTTAGCATAAAGTTTCCCAATAAAGATTAGGCTATAGAATACTGCAGTGACTGCAGTGCAATATAAACAATTCCCAGTGGACAAAAAATGCTGTTGCTTTAGGTAAACAACGAAGAGAAAGTTTCATGCTTGGCTGAAAACTTTCTAATAGGGTGTTAAACAGAACATCAATACAGGCCACCTCCCAGTCTGTTTTTTCCAGCATTATCAATCTTCTTGTTTGCCAGTGCATACTGCTGCCAAACATCACAAGGTCCACATTTTATTTATATTGACAAATCTGTAGCTTAACCAGTTAATGGATAGGTGACAGATTTATCGTTATCCTCATGTGCGCTTATATCACTGTATGAGGAATAATAAGTTTGGATTCACATTGTTGCTTTAAATAGCATTTTTTTTCTTGAGCACTATCAGTCTCTACACAGCAGAAGGACCATGAGATGACGGTAAATTCCCTTTAGAGAGACGGCCTGGGTGTTTAGGCAGCTTAACAAACAACCCTAAATGTCAATGAACATACTTTTCTCTGTGAAGGACACCAAAGTGACTGGGCGGTATTATTTTCCTCGAGTGTGAAGGATTACCGGCGTCCCTGTAAAACAGCGTGTAATCTAACAGCCTGTAGGGACAGGGACTCAGCCTCGCCACAATGCTGCAAGAAACAAGCTGGTTTACTTGTTAAGTTCCTGCTTTTTTGTAAAAATCCCATGCACCCACAGATATGCAGATGCGCATGGGAACAGACAAAGAAGCGTTCATATATTCTGTCTGGAACGCTGTTGCACAGATTTAGGGGCTTGCTTTTCCCACTGGATGGCAGCGCTTAGTTATCCACTTATGTAAGAAGTTTAGTCCATAACAGTTATAATTTCAGCTTAGAGTGGCAATAAAGATGCAGATGTACCTCTGGGAGACAAAGATTCAGGATAGCCATATTCCCAAATAAGCTCTTTTGTGTCCTGAGTCATTTGTAGCTCATCTAAATCTGTACCACTGTTTATTGCCTACTTTATACATTGAACATGATGAGCAAACACAATGAATTTGTTGAAGTCCTTATTCTAGTTTCTCATTTCCCCTCAAGTGAAGTTAGTGCTCAAGTTTATTATTTTATCTCATTTTGTTAATAGTAAAGGGATTTCTAAACAAAACAAACTGTTGTTGTCGGAGTTTTGGACTTTGAAGAAACAAAATGTCATGTCCCATTAAGGGCAAATGGGTTCTGATACAATGCCTTTCCTCCTCCCTTGTTTCTTTTCTTCCACAGGCTGGTCCTCAACAGTTTCTCCAGAATGAACACCAACTCCTCCGATGAGTTTTTCCAGGCTGCAAACCATGCAGAGCAGACATTTCGTAAAATGGAGACGTACCTCCAGCACAAGCAGCTGTGTGATGTGTTCTTGATAGCAGGAGATCACAAGATACCAGCTCATAGGTTGGTGTTTGTTCACCTGTCTGCTTTGATTCCATTAATTACTCCTACATCTGCTATCGATTAGAGGTAAAGCTGCTTAACTGGATGTGGTTCATTAAGCTGGCAATGCATGCGTTAAGACTCTATCTACTGTGGGCAGTTTGCAACAAACTTTATTGGCTTGTTCCTTTTGAGGGGTAATTGGATGATCTTTGAAATGCAAAGCAAGCATCTTCTGATTATTAGATGGTGTTTGACATCCAAACTCCATGTTAACACATTTGCTTATTATTATTATTTTGTTATTTCTACAGTGCACTGATCTAATCGCATATCTCTGCCCATCTTTCCACATTGCTTTTGAGGGATTGAAGAACACTGTGATCCATCACACAGAGGTGTCAATATTTGAACATGAAATATTCAATATTGAATGGCTGAACTGAACATTTCACATGAAATGTGAATCACTCTCACTCCTTAGTGCCATTATGTTCTCCGAATGTCGCTACTTGAATAAAAATTAATCATATTTTGACCAAGTTCATCCACGCAGGCTCATGAGAAACTGGACACTGCAGCAAACTTTTTATGTGTTTTTGGCATTCCCCCTACAATTCAATATAAAGAAATATAAGGAATATTAAATGACACTTGATACAGCAGGCTACAGTTTCCTTGAAATCTCACGTAATCCCTTCTTTCCTTCATTTATCCACCAGCTTGTTACGTGAGCAAGACAGATGAGTGAACATAATTAGAAGTCTGATCATTATAGCCATTAGAAAAATAAGATGTATGAGGGATAAATTGTACAACAGTAAATGAGAGTCATGCAGTAAAAGTGATTATATTTTTTGTAATAACTTAGAACAGCAGAAGAGCACTCAAGCAGCACAGCAGGAAACATGACACAGCAGCTACATGAAATAAATACTCTGGTCGTGCAACTGCAAAGCTGAACTTGTGGACATGAAAAACCTTCTTTAAAACATCCCGATGCAGATCTTCCCATAGACATGCCAACGTCTGAAAAGGGCATTTATTTCATGCACTGTATGCTTTGTGGCAGGCTGGTCCTAAGTGCTGTTTCGGACTACTTTGCCGCTATGTTCACGAGCGACGTGAGAGAAGCAAAGCAGGAGGAGATAAAGATGGAGGGAGTGGATCCTGAGGCCCTCAGATCCCTGGTTCAGTTTGCCTACACTGGTGAGTGCTCATAAAAAGATTCAACCAGCCTTCTTTTGTCATTATGAAACTTTAGAAATTCTGCCTGATAAAAATGTATCAGCTTTTTCTTTTTTTAATATCAGCTTTTATAGTATTAAAGTGGGCAAAAAGATGTTATAATAACGAGCAACAATATTTAGCTGCCAAACAGTAAAGCTCACGGGTTAATGCAGTGGTGTTTCTTTAAACAACCTTAAGTGGAACTGTTCTTCACTTCAAGTATTTTTATTGTTAATGCTTTGCTTTAGATACTTTTTTACCATCTACTTGATTGAACGGTTCTTCACAACTGTTTTAATTGTTGCAGATACTTTCACTTATGACATAAAAAGGAACTTCCTTTGCCCTGACATCGCAGGTGTCCTTGAGCTGAAAGAAGAGACAATTGAAAGTTTATTGGCAGCTGCTTGCCTTCTTCAGCTTTCTCAAGTCATCCAGGTCTGCTGTAGCTTCCTCATGAAACAGCTTCATCCCTCCAACTGCCTGGGAATCCGATCCTTTGCAGACGCCCAGGGCTGTGTGGACCTGCTGAATGTGGCTCATAACTACACCATGGTAGGACAGTAAACATAGCCAGACAGTTATATGGTGAACTAAATTATTTACTTTGTAATAAGGGGCAGCAGTGTGTGGCTGCACACAGGCAACTACAAAAACGAAAGCCCTAACAGTACCAAGATTTATTTTCCATTTTGTTTTGTCACTATATGTGTGTTTACAAGAAAGTCGGCTGCATCATAACTGATTAAATTTTACTCTGCTCCATATAATTTTCAATACTTGGCCTACTTTTTCAGAAAATATTTGAAATATGCCCTGAGATATTACATTTGTAAAAATCAGTCAGTGAAAACAACTGTGTACAGATAAAACCTGGATATACATTTCATAACACATTGGCATTTTTCTCACAGTTCTCTGTTTTTAGACTAGATACTTTAACTAATCTGACATAAGCTTGGTTATTTATATTTCAGTTAATTTCAGGAGAGGTGATGTGCACATCTGAATAGAAATAGACTAGTTTCATGCTTTCAATTTACTTCATGTGGTTGCATGCTGTCACAACAGATACCACATTGCTGCTCACTGATTAGTGAGCTGCCATATGCGTTTCAGTTTCAATATACTTCTCCAAGAAATACTTGCACCGGATTAAGATTCATCCACATATTTGTCAGATCATTATTACTTTTTCTTTTTTTATTGCCAGTCATGCAGAAGTGACAGCACGATGCAGACCTTATCTGCTCAAGAACATCTGCTCACCCAGTTTACACAGTCCCCATCCAAGACCAGGAGGTTAATCTAATCATCAAGCTGCACAAGAGGGCCAGCTTCCTGTTCAATCACTTCAATAATGAGCAGGGAGAGCTGTGGGCTTCCTGGTACACCATCCGCTCCATTCTGACCGCACCGAAGCTGTGTTTTGATAAGCTTGGTTTTCCTCTTTGAGCTCCGCCTCCAACATCCTTTTCCTTCATGAGTTGCCTGTTTTATTTTCCAGTCCATATAAATGTAACATTCGTTTTTGGAAATTAATAGCTATTTCAGAAAAGAGCATTAGCAGTGTTTTGCCAGCTTCTGTAGATGTTAATCAAAAAGGTCTTGAAATGCAGTCCACCCGGGCTTCACGCCGATGAAACAGCTCTGATCTTATTTTCCAGATAGTTAATTTTAAAAATGTGCATCTAAAGGCCCATCTTTTTAAGCACAAACAAGCACAAACTTTCTTTAGCTTTCAGATTTACTGTCATCTGTTCTGGACTGGGGATCGCAGGTATCTGATCTAAAGGAGCGCCAAAGAGGCGGGTGGAATACACAGCCTCCTTCCAATTTTACAGCCAAGAGATCAATAGATGTCCCTCATTTCATTAAGGCTCTCCGTGTTAAGCTCTTTAAACCTGCTCTCATTAAGATTAGACCAAGACACAGTAATTTGTTGGAAGTTGATGATCAATGGCTTGTTTTTCTTTTCCTCTGTCTGGACCCTATGTCTGGTGAGCATTAAATTGTCACGACAGTTTGGAATTTTTTTGGCTCAGCTGCCTTATTCAAAGAGTAAATATGGTAAAGTAACAGGAAAAGATTGCTTAGTATGTCTTTCAAGTGCTTTTACTACTGGACATAGTATAGATGCATAGGAGAGACCTTTATACTGTATATACTCCTAAATGGAAGAGTCCAGGGACAGAGACCTTGAAGAGGTAGCCATGCAGTCATCATATAGACTGGGCTTCTGGCCAATAAGTGGAAGATTAACCTTTAGAGAGGCAATAGAAAGTAGTTTCTACAAAGCTTAGAGCTGCAAGTCGAAATGGGATTGCAAAGGTGATTTGCATGGCCTTGTTGTTTCTCATTAAAATGTTCATAAAGGCTTATTGGCATCATGTATTATTACCAGCAGAACATACTTTCTTAAGGGATTTCTGAAAAATTGATTTGTTGTCTTGTTTTAAGATCATTTAACTTAATAAACAAAATGAAATAAACAACTGTTTGACCTTGGAGAGTATCTCATTGTGGCTATCAAATCGTAAGATCCCCAAAATGCCACTTTCTAGTCTCTTGTAGTTATTTTTCTTCACCTCTTCGTCCTTGTGCCATTTGGCCCTTGTAGGCATAGAGACACATACACACACTCACACACATGCAGACACACACACGCTGCTGAAACAATTGCTACTCCTCAGTTAATAACTGTTGATTACCTGTCTCCGCTTTGTTCCAGGAACACTTCCTGGAGGTCATTCAGAACCAGGAGTTCCTTCTGCTCCCCACAGCTGAGATTGTGAAGCTGCTCTCCAGTGATGACATTAATGTTCCTGATGAAGAAACAATTTTTAAAGCTTTGATGATGTGGGTGAGGTATGATGTCCAGCATCGACAGAGGGACCTTGGAGTCCTTCTCTCCTACATCCGCCTGCCTCTTCTTCCTCCGCAGGTGAGATAACTGAGGATTTTTCTGCCTTTGCATTTACAGATTTGTGTCTACTCTTATAAAAAAAAGATACATTTACAGCTAAAGTTGAGCCAGCACATATACCATTTAATCACTTAAAGGCCATATGTAGGTGAATTTAAAATATTCTCTTTTCACAGTGACTGGATGGCTGACACTGTGCCTGCTACACAGTTGTTGATATGTATTGCCTATTCTACATTGCTGCCATATATGTTAATAAATTACTATTTTAACATAACATCTCAGATTTTAATAATACCATACTGACCAAAAGAAGTACACAACTGTGTCATCCTGCTTGAAAATATATAAAAAAATGTTAAGCTTTTTTTTTGGAAGATATTAGGGATTGAAATATTTCTGGAAATCTTCTTTACCTTTCAGCTTTTCTCTTCAGGGGTCGCCACAGCAAATCATCCGCCTCCATCCAACCCTGTCCTCTGTATCCTCTTCTCTCACACCCACTAACGTCATATCCTTTTCACTACGTCCATAAATCTCCTCTTTGGTCTTCCTCTACACCTCTTGCCTGGCGGTTCCAGCCTCATCATCCTTCTACTAATATACACTTACCAGCCACTTTATTAGGTACACCTGTCCAACTGTTCGTTAACGCAAATTTCTAATCAGCCAAACACATGGCAGCAACTCAATGCATTTAGGCATGTAGACATGGTCAAGACGATCTGCTGCAGTTCAAACCAGCATCAGAATGGGAAAAAAAGGTGATTTAAGTGACTTTGAGCATGGTTGTTGGTGCCAGACGGGCTGGTGAGTATTTCAGAAGCTGCTGATCTGCTGCAATTTTTACACACAACCATTTCTAGGGTTTACAGAAAATGGTCAGAAAAAGAGAAAACATCTGCCACTTCTGTGGGCATGAATGTCTTGTTGATGCCAGAGGTCAGAGGAGAATGGCCAGACTGGTTCGAGTTGATAGAAAGGCAACTGTAACTCAAATAACCACTCGTTATAACCGAAGTATGCAGAAGAGTATCTCTGAACGCACAACACATCGAACCTGGAGGTGGATGGGCTACAGCAGCAGAAGACCACACCAGGTGCCACTCCCGTCAGCTAAGAACAGGAAACTGAAGCTACAATTTGCACAGGCTCACCAAAATTGGACAATAAAAGATTGGAAAAAGCATAGATCCATCCTGCCTTGTATCAACGGTTCAGGGTGGTGGTGGTGTAATGGTGTGTGGGATATTTTCCCCCACTTTGGGCCCATAAGTACCAATTGAGAATAGTGTCAATGCCACAGTCTACCCTGAGTATTGCTGCTGACTGTGTCCATCACTTTATGACCACAGTGTACCCATTTTCTGATGGCTACTTCCAGCAGGATAACGCGCCATGTCATAAAATGCTAGTCATCTCGGACTGGTTTCTTGAACATGACAGTGAGTTCACTGCACTCAAATGGTCACCAGATCTCAATCTAATAGAGCACCTTTGGGATGTGGAGGAATGGTAGATTTGCATCATGGATGTGCAGCCGGACAAATCTGCAGCAACTGCGAGATGCTATCGTGTCAATATGGACCAAACTCTGAGGAATGTTTCCAGTACCTTGTTGAATCTATGCCAGGAAGGATTAAGGCAATTTCTGAAAGGCAAAAGGGGGTCTAACCTGGTACTAGTAAGGTGTAACTAATAAAGTGGCCGGTGACTGTATTCACTATCCTTCCTCTGTACATGTCCAAACCATCTCAGTCTGATCTCTCTGACCTCCCCAAAACATCTAACATGTGCTGTCCCTCTAATGTCCTCATTCCTGATCTTATCCATCCTCATCACTCTCAAAGAGAAACTCAACATTTTAATTTCTGCTCCCTCCAACTCCGCCTCCTCTCTCTGCCTCAGTGCCACAGTCTCTAAACCATACAACATGACAGGTCTCACCACCGTCTTGTATACCTTTCCTTTCACTCTTGCCTTCAACTCGTTTATCATTCACACCTGACACTTTTATCCCCCCGTTCCAAGCAGCTTGCACATGCTTCTTCATGTCTTTTCCACACTCTCTATTGCTCTGGACTGTTGACCCCAAGTACTTAAAATCCTCCACCTTCTTTACCTCTGCTCCCTGTAGCCTCACTGTACTACTTAGATTCCTCTTATTCACACATGTATTCTGCCTTTCTGTGGCTAACG
Source organism: Hirundichthys speculiger (assembly GCA_018398805.1). Classification (NCBI taxonomy): domain Eukaryota; kingdom Metazoa; phylum Chordata; class Actinopteri; order Beloniformes; family Exocoetidae; genus Hirundichthys; species Hirundichthys speculiger. Next base: position 652,059 of record JAGFBZ010000571.1, read on the forward strand.
TTCATTCATCTCCTTTCCAGGGCATACCTCCACCTCTCTAAGGTAGCAGGTAGCTTTTTCTCCACCTGCTCCCTGCTCTCACTACAGATCACAATGTCTACAAACATCATAGTCCATGGAGATTCATGTCTAACCTCATGTGTCAGTCTGTACCATCATCAGCAAACAAGAGGCTCAGAGCTGACCCTTGATGCAGTCCCACCTCCACCTTGAACTCTTGTGCCAAACCTACAGCATACCTCAACCCATTGTCATACGTGTCCTGCACCACTCTGAAAGACTTTCTTATGCAATGACCATAGCTCCTCCCTTGGCACTATGTCACATGCTTTCTCAGGGTCTACAAAGACACAATGCAGCATCCTCTGACCTTCTCTGTACTTGTCAAATAGTACCCTCAAAGCAAATATTGCCACTGTAGTACTCTTCTTTGGAGTATTAATTTTAACAAGAATTTTTTCTTTTAAATTTAATCTTAGTCACTCACCAAAGGCTTGATTTAGTTAAAGTCACATTTTAGTCTGTGGATTTTCTGCAATTTTCCATGGATCCGCGGATTTCCAAGTTTTTTTTCCATCCTGGGGGTAATTTTTGAGATACGTATAAATCCAGTTTAATATTTTCGGGGGGGGGGGGTTTACCCGCCACAAACCTCCGATCATCTGAGAGATGATCCGATGATCGGACCCAGCAGAGACTGTGATGGGCGTGACATGAATTCTCGATTACGATTGGTTGATTGAGTTCCAGGGCATGTGCACTGAGCCTTTGGTCCGGCTGACATCACTATCTGTCTTGTTGACATAGCATCGGGGAATCCAACGAAATCCGGGTCATCAGCTGCCATCACAACCGAATCAATGGTCAAAGTAAGCTCCGAAAGCACATATTTTCTGATATTACTTCTCCCTTTCTTGTTTGGATGGATGAAAACACTAGAATTTCGAGGTGAAATGAGGTGAAAAAATCACACTGCCACGGCGATTCACCATGCCCTGTGGTTGTCAAATGCTGAAAAAAATGAGTAATTATGTCCCCAAACCTATCAAATGGTCGATTTCAGGTCAATTTCCATCAATCAAATTGTTGTGATGAAAGAACTACCAGCAGTAATAACGAATCTATGACTTATGTCATTGAAATACGTAGTGCAAAAGTGGGCGATAATGAGGGAAACTCCTATAAAGTTGCATTGGATATTAAAAACGTATTGCATGTTGAATGTGATGGTATGGATCCAAGGATAGTCACTTATAGAGAATTGTGACATATGACTGTGTACGATATGACTGTGTAATGTCACAATAAGTAGTGAAATCCATTTTTGAATTGTCCTTCTCCAGTCTGGCTATGATAAGTTGGTCTATCAATCTGTAAGTCTCGAAATAAAGAATAACTGATAAAATTCAAGTGTCCCACAATCAATGTTACAAATCCATCCATGAAACATGAAAACAACACCACTTGGTCTAGCGCCCTTAGTCTTAATCATTTCAACACCTCACTTATGTTTCACAAGTGAGAAAAATTGCTTCCCAAATACACAATGCTGTGCTGCCTCCTAAAGTACCCTGAGAGTGAACAAAACTCGCGAACCAGTTTTTCCCAATTTCCTGTTGACATCCCTGCTTTTTTTTTTGCTTTGTTTTAGGTTAAAATTTTGTCACTACAAATCAGTTTTAGTTTTAGTCTCAATTTAGTTTTATGACAAAATCTGACAGTTATTATACTGTACTAGATTTTGCAAAAGGATGCCAGTCATGGTAGTAAAAACTGCATTGTAGCATACCTTTAATTGTGTTTAGTCATTTCAGCTAAGAGTGTACCATATTACTTCACATTTATTTTCTGAATATTTGGACAACAAATTATTTACCTGCAAGGCTAAAGCGCTAATCCTCTTAGGAAATCAAAAGAAAATCATTTCAAACCCATTTTCACAATTCACCAAAACTTTCTACAAAAATTGACCAATATAAAACAATATAGAAAACTATAAAAAGTACTGAGACAGGAAAAAGGGACATGAGTTTAGCATAGTAGTCTAAAATAGAAGGAACATAGTCATCCCAAATAATTTTACAACCATTAACAGAAGGACTAAACTGGGGCTGTGCCTTAACATTTTGCACATAACAATGGTGCTAGGGAAGCTGAGAATTTTGTAGCTCAGGCCAAAGAGATATAGAACAAGTGTAACATCTGGGACTATGTCAAAAAAATCAGTGTTGTAAAAATTACTGGAAAACTATACTGGAGTGAAAGTACAGATACCTTACTTGAAAGTTACTTAAGTAAAAGTCTCCCTCCAAAAATTACTTAGGTATTAAAAGTACCTCACATTAAATGTACTTAAGTATTGAAAGTACCAGGTGGTAAAATGTACTCGAGTTCAGTATCAAAAGTTATTGACTCTTTACTCCTTACCCTGTACTCTTCTCCATGTACTGCAATGCTTCATATTTCTACTTATTCAAATTTCATAGTAGGTGTGGTAAAAAGTACAATTAATTTTTCTTGTAAATGTCAAATTATTCTTTTTTTCTACTTCTGGAGAGATGTAGCGAAGGCTAACTTTAGCACATAATCAGATAATTGTTCCATTTATACTGCCCTAATGTTTTTGGGGCAGTATAGCCCTTACATCTTCTGACCAAGATGTAAGGGCTAAAAACATTATTGTAAAACGGAAAGGTGCTTCGCATCGGGCCGAGCAACTCCCTTTACCTGTGATATGAGCACAAATCATGGGCTGTCATGATGTAATGCTTAAAGTTAGCTAAAGGTGAGCGTTTCCTTACAGTGATCCCTTGCCACTTCGCGGTTTGAGTACCACGGTTTTAGTGCTTCGCAGATTTTTTTCAGAAATATATAATATAAATTTTAAAAAATTGCGAAACATCACTGGATTTTGTGCACGTTCTCTCACAGTGAAGAAATCCTGTGAGCCAGCCTGGCCCCTTTAAGAAGGTGGCCTTATGGGTAATGATGTGGCCTTATGGGTAATGGAGCGTGTGTGTCGTGAGACGGCAGAAGAAAACGAGGTTAAATGAGCAGTGGAGTGAGCATAAACAGCAGCCCAGCGTGTATAGATTTACATTCTCTGTTAACTGACAGGAGCCGAACAATACAACCTGTGTGATGTTACAAGTTCCTGCAGTGCCAGAATAAAGTGCCCGTTCCATGCAGAGAAAACCAGACTTTTTGTTTTGTTGTTGTTAGCGTGTTACCCGCTAATTATGAGCCAAAAATAGCACAATACCAGCGGTCTCTTTACTACGGTTCAGAGACCAGAGGCTGTGAAGGTAACAGAAAGACCACAGCTGAGCCTTTGTCTTGTTTCGCTGCAGTGTGTCGCTACTTTTTTGGGGTTTTTAAACATATTTTAAACACATTATTGAGGCTCCGGGGGCTCCGGCTCCAGATCGCGGATTTTGATTTTCGCGGGGAGGGGTGCCGGTCCCCATTAACTGCGAAAAATAAGGGATCACTGTAGTCCAAGCACATCCGCATATCAAGTTTGTTTGAACGTTGGCTGTACGTTAACGTTACTTAGGTCTACATCCAATTTAACCCTAAAACTCACTGCACGCACATTTACCTTGTTGGACACTGCAGGATGGCGCGTCTTCAGGTGTCTTTTTAAATTGGTCTGTTTTTTTCCACCTATCTTGGATCCACAAGGCTCTCCATCCTCGTTGGAACGATACACTGAGTCTTTCTTTCGGCTGGAAGGTAATGGAAGTTTGTCCATAAATCTTCTCTCCTTTTTCTTTCCACTTTAGAATTCGCAGGTGAAAATAAACCGCTCATAATTCCTTTCGTTAGGTTTAACGACACATCTATGAGCTCAACGCTCAGACCAGGTAGAGGGCAGAGGGAGATTATCCAATCAGAACGATAGACTGACAGTTGAATTTAAGTTAAAATAATTCATTGGTTGAAAAGGAAAACAAGACACTGAGGATGGTTGTAATCCAGATTGTCCGGCCGACCAGTGTCAGTTTTTCGTCACGTTTTTACTCATCAGTTTATAATGAACAGAGATTTCGTTTTAGTTTTTGTTGCCAGTACATTAAGTAATTTACGTTCTCGACATAAATTAGTCACGGATAAAGGGTCGTTGACGAAAAGTTTTCGTTTAAGTTTTAGTTTACAAAATGAACAATGCTTCTTTGGCATGAAACCATACTGCTGTTCACAGATGCTCACTTCTGTCCGTTAGTCTAGCTTGCACTAATCTTTCACATAACTTCATTGTGTGGCTCATCAGCTTTATTTCTCTGTAGCTGCCACAACTTTGTACTTCTCCCTTCTTCTCAAAAATCAGGAACAGCACACTTCTCCTCCATTCTTAAGGCATCCTACCAGATGACACGTTGATTACTCTTTTACCTTTCTCCCTGATCACATTAGCTGTAATTGTCCAGTCATCTGGAATCACCTCCTGACCACCCAGAGCCTGTCTCAACTCCTCTGAAAGCCACATGATACTCTTCCTTTTTCAGCTTCCATCCCTTTGTCCTCTGCTCTACCTTTGTCCTTTTCATCTTCCTGACCACCAGAGTCATCCTACACACCACCATCCTATGCTGTCTGGCTACACTCTCACCCAATACTTTGCAGTTACCAATCTCCTTTAGGTTACATCGTCTACACAAAATGGAGTCCACCTGTGTGCGCTTACCTCCACTCTGTTAAGTCACCTTATGTTCCTGCGTCTTCAGGAAGAAAATGTTGACAACAGTCATTTCTATCCTTTTTGCAAAGTCTACCACCATCTGACCTTCTGCATTCCTATCTTGAATGCCAAACTTGCCCATCACTTTTTCATCATCTCTGTTGCCTTCTCCAACATGACCATCACTACTCTTTCATCTGTGGGGATACTCTGCAACTAAATTCGGACATTTTAGAAGATACCTTCCAAAAAATAACTATGCACAGATGAACTCATATTTGGACATATGTCTGCGGTCTTTCTGTCCATCTGTGATGACTTCCTGCTCAGAGAACTCAGGGTTACTATGCAGAGTTAATATCTGGGTTCATCTTCAATACAATCATTTTCAATCTGCTGATTGTAGAATCTCCTAGAACCGTGTTAATTACAGATCAACGGACAAGTACTATAGACATCTACTGTGATGTAGAGTTGAACAATTTCCCCAAACATCTTGAAGATGTCAAGTTTAACAGTACATCATGCCTTTTATTGCATTTGTTCAAATGAGTTTTGTACAGCAACTGAACATTATTTTTAAGGCATTCTCTAATATTATGTGAGTGATTAATGCTTTTCTTTATAATGTAGCTTCTTGCAGATCTGGAAAACAACAAGATGTTCTCTGATGATCTTGAATGTCAAAAGCTGCTGATGGAGGCCATGAAGTACCATCTGCTGCCTGAACGGCGTCCCATGTTTCAGAGTCCGAGAACAAAACCTAGAAAGTCCACTGTGGGTGCACTATATGCTGTAGGAGGGATGGACGCCACCAAAGGTATAGCTCATACCAAATGGATGCCATTATACCATAACACATTTTATTTAAACTGTAATACTTGCTGTGTTTTGATTCTAGGCTCTACAACTATAGAGAAGTATGACTTACGGACAAACACCTGGGTCCAGGTCGGAGTCATGAACGGACGACGGCTTCAGTTTGGTGTGGCGGTGATAGACAACAAGCTATATGTAGTCGGTGGGAGAGATGGGCTCAAGACATCCAACATGGTGGAATGTTATAACCCCGTCAACAAAGTGTGGTCCACCATGCCCCCGATGTCAACACACAGACATGGACTTGGTAGGCACTGATTGTAAACAGCTCAGGAAAATACAAGAAAATTATATAGGCTAATGATGCAGACTCAAGATAGCAGCATTTCGCTATTATTACTTTTCATGCTTAATTTTACTTTGTTGAAAGGAAATATTACAGTGATCCCTTGTCAAGTCGCGCTTTAAGTTCCGTGTTTTTAGTTATTTGCGGATTTTTCAGAAATACACTCAAGGAAAAAAGAAACGCACCACTGCTTTTTTACCACATTTTCTTTTGGTTACTTATTTTTAATGGAAATATTACATGTGCACATCAACCATATACCTGTCCCTGATATTCAGACCCAATTAATCAATGCTTGTGACAGTTTCAATAGCAATAACATGACCAAACAATAAAGCATCACAGTACACAAAAACACAGTTATTTGATTCGATTGTCAGTAATTAACATGACCACCATTCGCCTCAAGGACACTGATAATTGATGGGTCCCAATGGTTTCAGCAGCAGTTCTTGTTGCTGGTCGAAACCTGTCACGGAGATGTGACAGCCGATTCGCTCGGTCCTGTGCGGCCGTTGTGACACGTGGTCGACCAGATCTTGGACGGTCATTGGAGGATCCAGTGGTCTGGAAACGCTCAGCAAGGCGTACAACAGTAGAGTGATGGACTCCAAACACCCTGGCTACAGCCCGTGTGCTCCTTCCAGCTTGAAGCATGCCAATGGCACGATCTCTCTCTGGTTGCTGTAGTCGTGGCATTGTGAACAAATGTGCTTTTTATCCATTTTGGTGTCTTTTTATAGGGAATGGTTGTGCACAATTGAGGACAGGTCCGATTCATCTCTGAGTTTTACTCATGACCCAGACATAGGTGATTATACAAAACTACAATTGTTATTGCTGATCAAAATCAATCAACCGGAACCAGGAAAACAGTGATTTCATTTTGACTCAAAATTGAACTAAACTCATTGTAGTCTGTAATTTTTCACTGTCTATAATATTTTTGGAAAAATTGAGAAAACGAAAATGGTGCGTTTCTTTTTTCCTTCAGTGTATATAATATAATAAAAAAATCAAGAAAAAATCGCTGAAACATCAGAGGATGTTGTGCACGTTCTCTCACAGCAAAGAAATATTGTGAGCCAGCCTGGCCCCTTGAAGAAGGTAGCCTTATGGGTAAGGATGTGGCCTTATCGGTAATGGAGTGTGTGTGTCGTGGGACGGAAGAACGAAAACGGGGTTAGATGAAAAGTGGAGTGAGCATAAACAGCAGCTCAGGGTGTATATATTTACATTCTCTGTTAACCAACAGGAGCCGAACAATACAACCTGTGTGATATTACAAGTCCCGTGCAGTGCCAGAATAATGTGCCCGTTCCATGCAGAGAAAAGAGGACTTTTTCTTTTGTGGTTGTTAGCGTGTTACCCGCTAATTACGAGCCAAAAATAGCACAATACCAGCAGTTTCTTTACTACGGTTCAGAGACTAGAGGCTGTGAAGGTAACAGAAAGACCACAGTTGAGCCTTTGTCTTGTTTCGCTGCAGTGCCTCGCTACTTTTTTGGGGGGTTTTAAACATATTTTAAACACATTATTTAGGCTCCGGAGGCTCCAGCTCCAGTTCGCGGATTTTGATTTTCGTGGGGGGGGGGGCGCTGGTCCCCATTAACCATGAAAAATAAGGGATCACTGTATTTATCTATAACAGTTACTATTATTGATTATTTGTTTGTGTATTAACTGGAAATATAGTGCAAGTTGTTTTGTTATGGTTTTAGATTTTAGGTTTTTACCAGTGTAACCAGGATGTGAGCTTGCAAGGGTCACAAATCAAATGTTAGGGAAGAGAGAGAGAGAGAGAGAGAAAAAATCTAATTTCTTTTATGTCACAGACCTTTGATATTTCCCTATTCCCCTATCAAAGGCTGGCAAGCTGTGCTGGCCCTGCTCTCCCTTTCCATTCCCTGCCCAACACATTTCATATCAAAAGCTTTTGATTCAAGGTTGAAAAAGTTCCCTCCAACAGAACAGGGAGATCTTGTCAAAACATTCAGCTCACTCACCCAGTGTGGTTGGGGATATCAGTGAGCCCAGGAGATCACACTGTGCAGATTACCTGTGCTGTCTTTGATCCTTCCTGTTGCAAATGTCTCTCACTGCTTTGCTTATCATGTTCATATTTTTAGTCTGAATATATTTGAACTTAGTGTCAGTGAGCATCCCTCCTCAGCTGCTTCCTTCCTGCTGTGTGCTTTGCAGGTGAAGACTAGAAGGAGTTTGTGCCTTTCATTCCAAAACCACCAGTTAGTAACAGAAAGAAACTTCATTATGAGATAAGTTTCTGTCCTTTCTGAGCGGGATTGTGGCCCCGATCGTACTCTACGCCTTACCCGTTACCAACTAGCCGCTACCCTCAAATTGCGTGTATAGGAACCTCAGCTAAAATCCAATGCCGTCCTCCGCCCTCTATAGCTGCTACACATTTTGGCAACTCTCTTACTCACTTTGTAGGTGTTGCAGTGGGTGTGTCTTTTGCCCTTTTCTAAAACTTGGTATCATACCATCGCAGGTTTAGGAAAAAGCATTGTGGGTCGTCCGCAACAACCTGCAACCAATCAAAGCACATCCACTTGGTCACATGTGGATGTGCACAAACGGCTCTACCTCTCGAATTAACTCTTGTATAAAAGCTCACGGTACGGTCCGTACCGCAAGTTTTTGTGTCATGGTTTCGGTACGGTTTCGATATGTGTTTTGTGCATAAAGTGACAATTCATATCTCTAAAATGATCTATTTATTTTGCTTCTCAGAACAAGTTCCAAACAATTTCAGTGTTGAACAAGAAAAGCACTCAGAGAGGGCAGACCTCCGCCAAGGGCAACAGTTCTCCTATATAGCCAATTTACAGATACCTTGTTCCTCCATAATCAGCAGTTGAATGCACTGTGCCATCTTTTCTCTTACTCACAATTTCCTCGGGGGCAAAACAGCGGCTTCATAGAGAATGGCGATGCTGCCATCTAGAGGATCAGAACACTAACTCAATATTCAAAACTCTGATATTTATTTTGACGCTTTCCCTAGCAACCCCAGTGACACATATTAGACCCAATTGACTTCTATAGACGTCATATGGGTCTAATATGCCATGAATGAATTAACTTTAAAATGAATGGAAACACCAAGTGTATCAGCGTTAAACTCGGCTTTATCTCATAAGGGGACGCGTGTCAGCCAATCAGTGCACAGACAACCGACGGCACAGTAATGCTCGTCATAGCAGGCAATCACAGGCCTCGAATTTTCGTTAATGGGGCATCTCGTGGAACTGGCTGGCAGAGCTAAATGCTGGTTTGACTGCATTAGTTTGTTGTTCCTGTCCGTTAATGCTTAAAACATCTGCAGCCTTCACCTCATGCACAAGCTGCTTTATCTCATCTTCAGAGAAGCGCTGTGCCCATCCTCCCTCCATGTTGGGTTTGGGAGAGTGGATTGCAGGCAGTGCAACCTGCTTTTAAAGGCCAATGGCTGGTGACGCAGTGATTGGTGTAATAAGTGACACGACCTAACCACTCCTATGCATGAATGTGGCGGGTAGCGCAGGTGGGAAAGGATATAGCAAGGGTGGAAGATTGTATTTTTTGTGGGGGAATGCCTCTCCCGCCACACGTTTTCCCTAAATGGCAGCTATAGCAGATCTGGCTGAAGATCGGGCCCTGTAGCTCTCAGTTTTGAATGCGGTCGCACCCTCATGTTCCCTAAGAATAATTGAACTCTCACCAAAGGAAATAAGGGCTGTAAAAAAAAAAAAAAATCTATTGTGTTAAAATCCGCCCCTGCATTGTTGCTGGTGGAAAATACTTTTCCTCCATGACTTGGTCATGAGGAACAACAATGCAGTTTTATAGTCTTCCTGTTTTCTGAAGAGATTTGGTCCACTGTATGACTCATACTGCTCTAACACAGGATCTCTATCTGTCTTACATCTCTCCAAGAACAGTTGAAAATAAATGTTTTTGTTATGAACTATTCACCACGTTTTAGTTAACATTACTTTCCACTTTTTGATTGGAATTGGATAAATTCATGTTTGTTTAATTTAGCCTAAACAAGGGGTATGAATAATCATCCTGCGTGACTACTACTAATTCTTGTGTGAAAAGATGACAAAAGGTCCATTAAACACAGTTAATTTGCAATCCAATAAATTCCAAACATATGAACTTAAAATTAGAGAAAACAATTTTCACGCAATATATGTTTGCCTTGCCCACACAGACATTTACACATACAAGAAAGAAAAAAAAGAGAACAAAACATATTAATGCCCAAATGTAAATCATTCATATTTAATCTAACATGACAATAATTCTCTTGCTGTTTTTGTAGGTATTGCTGTGCTTGAGGGCCCCATGTATGCTGTAGGAGGCCATGATGGTTGGAGCTATCTCAACACAGTGGAACGCTGGGATCCACAAGCCAGACAGTGGAACTATGTGGCCAGCATGTCGACTCCACGGAGCACAATGGGAGTTACAGCCCTCAATGGAAAGTAAGTTCCTTTGCCCCATCTTTACTGACGCCTCTATGCCACTGCAACACATGAGCAGCTTTACAGCAGAGTTGAAGTGTTATATCTTTTGACATCTTCAAGGTATGGTTATTGAAGAAAGATCATTTATACTACAAGATAAAATACATTTGATCAGATTCAGTCTGCTATACATTTTGTTTTAAGATATGAAAAAATTGCAAATACCAGTATTTTAATGAGTAACTACTCTTACCCATCATTGCAGATCTGTGGTAGGTTCATAACAAAGCTTCTCTTTATTGTCCTTGTAAGATATTTTGTATGACTGTGTCTTCTGTTTTTTTTTTTTTGTCAAAGATATAAACTGTTCCTTTCCTTTCCCAAGTGGAAGTACCTGCAAACTTTTGGGGGCTTAAATGGCCTTTCTCTGAAACACCATTTGATTTTATTGACATATGGTTTATGCTCCCCTGAATCCTTAGATCCGCAGTTTGAGCCTCAGTGGTTATCTCAGCTCACCGAAGATCTTCTGCTACTTAAGCCACAACACTATGGAGCTCTGTGCTCTGAGTCAGACATACTCTTAACTTCACTTAAAACTCCTTCTAAAGATGTGGCATTTTTGTAAGAGATGAAAAAAAAAACTATATATATATATATATATATATATATATATATATATATATATGTGTGTGTGTGTGTATGTTAGAAGAGAGAGAGAGATGTAGATATACATATATACACATGCTTTAATTTCTACTTATTTATTATTCCTTGAATTATCTTTACTTCTTTATACCCTTTAAAAATAGCTTTCAAACATTAGTCTAACTCAGCGCACTGATCCAGAAAAAGGTGAACTGCAGTATCAGCACACTGTGAGACTGACATCATTACTCAAATGTGTTTGCAGTCAGTGTTAAAGAAACCAAAATGTAGCAGCACAATAGCCACCAGGTTCTGGGAACTATGATAGTTCAAAGTGTAATCTAGACCCTATCCCTCTATCCATTTTTGATATCTGTTTCACCATGGTCAGGGTTGTAGGGGGTTGTAGCCTACTTGAATGCTGTCTTGGACAGAATAGTCTATAAATTCTATTCAATTCAGTTCAATCTTTTTAAATACATGTATCCTCATAATAAATTGTATTGCTGTATAAATAATAAACAAATAACATAGTGTTAAGCTGTTGTTGTAGGCAGATATGATCTCCTGTACAGGCCTCATTCAAGAACCCTCTGTCTGAAGAATGTTAACAATAAGTCTGTTAACTAGGTAATTTAAAGGGTGTTTTGTGTTGCCCATTTTGTTTAGAAGCTTGTGTGCATGTTTGATTTTTCTATGATCAGCTCCAGAGTCTCCAAAGCAGTCCCAAGCATAGAGCCAGCCTTCTTCATCCGTTTCTTTGAGTCCCTGGCTCTGATGATGTCGTCCCAACAGGCAACTGCAGATGAAATTGCACTCTCTACAAGACTAAAGCAAAGATATGCTGCATCTAGCTGCAAACACTGATGGACCTAAAGAAGTAGAAGTAGAGTGTACTCTATCCTATCTTGTAGACAGGCTCATCTCCACTCAAGTCTGCTGTCCAGGTGAACACCTGGGTATCTGTAGTCATCCTCCACCATCAGCTCCTCTTTAAGGATGACTGTCTTGTTCATGTGCAACATGAGGTGATTGTTCCCATAGTATGCCGCAAAGCAGCCTGCCGACTCTCTGCACCCAGCCTCCTGTCCACCACTGGTACTAGCCACAACGGCAGTAGTATTTTTCAGATGTCAAACTCTGAGCTGTACTGGGAGTCTGAGGTGCACAGAGTGAAGAGAAGAGAGGGCACAGCACACATAGAAGCATGCATGTTCGCATTTACACTTCCCAACAATTTAGCATGACTCATTCATATTTTTGAACTGTGGTAGGCAGGTGTACGTGGACAAAAACCTCACAGAATAACCCAGACCAACATTTGAACCCTAAGGCAGTGATGGTACCAACAACTGCACCATGGACCTTGCCAGGATCTAGACTTTATGAAAACAAATACTTCATATATTTGTACTCATAATACATGCAATATAACACTTAATTATTTTAGAGAAAAAAACAAATACAGTTCTGAGTCTAATTTGTATGTGATTGTGTTCAAAGAACATATGCTGCTGCTTCTCAGCTGCATCCAATATTCAGTGTAAAAGTTGATGCTGAGTTATTTTTGCAGCTAGGTCAAAAATAGAGAAGAGAGAACCAGTTTCTCTCGCCTCTCGTCTCTTGATGTTAGGTCTATAAGATACAAGCACTTAAAACACAGTGATCTTTCAAGAAAAAAAAAAAAAAAACACCCAGTGAAAGGGCCTGCTCTCAGTTGCTGCGGTTCCTTTTAAAAATCAGCTAAGTTATCACAATTCTGTCACCATTTTTAAAAACCTTTTTCTAGCAGATTCGGCAGCTCTCTGTGTCAAACATTCAAGATTTTAAACCAGTTTCTTCAATTTTTCCAGATTGTTTGCAGTTGGTGGTCGAGATGGCAGCTCATGTTTGAGATCGATGGAGTGCTTCGATCCGCACACCAACAAGTGGAGCATGTGTGCACCCATGGCCAAAAGGAGAGGAGGAGTGGGTGTAGCGACATACAACAATTTCCTCTATGCTGTAGGCGGACACGATGCTCCTGCTTCCAACCACTGTTCCAGACTCTCTGATTTTGTTGAGAGGTCAGTAAAATCTTCACAAACACAGGGGCGCTGTTCGAATTGATTTGAGTGGAACTCAACAAAGGGGTTGACATCATCATCAAAACAAGAGGGAGAGAAACTTTTCTTAATAAACATCCTCTTCTGTATTATATCACGTGTTGCTCAATTGAAGAGATCTCCATGATTCCATGATATGGTATCTGGCACCATCTGGTGGCCGTACTAATTCTTCTGAAGCTGAATTTGTTGCTTGGAACGACGATGTAGGATCAAAATGTAGGAATATGTTGTTTCCTTTTTTTTTTTGGTCATGTTACACTCTACTTGAACATTTGATGTTTCTTAAAATTTCCAAACCCCAATAGTAAACATGTAAAACATTTATCACTCCTGCATATTTCTGGGTTGATGTTACTGCAGCCTGAAAGCATTTTCTATCACTTGAGGTAAACTTCAGCTTTTTACCTTCCTGAATTAACACCTGTGGTTATTAAATTAACACAGGGTGATTATTACATGTCTTCTTTCATTCGTTTTCATCTATCACAGCATTATTTACTCACACAAAAACAAGCTCAGCCTACCTTTTCACACAAGATCTGAGTGATTTCATCATTCCATAGATGTACCAAGTCAATCATAAAAATCAGTGTGCTGTGTCTCTTGTTGGTTCTTTGTGCTGAAAAGCGCTTGGCAGTTGTCACCTTCAGACATCTGTGATTAGAGTGGCTGCACGTAAGGCCAAACCATTTAGCAGGGATGGAATTGCTGTTTACTTTTGGAGATTTAGACTGACAGGATGGAAGAGTCTTTTCAGTTCAGCTGTTTGATCAAACACTGCGTTTTACAGGTACGACCCAAAGACGGACACGTGGACCACCGTGTCCTCCCTCGGTGTTCCCAGGGACGCTGTGGGGGTCTGCTTGCTGGGCGACAAGCTGTATGCAGTGGGGGGTTATGACGGCCAGTCATATCTGAACACTGTGGAGTCCTACGATGCACAGACCAACGAGTGGACAGAGGTAATTACTGCAGTGTATACTGATTTTATGCAGTGATTGCAGCACAGTTACGTATTCTTATGACTGTAAGTTTTATGATGTTCTTATGATCCATATAAAAACATCACAGTTAAATTCTATTTTATGAACTGTAACTTCTGACATTTAAAATGATCCATCTTGAGTTGTAGATGCCCTGCAAGAACTACTTCTTTGTAAGATTAAAGCTTCAGTTAACATCCCGCAGGAGCATAAATCTAAGGAAGCCACTGAAGCCTATCAATTTTTCATAGGGGCTTTTCTTTTTTTTTTTTTTTTGGATTACTTTTTTTCCAATCTTGGCAGTGTAACCTTTTTATCAGCATGAAGAGAAATCAGAGTTTCTGAGGACATCCTCTGATGAAAAGCTCCGCGTTAACCTCTCTGTCTTCCTGCAGGAGGTCCCCCTCAACATTGGAAGGGCGGGCGCCTGCGTGGTGGTGGTGAAATTGCCTTGAGCATCTCGTCTCACGACAGCGCGAGAAACAAATAACTGAGCAGAGAAGGGGGAGTGGACAAACAAAATAACAGATCGAGGACGCATCCTCGGAGAATCATGTTTTCATTTTCTTTCTTTCTTTAACTCTGCTCTCCAGATTTTTCAGAGGGAAACAGACTGAGCCCTGCCCATGAGCAATGGCTTCTATCATTAGTGGACACGGCTGCCCACTGGGGAGGACTTGTACTGAAACTGGAATGCACTGCACATTCTTCACATTCTCAACCGATCAAGAATTTCATAAACTTGGCTAAGCTGCAAATCAGTGCCATGGCTTTGCTGTACTGGTTTAATACACACGTTTTATGAAAACATATGTGAATGTCCTCAAGATTAAATATAAGTGTTACATTTTAAGTAAATACGCCTAACTCCAGGATAGTTTTCAAATATACGCAGATATTTCTTATCAGTGCCATCTCATACCATATATTTTTGGGTTCATATGCTCCTTTATAACCACTATAATGAAAATTGTTGTAATAGCAAGAACTACTCATGTACCAGCATCTTCTCTGAACCGGTGGTCTGAACGGATTGTTATTCCTGAATGATAAATACCACTGTTTTGAGTCTGCCTCGGCTGATTCAAAGAAAAGGAATGAAGTCCAGTTTTTTTTCTTTTTGAGCCTGTAGCTGCAGAACACCAAAGTCATTTGCTTGTCTTAGATGTCTTGTAACACATTAAATAAAGATTTACAGCTTTGTGAATCAAAGAAAATATATCATATTGATATTTCACATAGTTGTACAGATTTTTGTTAACTTTCTGAAACTGCGTCTGTGCGAGTCGGATCTTGCCTGAACCAATGCCGTCCAACGACTCCAGTCTGTATTGTTCCTGGTAGGGATGCTAGTGGAAGGAGTTTGGTTTCTACAACAGATTAAAAACCATGACCTCTGCTGTTTTTTCAAGGACATAATGCCTTCTCGTTTTATGTAGATCAATGTCACTTATGCAACCTAAAATGTGGACTACCCTTGGAGAAACAACAAAGTAAGAGAAAGCAGAGTTTGAAAACTGTTGTTATACATTTTTACATGCAGCATCTGATTTCCACTGCAGTTTTTACATTTGTAGTTTGATGTTCTGCTCATGAAAATTCAACATTACCAGTTGTTCCACAGTGAAAACAATTTGTACCTGTAGATATAACACGTTTTAGGGGGCCAAATGTTACTTTTAATGTTTTTATCATAATTTTGTACAGCATGCAAATAAATGAATAAAATAATTTCAGTCTTGTCTGCATGATCAAATTCCTTGTTTAGAGCTTTACGCCCACAGAGGACAGATTTGGATCCCTTTTGATGTCAGCATTCACCTTAGTTTTGTTGTCACTGCAGTACCCACTTCTTAAATCGAGTAAACATGTTTGTTGAAATTGCTCTGCTTTCCTCATCTCCCACCAGCAAACTGAGAACCAACTGTTTCTGCTTGCCTTCGTTTTTGCTTCTTTTTCTTCTTCTTTTTTTTTTAATTGTTTACCCTTCAAATAGCTAATCCACTTCACCCTCCTCCAACTTGTTTGGCAAGTTTGATTGTTTTTGCTGACAATTTTGTGGATTATGTATCCACGCCAGGATTTTATTCAGAAACATGTCTGTGTGTTCACAACGTGGAATATCTCCCGCACGTCAGCGTGAAACCACTTTCACAGTCCACACCTCAGAAGCTTTTTGAGTTTTTTAGTTCTGTTTATCTGCATCTCCTCCAGTTAGATCACACAAGAAAAATCAATGGGAGGATAGCAACTTCCACCAAACCTTATCTGTTCAGAGTACACCAAGGGATGTAGCATTTATTTGACAATATCTCAGTGCAGATATTGTACTGATGTGAAAAGACTGGTTCAATAATTGTAGAAATATGGGCTCATTGATTAGAAAAGCTTTATTCAGTCTGACCCTTGAGTGATTGTTATTTATGTTGCAAATATAAGAGTCTTTTCTGTCTTTTTTGCCATGCTCTTCTAATTAAATTTTGCTCAGTATTGCCCTATTTTCAAGTCCATATCATTTTGAAGCAACGTGAGCTTAAAGCACAGTCAGAGTCACTGAAAATAAAAACGCAACAGGTTTCCACATATGTTTGGAAGCTGGTTCTGTGTTGAGCTGAGTGAGTCTGTTATTACAATCTGCTTGCTGCTTCCTGCAGGTGACTAAAATTCATGATAAGAAATAATGTTCATCTGCATGTGTAATCAGAGCTATTCTGGTTTAACTGAAGTCAAACAAATTGGTGATGAAATCTGGTAAAGATCATATTTAATTTATATATATAATATTTATATATAATTTAAATTTCTTGTCAAAACTGCCATAAGATGTTCTCTTAACTTCACATATCAATAGATCTATTGGAATGTGTCGGGGTAGGAAAGATTTTATACGATCAATCTGCGACAAATATTTTTTCAAGCTGAGTTTTCAACTGCTTTCACTCGTACTTGCGCGTCCTGTGGGCATGGATAAATGTTTGATAGCATGGATGGAGATCTCTACTGACAGTGAGCTGAGATGGAGACCTTGATTCTGCTTTGAACTGCTGTGTTAAGATCGGCACAGACGTGGCTCGAGCTAACATTCATGGTTTTGAACTCTGCAGTTGATGTCCTGTCCACCCCCCCCCACCCCTCCACCCCCTCTAAATTTGACAGCTATCTGACAGGGAGAATTAGAAGGAAAGTTCATGGCCACTGCTTCTCTAGAACCGTATCATTATGACAGTTCTTGGGACGCAGAGACCATGACAGTACTCAGTCGGTGTGGAGTTAAGGTGGCTGCAAATGGAAGGACTTTCCTGTACAAACAGTCCTTTTTTATACTTCTTGTACACACACAAAGCAAAAACATTAACTTGCTTCATCTTTAGGTACCCTACTCACACCATTACTATTAAGCAGAATGACATTTTTTTTAGTTTTGTCAGAGGTTAAAAATAGCCTTTTATTCTGACCTCCTTTATGCTGCAAACTTATATTCAGTTCTAACTCAAAACCGTACCATTTCACGTCATTTTTCTCCCTAACAACAATTTGCACTCATCACCATTCAGCACTAATCCTAGGGTTGATTTAACCCCGGATTATTCATTTAAAGTTAAAATAACTGAATAAATTCACAAAATTTAGTTAAACTTCATTGAAAGATTTAGTGTTGAAGTATAAGGACACCTTGATCTTTTTTTCATCCTTTTCAACACTGACAGTTTCATGTTTAATGCTGATTGAATTAAAATAAAATCCTTTGTCTCTTTTCAAACCTCAAAACCCTACAAAGCAGATGGAAACATATGCGATTGAAAGAGTAAGTTTAGACTTTTGAGGAGAGTGATAAATGGATTGGATCGACGCAAGCTTCAGTGTGTTTTCAAGTGGAAGAAAAATATACACAAAATAGGAAAAGGGCTTTTCATTTTTAGTCCTAAAAGAACCTACTGAGAGAAGTGTTGATGTTGAAAACAGGTCAGACGAGGCATCTCCTAGTTTGGGTCAGCATCAGTATCCCACAGACGTAGTGCAGACTCCTGCACAGTAATGTAATCATATCATCAATTATCAAGAGAGGGTGCTGTTGCACTGCAGTGAGCGTAGGTACCACCGCTGACGGCAGATCAAAATCTCCAATATCATTACTGTTCATAATAAATGTCAACCGGCATTAAGAATGCCAAGGACAAATACTTGAGCTAATAACCCTGCAATTATTGAAACATGATGATGAAATGTTGGGAAATTAGATGTTAAGGCATTTCATTCTTATACTTTCAAATTAGCATCTTGTTGAGTTTAAGGGGAAGCTTGGAGCCTGAACAACAAGAATTATGCCTGGTGAGAAAATCTGTCAGATTTTAAAGAGATTTTCATTAAAAAATTGAACAATTTCTCATAATAGCGAGAGAGAAAAAAACTACTTAAGAATTTGATGTATTTTTGGAATATAAATTTTTTTTTTTGGTTTAGCTTTGATGCTAGCCCTTTAGAGTAATATGAAGAGAGATTGAAGTTGATGAGAGTGAGATGCAACAACACAGCTTGAGTTATTGCATCTGTCTGTATGTGAGCTGATAACACAAAGACAGAGTGTTTGCCCGGAGTCCTCCTATATTATATGTGTAGCTGGATTATGATCAAAGAAATAATAAAGCATAAATAGTTGTAATACAAAGACTTATTACTACATTCACAGAAGCCTTCTGCAGATAAACGAGAGCCCTGTACAATTGTTTGCTGTCAAAATACCGCCTTACAGTTCTCAACATATCATTTGATGTGCTTTACAATGAACTTTTGAGAAAGATAAATAAATAAAGGATTTGTATGGTTTATGTGTCAAAACAATACTCTAGGAAGCAGTCAGGGTAAAATAAACCATGCAAAAAGATCTTTGCCACATGAACTAAAGACGACTGCCACAACAAACTGTCAACTTAGAATAAGATTTTGTTGTCATGCTGGCTTAAGTAAGCCTGTTAACATGGCACTTTTGACACACTGCAGAGGAGAATGCTGTCAGGCAAACTGCTGTGTCTTCTCTTCCCAGGTGATGGCAAACTGATGTTCCACTGCAGCATTTTTTTTGTTAAGAATCAGAGCAAGGCAACATATTTAACACATTACACAAATCAAATCAGCGAGTACCCGTTCCGCTGGCAATCCAGGCGAAGTTGAGAAAAGCACCTGCATGAGGAAGTACACTAAGAATCAACATCCCTCTAGCGACAGTGACAAAGTAGTTGGATGAGCTTTCCTGTGTCCAGCACTGATACAAAGAATGACAGTTGCTTTTTCTGACTGATCAAAGGAAGCAGACAAGAACTGCAGAACATTTCTCCCTCTATCCTCCCCCCCAAATCCTGACTCTGTCTAATCATAGTTGAATACATTGTCATCTCATTATCTTTGAAGAGGGGAAAGATCCCTCCCGTATGAGTGGGCACTGTGTCTCTTGCCCTCACTGGGGCCCAAAGATTGGTGAAGCGCATTCTCGTCTCATTATGTTGAGTGAGAAATATCTGACACATCCCATCTGCCCAACGCCTTCCACACACATGCTGCCATGCTTCAGCCATACAAGCTGGAACTGTTCAGCTGTGGCTCTATAACTCAGCAATGAGGCTGATAGTCTAAGCAGGTTCAGACGCTGATATTTAACACATCACTGCCTAGTTAAATATCTCTGTCACTACTAACGGTTTATAGATTTATATTTGACTGGATTAGTACTAGCAGTGCTAGTTTTTGACTACGGGATCCATCAAAGAGCCCTCCACTCTTCAACATCCATCTATTCTGCATTTTACATCATCATTAATATTGCAAAATAACATGCTGTTTATTTCATAATATTTGTAAGTAGTGCACATAACACCTCTTTCCCCAGGCAACTCATATGGAAGCAGAATGAGTAGTTACCAACAAAAAAAAAAGAAAGAAACGAAAAATACTGAACAAATGCATGCAATAACATCCATAACTTTACTCAAAAAAAAAAAAAAAATCAACATGATTGTCCCTTTGAAACTATTTGTTTGATGGTTTCACAATGAATCTGTCTTGATATTAGGCGAAAGTCAGCAATGAATCGCAACACGAATGTCAAATAGGTCCCAGATTTTCTTGACTTGCTTCAAGAGATGTCATGGACTGGTTGCCAAAACATCTTATTGTGTACATATTACAATGAAACCATGGCACTGTTCCTCACGATGGATGTCAGATCAAAATGAATCCAGCCATGGTTTTACCAGCTTTGAATTCATGCATGGAGAAGCCTGTCAGGGGCGAGAGATGATGTGGACGCTGGCTCTCACTGTTTGTCAAAATTTCACATCCCTCCCTCTCTTTGCTCATTTGAAGCTAGTCATCTGCTATCTAACAGCCTGCCGCCAATACGCTGGAGATTCTTGATTCAACATTTGTGGACTTCTCAAAGGAATAAATGCAATTAGATGGCTTTGTGGGTGCAAAGAATCCTTTTGCACACACCTTGCAATTTATCATTTTAATGGGCCTCGACTTTCACAGGGAACATGCTTATATTTGGCAAAAAACAGTTGTATTCTTATTTCATGTATCTAACTCCGACAGCAAATTAGTGATCCATCAATGGCCCAAATTATCACATTTATTTTGCCTCTTTTGGGAAGCTGCGTGACAGAAAGTTCTAAAAAAATACTAAAAGCAGACTTTTTTTTTTAAATGATGTTTTGACATCAGATGAAATAATGAGGAAACATCAAGGCTGGAAGGAGATTGATTTTTTTATGTGAGATGTGTTATTTGTGTTCTGGCAGATGCAGCCGTGACAACAAAGTTACTGTCAAACTCACTTTCTGAGTTTCTATTAGCAACTTCATTCACAAAGCATCATGTCCACTTCAATAACATCGCTGCTTGTATGTTGGAAGACACAGACAGAATACATTTGTGTTACTTCTTTTCCCTGATAAATTCTTGAAATAGAAGGAAAAAAATATCAAGCATGTCTTGCATGCCGTTATTGTGTCTATTACTCTTCTAACCCTGTAAGATCTGTCTCTCTGGCACATTACTGCTGCCCGTGTAACGACCACTTACGAACTGCCTCCAGAACTAAATCACTTCCTTTGTCAGACACGACTGCCTTTCTTTCCCAGACCCACGGCTTACTGCTATTGTTAGTGAAGATGAACAGCCCACGACAATTAAAGGTGTGGACCATTACTTCTGCTGCAAGGAAGGTTAGTACTGATGCTTTACAGCCGGAGGGAGAACACCAGCGTGTCTTCATTTGTCATCTGGAGCCATAATGGAAGGCCTTGGAATGGATGAAGAGCCAACAAATGTCCATCGCCCTGAACACTTTAGGTCCTCTTTATGCAGCCATGTTGTAGCCGAACGATAAAGGGTGAGGATATTAAAGAGAGAAACCTCATGGTCAAAGGAATGTAACCTACTAACATACTGTATCAGAAACATACAAAATGCAGAATTTGAAACAAAATAAAATAAAAATAATTCAAGATCACAAAAAAAAAAAAAAAAGGAAAAACAGACGTGCATGTGTGCTGCTTTTAGCAGACAGCTGGTCTCCTGGAGAACATTCTAATCAGGTGATCTTCATAT
The DNA here is from genome assembly GCA_018398805.1 of Hirundichthys speculiger. Lineage (NCBI taxonomy): Eukaryota > Metazoa > Chordata > Actinopteri > Beloniformes > Exocoetidae > Hirundichthys > Hirundichthys speculiger. Next base: position 673,727 of record JAGFBZ010000571.1, read on the forward strand.
GATCAGACTGAGATTTACTTAAGGGGTTTAACTAGACCAATCCCCAGTACATTTGCAATAACTATCACAATATTGTATGAAATTACAGATGCATGTAAGACTTCTTGAATTTTCAAGAAATCTCAGACCCACAAAGACCTGTTTGCATTGCAGTTGGAATTTGAGTTTAATGAACGGATGGTGCCACAAACTCCAGGTCTTCAGGTGACTGCATGAGGCTGGCACCAAAAACAGCTTAATTCCTTGGCCCCTCTTATAATCCCCAAATTTACAGCACAAAAAGATAGATAAATAAAGAGATGAATTTAATTAATCCCAAACTGGGAAATTAAAGTTAAGGCACAACCTACTAAAAGACAGAAAGTAATTATATTACATTTGTACAGGTGGACATGAAATAAAATAAATTGTCAGGGAAACTGGTATGACATGCAGTGGTTATGAATGTACAGAATATGAAATATGAAATATTTACAAAAAGGTTCTATATGTTTCAAAATTATGGTTATGCAACATGAGTCTGAGTACATTGATTAATGCATTTATTTATTTTCAGATACATTCATGCTATTGTTAAAATTGTGAAGCTTCAATAAAATGAAATGAAATGAAATGAAATGTAAAAATTTCAAAATAAACAGGCCATATTACAAATTAATAATAGCAGATTAAACTATTGCTATGAAATATACACACTATGCTACATATAAATTACAGACCAAAAATGAAATGCAAGCTGCGAAGTGTACAAGCTAACTTGCATTTAAAAAAGGACTAAACTATCAACTGTGGAGGCTATGAAAATATACAGGCTATCTACATATAGATAACAGAATAAATATCAAATGTACAATATATGAAATGTACAGGCTATGTTATATAAATAAGAACTAGATATAAAACAACTGAACGTGCACATGAGAGGGCAGATCATGTGGTATGTAGTATCTTAAAATACTGAGACCAGAATATCATCTGTCACACAGGGATGATGCGTTGTACAAGTTTATGGAATGAAGTAAAAAAGATTTCCTGTAAGAGTCCTTACAACAACAGAGCTGTGTAAGTCTGGTGAAGAAGGAGGTCCTTTGTCCATCCGGTGTGGTGGAGAGGGTGGTCAGGGTTGTCCTTGATAGATGACAATTTGTTCAGCATTCTCCTCTCCACCAGTTTCAAATGTCTCTCGTCTGCAGCCAATGACAAGAGCCAGCCTTCTTAATTAGTTTTATTAGTATTTTTGTGTCCCTGGCTGAAATACTGCTCCCCAGCAGACCACAGAGAAGAACAGAGCACACCGGCTACTAGGGATGGGAATTGATAAGACTTTTCCGATTCCATTATCGATACTGTTTAACGATTCGATTGTTTAACGATAATTTGGGGGAAAAAGGAGAACAAACTGTTTTATTAGCAGCATTTCTTTTTACTCAGAAGTCACGACCTTACAAACTCAACAGCGAGGTCAAAAGAGGCCCAAAGCCTAGATAACATGTTAACTGTTGTAATAGATAATGGATGGATGGATGGATGGATGGATAAACACTATCAAATACATACAAATAATACGTGAGATTCGTGCTGGTTGGAATCAATAAGAGAATCGCTCGATAAACAAACAATTCCATTGAATTGAAACACACGGAACCAGTTCTCTACAGGAACCGGTTCTCAATTCCCAACCCTACCGGCTACAGCAGGTAGCTGTAGAACATCTGCAGCATCTTCCTGTACACACTAAAGGACCTTGTAATGTTTAGTAATATACACAGACAAAAAACTTTCATTTTGAAAATGTTTCTATGGCTACACAGGAAGTAGCAAAAGTACATGTGTAGTGTTACACTAAGTTGTCGTATGAGCAGCAAGCATTGAATAAAGCGGCAGTTGGCGGACTTCTAGCAGCACACACCTGAATTTATGCACACAAAGTCAAAGATAGAACAGACCTCAGCTTCCTTAGGAAGTAGCGTCGAGTTAGACCCTACTTTGTGCTGTTATTCTTCAAGTTCAGCCTGCTGTCAGTGTAAACGCCCAGGTATTTGTTATCCTCAACCCTCTCCACATCCTTACCCAGAATGCACACAGGCTGCTACGCTGCTCCATCCATCAATTAACCTCCACTTATCCATAAATGCAGTGGCAGCAGCTTAGGCAGAGAGGCCCAGACCTAACCTCTTCTCAGCTATCTCCTCCAGCTCTTCTGGGAGGACACCAAGGAGCTCCCAGGCCAGTCGAGAGATGTAGTCTCTTCAGTGAGTCCTGTATCCACCTCATGGGGTTTTCCCCGTTGGACACGCCAACCTGTTTTGGGCATGGAGAGGTCCAGGAGCTGTCCAGGAGGTGTCCTGACCAGATGCCCGGAAACATCTCAACTGGCTCCTCTTGTGGAGCCAGTTGTGGAGGAGCAGCAACTCTATTCTGAGTCTCTCCCAGATAACTGAACTTCTCACCCTATCTCCCTAACTCCTTCACATAAGGTAGTACTTCACTCCCAATATGGAGAGGGCATTCCTACCCTTTTAGAGTGTTCCAGTGTTCTACACCCGTGACGGAACCCACATTGTTTCTCACATTGTCTGGATCTGAGGTTGGACAACTGATCTCTTCTCCAACACCCCTACATAGACCTTACCTGGGAAGCTGAGGAGTGTTATTCCCCTGTAATTGGAACACACCCTCCAGTCCCCCTTCTTCAAAAAGGGAAACCACCACCCCAGTCTGCCAATCCAGAGGCATGGGTGTGGTAGTGGGAGGAAAAGTGGACCTGACTACCCAGGGCCTGAGTAGGGAGAGGGGCCCATGAAAATCCTATTTTTTTTTTTAACCGAATGAAACTGGGCCCTCCAATTAATTGGTGTCATGCTTTATTTCATATATTGATAACATCAGCTGAGAGAATGAACTTTATGTCACAGTCCTCCCAACATATTGGACATTCTGGAGGCCCCCTCTTGGAGGGCAAAATGGTTTAGTCCGCCTGACAGCGACCGGCGACAAGTGCAACATCAGTGAACCCACATTGAATTGGCATCATGCTGCCCAAAAAGCAGAAATCAGGCTATTGCAAGAAGAAAGAGAGAGAAGAAAAACAAAGAAGGCAGAATGAGGGGAGGCAGCTGTTGACTGCTTTCTTTCCCAAAGGTGAACCGAGTTTGTTTGTTATGCAAAGTCCAATTAAAGTTAACGTAGTCCACTCCAGACAGCTGCTGTTGATGTCTGTATGCTCACGTCAAGTCTTTAGCTTAGTTAGTTGGCAACCAGGCTGCTTGCGGCTGTAGTATAAAGACAGTTATGGGCCAGCTAACGTTAGTTGTCAACATGAACCAGTTTCAGAAACAAAAAGTGGCGCAGCCGCAGCAGCTGGAGCAGCAGTGGCCAGTCCTGGTGGCTCTTCTGAAGATGAGGCTGAGATAATAGATGAGCAAAGACAAGGTGAGATCGTTGTTCAAGTTTTCAAGGGCGAGCTCCCCCCTCCGACTACCCATTACGGTGGTATGATGGTTCGCGCGCACACGTGACAGAGAGAGAGGGAGAGAAAGAGGGGAGAGAGAGAGAGAGAGAGAGAGAGAAAGAGATGCTGACTGGTAGATCACTGCCAAATGCGAGTTGTTTACCTTAAGTGTAAAGTAAGTCATCCTTTTTATACAAAGATAGCTGAAAGTGAAACTCCGTGCTGAGACTTAATAAATGATTTACCTAGCAATATTTCTGCTGCATATATCAATATGTGAATAGCATACCAATATTACTGTAAGCTCAAGTGCACACTAGTAATATATTAATTGAGCAATAAAGCAATTTATTATTTTTGTCTGGTACAAAGCTTTAGCATTGCAATGCAGTGCTTAAAAGCTATTGTCAATGTTCAATAAATTCATGACATTACCAAAGCCAATGAATAATAATGTTAATAACTGTGATCTCAATATCAATCAAAATTAATTGTGATTATGATTTTTGCCATACATTTTTGCATAGATAGATAGATAGATAGATAGATAGATAGAGAGAGAGAGAGAGAGAGAGAGAGAGAGAGAGAGAGGGGTGCGGGTGGTGAGAACATAGAAAAACAATTAGCTATTCCTCTCAATCTGGCTGAAAAATGTCTTAAAACATTTTTGCCTCTGCAACTTGCTGACCATGATGAATACTGTGTGTTATAGCAAATAATTAGGCTAGTCTAAGCATCCATTGTAGGAAAGCATATCTGATGTTTACTTCACGTTTGACTTTTAATGAACATATTTGCAACCTTTCACATTATCTTTGTACTTGTTTAAATGGTAGATGTCAAGCGCTGTCATCTACAGCGCATCTACCCACTGACATTGAGTGAACAGGGCCCAGAATTTGGTGCTACGCCCCTGTCCAGAGGTATTGCCCCCGAATGTCCATGTGATGTTGTAGAGAATATCTCATCCACCCCTAGAGCCCTGCCACCATGGAGCTTCTTAATTACCTCGGTAACCTCAGCTCAAGTAATGGGGGACTCCATCTCATAGTTCACAGACCCAGATTCCTCTATGAAGTACATGTTGGTGGGATTGAGAAAATGCTCAAAGTATTCTTTTCACGGCTTGACTACATCTCCAGTTGAGCTCAACAGCACCTCATCCTTTCAGTACACACAGTGTTAGTAAAACACTGCTCTCGCCCCCTGAGCCATCTGATGGTTTCCCAGAATCTTCTTGGAGCTGACTGAAAGTTGCTTTCATGGCCTCACCAAACTCCTCCCACACCAGGAGTTTTTGCCTATAAGACCACCGAGGCTGCAGCCCGGTTGGCCTGTAAATACCTGCCTGCTGCTTCCAGGGTCCCATAAGCTAACCAAGCTCAATGAGACTCCTTCAGCCTGGCGGCCTCTCTTACCCAAGATGTCTACTAAGGGGTTTGAGAATTGCTTCCACATCAGGCACTGATGACCTTGCTGCCACAGCTCCGGTCAGCCACCTCAGCGATGGAGGTGTGGAACATGCTCCATTTGGACTCAATATCCTCAAGATTCAACTGAATCTGTTGGAGGTGCGAGCGTGTTCCTCTACCAGTCATTCCCAGCAAACCCTCGCTATACGTTTGCATCTACCAGGTCTGATTAGCATCCTCCCCAATCATTTGATCTAACCCATCATCAGGTAGTGATCAGTTGACACCTCAGCTCCGCTCTTCACCCGAGTCTCACCTTAATGCACATGGTGATATATTTTAAATTCTCCCTTTTGAATTACATTTGGATTTTGAGATTACAGATTTAGGCCTTATAGTGTTAGTGTTACTGCCGGGCGGAATCATGTTAATAGTAACATGTTACTGTAATATTGTTGCTTTTTCAATAATGCAAAGTGTAACAAGCGACGATCTGAATTTTAGCTATAACATTGCCATTACCTCCTTACATTGTTACTTTTATTTTGTACAAAGTTTGCAGTTTTGTAAAAAGTTTGCAAAATAAGACATGGCATGCGGGACAAAATGCACAGGAGCACATAACGAAAGCTAAAAAGTAAGTTTTGAAGATGGAGACCAAAATGCTCACATTCACTGACTGGAAATGTGCCCAGTACTTTAATTTTGTAGGGGAGAAAGATGATTAACGATATTGTAGAGATGCTCACAAGCAATTTTTTGCAAGTCCAAGTCAAGTCTTGAGTCTCATGATTGTAGTGAGCATTCTATAATCTTCTACGTGTAATTTTCACTTGCTATAGCTAAACAAAAGCATGTAGCTTGCTGTAGAGTTTTATAATAACTTGATACTTCTAATCAATTTAATACCCATTTTGTCTCTAAACTCAGTGGCTATCTAAATAGGCTATTAGGCTATCTAATTAGGCTATCCAACTGCATTGTTTTTGTGTTTTGATCTTGGATTTCATGAGTTTTTCAGTTCTCCTGTTTGACTTAGTCTTCTTTTCATGTATTTTTTTGGTTCATGTGTTATCCAATATGGTTTCCTTCCTGTTTAGTTTGAAAGTCTTAGTTCTTATTCATTAAATTCATGTTTGACTTGATTTGTTCTTCTTTGTCCCAATTGTTTACATCTGTGTTATCAGCTTGTCTGTTCATATTTTGTCCATAGTTCATAGTTCATAGTTTGTTGTGTTGGTGTCATTCTCCACCTTGGTTCACACAATGTTGATTCCTTATGGTTTCACCCTGGTTCTCTTTTGTTGTTGTTGTTTGGATATTCTACAGCATGCAGTTCCTTTTGTTCTGCATTTCTTGGTAAAATAAAAGACATTCAGTTAAATTACTCCTGCCTCCTGATCCCCTGTCTCAAAACCCAAATGCTGACACTTATAACATTCTGATGGACCAGATATCATAGTGGCAAAATTAAATGAAAGTAAGAATTATAACAGATTACCTGAATTTCACATGTTATACTAATCACATGTGAATAGGCTTTAGCTGTGCTTTCACAGGGACACATGCAGGTCTGAGTTTTGAGGAGAAAGTATACAATTACTCATCTGTAAAAAAGTAATAAAGCAATATCACTTTTGTGATACATGTATTATTCTGGCATTTAGTAAATAGAAATAATTTTGGAATCCTTACTGACCAAATACAGGAAAGGTTATGTGTGGAGATAAACAAACATACACACTCACACCTACGGGCAATTTAGACTCACCATCAGCCTAGCATTCATATTTTTCAACTGTGGGAGGAAGCTGGAGTATCCCAGAAAAAAACCCACCCGTGCTCAGGGAGAACATGCAAACTCTACACAGAAAGGCCCTGGCTTATATTTGAACCAGGACCTTTTAGCTGTGAGGCAACAGCGCTTACTACACCACTATACTGACAATTGTTGTTACATGTTATGTTAAATTGGCTGGCGCAGTAACTTAGAAACCAGCAGGATTCATATAATAATCACCTGGGTTTCCTTCATGATGAGAAGGTGAGGGTTCAAAGTAACAATGTTATTTTTATTTTTTACAGAGATGAGCTACAGAGACTGAGCTACACTCTCTGATTCAGTGCACTTTTTACCCATCAACAAATGGGAATTAGAAAGTGTCAATCAAGAACTACTTACCCTCTTATTAATAAACTATATTTTGGAATTATATGAATTATATTAAGATATATAAATGAGCAAATCATCAAAATTAAATACTATTGCGTTTATGTCTTCTTTTAACTTTCAGCATTTCCATATTTTTGCTTGGAAGAAGCATGAGAAAAACAAGCAAGCAACTTCTTTTGGGTTTTTCCTTTTCTAGGGGTCTCCACACCTGGTTATTACCATTCTACGTATTGATTTAGCAGATCTTTTACACCAGATTGTCTTTCTGACACAACCCTCTCCATTTGTCTGGGATGGGGACCAGCACAATAAGAACATTTAAAGGCACTTGTGTCCTTTGAGTAACTGGGGCAACAGGGGCCTTAGGAGACTGTCCCATCACGTGCCCAAGGATATGGAGACATGTGATATGGCTGGGGAACTATCTGCTGACCTTCCAGCTGGAGGGCATGTCAAAGTTGAACTTGATAGGTTTTGTTTGCCTCCGTTCTTTACTTTTATGTAATACAAATTGGGTACAGAACTGGAAGTGAAGTGGCCTATGGTTGAGTTGGGATCTTTGTCCCCAAATATGCAGTACCTTGTCTCCAAAGCAGCCACTCAGTCACACTGTAAATCTGTAGCAAGCAATGAGGCTACACATGCTAAAACTACTATATATATGATCTATGTAGGTGAGTAGTCAGAACATTTTTTGAAATATTCACTTCTTTATCTTGTGTGTTGTTCATGCTTATGCTAGCTGTATAGATAGCATTCACATGATTGAACAAGCCTTTGGCCATGATGTGCATCCAACAGCTAATTTATAAACACGTACATGTTGTGTAAGTCCTTCAGATTGTATGTGTAATGCGTTTTAGCTGTCTGTACTAATCGTTTCCACTGTTGCTGCTATTTTCTTGCACACTGAGGTTTCAATTGGACATTGAGTGTTTCCACTTACTCCCTGCTTTTTTTGTCTTCTGCTGCAGTTTGGGTGTCATTTTCTGATTTTCTGAAGTTTTTGTCCATTTCTGACAACTAAATGTTTGGAACTTGAACCCATGACTGCGTTAGAATAAATGAAGGTGCTGTACTAGCAAGCTCCCGTGTATTTCCATGAGGAAGTGAAAGTCAGTGAATACTTTGCATTGGCTAACATACGTGTCCATGTGTGTTCTTATCTGTTAGACGTTTATTTCCATTCCTGAAAACATCCAAAAAATTTCCAGATGGTAAACTATGACAGAATTGTCTGACGCTGCATGTTAAATCACACTCAACAATGTTAGATGTAAACACTTCTTGCGCTGTGTGTATACTCTGCTCATTGTGCATAAAACTGGCACACAAGAGCTCAGTAATAGTGCAGACCAGCTCTAATGTTTTGCTATGACATTGACACAGAAATCTTACATATTATGCTGCATTTGCAGCATAATATGATCCAGTCAATCGTGACACTGACCATCTTACAATTTTTTTGATCTGGGGTTCTGCACATTAACAGTGAGTTTTGATTTGTATCACTTAAACTCTGCATCCCTACCAGGTAGCAATGACTAAGAAATAACAGAGACAACCAAACTACGATGGAATATCATCCGTAAAGGCCCATTTAAACATTTGAAATGGATAAAGAGGCGGACAGGGCCTTCTTTCTGTTCCCTGTGCAGATTTTGTCCGTGTTTTGGCATGTGGCCTCGATGCTTCCTTAATAGGAAACGGAGCAATAAACCCAGAAGTTGTGGGGTCAGTATTGAGCTTAGTGAGTCAATCATTAACCAAATACAAGAAAATGAAAAAGAAGAAATTTTGATCAAAAATGGCAGGAAACTTTGAGGAGCAGCTGTGTGAGCTTGTTTGAAATTACAAACACTTATATGATGGTACACCTCTAGAGCTACATGGTGAAGGAGACTGTCGAACGTTCTCACAGACATCTGAAAATATTGAAAATGATCTTCGTCCTCAATTTCAAGGGCGGGTAAAATCAGAGGAAAGAACTCTACATTAATATAGCAACTTTCATTTAATGGTCTCACACACAACCATCATTTGCACCACCTTTTTTCCTTCGACTCCATAGTAGTGCAACTATTGCAACCTCCTCAACACTTACCATGTTTGTTGATGCCAGTGACTTGACTCATCACTCTGCGCTGGGGGAAGTGTTGCTAAACAACCACACAAACGCAAATAATGCATGGAGGTATGAAACTGGAATAACATTTGGAATGGACGGATATACGTACGTATGAAAATAGAGTGTAAATGGGCTTTAAGAGGGTAGAACCTGTATCTTTCTCTCCCTTATAGCTTCTTGCAGTTATTCCAAACAAAATACATTTACCTCAGGTAAATATCATGACAATAAGGTCAGTGTCAAAACATTTTTGAGATGTGGAATTGTCAAATTATTTCAAGGGGCAGTCAGCTAAACATTTAAATTAAAGCCAAGTTTATTTAATTGGTAATTTGGTCAGTGCTATCAAACTTATAATTTTGTGATCATTTGACAGACAGTGCTGTAACTGTCCATCCATTAACCCATTATCTTCCGCTTGGTCCGGAGTCAGGTCACGGGGGCAGCAGCTTCAGCAGAGAGGCCCAGACCTCCCTCCCCCCGGCCACTTCCACCAGGCCAGCCGAGAGATATAACCTCTCCAGTTTGTCCTGGGTCCTGCCCCGTGGTCTTCTCCCAGATGGACATGCCCAAAACACCTCTCCAGGGAGGCGTCCGGGGGGCATCTTAACCAGATGCTTGAACCACCTCAGCTGGCTCCTCTCGATGTGAAGGAGGAGAAGCTCTACTCTGAGTATCCCCTGAATGTCCGAACTTCCCGCCCTCTCTCTAAGGAGAGTCCAGCCACCCTACGGAGAAAACCCATTTCTGCCGCTTGTATCTTGTTCTCGTTCTTTCGGTCGCTACCCACAGTTCATGACCATAGGTGAGGGTTGGAACAAAGATCAACCAGTAAACAGAGAGCCTTGCCTTTTGACTCAGCTCTCTCTTTTTATCACAACAGATCAGGTTCAGAGTCCGAACCACAGCCGATGTTGTACTAATCCATCTGTTTATCTCCCGCTCCTTTCTCCCATCACTCGTGAACAAGACCCCGAGATACTTAAACTCCTCCACTTGAGGCAGAACTGTACTCCCAACCCGGAGGAGGCATTCTACCCTTTTCTGAAGATCCCCACCCAATGGTGCCAACAGGACCACGTCAGAGAAGAGAAACGAAACCGTGACACCACTGAACTGGAACCACTCCGCTCCTTGGCTGCGCCTAGAAATGATGAAACTGATAATGAAACTGTGTTGGAAAAAAAAACAACTACATGATTTTGGAATACAATTTTAGTACGTGCACACACACATCATATACAATACCACACTAATAGCTGAAGATGACATCAGTTAACATGTCATAAATACATGGGTTATCTGGTCCTAATCCTCTTTGTGTTCTGTTGCTGGGTCTCTGTAAAACTGAATTAAAAAACAAAAAAACGTGGTCATGGATTTATGTACCTAATCTGTGGAATATTGTGTGTCAACACACATAAATGGAAGCCAGACTTTTTTTTTTTTTTTTGTAATTTTTGTGGCATTAGTGGCCTTTATTAACAGTGAAGACAGAGAGGAAAGGGGGCAGAGAGAGAACGGGGAGGACATGCAGCGAAGGGTCGTACGGGCCGGGAGTCAAACCCGCAGCCGCTGCGTCGAGGACTGTAGCATCTGTAACATGGGCCGCCTGCCCTAACCACTGCACCATTGAGCAGCCCGGAAGCCAGTCTGTTTTGCTTGTGACTTTGGTTAATATATTTCTAGTTCTTTAAAGTCTGAGGTAATTTGGAACCTTAATTGACAATTTGATGACAATGTATCACATGTATTTATGGAATGACAGATGACGTGGGCTCAGGCTTGTGACCCTGCACAGGAGGGATGGATGGTTTTTTATAGAATATGCATGCCAGACTTTGATAGAGGAATGGTTTATTTTGCATGAGATGGCTCAAATGATTAAAAAAAAAAAAAAAAGCATTTCCTTACAGGCTTCACAATTTCACTGAGAAGCAACTCGACATTTTTATGAACAAGTCACACGCAAGTCATTGTTGTGTCATTTGAAGACAATTGTTATTTTGGGCCAACACACATACATTTTGCTTTAATGACTGAGAAATTCAAGTGTAAACTTGATTTTTATGAGATTTCTAAATAATGATTGGTTATATTAATTCTCATTTGGGAATAGGGTCGATATAAAGGAGGAAATGTGGATTAAATTGAGATAGCAGTTTCAAATAGAAAAAACTGACTGACCTGACTTTTCTTTATTTTCTTAATCATGTTATTAACAACGGCTTTTTTTTGTCTGTGTTATTGTCTTTGTGATCACCCTCGTGTCTTTCTACTACAGATCTTCCCAGAAACTCTGTGAGCTATAGATGTAAAAGCTGCTTATAGTTTCTTCTCTGTCTGCCACTGTGACTGTAAACTGTTGTTGTCTTGTCTTTTTTATTCTGCTGTCTTTTTTATTCTGTGCTGCATATTCTCCATGAAGGTCCAGCCAGACATCACTGATAACATTAACAAAAAATATATTACATAAAAAGATTACTTTAAGATTACTTTAATCTTTAAATCGCTTTAAATCCTTCCAATGCATCTGTGGTATTATGTTCTTCCTTTAAAATCCCACAGAGAAATACGAGACAAAAATTTTAATTTACTTCACTGAAGGAAGACCAGCATGCCATATGTGCACAGGGACAAGTCAAATATGTGCCTGTGACCAAAAAAAGGTCCTAAAGGAATAATAATGTAAAGGTAAAATGAAGCATTCAAAACTGAACATATCCAGCACAGTGCAAGAGCTGTAGGAAATAGTCCATATCCACCTGCAAGACACCAGGGTTGACTAAATCAATTTTCAGAACATGCTTCCTTAATCTAGGCAATCACAGGGAAAACTCACATTGCAGCCATACTGCCAGAAGGATTGCCCAAGGTGGACAAAAGCTGAACCTTTTTCATCCTCCTATAGCCTGGTGTCGGAAACTGATACACATATGCAGATAACAACTTCAAAAGATTAATTCTCACCTTCCCAGACATTTTCTTACAAGAAAATTTCTTGTACTCTGTCTTTCTCACATACTGTAGCCTTTAGCTTAGTTAAAAAGATTTTTTTTTTTTTTTTAAAGAGCTTCAAATGCATCCCGAGGCTCAAACCTGATACGCCTGTTTGATATGCAGAGGTACTAAATTATTTAGGTTGAATCTGTATTTTGTTGTAGAATGGAGTTGGAAGGAACATTAAAATACTTTTAGTTATCGGCTTTGAAGGTTACTTTGTATGAATTTAATGCATGATATTGAACTTGTAAATTGTAGGTTTTTACACCCAATCATTTTTATAACTTAATGTTTCCCCTGACTACCCCTGAGCATATCATATTTTAGTAAAACTAAAATATTTTTTTCTCAAGAGTAGCATAAGTGAGGAGGCTTTTCCTGACCACAGTGTCAATGTGTATGCCAGCTTATCACCAAAACGGTACAGATGGACAGTCAGGATATAATATTAAAGCACAGCATTATTAGAAAAACTAAAAACGAAAAATGAAATATGAAATACAGAAATTGAAAATGTGAATACAATACCAGGACAAATGACAACTGTCACCATTTTAATGTGTTCAGTGTCCTCCTTCTGTCATCCTTTCACTGTACTGAATACCTCATGTCCTTCACAGAATAGGGAACCCGGCATCCCAGCATGCCTCGGGCATTCCAACATAGCTGCCAGCAGGATGCAACACTGCAAAAAGCGCTGCCTCTTTAAGTCTCCTGTGTGGCATGTTAAGCAATGGTAATCTGCCGCAGTGCAGACAATAAATTCCACTGCATAACTAGTGTCGCCATGACATCGTACCTGGATGGAATATCATATGGGCAGATGGAGAGATAGCTGCAGCCAGGCCATGCCACTTGCAGAATGTATAAGTGTCCCTAATATGGGGACAAAAAAAGACAATTTTTGACCATTACCAGCAGTGTAACCACTTTTATATACGAATATATATAGAATACAAAGAGGGCTCTGGTTTTGTTATTTGTTGTGGCTCAGTGCTGGGTTGGTCATAGTGTGATTCAACTGTTTACTGTAACAATGAAGCTCAGTGCTATGACAAATCTGAAGGCCTGGGCTGTCTTCCCAGTTCCCCAAAAAGCTTAATAGTCTATCATGCGTTGTGATGTCATGCTAAAATACTGCAAAACTTGAGTGCTTACCAGCTTTAGTGGCATTTGGGAAAGGCGGGAGAGACAAACAACTGAAAGAGAGGGACACAGACAGTAGGAGACTCAAAGGGCCTGATTACCGCATATCATCTATAACACAACTTGTACCACAGAAATCTCCAGTGAGATCCACATACTGTTGGAATATGATAACAGAAATGAAAAAGCAAGTTTGTTTTGAAGTTGTTGTAACACAACCTCCTCGCGGTGTGAAGGAGAGTAATGTTCATAGCATGTTCCAGGCTGCAACTCTGCACTTATTTGACAAACTAAAAGCCATTTCAGTCTGTCACGAACAAAATAATTTGGAATACCCTGCAGCAAAGACCTATAATCCCCAACAAAGAAATTATATTATTCATAACACTGTGAAACTGTGAAAAGAGACACACCAAAGCTGCCCTGCACTAAGTGCTGGTTTTTCTGTGGGTTTTGATCTTTTTTCCCCTACTTTTTTCACCAAAGATTTTAGATTTTTGCCTTTTTTATTCTTTTTGCTTCATTCAGCTACAGAAGATTAAAAGGAAGCACTATAGCAAACACAGTATCTCTTGATAAGACTTGACATTGCTTTTTCCATAAGAAAAATAGGCAAAACAGTTTTTTCATGTGACAGCAAGGTGTCAAGAGGATAAGAAATGAAAACTTAAAAAAAAAAACATTTTTATGTACATGCAGTTACAAGTCGGTGGAGTGTTTATAAATTAGTATCAATGATTTTTTTTTTTTAACTCCTTATGACTACTTAGTTGAAATTAAGCCAAATATCTACATCAGACTGACTTGTTTTCTTTCATTTTTATTACAAGAAAACATTTTGTTTCATCTGAAATAAAAAAACTAATGTGATTTTATTATTATCATCATCATCATCATCATTATTATTATTATTATTATTATTATTATTATTATTTTAAATCAGAAAAAAATCAGTCAGTGATCTTATTTTTTGTGAGCAAAAGACAAACGACAGAGAATTATCGGAACAGGGTATAGTATTTTGTACCGCAACAACTTAATTGCATTATGTCATTCAGACACATAATTGCATTTTATATTTTCAATTATGATTTAGAGAAAAAAATGTGATCAAGGTTGTAATGAAGTCTGGATGTTAAAAGGTCTCAGAAGGGTAGTTTTCTTCACGGGAAGTCTTTATTAGTGCATGGCACAGAAATCAATTAGAGTTTTATTGAGAATCCTGATCCTTTATAAAGGAATTCACCAAGGAGCAGTTTACATTTTTTCAGGTCTTCATTATTGAAAAAGACAAACATTTTCAAATGCCAGTAAAATGCAATAAAACTCCACCCAAGAGCAGAGCATAATACTTTTTCCATAGCTCTTTTTTCGAACCTAACTGGCAAGCTTGGAATAAAACATTAAATGTTGATTTTCTATTTCAGTCCAGATCCCTGACCAATTTGTTGCAGTCCATAGAAGCCCACTCTTTACTATGCATGCCGTTCTTAATACCCTTGGCCCTTTTTGGACAAAAGGCATAAAAGAGAGCCAGGGGCATTTCATTTCATGCTCTGCCTCCTCAACCCCAGATGTTCACCTCGAAAACATCTCCACTGATACAGGTCGAAGCTTAATGGCCTGCAATGTGCCCTGAGCTCAGGTAATGAAATGCAACCTCTGTATAATTTTAATTGAGAACTCTGGATGGAAATCAAATGATGATGTGCTCCATGCATGAGACGTTTTCAAGTAACAGTGGAATTTGGCCTGGTGTGTAAGTGCAGTGTGAGTTAAGGTAAATGGCTTTTCCTTGTGAGCCTTTCTTCCTTTTAATTGTGGATTGCATGGTGTAATAAACGGGTTGGTCAGGACTTAACATCTGGTAAATGAGGCAGAGGATGTACACACTTCTGAATGCACAATGGTGTTCCATATTTACAATTCAATCCGCCAGGGTGCCCATTAGAAACCATAAAACTGCTCAACCATTTGATAAGATACCCTAAATAACCCCCCACCCTTCTCCCCTTCAGCACAGACACACACATACTCAAGTCTTAGACTTGATGTCAAGAGCGTTCTTATTTGTATTACTTATCTTCCTCACGTTATCAGCTCCAAGTATTTGTTTTAAGTAGAGCTCACAAAGAACAATCCAGTCTTTTTTTTTTTTTTTTTTCTGCAGAGTTTCCGCTGTAGGCTACAACTGACTCCACTCCACTACTGTGGAGTCAAAGAAGCAAAGTAGCTAAAGGTCCAGGATTCAAAACAGGATTAACCAGGGAGGTTTGATTGCAAACATTTCTGGTTATTGGTCTGTCTGTCAACAGGAGAGTTTACCTCACTTTGGCTCGCTTTTGTGACAGTCTGATTTTCTGAAATTAGGAAGGAGAAAAGTTTCAACTGACAAGAGTAGGGCGCTCAAAATGTAAGATATTCCCTGCCAAAATTTCATGGATGAACACAATTTTACTTTCTTTCTTTCTTTAAATAATTTATATTAAAAATGAAAGAGCAGGAGGTGATAGAAAGAAAGATAACAAGAGTCTGCAAGCATATGCTTATAAATATGTACACCAACTGAATTAAATAAGTAGCAGGTAGTAAAAGACAGCCAGAGAAACTGAAAAAACAATGCACAACATCTGCTGTCAACATAATGCCGACTAAAGCAAAATCACTACCACATCATATTTTCATCATAAACCCAATATCATGTCTTAGGCTGGCATGTCTCACCGCACAAAATCTCTATACAAAAGATACATAACAACAGTTTAATTACAGCTTACAGAGTTTGATGTAACAAGGCCAATCTACAGTATATTAATTTTTTTAAGGTAAAGTAAAAATATTTCTAACCAATCAGAGGTACAAGAGGTAAAATACTAAAATATTACTTTCATGTACTATGTCATGTCTTATCATACCAAATAGTACTTTATTATCCATTCATTTTGAGTTTATGACTGATTAACTGATTAATGCTCATCTCTGCCATTCTTTATTTTCGCCTCTACCATCCTCAAAAATACTCTTTCATGATTAAAAAGCAGTTGCTAACATAGACTCACTATAAAGATGGTTATATGCATTAGGCTGCAACACGTGGACATCACAGACTCGGCTTGAATAATCTAAGAAGGGTTTTGATGCCTTTTGATTTTTCCATTGCTTTTATTGGCTGTTGAAGTCTAAAATTTGTGATAAAAAAGGATTTGCCCAGGAATGTGAGGATATCGTGCATGTCCATTGGATAAAATCACAAAATTTACTCATAGGCTGTAGGCTGTAAATGTATTTGTTTCTTAACACAGAGGTCTATGGTACTGACGTGGCTTTTGGAGGCAGCCTCAAGCGGCCAATTCATGACTTTTGGCTTAATTTGTCATCCTCTGGCCCCAGTTTTTCAAGCATAATTGTATAAGAAGAACAAGACAAGCCCTCGGTGATGTCATTCATAAGTTTTCTGTAGAGTGATGAAGCCTCTTTTTCCTCGTACTGAGCAGTGCCGTGTTGCTAAGTGATGGAACACGCCACCGCACATCAATCACAGTTAGCCATTTTAGCTTGGCTGGTTTAGCTTATGTTAACCTATGGTGCTAATTCAATATTACATTGAATTCATTATGATAAAAATCCAGCCAAATATCCTTATTTCGAGTGTGACTACTGAAACAAGTCCTGCCAGAGCTGAAACAAAGACAAGCGGAGCGTGGCTGGGACCCGCTGGTAAGTCAGCGTACCACTGCCAGGAACAGAGTTGCAGTTGGTCAGGCTTACTGCTGTCAGCCAACAAGTCGCAGGATGATTGACTATGGCTTCTAGCAAACTGTGGAAGTGAGGATAGGTAACTATCCTCCCTTCCAGCTGGCAATCAAAAGACAACACATGGTACAAAAAAACGAACCTCCCATACATTTGTCATGGATGTAAAATCCAGCTATAGAGGCCAAAAACTGGCACTTGGTTTCTTCCATAGAAGCGCTGGGGATGCGCTGTGCCAACAGTTATGAATTGCAGCCACTCTAGTCAATGGCCCCACCGAAAGATCTGCACTGCGGAACATTACAGAAGTGTTTCAGGAGTGACCCTCCATGCTGGTTCTCTGAAGATACGCTACAAGTCTGTTTTGGCATTTAGCTGCGGGTGAGCTGCATCAGTTTGCACACGGCACATCAAGCTGGCAGGGAGGTGTAAAAAAGAATGACATAGAGAATCCAGTGGATTTTCAAGATAAAACACTACAAATGGACTCCTAGCTGTACACTGTCATTACGTTAACCAAGGGGAGGACATGGAGGGCACTAGTAATCTATTCAGAAGAGATTTCTTCCACATTCGAGGAGAGGTTAATTTTAGAAGTCAAAGACTGATTTCATTCGATACTAAGCAGAGGGCTTTCAATAAACTCTATATAATCTGCCTTCCGAAAGACATTTGGAAGCTTGTGATTCATTTTATCCCAATAACGCTGTTTTCACTGCCACATTACTTTTTTGCTGTAATTTTTGCAAACACATTCTGCTGAGAACGCAAGGTGCTTTTTACTGTTTAGATGCTTGCATGCATTTCTTTTTTTTTTTTTTACAAATAAGCTAGACATACTTAGCTCCTTATGTGGTGACAAAGCACCAACATAAACTATATTATCTGAGTAATGCAAAGAAAACATAATGGCTTGTCTCTGTTAAACAGAAACATGTTTGTGCTTCCCACCTATCTTTAAATGGTCCTCCCTCTTCAAAAGCTTTTGGTTGGTGGTTGATGGTTTAATTTGACATACTGACATCCATTGGCCCTGGCAACTTGATGCATTGTGGGATGTGTATTTATCTACTATGTATGCCTCTAAAAGAGTATCAAATTCTCTCATAGGTAATTCTTTTTTCTTTTTGCGTGCTCTTGCAGGCCAGATAAAATGACGTGGCAGGCCAGATTTGGCCCACAGGCCTTGAGTTTGACACATGTGGTTTGAATGAATCAGAACTGATCTGAAATTCAATTAGTATGCTCAGAAATATCAGTTACTAATGTGCAAGAAACTGCATAGTTGAGATAAAAGTACTGAAACATCCAACTCAACAGCATAACTGCTGGCTTTTATTCTGTAAACTTGACTCTCTAAACAAAGTGTGTTGATGAAAATAGGTCACAACCAACAGGTGTCAGCTGTGCAAAGATGTTCTGGGTGCACTGCGCTACAGGAAGCAGTCAAGGACTCGGGGCAAACCAGATGTTGTCAAGTTGTCAAATGAACCCCCATCGTTAAAGTATCTGTAACTGAGACCTGAATGACAGCTGAATTATTATAAAAATGCAGATGCGTTGAGAAGTATGCTGAGAAGTAGTTCAAATGTTCTGATATCGCAAACGGCAAGCAGATTTTAAGATGTTTTTTCTTTTCTGAATGTGTCATTTGTGCAAATTAACTAAATTGGTAGTTTTACCTGTGAACGGCGCTACTTATTCTTCTTCTCTCTCAGCTGTCCCAGATGCTCATGACAGTCCTAATGAGGCACCCTCTCATCATTCATAACTTCAGTTTTCTTTGGGAAGTTGATTCTTGCACATGTATGCAAATCCACACACACACACACAGATTCGTACACTTAGAGCGCGGCTGGAGCTTATTTGAAAGCCGCCTGACAGGCAGCAGGTGATGGCGCCAAGGCCAGCTGCTCCTGCCCCACCTCTGCTCAGCTGTCCGAGCTCAGAGCAGCCTTTGAACAGCCTATTACCCTGACACAGCACCAGGGGAAAGCAATCAGCTCCAGAGGTACACCTCTCTCACACCAGATGGTGTGGGAGATGAATCGAGCCATTATATTAGTGCTGGATAATTCCTCATATGAAACTAATTATAAAGAAAAATAAGTGCTATCCTCCCTCTTCTTACCTCCTTTGCAATCTGTATTGAAAATCCACTGAAAATTTTCACTTCATGAAAACAAAGAGATAAAGGTGTTTTATGTAGATTTCGTCCAAAAATAAAGACATGTTTCCTTATAGTATGTGAAAAATGCATTTTACAAAATAATTTAAAACTGATTATTTATAGGCAATAAAAATATGCTGTTGACAAAGTTTTGTGAGCAGGAATCTATGTATTTTCCTTAATCTAAATGAGATCATGATCTGATTAGATAAATCTTTTACTTGTTTTTCCTCCAGTGTCTGCACTTTAGGATTTATTGTTTTTTTGTTTTTTTTTTTTTTTTAACAACTGTCTTCATATATATAAATGGTTTTTCCAAAAATAGCAAAACCTCTTTTTTTCCCCAGATATATATATAATATGAACTTGTTGCAGATTTTAGTTTTCCTGTGTGTATGTCTAAGTAAGAGTAAATATGTCATTCAACAGCCCTCTTTGACAGTCTGATATAAAATATTTTATTAACATCTGAAATTTGCGAGAAAGGGATGGGTGTGGTGTGTGTAGTATGCATGTGGTGTTTGTGTGGTGTAAATGAATGTGTGGTGGTTGTGTTGTGCTGTTGGATTCAACCCACTGTTCACACCAGAGTCTAAGCATCCCAGCATCCAGGCGTAAAGCAGGGACGTTGACCTCCAACTCTGCTGAATCACCATTGGTACTGGTTTGTTGGACCAGTGTCATGCTGCAGACCTCCATTGTGCATTAGATTTTCATTGGATTTTTAAAGATAACATGTTTTGTTGTGTCACTAAATACACTGGCAGACCACAGCAACTGGCTGTGGTTTGACCTGGAAGGATCCTAGGACCTAGCTGGATGTCAGATAAATGACCACAGTTTTGCAACCCCCTAAGGGTTTGTCACAGGTGACTCTCCAGCTCCTTCAACAAAGCCACTCTTGGTCTGCACCTTTTCAGATCGATAAACCACGCTGGGACCTCAGCTGGGAGCCAGCTGTGACAAGAAGAAGAGGAAGAAAAACCTTTATTTGTCCCACAATGTGGAAATTGTACTGGGACTTCAAGGCTGAAGTTCTTTCTGATGTTGCCACTGAAAATACAATTGAAGAAAGTAATATTGGACTTAAAATGAAGACTGGCACTCCAACTGGGCAGTATCCTCAGTGACCAGACATTGAATGACGGAAGTCTCACAGTCCCTGTGCCTCCAGTTGGCTCCTGGAAGAGGTCCAGGAAAAGACAAAGGACAGCTCAAATAGAACCAAACAATCCCCTGATATTACTCATTTCAAATGTGGTTTCAGTGGTGACTTCAAAATGAATGTAAAGCATGTTGGGTAGCATCATAGCTCAGAGTCAAGATAACATGACTAACTTGTGTTAACTGAGTAAAGGAACAGCGTGTTCCAGGTGGCCTTCAAGTTTTCTTGTTCTGTCCATTTGCCTATTTTTTGATTAATTGGGATTAATCGGCAGAGTCAGCTCCAACCAATATGGCACTACCCATTGTCCCAATCAAATAGACTCTTTAGAAAACCTTTGTTATCAGAGTTTGTTTAGTTCTTTGAGAACAGTCAATGGTATATGCCTAAACACAGAGTAAAGAAGCAAGTTCATATAGATTCCATTTCAACAAAGGAACTTAAGAAACAAAATTATTTCCAACACATTCAAAGCAAGCATCCCAGAGTAACAGATTGCTTTTTTTTTTCCATTCACACTGAATTTTAAAAGGCACAATTAGTATGCAGAAGACTGGAACACCATTGTCTTATATGCATATTTGTTAGCTCTGAATGTTGTTGCAGTTTACATTGATGGAGGAAAATTTCACTTTCACCTTGCTATTGGTGTAATCATACCCTTTATGAAAAATTATAGATGAATAACTACGTCAAAGTGCTCTGCAAATACGATACCTGCAATGGCTTAAACCTGAGCAGACACAGACGGGTGACACCAGAATGTGAATCACAGGTAGCTTCAAAGGATTTAGGTAAACTCTGAAACAGTGCTTATTGCTCTCTTATCCACTTTTGTGTTAATGAAAAGCATGTCCTGAATCTGTCAGTGGAGATTAGGTGAATATCATTACTATTGTCCTTTTGCCAATGTAGATTCACTGAATCCACAGGGATTATAGTCCAGTCCATGACAACTTGTATTAGCTCTCTTTGCCAAGAAAACTTATGAAAGGTTAAGCTGATAAGGACTAGAAATAAAGTGTCACCGTAGATACAGGCTGCCTGAAATTCTGATGCATCCATCCTTTTTTTTTTTTTTTGTTTAGCAATTGAAATCAAGTGCCCTCAAATCAAAGCTATGGACATTAGGTGGAAGGCAGAACTGACCACAATACTTAATACTCAAGCAAAACAATTAACCAGCTGGTTATTGTGTTATACAGTCTGATTAACATTTTACAACTACTGTGACTGATCAGATGAGACTGGGTGAATTCCAATTCCTCCCTTGACCCTCAATCTCAACCCTCGCCCTTAACCCTCAATTTTTGGCCCTCAATCTTAACTCTCGAAAGTAAGTGTAAGGGCTATCTTGTGACTTAGATTAGACACCCCTCGAGTGCAGTTACGTCTTCAGGCTGAAATGTATCAGAGCCCGTGTTGTCTCTGTATTCCCTGAAATGACACAGGGATAACATTGAAAAGAGTGCTGTATATTCTCTAAATAATATTAGCAAATAACACAATAGAGGATACATTATTCAGTCCTCCGTCGCTACACAACAAGGTATACAAGTAATGTGAAGTCGGCCGGGACCGCCGGCCGGTTCCGCCGGCCCGGCAGCAAACGTCATAAAGTAAAAAAATAAATATTACGCAACAACGATGTTAATCCATGAAAAAAGTCTCAAACAAAGACAATAAGATGGTTTCATAACATTTATATATTTAAGAACTACGAAGATGCTTACATTTGTAGATAGCTTTTTTTATCCCCATCCTTTTCAAAGATGTCTTGGCTAAATTACCCAGTGCCTTCTGGGTAGCCCTTACTTTCAAGGGTGGTGAAATGGTGGTGAATTTTGAGGGCGACACCGCCCTCAAACTTGTCCCTCAATTTGACGTTCTTAGTATTGGGACAGCACTTGCACTTAGTGGGAGTGTGCATTTTTTGAGATTGAGGGTTGAGATTGAAGTTAAGGGAGGAATTGGAATTCACCCCAAGTCTAAAACATTGCAAAAATCTTGCAATTGATTCGTATGCAAACCTAACTCCCAAAATTAGTTTCATTCAAAAGTATCAAATTACAAAAATGTGCAATGTAAAAAGTGTGATGATTTGAATTTCTTATATCTAGTTTGGTAAACAGTTTAAAAGTTTTACTGTCTGCTTTACAAATACTTATGTAGACAAATTAATTGAAAATGACTCACAATTGGAGTAAACATCTTATAATTTTCATTTATTTGCTAAAGCATGAAGCTTCCAGGTTAAGCAGTGAAAAAAGAAAATAAGCTCTTTTCATAGACTCATCTTAAAATAGACTTACTTAATTGTTTTCATTGTCAATTTGTGCTCAGTTCTCCACAAAAACATAAGAAAAGCACACTTTATTCAAGTCCTTTCTGTGATGCTGTACAAGTTCCTATTTTTAGTTGTTCAGAAATTAATCTTATTGAGAAATGTGCTTTTATTGTATCAGTTTGACTCACAAGAATTCAACAGATGTTTGAATCTCTGTGGATGCAGGTTAATCACTCACATCTGTGGGTGGACTTAGGAATCCTGAATCACATACTCAAAGGAAACATATGCTAGTAGCAGGTCTGCTACTCACAACACGGATGTGTAGGGAACGCACATCATTTACAAGCAGTCAGGTTCAGAAATATTTTGACAATGACATTTTTTTTCTATTTTATTTGTATACCACCGCGATGCATTTGAAATAAAACAATCAAGATGTGATCAAAGCATAGGCTTCCAGTTTTAAATTTAGAGGTTACACAGAAATATGGCATTTACCAATGGGGGAGCCCGAGTACCATGAAAATGGTATCCAATGGGTGGCAGCAGCAGTCGAAATTGGTTGTTACCGTTGCATTTTTGTGAGTTCAAATATAACTTTCAAGTTATATTTTGTGAGTTCAAATATAACTTTCAAGTTATATTTTGTGCTATTTTAAGTGGCAGTTGTCTCTATTAGAAATTACAACCAAAGAACCTCGATTTTCAAAAGAATTGGTCATTTGGTGGAAAGGAAGCTGGCCAAGTGTGGTCTATTTGTTCCTTCTGTAAAAAAAAAGAAAAAAGGTCTGGAATTGATATGAGGTACTGAGTATGTATTTGGTGGCTGTTTGAGGATTTACAACAAGGTGTGAACCTCTTGTAACATTCAAGAAAGACAGATATTAGACTTTTCCAGAAAACACACACACACACACACACACACACACATATATATATATATATATATATATATATATATATATATATATATATATATATATATATATATATATATATATATATATATTATGGGCTGGACATACGATTAAAATGTTTAATCACGATTGATCGCATGATTTCCCTGATTAATCAAGATTAAATGCACTGTATGCTGCCATATGAACTAAAGTGCCATAACATTTGTTGTTCAAACACTTTTAACATCAGCACTTGCCAGTAAGACATACTTTGTGTAAATCTCATCTTAAAAAATGTCAAATAAAATAAAGCTTATTGCCACTGCCAGGGCATTAATGTCATCCTGTTTTTTTATTAAAAATAAAAAAAGTCTACCAACAAAATCCTAAAAATCTAGAGGCCACAATCATAACATTAAAACAGGTAAATGTTAAAGTTCTGTTACTTTATCAATCCATAATTATCTGTGTTTTTTTTTTCCATTTTCGACTGTCAATCAAAAATCTAAAATATTAAAATATGACTTTTTCTTTTTTTTCTTTTTTTAATCTAACACAAAAAAAGGCCTATTTTTTATATTTCAATTTTAGCAAACAGGCCATGGGACTGAATTTGTTTTTGATATTTTATTGTCTGGTTTACGTGACCCAGAAGCTTTGTTTTATAGTCAAGGAATAGACTTTCTGTTGTCATTACACATCTGTGCCACTAGATGGAGGCACATTGAAGTAACCATCTGAAGAACAGCAGGACAGTGAACACATGGAGCAGATCTGATGATAAATGGAGGAATGATGCGATCTTCTTGAACAAAGGGGTTTGAATTTTTTTTTTCAGACAGAATTGTTAATATTACTACCTGAGTTACTACCCAAACTGTGAAGTACACTGATTTTTATCATTCTCCATGTCTGTTTAAGTTTTGCCTGCCAATTATTTTACGCAGCAGCCAGTAACAGACCTTTTAAAACAAAAGCACGTGAGCAACATGTGTTAACACGTGATAGAATAAATGTCGGCGTTAATAAATAATGCTTTAATGCGATAATAAAGTGTTAACTTAATATATGTATTTATATATATATGCATAAAAGCAGTGTTTTTGGCAGTACAACGCCATAGCTATTGATGTAAAAACTTAAGTGATTTAGGTTATAATCAAGAAAACCATGGAAAATGGTAAGACGTCATCTCTTAAATAAAACTCTTATGAGCAATCTTTGTGGTTATCGTTATGTTTGTCCAAACAAATTTACCTTTAGTTGTACTAACTAAAGGTAAATTTTCAGTTTCTTGTATTACTACAAGAAACTGAAGAAAACAAGCGTGGTCTAATAATTTTTTCCATGACTGTATATACAGTGGTACCTCTACTTATGATCGTCTCTACATACGAAATTTTTTAGGTTAAATATTGCCTCTAGTTACCAAAGAAATTTCAGGATACGAAAAGCAAAAATACAGTACGCGCTGCTACTCACAGCTCCCAGAGTTTACCGAATGTAAACATACCTGTCAGCTCCGTATCTCGGTTTAAAAGTGGTGCGTCCCAGCTGCTCTGCCATTGGCTATTGCTTAGCATCTTCCTGGCGTATAAAACCGAAGGTTTTTTTTGGGAAACCCAAAGATGTTCGGCTAAATCTTTTATTTCTTAGCCACTGAAGAAAAGAGAAGCATAAAAATTCCAGATTTTGTTTCTATGATTATGAGTGTCAGAAAAAAATAAGAAGCTGTGACATGTGCCATAGGAAATTTAAATGTACTTGGTCAGTTATCATCAGAGGTTTCCTGGTCTGGAGCACTCAGGTATATGTTAATGAAGTTCCACAGGGGAAAGATATTAGCCATGTCTCATTCTGGACTGAGAAAGAATGAATTTATTGTCATTATACACAGGGTACAATGAAATTCAGTGAGGCTGGTGGTTTTGGAAAATTAGAGTCACATGGTGATCTTACATGTTGTTTTTCAGACACTTATTTAGAATTCTGACACAGTGTATAATGTCAGCTCCTGTTATACAGCAGAAGTAAAGGTTACCTGAGTACCGCAGAACAAGACTTGAGAGGGGGCAGCACTCACATTCATCTGGGGCTTTGCAGATCTGTGCCTTTCCAGTCTTCTCTGTGCTACTGGCTACTGCCACTTATTCCAGTAGAAGTAGGCAGAATCACCACTTGTGTAGCCATCAGTGCTTGATCTTTTCCTAAATGAAATGATGTGAACATAGCCTGGAATTTCTTGTGAGCTTCAGCGCATCAACATTACTCCCTGGTTTGTCCTCACTGTCATGTCAAATCAGTGCCTTCCATTTTCTCTGCGCAGAGAGACCTGTCAACCACTTTACCTACATCACATCAGCCATGAAGGAAAAGATGTGTAGCTTCTTTGCTTTGGAGCTATGTGATGTACATCACAGTAGCAACACATCATGGTTGTTTGAAGGTAGAAAAATGAAAAACATGTAATGAATGATCGGCAATGCTTATTTTGGCTTTTTGTCTACAAAGGGCCCAAATGCAGTGTGTAACTGCCACCTGGCAGATAAAAATAGCACCATTTTCCATTGGCCTTTATTCTATCATTTAAATTTAAAAGCCTTCCATTATGCTCCGTTGAAGTGTCTTCACCCAACCAAGTATTTAGACATAGACGGTCACCAAAAAAGCGAAAAAAAAAAAAAAAACCCAGATCCTGTAACCTCTTTTTCTTTCCTCTTCTTCTTTTTTTAAATTGTGCCATCCAGTTTGGCTTCCACGACCACCAGCTCTACCCCCTTACATCCCCACTCTGCTGTTATTGGTCACTTTTTAAAACCAATCCAATTGCTGGGCATGCTGAGATCACTGAGTTCACCCTCAATGTATTATTTCTGGTATTATTTGTGGAATGGTGTATAGATAGCAGTCTGTTATAGATCGATATGTTTTGCAGGATGCTTATGAACACAGCGATTCTAACATTTCTCATATTTATAACTCTTACATTGACTTTGACTCTTTATTTCTGTGTTGACAATAAAACTCCAAGCTATTTTATATTTGTTTCACATTACATAATTTAATATGCATTCATTTTTAAAGTTCAGGCATACAGCACATTTTAAACAAATTTGGTACCGGAGAAGTTTACTGCTAAAAAGGAAGTTAAATAAAAAGATAAAAATAAAAAGGATGCTATTTCAAAAGTGAGGTTAATAGGTGATGCTTATGGTACAGTATCCATGAAAGGCTGAGTATCTGAGATGGACAGAGGATCACCACTGAACAAATGCATAAGACAATTAATAAAATATTCAAAGGGACTATGTTATGGTATTCTGTGTTTTTTGTCTTATCTACAGTGTTGTAAGTGTAGTACGTAGGTGGACTTATTTACTTAAGCGGAGCCACTCCCCTAGTTACCATGTTTAGCTATAGTTTATCTGCCAGCGCTGTGATATGTAATTGAGACTTGCAGTAAAGCCAAATAAAAGTCACTGTTCATGCTACCTCCGAGTTGGATCATTTATTTACATTTACTATGTTGGAGTAAAGACACAACAGTAAGTATGATTTATTATGTCATATGTGACTAGTGGCTCAAAAACGTAGGTATATACATGTGACAGCAGAGCCTTTTTACGGAAGCACAAGAACCAGGAATTGCTAAATCTTGCAGATCACAGGTTGTGAGAAGCCTGCAATACAGCTTCTCCTTGGCTTCGTCTTATATGAGAAAGCCGAATTTCCAGTCTTGGTCTCCAGGTAGTATCAGTTTGTGTGTCATTACATTCCTGGCATCTGGTGAGGCATCTGAGACAGACCATCACACAGTGGAAACGTGTCAGTGTGTCCATCAAGTCAGTGTTCATTATCAGTAATTGCTAGTGCAGACTCTCACTTATCTAGACCATGGTAACGCTCAAAAGTTTGAATCAAAACAGTACTACTGCATTGTTGTTAAGGCTTGACTCTTAGATTTCATATTTCTGGTGCCGTGCCTAATTGGTCTTCTTTACTGTACGTAATTCGAACTCTGCTGAAATATTTCTTGGGTCTTAATTCCAAGAAAATGGACAGGTTCAATTATGTAGCCCTAGAGGATACCTCGAGACTTTTCTGTAAAATATTGTGACTGCTAAATCAAGTTTGTAAATTAGCTTATCATTTGAACCATATCTTACTTTTTTTTTTAAAACAAAATGTTATGATTAAGATATAAAAAGATTACAAGCTAAATTTATGAATAGAGCTTTCTATAATGTAATATATTTGTATTTGATTTGCAACAAATTAAAATGAAGCACCCACTGGACTATTTGGACAAGAATAACAAGAATAAAGCAAAGCAGCAATCTCCTTCCTTGTTCTGTCTCATTTCATTACTGAAGCTCTTTGTTCACAGCAGCAGCTGACAGTATATGGCAGCTTAGAGGAGTGAATCACAGTTATCAAGGGTCGTACTGCTTTGCTGCAGACTTCCACTGCAGCCAGTGGAATCTTTACAGCTGAGAGCTATGTTCTCTACATATGTTCAACATTTAAGTAAATAAATACTGTGGTAGCTTTAAATAGAAAGAAAAGAAACAAAACATATCCATATAATGCATCGCAGCCAGTTTCACAGTCAGTGTAAGTTGAGAATTATTGAAAATACATCACAGGCATGCTGGTGTCTGCGAAATATTACACCATCCAAACTTGATTCTAATGCACACATGCAGTGGGCGGAAGAGAAAAAGATTCAGCAGAAGAGTTAAGATCAAATATCTTATATAAATCCTACTGAATGTTCACTTGAAAAAAAAAACCCAACAGACCTAAAATTTACATATGGAGGACTTTATCTGTCATATTCAAAAATGAATTAATAAATGAAAAAATTAATTTACTGTATTTCCTCTAATGAATCCTCACTCCCCAATAGAAGGGTCCCCAGGACATTGACAAATTGTAAATAAAGCTTCTGCAGCCTCTTCCTGTCAACTCTGAATGTCTTTGCAGCAAAATGCCGGCCATTTTTCTTAGTAAACTCAGGAACTTTCAGTTTTGAAGAACAGCGGCTTCTTGGATGACATCTTTACAACTGTTGCACATCTCTAATTGACTTGTTATGATTACGTTATAGTAGTTGTAGCACTTGTAGCTGTTGTAGCACTTGTAGCGTAATGTCGCTGCATGTGCTGAAGCAACTGTGAAAAACATCCCGTAAACTTACTTGTTAACGCACCGATAAGACATAAGAACCATGAAAAAAATGGTTCTAACTTAATGATAGGTAAAGGATGGGTAAACAATGCAAGAACAATAGCTGGAACTTTGGGGGTCAAAAAAGATATCCCCTGGTCATGTTCTACATTGTGCCTGGTGGTGTTTATTAGGGGAAATGCAATATATATGTATTTCTATATTTATATGTATTTATATTTATTTAACTATTTTATTTATTTGTACTGTTTTTAGATTTATTTATCTAAGCATTTGTTTATGGATTTATGATGTATGATGTATTTCATCAATACCTATACTGGTATATGAATTTATTTATTTCAGGATTTATTTTCTTTTTATGTTAATGAGTGGGTGTTTCTAACGAAGATCCACAGGGAGAGCCAATCAGAACCAGCCAGTTTAATTGCTACCATTAGATATCTAAGACCAAAGAGTGTGGAAGTCATGAGGACCACGGGGCACATGCTGATATACTATGTATCTTGTCAAGAGAAGTTTGGAAGTTCAATCTAAGTTCAAAGCTTTGGAGAAGAGTGTAGGCATAAATGAGATTGTCAGTGCTGTCAGTGCAGGTTATAGGTTATACTCGAAGATAAGATGACTTTAAAAATTCATAGAGTATTGATCCTGAGACTCAAGCAAAGTAAAACATCCCATATAGAGGCAATATTGTATACAGTACCTGAAATACCATGTTGAATACAAAAGTTCAGAGGTCAACTCAGGTCTTATCTGTTACTCATGAGCCCAAAGCATGTTTTTTAATCTTTATGCAGTGGATATTATTTAATTGCCAATATAAACATAGGAAATGGGCTGAGTTTTTTGTTATTTGTGTACACGTATACATTTTTAGTTAGTTTAAGTTCACAACAGCAAACAGAAGAAAGAGACTGAAGGAAACTGAAACTAATCTTAAAAAGAACAACCTGACGGTTTCATTTTCTCATAAGATTATCTATTCACAGAAAAAAAAAATCTGTCAGGCTATTCAGTTTTTCTTTCTTTTTTCTTTTTTATGTCTTGGTGGTAAAAAAAAAAAAAAAAAAAAAAGATCAAGTCAAAGTGGTCATTTATTTCACTGTGTACAAGTGTTTTCCACACCAGGACTTGGACATGTTCAGCAATAAGACTAATCATGCAAATGGAATCCAGAGGACCACTTTTGTGTTCCCACACAAAACAGGCATTTACACAATCACCCACAGGTCTGCATAAAAAAAACAAAAAAACATGGAAAGTTTATACTCAAGTACTTATTGTCACAAAATCTTCATACATCTAATGTGAACAGCAGTTTCATCACACACGACCTGTTAGACATGACTTATAGACAATCAGGGGCAAAAATGATTCATAAAATGGCCAAGCATCTCTCCAAGGTATAATTACCATTTAAAGATGTGATTACACGTACTTGTTGGGCGAACTCAAACACAGTTTTTATATTTTTCTCCACTGATTTTCTCTACCTCAGGCTATGCACTGCATGACAAGAAAAATGTTACTTTATCTTACCACCCAATATCTCCAGTAAGGAGTCTGCTTCACAAAGTTGAAAGTGATGTTACAGCTTTATAATAATTGCATAATTTCTTGTCTAGAATCTCAACACTCTGACTTTGGTCAGACATACGCAACCAGATAAGTGTAAATTAAGGATTCACAAAAATAGTATATGCAAAATAGATAAGAACATGGTGTAAATGCAGCCTTGAAATGCTAATATTTTGCAAGTCTCAAGACTTTCTCTGACAGATATTCAGTAGAATAGTTTGATGTTTATGTAAATCATATCTTGCTGACAGATGTAATGCTGTCTTTGGCAGTGCAAACAAAGAACACCAGGAAGGGGAAAGTGAGCACTGAAGAGCATGTCTGTTGTTTCGACAGCTTGTGTCCCTAGCATCTGGCATCAAGCAGAAACAGCATGTCAAGATTAATGAAATGTTGCTGTTATTGATCTACAGCATGCATTATATAAATATATACTTCTATAAAAACTGAAAGGAACTTATATAATAACCAAGAGTGGCTATGCAAGCCCAGTTTGTAAAGTTTCTGAAGTTTTAGAGCTGCAAACTCAGAAGACAAGGCTTCAGCCCAACTGTGCCACAGTTTAAAAACAAATGTTCAGAGCACGGTTTAGGGAATAGATAATCTTAATGTCTTCCTTGCTATATACTGGAGCTTTAAATTCCAATCAATGAAGTGAAATTAAAGACCATGTGAATAACTTTAAGCATGAGTCGACTGAGCAGACTTGTTAGTGGGTGCAGGGCCATGGTGACAAGAGCATGGCAGAGACTGCTCCCTCACTCTCTTCTCCCCATTTAATTTTCCAATCCACTTCCTCCACACAGTTAGGAGAAGTGAATTTTGTTCTGGTTTGATACACCATCTAATGAGAGCTACTAAGAGCCTGTTGAAATCATTCCCTAATAACACATTCTGAATGCTGTGAATAAGGAATATTTTTCCTCTATCTGTCCATTCTAGGTTTAATATATTCTTTCAGTCACCTCTCTTCTATATTCCATCCTCCACTGTGTTTCTTCACTCCCATCAACTGTACTTTTGGAGATGGAACAAAAAAAGAGATGTTTTAAGAATCATTACTCTTTGCTTTTATATGATTTAACAAACAATACAATTTGGTTTTAAAGTATTTTGTGACTGGCTGCAAAAAGGTCATATGATTAAGCAGTTACACCCTTTTTCTCTAAATAAGGTTTTGCATAGCAACACATCAGGTGATCTCCACCTGATCTCCACCAAGTAAAAAAGTTTAGTAAATGCAACAAATAACAATCTATGATACTTACATCATGAGTGAAACACCTTCCCCCAAACTTTGGTAGTGTGCTGGTGTGTTACATTCAGATGTACCCTTATTGGCCAATTTATTAGGTTTACCTGTTCAATTGCTTTTTTGTTGTTGTTGTTTTGAAAGGTCTCCTTTCACAACAAACCATTTAATTTGTGACTATTTATTTATTTATTTTTTTTTTGTAATTACCATTGGTCAGTTGAAGTTGCACTTGCATGCTCAACTACAAAACGCTCTTCTACCCCTATAGTCTGTATCAGTCTGTGATTAAAAAACAACCGGTAACACGAGCGGATCGTTAAACCGTACCAGCCTACGTCACATTGAACAGTAACCCCGCCCCCGGAAAAACATTGCGTGCTGCAGGCAGGGAGCAGAGCTTATTAACGAGCAAACAAAGAGGTGCTAACAATTCAAAACCATGGCAGAGAAAGTTTGTGGCTGTGCTGTTTGCAGCAGTAACAAATCTACATTGCATGTCTTGCCTACGAGAGAGGCTCTACGGAAGAAATGGTTGGAGTTTATTTTCGGAACACCACCAGCGAAGTGTAACGCAACTTTTCTTGTGTGTTCTGATCATCAAAGTGACGGAGAAGTTGTGCTTAAAACCTGGATCTGTGCCATCACAACGATCGACAACCAGCTCACAGGCTGTAAGTAAAAACCGATATTTTTTTTAACTATGGTAGCAGGTTGTTTCAAAAGCCTGTTATTCTACTTGTTAATAGGCTATAGGTATGCATGACATTGGGACAAGCTATAGGTACGGTAACGTTGTCCATAACCACTCAATAATTTTTACCCAGAGAGTAAAAATTACCCTCCTTGCTAAATCTATAATCTTCCAACCTGGAATTTGATAACTTGGTGTTTACAGAGTTTTTTGGCCAGGATCAAAATATGGCTGTACCTCTAAAGACATTTTTAGCGGGGTTTGTTATTTTGTGGCCGTTTATCTCTATTTAAGTTGACAAAAAAAAAAATGAAGGAGAACCACTAGAGGAAGCGTCACAGTGCTGTTAGCCAATCGGAGGCGAAGATGTTTGCATATCAATAATAGAAGGAATCGTCTCATACTATCCCTGCCCTCTTTTTCACCTAACTAAAACAGCTTGAAACAAGACAACCATAACATGTTTTTCATTTAAACCTTCTCTCAGGGCCTTATTTTAGACTAGAGACCACTGCAAAATTAATGAAAATACGATGGAATGAGACATTTAAAGAAGATAATCAGCGAATGACATTGCAACAGCTTAGAGAATTTAGACATGTTGACATAGTAAAGAAACTGCTGATCGACTGGGATTCTCGTGCACAACCATCTCTAGGTTTTACAGAGATTGATCTGAAAAAGAGAAAATATTCAGTGAGTACGAGTTGTGTGGATGAAAATGCCCCGTTGACATCAGAGGTCATAGGAAATGGGGAGACTGGTCAGAGATCATAGAAAGTCAACAGTAACTCAAATAACCACTTGTTACAACCACAGGTATGTACAAAATAAGGAAACTGAGGCTGCAATTTGCACAGCCTCAACAAAATTGGTAGACTTGGAAAAAAAATTGGTTTGTCTGATGAGTCTGGTGTCATGATGTGGCAGATTTTTTTTGGCAGACATTGGGCCCCTTAATACCAATTGAGCATCCTTTAATTGAGCAGCCTGCCTAAGTATTGTTGCTGACCATGTCCATACATTTATCATCACAGTGTACCCATAGTCTGATGGTTACTTCCAGCAGGAAAATGCACCATGTCATAAAGCTCAGATCAGCTCAGACTGGTTTCTTGAACATGACAATGAGTTTACTGTACTCCAATGGCATCCACAGTCACCAGATCTCAATCCAATAAAGAGCCTTTGGGATGTGGTGGAATGGGAGATCCACATCACGAATGTGCAGCTGACAAACCAATATGGACCAAAATCTCTGAGGAATTCCTTCCAAGACTTTGTTGAATCAATTCCAAGAAGAAATAAGGGAGCTCTAAAGGCAAAAGGGGGTCCAACCTGCTATTAGCAAAGTGTGACCAAATAAAGTGGGCAGAGAGTGTATGTTCATGCAATTAGAAAGAGAAAATAAGCCTATTACAATAATCTTAGAAAAGCAAATGATGTGCAACAATCTTGGAATGGTTGCACTGTTTGGCCATTCTGTAAACAATTTTGTTCTACAGAGAGGAAAATTATTCACAAGCAGAAAACATTTATGACGGATGAGAATTTTCTATTCTGTAACAACCTGGAGGACCAAGGATTGCTCTTAGTCTTGTCTCTACCCTTCGATCTGTCCAGCAAGAGTGGTCTACTAGGATATAAAACTCCCACTCATACAACTATCATGACTACTGAGGCATACAAACTCCAGACTACGACATAGTTGCAGTCCAGAGAAACTACAAAATCCAAAGGAGTACATCTCAGACTTCACAGGCTTCATTAACATGAATAACATTAAAGTTCACAACAGTTAAATTAGTAAAAGACTGAATATCTATGACTAGTTTGGAAGGATTGCCAGGAGGAAGCGTCATCTCTCTAAAGAAAACACAGCAGCTCAGTTTAGGGAGACCACAGTGGAGATGTTTGTACATACAGTAATTCTGAATGCACATTTGGTAAAAAAAACAGGTGTAGGATATCAGTATGAACACCTAACATGAACTGTCAAGCACAGAGATGGAAGTTTGATGATTTGGACTGGTTTTGCAGCCACAAAACCATTGTCAACATTGCAGACATTGACTTGACCATGAACCTCTCCCTGTGTGCCTAGTGTTTCGTGCAATGCTTCTGCATTGTGACTCAGGATTTGTTCAGTACATAATAACAGTGTAACATGGCACGAGTTGTGCATCTGAGGTTGTAATTACATAGTTTTATGATCTGTTAAAGACGAGATGATTATTATGACACTTAAAACCTTAGCAATAGAAGTACTGTAGTTTCCACATAACTGTGCACCAAAAATGTAGAATAAGCAGCGCAGGATATTCACCATTATCAGCGTTTTTGTAAAAATAACCTTTTATCCCATGAAACTGTGTGCTTTATCTGGTAACCTTGTTCTGATCCAACAACCAGCAACACTATTAAAATTTCTTGTGGTTTCATTTATCAGGCATGCTGTACACTGTTTGGGAATGTGATGCGTCCTGTAAATAATAAATTATTCACCACTATGCATAACAAACAGATACCCTATTGAACTGGTACATGACAGCAGAGCTTGTCCAACCTTAATCCATTCCACTTGCTTGACATACTCTAGATGTAACAAGAACAGTTGACCTGCTCTCTCCTGCTTTGCACTAGTCTATCTGCTTAAAACTCCTCTGTGATTTCAATGTTATCTGCTCCAAAGATAATTCACTCTTTTCTCTACTTCTCTGGGCTGTGGGTATTAGTTACAACTGAAACACTGGTTGGTATTCTGCTTTGAATCTTGGAATTGTGTCAGCACCTTGAGGTTTGATTGGATCTGTATAAATACATGTATATGCAAATTTACCAGACATCAGTTCTTGCTCAGGGTGAAATGGGAAACAGTGGTTGCATTCTGACGAGGCTGCTGCACGGACTTTCCCTCTCTGTTTCCTTAGAGAGCAGCATTTGGTGATCTATAAATTTCCAGTAAATCTCAGAGCCTGGGTACCTTCCCTGACATTTCCATGCTCCCACATAGCATATTTTTAAGCAGGTAAAATCCATAATCTGTGTCAATCGTATCACACAGTGTCTTCACAGGGACCCTGTATGCAGTAAACTGGCCAAGAATGCAGTGCAGAGGCTCAGAGGAGGTAAAAATGTTTGTTCTTACCTCAGTTGTTATACACATGCCTCAGGGCCTACAGCACAGTTACTCATACCCCAGCAGAGACAATCCAATATTCAGCTTACAATGCTTCCCATGCTGTTCACACAACAAGACTAAGTCTAATCATATTTAAACAAATCACACAGTTGTTTGTGTAAAGGAGTTTCAAATTTGATGTTAATTATGGTGTAAGAATTTTATAAACACAGACATACATTATATAGGCCTCCTCTATAGTTCAAAAAAGTTGGTCTGTCTCACAGAAATAATTTGGAAAATGCAGCAACAATAAATTTAAAAATATATACAAATAAAGTTGTAAAAAATAAAATACATTAACAAAGTAATTTAAAAATGCTTTGAAGATGACCAGATGATCCAACAGTTGATCGAAGCAAGTACATTTATGTGATGCTTGAAAAAAATTAGAGCTGGGCAAGAATGCATTATTATTGGATGAACTCATCAATTTATTAATGCTGACATTTATTTTATTGCACATTAACGCATGTTGCTCACTTGCTTTTGTTTTGAAAAGTCTGTTTCTGGTTGCTGCGGAACCGGAAAAAAATTGGCAGAAAAACATGCGGCAAAGCTAAAACAGACATAAAGAGCAATAAAGTTACAGATTTTTGACATGGAAATTTTCATTCTAAAAATGTCCCAAATGCGAGAGAAACAAGGTTTATTTTAACCACTGCCAAGCTGAACTCCCTATTAAAAGTTTCATCTGTTACCTCAGAAATGACCTGTTTTAATGTTCTGATTGTGGCTCAGGATTCTGTTGGTAGACTTTTTTTATTACCTCTGCCAAGGAGGTTATGTTTTTGCCGGCATTTGTCTGTCTGTCTGTTTGTCTGTCTGTGTACAAGATAACTCTAAAAGTTATGGATGGATTTTGATGAAATTTTCAGGAGTTGTCGGAAATGTGAAAAGGAGGAACTGATTTAATTTTGGGTGTAGTACGGAAGAAATCCTGGATTCTGGATCACTTTCAAATCTTTGATAACATTGTGGTAAATTGGGCCCAAAATTTTGTTTCTCAATATCTCTGTTAATTATTGCCCAAAACTCACTCAGGGATTGACAATGGGAACCTCTATCAAATTTCAAAGGCTGATCCGGATCTGATCCAGAAGGTGGATTTTATTGCAATCTGTAAATCGCTATATGGGGGAATTGTTGCGCTTGGTGGAGGTCTGGGCTCTCCGAGTGCTTTTCTAGTTTTTCATAAAAAAACAGGATGACATTAATGTCCTGGCAGTGGCAATAAGCTTTATTTCATTTTACATTTTTAAAGATGAGATTTACACGAAATATGTGTTACTGACAAGTGCTGATGTTAAAAGTGTTTGAACAACAAATGTTATGGCACTTTAGTTCATATGGCAGCAGAACATTTAAATAAAAGTGCATTTACCCTACTTTTGAATTCATTATTTGATTTTGCCTGTATAATGTGATTCATCATGATTAATCAGGGAAATCATGCGAATTAATCACGATTAAAATTTTTAATTGCTGCCCAGCTCTAAAAAATATCTAATTATTGCATCAGTCCAGCTGAAATCATGGTTTTAAAATTCACATAACCATCTTAGTGTGACTAAAACAAAACTAGTTTGAACTTCTCATAGTCAGACTACCACAACCAGATAACTTGGTCAAAGTCAAGCTAATTTCTGCATGTAAAGTTCAGCGGACTGGAACTGGCCTACACTGTCTGAACATGTTTCAGAGTTTGCACCCCTGGCTTTGATGAGTAAGCATTGATGGAAGTGGTAGGAGTGTTGCTGAATACAAGATAAAAACTTAAGCTTACTTGACACACAAATGAACAGAGCTGTTCAAGTTGTTATGTCAGAATTTTCTTAACTTTTCGGGTCCAGAATTAGTGCAGCTAGTGGTTCTCATTTTTGTACAAGTTACACATTAGTTACATACTGGTATACATATTGGTAATATATATATATATATATATATATATATATATATATATATATATATATATATGTATATATTAGGGATGCAACGGTACTCGGTACCCTACGCCGGGTTTAGGGTAGTGGGTGGTCTGAAACTGTACCGAATCTGTGCCGAGAGCCAAATTAATGGGTCACATTCAGTCACTTGCTTATTATTGAGGAGAATAATCCAATATTACATGTAAGTCAAATGGCAAAGTATATGAATATGCTTTTACAGTGTGAATTCCCTGTCCAGCACTAACAGTAACTGAACATTCATAAAAACTGATTATCAGTCCTGCATGTTAGATTAGATGTATTTTAGCCCATTCCTCTGTACAGAACTGCTTCAACTCTGGGACATAGTTCTGTTTTCCATCAACTGATTGCTTGAGACCCTTATCTCTCAATGAAACCAAAAACTTGCATTATGTTCTCAGACGTCCAAAAAATTTTTTTTTTTTTTGTAGTGGCAAGAAAAAGAACAAAGTTAGTTTTGGCCAGGACATTTCGTATTTCACAAGAAACTTGAGTGCAAGACTCCTTGAAAGTCATTGGGCTTCCTCTTTTCTGCATTAGCCACGCCCACTTCACATTTCTGACCAATCACAAAATAGCTGTTGAATACCACGTAAGAAAAATGTTCTGCCCAGATGAGAAAAGGTGACATGAAAAGAATGATGTCATTCATATCTTGCAGCCCTAGCAGAGAGAACATATTTCTCTGTTCTGGCAGAGTATGCATGCAGGAAACTTGTCCTGATGTGCATGTGTTAAAGAGTTTCTATCCTTTTCCAGCCTGATGAACATTAACAGCCCTCTTTCTGCAGCCCTTAGAAATCTCCTTTGTTCGTGCCATGATACACTTCAACAAACGTGTTGCAGAGCTCAAGCTTTGATAGATCCTTGTACTTTAAATAAAACATGACGCCCACTCACACCTGATTGTCAGGCCTTTGATTGAAAACACACCACTCTGCCTCCCTTTCCAAAGTAACTACTAATCCTGGAGGCTCACACGCTTTTACCCCTCACAGATGCACACTATTGGATAGTTTTGAAAACAAATGACAGAGAATGACAGATTTGTCTCCATGGCTTATTTGCGTTCTTTTTACCTACCTTTTTTTGGTCTTATGCAGGATATAAGCATTAAACACCACAATATGGATATTTGTTACCAATATATATTTCTTGTAGCCTGTGACAGTTCATTAAAACAGACACTGTATGCTGTTAGGAAGGAGGAAAGGAAGAGTAAATCATTTTATGAATAACTGAACTGAATATACAAAGAACTTAGAAACACTTTGCCACCGGTGTCCCATTATTCTTTGATGACAACTCCACGCATTCTAATCATTTGTGGGATTTGGATTTAGATGCGTTGCAGCTTTGATATTCTTTCTTGCAGAACAGAACAGATAATTGTATATGATACCCACTAAAAAGTAATTATACCGCTGCGTCTGTGCATCTATGCATTCTGACAGTGTTAATTATTAGTCTTTCAGGGATCTTTGCAATTAATCTCTCTTGACATGATAATTTGTGTCTGTTATATTTGAGCTGTTTTTGTGAACCTTTAGCACAGCAGGATGGCAGTGTGCATCTCTGGAAGAAACAAGAAGCTAGTGCACTCAGTGCTTCAGTCTGTTAACACTACGCAGGCTGTTAACAGGAGAGATCAGAGCAACACAGGCCTTCCAGGTTTTATTTATTGTGTCACCAGCTAATGTGACATGTGAAGGGAGAAATTGTGTGATTGATTAACAAAGTAATTCTTTAGATGTAATTAATACACTACTAATGGCCGTCCATTTGTCTTCCTCGCTGCACGGTAAGAGAAGTAGGGCGACATATTCTTACGAAGGCTCCAGACTTCAGTCCTTGTGATGTGGATGATTGGGTTCCTTTTGCCAGATTTTGTTACCTAATGGCTTTTTGGGGAGCCGTAGGGACATGTAATGGAGCATGTAATGGATGAAGGATGCTATTGATTGGCATGTGTTGAATTTACAATATTGATTTGGATAATTTATATTGATAAATGCTAAAGCATTGTACTGTGAAAAAATCATGCTCTTTCTGTGCAATGAATAGGTCAAAACTTAAAAAAAAAAAAAAAAAAAAAAACTGTCAATGACATCTCCATAGTAACAAATGTTTCTTTTAATAAGATAAAAATGTGTTGCCATAGTGGGTGATTCTTTGAGTTTTCTTCAAGAACAGTTTGCTTGCAAAAGGTGAGAAATAAAACTGTTAACAAGAACTAAATAGCTTTAATAGATAGCAATGATGAGAAATGTCCCAAAGACAAATACAAGAACTCTAAATGCAGACAGTCAAACATAATATATAAGATATGAAAAATAAAGTGACCACAGAGCCAAACTTACTATTTGATTGAGAAGACACCTAGTTACTTCAGCAGCATCTCTGCAGTGAGCACAAAAACCACTTTAATTTAAACTTTAGAAAGAGTGGGGTTACTGTATCACTGAAATGGCATGTACGTGGATGGTTGTGTGAGCAGGTCACATGCATCTAATCCAACTGTCTGAGCCAGGTTTGCTGAGAGTGAGGGAGAGGGTAGAAAGAAAAGCGAAAAGAAAGAGGAGAGAGAATGTGATGGATGACCCAACATCCAGCATAGTATCATATCTCTGTGGATTAAATGCTCTGGGAAGCTGGCCCTGGAGTGTGCTTGTGCATATCATTAAGCCCCATGAAGAGGAGGAGGAGGAGGGCATATTGGAGCTGCTGCTTGGCCAAGTGCACGGATCGGCCACATCTCACAGCTGGTGCTGAGACTCCAAATGCAACCGCTTCTAGGAAGGATAGGCTTTTATAACTTGTTTTTATATATATATATATATATATATATATATAGATATATATATATATACCTTCTTATTTCACTCAGCATTTGAGATGATAAACATTTTATCTGGACAGAGGGAGGAAAATCAAAGTACCCCTGCAGGACTCACAGTTCTTATTTGTGTCTGAGTGTGTGGGTCGTTTGTGACTGTGCAAGTTCTTGCACATGCATGCACACTGGCTTTGGCTCATGTGTGTATTTACCTGCTCCGGTCTGTGTTGTTCTTCCGGAAGGGAGTTTTAAAAACACACTTTGTCAGATATTGGAAAGCTACTGTATAATTTGACGGGTCTGTGCACAGAGGCCGACTGTGGTATGAGTCATTGATTACACATCAGCTTAGTATGCTGCAGTGCAGACTCCTACATTGGTGGAGAGGCAACCTGAAGCCCTCAATCAATAACTGCAGCCCTGAGAAGTTTTCGTTCAGGTCCAAAGCGAAGGACTCCCTGCCTACCCTCTGGGCCCAGGCCTAACCTTTTGCAGTGGGGTGATGAAGAAGCTCATCATTTCTAATGAGGAATTAATGATTGGGCTGGAAAAAATGACTGTCAGCACCACACTGGGAAGTCCAAGAGGTCTTAGTGACTGGGAAGTGGCAGACCATATTCATTAGGGAGCTGGAGATTTCCTGAGCAGCAGACAGCAGGGTTTAAAGGCTGGGCTGGGAAGCCCAGAGATAAAATATATGTCTGTGTTCTTTTCACAATTTTTTTATGCAGTAAATTGGCAAAGAATTAATTTTGCTTTAGGATAATCCAGTTGTCCTCTCTTACTGAGCAGAAAAAAAGCAATACCAAGAATTATTAGAGACCTTTACTTTAATGAGAGAACTTTTAACCCAGATAACACTCTAATGCTGTAAAATCAGAACCAGTGCTTCCTTTTTGAAATCATGTGATGCATTTCATGTTGAAGAGATGAATCACTCCAATTGACAGAAACATATTCACAGCTAATTAAAAACGTAATTGCGTGCACTTTAGCCATTTAGAGGAAGATGAATGTGAAATCATTAGGCATCCTCTAAAAACCAGATGTTCATTAAATTATGTCTCTACAAATGCCATTGTTCGATAGATTACCAGAATATATGCTTACAGTAAAGTGCTGAGTAATTCATCCCTTAAAGCGCTTTAATTGATTTAAGCCTGCAAAAATAACCCACTGCCTGCACAAATAACCCATCACTGCAGCACAACATCAAAAGCCATAGTCGGTATGACAGTTAACTGTTATTTCCCCCTTTATTTCTGTCACTCTACAGCTCCTCTATTATTAAGACCCCTTTAAGAATCTGAAATGAATCGTGAATGAATAAAAAGTCTGATTAGTCTTAAGAGAACGATCCGGTTGCCAGGCAGTGCTGCTTTTTCATAAATAATATAAGGAACCTCTAAACTTAAGAGTGTAATCTGCTTTTGATGCATGGTAATCACAGTTGAGACAAAGCAACATTCTCCTTCTCTTGGCCTCAGAAAGATCATCTCTGGAGAATGCAGTATTCATGCCCCAGTCTCTCTCTCTCAATTAGCCCCCACAGTGCAATTCATTGGCTTTGCCTGTAACAGTCCCTTAACAATACTTACCCGGCCCAGTCATTACTCAGTTCTACAAGATCGGGACTGCCATCTGCATATTTGTGAGGCATAATGCACAGTCTGATCAAGATTATCCAAATCCCGAGGCTCCTGGTGGAGAATAAAACACAGAAATTTCTAAATTCCACAAACCTCAGAGAAAATGATTTCAAGCCACCTACATATTTGTTTTTCCATTGGCTCTTATCAAGTTGAGCACAAATGCTGGCCACAGAACACATACAATCTCTGTTTGGACTGCCAAGCAGCAGCAACAAGCTGGAAAC
The DNA here is from genome assembly GCA_018398805.1 of Hirundichthys speculiger. Classification (NCBI taxonomy): domain Eukaryota; kingdom Metazoa; phylum Chordata; class Actinopteri; order Beloniformes; family Exocoetidae; genus Hirundichthys; species Hirundichthys speculiger. The sequence continues at coordinate 715,897 of JAGFBZ010000571.1, forward strand.
GAAAATCCTCACAATGTCTCACTATCTTTTTATTTTGCTTTGTGATTTCCTGGCTATTCTGATACAAAAATGGCTTTACTAACTACATAGGTTCATTTTGAGCTAGATGTACTTTATTTTTCAGCTTACACAAGTCAGAGTTGTTTTACTGGTAGACAAAGGTATTTTGGCCATGACTCTTTTTTCCCCTCTGCTCCTCTCCTGTATATTCTATTCTCTTCTTTTATTCACCTCCTTTTTGTGTTTTGACAATTATTATGGGTCTTTGTCAGACACACCAGGAAGCCAACTCACTGATGTTCATTTGCCTAATCAAAGCCATGCTGGGTAAATGAGCAATTTCAATTACTCTGAAGGCTTGCCAACAGTCTCTGCCTCTGCTTTTTACATTAGCTTTCTTTTCTTCTGGCTGGTTGTACGTGTGCTGTTTCTTTGGAATGATGGAGGGAAGAAAAAAATGAACAGAGGAGGAATAAAATTAAGGTCACATGCTGAGGATGAGACAGCATATATCCAGACAGCATATAGGAATCAAATTACCGAGAACATCTTTCTGCATCTATATTTTTATTAGTCTTAAATTAGGAAAATTACCCACTTTATTGAGTTTCATTTAATTAAATATCTGGACTGTATCACCGAGCAGGAAGATGTTTGGATCTCTTAGTGGGTGTGTGTTGCTGGAAAGACTCTGAAAGTGTTGCTATCAAGAGGTGTATGAAGACAAATCTTAGCTGCTCTGCTCAAGCAGCTTCATCTCCCAGTCACTGCTCTCAGGGAAGCTATCGGGACATTCACTAGGTGGCAGTCTAGTTACATAAAAATCTGCTGGCTGACATATGTCTGCATGCATAGATCAAGGTAAGAGAGATGAGCGGATAATATGGATTAATAAGATTTGGCTGTTTTTCAGTTATATCAGAGTATATAATTAAAAGTTGCATAAAAAAAATGAAAATTCAACAGAATATGCTTGCGACTATAGTAATCACTTCCTCCTCTTTCATACATTGCAGTGCTTGTTGATGCAGTTGTAACGGCTGGAGACCGGGCAGCAGTGAGTTGGGGGCGGGGGTGGGGGGTGAGTGAGTCTCTCTTTTTTTTAACTTTAAGGATCTGTAAGTAGTCCAAACCATGTTCTTTCCTCTGAAGTCTAGCCACCTGAAACTGCTGTTCCTACACTTCACTGAAGCAATTATAAAGAAGGACATTGGCAGATCAATAAAATCCCCTTTAGATGAGAGAGCTATACTGGCATTTTGATCAATACCGGATCAATTCTACTGTTTTACCCCAAAGCTTGGCCAAATAAAAGTGGGACTTCTTGTTGAGAAGTAGCATTTGCCAATAACGGTAACAATGTCTTTGTTGACGGCAGCCCAGATGTGTTCTCTGGCTACAGTATATTGTCTCTGCTGCTCAGGACACACCTGCTGGTCTCGCTGTCTGTCTGTTTGCCCCGTCTCCACACTTTTAAATGTCAAATAGTGACAGGTGCTTGAGTGCAATTTGAGCTGGCAACTCACATGAAAGCTCTTAGTATATTCTAAAGAGGAGCTGAAAGTCTTCATTAAAGACACTCTGCATGGTTACATCTGACAAAACTAAGTGCTGTGTGTAATTGAGATGGTTGCAGATTGATTGATGGGGAAGCTGTTCGTTCTTCTTCCAAAATTCCATATAATTGTACCGTTTATCGTCACTGTATTTATCATGGATTGCTAAAGATGGATCGAAGTGATCTTAATGTAATCAAGATCAACAAGGGAAGGAGCAATACTTTTAATTACGAAAATGAATAAGATGCGTACACTAGCTTGAAAGAAAACTTATAAATTCTGGTGAGGCTGTCTGTTTCCTGAATGAGGTTTGGTTACTACGAGACATTCGTACCAGATAAAAAAAAAATTATGTGGACATAGAAAGGTCATATCATGCATATTTTATCTACTGAAGCCTCATGTTCTGATTTTGAGCTGATTTCTATCTATTATTTTTTTCTCTTTCCATTATGCTTTGACCCTCTGGTCAAGTTATCCTTCCTGCTCTTAAAAGAGTTAACATAACAAGTGCCAATAATGATTTCATACACTTGAAACACAAACTCTGCTCTGATCACTCCACAGTCACACAAGCTTTGCCCATTCTCCAGCATACCATCCAAGCGCAGCACTGCATGGCAATATTTGTGGAGTCAAGCACACTCATCCTTTCCTATGCTCTGGAGCAGGTCCGTGTGCTTCTGCAGCCTCCACAGCTGCACAATAATATATTTTCATCAGTTTAAATCTGGAAATAACACATCTGAGTCGTTTGATATTGTGGACAAGAGTCTCTTTCGCCACATCCACTCGATGCATCCAAAAATGAGCTGCAAATTTATGGAACAACTTGGCTGCAAAAGCAGACTGAAAAATAAATATGTCAAATGTATTGGCATTGTGCATAAATAATGGATATTCTAATACATCAGCGTGTTGTATTGTATTGCAAAAGAGCCATATGAAATATACATAATCTAATTAGACAATGTTCTCGGACGTGGCACAGCCTGTTTTTGATCAATATGTAATAAGATCTAGTATCAATTAGTAATGGTTGGGGGTGGAGATTGAGCAATAGGAACCATTGCAACTCTAAAGGTAGGTAATACTGCTGTGAAATCACTGCAGCACCAGAATAAAAGAGAAAGAAAAGAAATCGCACAATAAAGATTTAAAAACCATTTAGAAAGCACATTATAGAAATTTTTAGACTTACGACATCTTTATGTGTGTGGCTCAGCTATAACCACTCTGTTGATCAAAGAAATTATATCTGGAAGGATTTTGTATTTGCATTTCCTGTGCTTCAGAGGTTTTCCATATGTAAGAACTTTATATAGAATACAGAAAAAAAAAATCATAAAAATCCCTCGGAGTGTGTGAATAGAACATGAAACACAATGTAAAGCATTTTGTTGAATCTAGATGAGACTGAAAAAGTGTTATATAAGTGCAAATTATTCACCATTTAAGAAAAAAAATCCCTTAACTGAGGATGCTGGATGAATTCATGACTTTTATATGAGGGGAAATTCTAATAATTCTAATTTTAATATTAGAAACAGCAAGGAGACTATATTTAGAAAAATATCAAACATGTCACAGGCTGATAAAATGATCAACTTGTCATACAGAATGAGTGTATTATGAAGTGCTGTTATATGGGTCATACAGTCCACATATTGAAGTAACTACTCTACCTTTTCACTCAAAGAGGGGCATTAATCTTGAGTTATATGCACATATATCAATCCATTCGTAACCACAATTCGGTGCGTCTCAAGGATCTCAGGGACAGATTGTGATCCAGCCTGTGCTGGTGCTGGTGGTTAACCTATCTCTAACATGAGGGCAACGCGCCTCCCTGCTTGGGTCTGTGTACAGGAGTGTGTTAAGGGAAGTCACTGACGCAAAGACAGAGCATGCACTTGAATGATTGAGGTTACCTGGGTGACCTCATAAAGCAAAACCCCTGGCAGTCTCCCAAGGTGAACGCTGAATTATGCCATCATTAAAGGACAGGCCTAGTTGCCAAGGTTAGTATGTAAAGTATAATCATCTTCCTCCCTCTTCTTCCAGTGAGTCATTAGTCCCCCTCACGGGCCAATAGAGATTATACCTTGAACTTGCTTGACAATTGCTATCTGCCTGCTGGGAATGGTTCTGCTATGGGCCATTTAGATAACCTCCCACTACTGGCAGCTGTCTGGGCCTGCAGTTCTGCTGGTGCAGTGTTTGTGCTTGCAAGAGTCTGAGTGTACAAATGTGTGTCTTCTGGCCAACACTGGACACACGGAAGAAGTTGTTTAATTATTGCTTAATGCATGTATATATATATATATATATAAACACACACACAGTGTATAAACACTGGAAGAGACCCGCTGACATCTTGTTAGAATTAGGATAATTTGTTGGAAAATGTTAACCCAAAGTGTTTACACAAAGTAAAAAAAAAAAACATCTCAATAATATTTTAAGTGCAACAACATCATCACATAAATATGTAGTTAATGTGACTGTTCTTAAAGAGCCTGTTCAAAAAAATGGTAAAGAAAATACCTACTGCAATCAAGCATGGACACTTTCTGGTACGTAATCATATTAGTATGCACACCGGAGAGCCAAGTCTAATCAAACCCTGGAGAGCACAAGGGTTTTATTTTTCAGAGGAAATCATGAGCTGCAAAAAAATTAACCTGACCATTCATTATCGTAATTAGCCTTTTGTTTACCTGACACTGACCACTCAAAAAACAAGTGCCATTCAGAGCCCATTTACATTTTTGGTTTTAATTATTAAATGTTGGTTATTAAATGTCGCCTAGTCATTCTTATTTTGAATATTTAAAGGTATTACTATGAAACGAGCCGCAATGTTCTAGAATGTTGGCACAATAATTTGAACAGACTGTTTATGTTTGTATAAAGTAATAGACATTGCTTAACCACTTTCCATTTTCTCAAGCCAATTGCCTCTAAATGCTGGTATCGGACGCTGAGAGAGGGTATTAATTTCAAAATTGGCAGTGACTCACAACACACTTCAATCTACGAGGGCTTTTGGTCAGATGTACAGCTGCTAAAGAGTAACACATTCTGACTCAAATGATCTTTTTGAGATACTTGTTCGCTGCCATCCAATTAAGCCAGAATCATTTTCGTTTCTTTTTGTAAACAGTTTTATGACAACAGAGAGCTTGTGCATCAGGTAACCATGCAGTTGTAGGTTTATAGCATCAGAGTCTTTGACAGCACATCCCAATCCCCTTAAGAGAATAAAGACAACCTCGTGTTCTGAGGATGATCAAGATAACTGTGTTTTTCAAGGAAGTGACATAGAAACAAAGAGAAAAACAAGGAAAGTTGTGCCACATCATAGAACACGAAGCTAAATAATCTTGAAGAAAACTTTTTATTGGGATCTTTTCTAGTGTCATTTGAAAAATACTGTCTTTGATGGTTTTTTTTTTCTTTTTTTTATTAAAATGGATTAAAGGCAGCAGATATGTCCTGTTTGTAAAAGCTGGCATGCCAGGGTTCTAAAAGGCTTTGATGGACCCCATGTTCTATGTATCACACAGTAATAGACCTGCTGTTGGTAAAAACTAAAAAATAACCATCAAAATGCCATAGATAGTGAGAATGGTAAAATTACTAATACTGATGTTAAAAACAACACATTAAAGTTAAATTTTCACCATTGAAAATCATTTATTTTAGCAGCAAAATATAATTTAATGGGGGCGAGCTTTTAAAAAAAAGAAATTTAATGTGAAGTAAATGTAATTTAAGAATGATGTTGAAAGTCGAGTTTTGATGTTTATTCAAGTGTGATATTCAACCAGTAATTGGATAATAACTGGACATTCCAGGCTGCTGGTGTTCGACTGCCAACAAATTTGAAGTGTCAGAGGTGGTGGGATTATTGTCTTTTTTATGGTAGTCCAAGAAATAAGGGCTTCCTTATCATAAGTGTTAGTTTTTGAAGGTAAGTCACAGTTATAAATTTGGCAATTTCATAAATGTATTGCTGGCTAGCCTTCTTGGCAGAAGGTTTATGACTCTCTCTGGTATCAGTTCAAAAGAAGAAAAAAAACAAAAAATGAAATACAGTTTTGATGTTTTCAAATGTCTATTTCATACTTTATAGAACTGGCAGATTGCTTCTGATTTTTGTATAAGAATGTTTCCAATAATACATCTTGTGTTAATGGCTTGGACAAAAATCAGGACACTAATATGAGGCAATCATGGCAATCAAGCACCTTCAGTGTCTCTTAATGAAACCTCTACACTTCTTCTGCTTTTGTCCTTGAGCATACTGCTGGAATTTTCTTAAGTTTGGTCAATACCATCTCCCAACTCTGCAAGGTTAAGCACTTTCTTTAATTAATAAAGTCTGAATAAGTTCAGGATTACATTTTCTGGGTATTTATGGCTGCGTCATCTTTTACCATACTGTTGGAGAAGCAATGGCTTAAAAATGAGTCAGAGCTCTCTGAAAATCAGTACCATGCTTTATGTCAAAATGTTTTAAAATAATCTCATTTCAATGTGCCATCCACAGATTCTCTATTTAAATATGTTTTCTAGTGGCATGGAATGATTTCCCTCAAAAAAAAACCAAAAAAAACTCTTTCGATTATATCCCTTCAGTGTGAGTCGGGATCAGATATTTATCATTGCAGCCCTGTTTGAAGATCCAGTGACATACAAAAGGAACATAAAAACATCCTTGTGAGGGTTGGAGTGGACATTGCGCTCTGTGGATATATGACCAACTCTCACTACAGATGTTTGCTGACATCCTTTCAGAGGGGGCATAGCAACCTGTGTTCTACAGAGAAGCAGAAAAAACATGTTTTACAGTCTATGCCCACAGATTTGTAAACCGTTAGCACATACAATTTCCCCAGAGAACAAGGAAGTGAACAAGAAAGAGTCAGAACTAAACACAGAGAGGCAACGTTCAGTTTTTATGCTCCTCACATGTGGAACAAACTCCCAGAAAACTGCAGGTCTGCTGAAACTCTTAGCAGTTTTAAATCAAGGTTAAAAACTTTTCTATTTGCCCCCTTTTAGCAAAACAACTGAAAATTTACTTTTATTTCTTGCATTTTATCTGCACTCTTCATATTTAATTCATTTTTTAAATTCAAAATTATTTCATTTTTTTATTTTATTTTGTTTTAGTTCATTTCTTTTATTTCCTTCCTGTTTTTAATGTACTCTTTAATGGTTTAATGCTTCGAATGTTTTATGTAAAGCACCTTGAATTGTCTTGTAAACGAAATGTGCTACACAAATTAACTTGCCTTGGCTTGCGCTCCCTATGAGGTATTGTCAGGAGAAAGATGGGAGACACCAGACCCAACAATGCAGATGACTTGCAGGCTGCTATCAAAGCAACCTGGGCTTCCATTATGCCTGAGCAGTGCCACAGGCCGATCGCTTCCCTGCCACACCGCATTGATGCAGTAATTCATACAAAAGGAGGCCCAACCAAGTATTGAGTGCATAGAAATGATCATACTTTTCAGAAGCCTGACATTTCTGTTTAAAATATCCTTTTTTTTTTTAATTGATCTTATGTAATATTCAAATTCTGAGACACTGAATTTTGGGTTTTCATTATCTGTGAGCCACAATCATCAAACATTTTAGAAAAAAAATGCTTGAAATACTTCATTCTGTGTGTAATAAATCTATATAGTATATGGGTTTCACTTTCTCTACACGATACTCTAATATTCTGTGATGTATGTATCTCTTGCAGCATCATATATCGTTTTTCAGTGTATAGATTCTAGCTTGGTGGTTGTTTCTTGTTGGAAGGTAAATATTTATTGGTAACATACAGATAGTAGAAGGCTGATAGCAGTCTTCTACCATCCGTATATGATAGCAGGAACTGTATAATATTAGGATCTCCCAGCACTTCAGTTTACAGTGTAAAAACTCAGGACAATGGAAAACAAGATAACGAATGACAACTGGGAAATAAGAGGCAGATTAAACTTTATCAATCAAACTTAAAAACTATAAAATAGCATTAGCATGGACAACATGCTCATTTAAATGCCATGGGATGCATGACAATATTTTTAATGCAGACATAAAATGGCAGTGCCAATTTTTAGAAATGATGATTATTATTATTTTTTCCCCCATAGTTCAGGTGTTTTTCTGAATCTCCCAGAATTTACTCATTCAACAAGTTCCAGTGCGCAAAGATAGATGACTGATAACAGCTGGTTGGAGATTTTCTGTAGAAGAAAACAGAGCTTCTCTTCTCTCCTGCTCAGCGGCTTAATCGCAAGAGCTAAAAAGAATAGATCTGTTGAAAAGGTTACTGCACTGAAGGCCAAAAGGGGGAAGAAGAGAGAAGGACATGTCAGTCAATCCACTGCTCATATCCAAACACAAACAAAGATGTGCTGAAGTATCAAGCCTGTTGTTGCTGCAGCCTTGAATGAATGAATGCTTCAGTGTATGTCATGGTGAGCCTAATAAAGATGCAAAATAAGCAATATCACCACCTCTGAGTATAAACAAAAGGTTTTCACACAGAGATGAATATGTAGGGATATAAGGCCAAGCTAGAAGGCAGGAACTTATTTTCTCTGAGCACACAATGCTACTTTATTGGTGGAAAAGGATCACATTGGAAGTTGAGAGATACCAGCTTGATAGAGTAACGATCACCTCAGTGCAAAGCATGGATTACATTATATTGGCAGAGTTCAATGCTCATATGGGATATGAAGGGAACAACCGGTCCAGTCAAGCAGTAGTCAAGTTTGTCTATAAAAACATGTTTATGCATGGGGGTCATCATCAATGAATTTCTTACCAGGAGACTCTAGGTTGGAGGATTGATTTTGTGAATGAAAAATCTCCAGTAATATGTCTTGGGCTCTTGGGTGATGAGAGAGCTGAGAAGCTGCCTGGTGTCTGGTGGTGAGTATGATCAGCTGGTAGGGAGAATGTCAAACATGCTTGTTGCACCCAAGCGTCTGGTGAGAGTGTGCTGGGAATGTTTGGCAGAGGCCCCAGTCAAAGAAATCTTCATCTCCTACATACAACAAAGCTTTTCTGAAGCTTCTGGAAGCAGAAGCCAGGGAGTTAAAGGGAAACTTGCACATCACTGGGAAATAGCTTCATTTTTGCAATAACAATAGAGGAGTTGGCCCAACCACTCTTAATATGTTTTGTGAACTTGGAGAAAGCTTATGATCATATTCCTTATGAAAACTACTTTTCTTTTTGTAAGTTTGAGGGATCAGGTTCTTTCTATAATCGGGCAACATTCCCCTTCTGTTCCTGCAACTGGTGCGAGAGCTTTAATTGGATTGCTGACAATAAGTCATCCACAAGATGTTGAAATCTGTCAGGGATTCCCTTTATCACAGATTCTGTTCACAGACTGGAGCTTGAAATTTTTTAGTTTTCTCAGCTTAGGGTTGACTGTCTTTTTCTTTTTCTTATTTCTTTTTTTTTTTGTAGGTGATGTAGTCCCATTAGAATCCATGAACGAAGACCACTCTGCAGCACTGGCAGATTAATACTTATTGTAACACAGCCGGGATGAAAATTGGCATCTCTAAGCCTCGGGCCACAGTCCTCTCTCAGAAAAGGGAGAACTGCCCATTAATGTTCTTCATTAGATATCACCTGGAAAACGGTTTCCAAAAAACAACATCTTTTATGTGAATTAATGGTTCATCTAAAGATTGATTTATTTATTTTTTCCATCTACTATTCTATATTATTTGCACAACTCAGTGGTTAAAAATTACATATTCATTTTACATGAAAGCAATATATATGAATCACATATAAGTAATTGCATTAAACAACACACACCTCATGATCATCAAGTGGAGCCTTATTACCAATTATGTGTGGAGATTTTATATATTTTTCATAAACAGAAAGAGCAGTTGAACACACTGCCAGAATACACTTAACTTTCCCACAATTAACAAACCTGTGCAACTCTTTTTTTTTTCTTTCAGTTCCAACACATTTGTTAAAGCTGAATTCATGCCAGATTAAGGGATAACGATAGGAAATTTTACATGTTGCTTTTTTTCTGTGAGGCTTCTGGTGCATCCAAACATCAATGGCAATGTTTGTTTACTTCCTGTTGTGCTGCCTTGAGAAAATAGATTTCATTGTTTTTTTAAGAAAGAAAGCCAAATAACAGAATAGTTTAACTTAAATGAATTAAAATGTCTATTTAAATCTTCAATAAACTGAAATAATGATAGAGTACTTTCAAAAAAATATACAAATACATGGATTTTTGTTTCTGTACTAGTATAGGTATGTTCACTGAAACTTTCCTTCCGTCAACATATTTGTCGGTTCTTTCTTTCTGGGCCAGTGTGTTGGAGAGTTCAAGTATTGACCGCAAAAGGTATCGAGTTTGATGTTTTTAAGTTGACTGACTGACTGACTGGCATTATTTTATTAATGATTTAGCATTGAACTTTGCATTGTGCTGACACCAGAGATGGGGTAGCTAAGCTGTGAATTAAGCTGCAAATCCCCTCAATTCCCCCTGGCCAGCAGTCTGCTCATCACCATTACTTATTCACCAGAAATAAAAAAAAAAAAGCGACTTCCAGGGTGGTAGCGGCCTTCAACATACACTATATCCTCCAAGTCCTACCTACTTGTTATAATCCTGCATAATGGAAAAGTGGAATGTCACCTTGTGTGAGAGGCAGCTGATATCTCTTTGTGACAAAAAAAAAAAAGAAAAAGAAAAAAAAAGTCATTTAGCACAAGTGCAGATCACATTTAATTAGATGAGGGGATTTAAATTGCCATGCATCAAACACTGCGGATGACCACAAAGGAAAGAACTTGGGCCACGGGCCAGATTCCATGAGCTCTTCCATAACCCATCAAAATCCCCTGAGCTATGAGGGGTCAATAAGTCAGAACACAGCCGCCTTAATTAACAATGACCATAGCTGGGAGGTTCTGAGAATTTCAATCCATGGCACCTTCACTCCACTGAAATATGGAGGAAATTTATAGAGTAATGTCTTCACTTACAAAATTGCCACTATTGTTTTCTGCAGAGAAAGCCTGAGTTTTTAATATCTGTTCACGAATATGCCATTAGATGTCCTCCAGCGTGGACAAGATGAGAAGATTATACCACCGTAACTCATTACATATATAAGATAGATATCTTTGTACGGTGTCACAGATGAAATTAGTTGGATTTTTCTTGTTCACTAACGATCCCCATCTACGGGGGTCATTTTTTGATACATGTTAACCTGTCAGAAATAGGTGAATATTTTCCCCATTTAGCTGCCACCTATTGTTGAGGAGTAATTTCACTTTCATTACGCTTCCCAGGAGATATCAATAATAGCCACACAGCTGTCAGAATCCATTAAGACACATCTACATAAGGACGGGAGCAAATAGGTATATCAGCTTTCCGGGGCCTGTTGTGCGAAATGGATTTGAATGACACCAAGATGAACCACCTTTTGAATCTATTGTGAGATGGGAACTGCCACATTAGCTCAAGGTAAAATATAACCCATGCATGTAGACACATATTGAACAGGCCATGCATGCACACACCACCCACTTAGAAACAAATCTTTAACAACTGCCACTGTGGAAAAGGAAATGGAGGCTGGGCAGATACAGCTCACAGATTTGAGACATTTTTCTGTCATCTTAAGACAATATTTTTTACAAAGAAAATAAAAAAGAAACAATTGTGTGTTTTTCAGAATGGCAAACTGAATCCATTGGAGTAAAAAAGAAAATAAATATAATATAGAACTGAACTGAGCTATTTCTGTGATTTTTATTTTATATACCGCACGTATATTTGACTTTCATTTGAACACTGTTGTCTTAAGTTTACATACTTTATCACACAGCAACACAATCAATGTGCTGCTTTACTTTAGCAGAAACAACAACTGAACATACCAATGTCTTTTGTTGAGGTAGTCCATAACGTTTTTTTACCCCTTTGTTTCTTTATCTGCCAACAAAAACATAACAAAGATTAGATAAATGATGGCTCAAAGGGACTCAAAGGGGCATCACCATTTTTAGCTCAGCAGATCCCCTTTTAGGTGTGGAGGATAAGTCGCTTTTATGACATTATAAGATTTGTTAGGTCTCTTGCTTGGTCCAGCTCCCGTTTTCTCCTCCATCATTACTTTCTCGAGTCTCTGAGTCACCTCTGTCATGATGTCAACTGTTGCTCCGTTGTTGATGTGTGACATAGTACTGTAAAGCAATATGCAGCTGTCGCAAGAGACAACCAGAGAAGAGAGTTCAAAGTTACTTTGGCTAGGTTTTTGTCAATAGTTTCCTGCAAATTAAAGTGAAACTGTAATTTTACCATGAAAGAAAGTCTTTTTGCTGCATTAACTAATGTGACATTCACAGGCTTGGCATTATTTTTGGTGCTCTTCAATGAAATTCTTTGCATTCCCGACAAATGAGTGTTAGCATGCTGATCCAGTCCCATTAAGATACAATTCTAGTTTAGGGAAATGCTCTGCAGAAACTAAAGAAATTGAACACAATGTGACTTCGTTCTTTTGTATTTACTAATCATTTTTTCTTTGAAAAAGCTGAGCTCTGTCAGTAGACAGACAGCCACTAGCTGTGAGCACAGCACTGGCTGCTCTGCTTTTGTTGTGGTTAAATGTGTAGCTGGAAATAAGTTCATAGTAGCCTCACTGCTACTACACTTTATTATTCCCATTATTAGCAGAGAAAGTTGTGACACACTAGAAGGGATTTGACCCACTGTGCTCATATTGTGACACATGGTCACCAGCTTGTCACAGTTGTTCAAGAGTACAGTTGCTTTAATACAGCTCTCTGCCTTCAGTTTACTGGAAATATAAATCCTGTGCAAAAGCAACATCTTAAAACAACAAACATATGACAATTATACAATTCTAATCATGGCAATAGCAGCAACTAATTCTGTATTATTATATGGCAACAGCCATAGTTATAGTTACAGTCTCTACAGTGAACAAGTATGAGCCTTAATGCTGCCTTCTTTTAATATTATTATTAACATTATCATTATCTAAAAACAGCTAAATATAATGGTGAGTATTCTGTTCAACACAAATTGTTACACCATTGACAAATGCCTATATCTCTTTCTTCCGAATATCCCCTCCACAGTTACAGAACTAAGTTTTTGATTGGTTCTTTACTGATGACGTAAAAGTAGTGTAATAAAAGTATTTGTGGAAAAATGAACCAGACTACAATTACAGACAGAGATGGCTGCATGAAAACAAATGTGCATGTTCTAATTGAATTTATTAATAGTTCAAAGAGAGTATGGAAAAAAAAAATCCCAGTCTAGTAGGTTGTGTATTAGGTTGACTGGCTGTACAAAATTTATAGCAGATGTGAATGTTTCATTTATTGCTGTATTTTTTCTTATTTGTCTCTGTGATGATCTATCAGTTTTAAAACTCACTCATCACTGGTTTGTCAACTGCCAATTTGAAATTCTGTATTCTGTTTTTGGCCATGCTGGCGTCTCTGTAATCAGGGCTGATCCGAGCCGAACAGTGATACTTTAAAACTAAGCCGGCAATAAAAAAGAAAAAAACATAATGAAACTATTGATTCAAATCTCCAATTTAGAAAAAGTTAGGGCAATATGAAAAATGGCAGCAGTTTACTTTGACATTTATTTCTTAACAAACACAAAGAACCCGAGCTTTTTAATGGTGTTTTTTTTCCCTCATTAGTTTCACTTCATTTGTTAATATCCATTTTTGAATTTCAGGCACATTCTGCAGCACATTTCTTGCCATTTCTTCTCTTAACATTCAAAAGGCATTCTGGCATCAAAGACTATTCTTTCCTGCAAACATGTTTTAAAGTGGCAAACTGTACCAGGATGTCTTTGCATTTTTTTGGTTTCCAAATGAATCTACACATTCCTCTGTTTTGGAAAGATTAGCACTGCAGGGAGATCAGTCCAGTACTCGTACCCTGTTCTCCCTCAGCCATACCTTTGTAACATGGGCAGACTTTCTTGACCTTTCATACTGTAGATACTTATTTTCTAACAACTCATCATTATGACCAATTCAATTCACCTTATGTATTTATCAGTTCACAACAATTATGTACAAACCAATTCAGAATTCTAACAAATTTGGTGTAATTCAGTTGATCCAGTTAATTCCCAGAGTCCTGATTCAAATTTCATACAAATCCCATTCATAAAAATCAGTTCAGAAACCCATAAAATTGCATTGAATCTTGGCATATGTGGAATGACCCATCCTGAGCAGGCACAAGGTGGGAGATGAAAAACCTAATTAACAGGGATGAAAAAAAAAAAAAAAAAAACCTCCAGCAGAACCGAAGTCAGGGAGTGAGGCCTTGTTAGGAGTCTGCATCAGTTGTTGCCATCACTTGTTGAAGATGATATCTTTATCTTTTCCTTTGGCTTCCTTGCAAACACTGTAGTGCTGGAGGTCATCATACTGTATGAAAAGAATTAAAACTTCGGAAAAAAACAGTTTTTCATTTGTAAAAATGTGACAATAAAATTATTGCACTGATAAATTGAAAGATTGTATCTTGAAAAAGAAGAACTATTTAAGAGATATAAGAATATGACAAGCCAACACACACATGCGGCACAAAGTCACAGCAGTGCCTTCTTATAAAACATCTGATGCTGAATACAATTAACAAGAACTAGACTCATCGTTCCACATTCACATCTAAAACAGCAAAACGGCCAAAGTGAGTTAGCCTGCACTGACATTATTGCCTTGATGGTGCCTTGATGGTGTCATAGCCCCCAGCAGTATCTGCATAACGAGAACAATCTGCTTAATGGTGTAATGATAACTGCATATTGCTCTGCATATACAAGACCTCAAATAAGGCATACAAGTAGGCTCACATGCCTCACCCTTGTGTTAATATTGAAAGGGCTTTTGTTTTCACTGTGACAGCTCAGTAAATAAAAAAAAGGAAAATAAATTTTTAAAGGATAAAAAAAAAAAAAAAAAAAAAAAAAAAAGAGGAAGAAAATGTTCTGCTCCAGCATTATATGGGATCAGATCCCATATGGAGTCATCATGTTACAGCGACCGAGTATCCCAGACAACATTGGGGTGTCACTGGAAGCGCCAGTATTGGCCATCACATTACTGTTGAGGTGGGAGCAAGTTTCCCTGTGGGCCCCAGATGAGTAAAGAGCTGTCAAGTAGACCTCCTTACTACAAAAATCTCCAGAATTGCATGTACCCTTGAGCTGAGTTTGCCAAGGAACCATTTTTCTAAATTCATTTAAAGCCTATTTTAATATCAAAGGTGAGAGATTTAGTGATGGTGGACCCTTAACTAAAACAAAAAAATAAGTTTATGTCAAGACATACAGCTGAAATGGCTCAGACTAATCTCAAATTGTTTATTCACATTAACATTTATTTAGTTGGATATTGAGTCCTATGTTTAGACATGCTGTATTATAACTGTGATCAACTGTAACTTGATCTTACATGTACAATGACTGTGCATGTGCATGATATAAAGTAATATAGGATCTGAATCGTGAGTCACGCTGTAATACTTAAAGATCTTATCGACTTCTATTTCTTTATATTTTACTTTTTATAGAGGAACACCTACACACCTAATAAATTCCAGGGTTCTTACATTAAACTAGTAAAAAACTCAGTGGCTTTTATTGTGCAGGAGTCACAGTTAAAGTCAGAGTTAATGCATATTTGCTTCCATGTGTCGAGCTCCGACCAAGATGACTCATTAAAACACAACAGTCCTTTTGTTGTTGTTGTCGTTGCTTTTGTTTGCTCTACTATTATGCTTTTAAGCGAGTGATATTTGCAAACTGTTGCAAAGAGTAACCAACGAAGCGGTAAGATTTAAAATGAAAAGCAAAGTAAAGCATTCCTTCTTTTGTGGACTGTCATCAGTTGATTTATTTTTTGTTTTGTTACTACTGCATTGAATCTGGGTCACCAGTGCATTATATCCACCTGCTAACATAATGTGTCTCATTTGCAGAACCCTCCTATAAATCAACATACTGTGGTTGAGACCAAAGAATCCCTCATGTGCACTTTGTCTCGCTGTGCTGTTGTAAGAGAGGAGTCATGATGAGGCCTCTTTAGTTGTATACCACTAACATCTTATCCTGTCCATTATGCTGGGATTATACTTTTTCTATATTCACTTTCTCATGCCTGTAAGGCTTCCTCAGTAAAACTCATGTTTCTGTAATGGTTCTTAGGGTTATCAATAATTAAACTCTTTGTTTCTAAAGTAGAATTCAGAAAGTACATTATAATGTTGGGAGGAGGGGGGGGGGGGGGGTGCTTCCTTTTGAGAATTTGTGACAGGATGCAAATTAAGCACTTAAGCACTAACAAGATTATGAAAACCGTTATTGAAATATGAGAGAAAGTTAAAATTAAGGTAAAATAATGCATGTGCTGCATGCAGCAGAAATAACATTAGCTATGTTTTAAATCTTTCACGTTTGCCCTCAGGGCTCATATACGCTGGACAATTTCATATACGCTTTTATGTATGCTGAAAATACTTCAAAAAAGAAGGGGCGAAGGCAAGGAATGTGATGCCAGACGTGGTTAAGGAGAAGAAGCTAGTTACATTAATGAATGTCCTTTCATGTTACATTGTAATTGGCTACTCAGTAGAGGAAGTCATAGTATTTCTGACACCGTTTCTGACATGACGTAGGACCACTAGTAGTTTGGAGCTACTATCAAAGATGTTGCCACAGTTCTTTCTTCTGTAACAGCCTGGAAGAACACAGTATATACGATTTGGACGCCAGTGTGTCATACTGTTGCCGTCTGCCGTGACATAGCGGAAGTAGTGGGATAGTCGTTTTCATGGTCCTGTTTTTGATTTCAGGTTTATTTGACTCTTTCTGCATTCTGTAGTTTTGTTTTGGTGTTGAAATTTTTTTTACGTTATCTTCATAGCACTTCTGTGGGATTTCTCGTCTGACTCTGTTGGCCATCTTTCCTAATTGTCAATATGTGTGTCAGAGGTCTTGATCTCCAATTTGTTTGATTTATGTCCTTTAAAAAAAAAAAAACAAACGGTAGAAATTGGTAAACTTGACCAAGACATCTTGGTTCATTTTGATTAGAATATGTGATTGATGGAAAGTCAAATTTTGGTGGTAATGTGGCAGCAACTCAGGTGAAGCAGTCAAAGGAGATTGCTGTAGTCATTTCTGCTGAAAACATAACAGCACCTTAGTTCTCAGTGGGAAAAGGGTGGAAAACCTTCTCCAGGTTGAGAGTGAGAGGTCTCAAGTGGAGGAATTTCAGTATCTTGGGGTCTTGGTTACTAGTGAGGGAAGAACAGAACTGGAGATTAACAGGCAGATCAGTGTGGCATCTGCAGTGGAGTGGACTCTGTACACATCTCTTTAGTGAAGAGAGAGATTTGAGCCACAAAGCAAGGCTTTTTCATCCTATCCTCACCTATGGTCATAAGCCTCCGTCTATTCGCAGTCTCCCATACAGAGAAGTTCTGTCAAGGGACTTGGAGTAGAGTCCAAATCGAAAGGAGCCAACTGAGATCATTTGGGCATCTGGTCAGGATGCCTCCTGGTCACCTCTCTGGGGAGGTGTTTCAAGCATGTTCAACTGGGAGAAGACAGGGCACGCAGGGAGATATTATGTTTCTCAGCTGGCCTGGGAACGCCTTGATGTCCTTCCAGAGGAGCTGGAGAGGTCGCTGGAGAACAGGAGGTTTGGGCGTCTCTGCTTAGGCTGCCAGCATTGTGACCTGAATCCTGATTAGCAGATGTTAATGGATGGATGGCACAATGATAGCCTTAAATTGGGATACTACTCATTCACACACCACAAATAAGAACATCGTAATCCTCATGCACTGTGTTTGAGTATACTTACAAAAGTACTCCATTTGTCATTTTGAGTGCTTTGGAGTCCTTACCACACAAGAGATGCAGTTATTGGCACATCTATTTATTTGGATTTGATTTGCTTTCAGGAAAAGTTCAGAAAATTACAAATATGAGCTATGAAAAGAATTCATTTGCAGTTTTTAAAGTTATTTTGGACCTACTTTGACTTAGCTGCGCTGTCAGAGACACAGACACACGGTCGATTAATTTTTTAAACATCTTAGAAAGCTTTGCTCTCTGGTCAAATGTTGCCCCATTATGCTTTTCGTAAAGTTTCATGTATAGCCTTCAAGCATTCAGGGGATAAATTGGAGGGACACTTGTACACATAACTATTGAAGCATATCTACATTTCAGCAGACTGAGGTGACAGTCTTCGATCAATGTGAGTTTGAAGCAGCCTCTGACTTTGATTTCTGCACGGTTTCAATTTCCCACCATATGTATGACATAAGAATTTAGCAAATGTTCACAGGCTACTCAGAAGCTTTTTTTTCAAAACCTCACAGCTTTGCAATAGTGCTCATTCACCGCAACAAAATTAATAGGAAAAAGTTTGTGTCTGGAAAAACATCCAAACAATCTTTGATGTATCAAAACCAAGCTTGGACTTTCAGACTGTATTAAAGATGCACAGAAAGTTTTTGGCATATCATGACAGGTGGGGTCTGCAGTAAGAAAGAAAAGCTTTAACTATGAACTGTTGATTTTTTTTGAATAAAATAATTCTGGAAGTTCAAAGGAGTTCATTATAAGTTCCAGACTTACTCTCTCACCCATTTGTGTCACCAGATGGTGCATGTCCTCTTCTATGCAGCGCGCCATGTTGCACTCCCATGAATGAATGAATACGGCATCAAAAGGGAGCTTTTCACTTGTCAACCTTTCCTGCTATTTTAGCTGATGTGATTTTATGTGCCGTTTTAGGATAAAATCAAATCAAAATCAAACTTTATTTATATAGTACTTTTCATACATTAAAAATGCAACACAATGTGCTTCACAAAATAAAACATAAAACAGGATCACAACAGATAATAAAAACCTGTCCCTCTCACCCCCACGTATAGACCCACGCACTCACCCACAAAGGCAGGACACTGAGGATCCAGCTGAGGAAGAAGCACCTATGGGAGGCCATCAATACCGAGATACACCACAGCCCGCGACCACAGGGGGCGCCGTCACAGAGACCAGCTCAACCCAGATAGACCAGGGTAGACTCTACACGTTGTGCAGAGCCCCCCCCCAGTCCTCCAGATCTGAGGGATCTCCAAGACGACGTCCCCGTGGGCAGACCAGACACAACTCCCAGTACTCCCAGAACTCCCAGTGTGGAGGGCCCTCATGAGGAAACACTGGAGCTGAAAACTAAAAGATTAAAATACAGTGAAGAAGGATAAAAACAGACGATAGATACAATAATTATAAAATGTATAAAAATGTGAAAATTTAAAGGTTTAGAATTTAAAAATAAAATTTGAAAATTTAATGATAATAAAATAAACAAAGACTTAAAATAATTTTAAGACTTAAATTAAATCATTAAAATCATTAAATTAAGAACAGGAAAATAAAAGAACTAAGAGAATAAAAGAAATCAGGTAAAAGCTGGATTTAAAAGTCTTTCGCTCCAATGAAAACGTGCTGATGGAAGTGGGGAGCATCAGGGCACTGCATTAGAAGAAGAAATGCATTGTGATATCAGAATAAAGACATGTTTTTTTTTTTAATCATAATCTCATCAAGTTCCCATAGTTACTGTGCTCAGCTGAACTGTTTGGCCCACTAATTGGAGCTTGCAGCTATATTTGTACGCTATATTTGGCCCAATGTTAGCATACTGTGTAAGCTTTTAGGCTAAAGTAGTTTACCTGTCATCCCACATTAAATGAAATAGTAAACATTTAATTAAAAGTTACTAAATCTACTTGGGCTGTTGATTCCCAAATAGTAGTGATGCAGTCATAACATTTTTTCATACTTACACAACGCGAGATGTCTCCATAGGGCATGGCATAAATCATAAAAATAGCTTATTACTACCGGCAAGGAAAAAAGAAAAAAAAAAATCATCCTTTAATGGAACCTCAGTTTACATTGCTGTGATCTTATTCACATCATCAGCTACAGATTTATTTGGAGGCATCTGTTCCAGATTGTGCTAACATATTGAGAAAGTAAAAAAAAAAAACGGCTATGTAGAATTATTCTTTGTTGGAAAGGCACAATACGTGTAGATGTATTCCAATAGTTAATAAATGAAATGTTATTCTGATCTGCCTTTTTTTTTTCCCAAGAAGAAATGCCTTATAAATGCTTTTTAGTCAGTCTGCTCCTCTTGAATCAACAACAGCTAGGTGAAGCCAAAACACACCTGCCCTTAGAAGTGTTTGTGAGTGTGACAGTTGTGTCACCATGGCTGTGGGTGAGAGAGAGAAAGAAAGAAAGAAAGAAAGAGAAAGAAAGAACAATAGTTCATCATATTACCATGTTGTAAGATTGTGGCAGTGAACACTTCAGGACTCTGCCTCACAGAGATGGACAAGTGCAAAAATCCAAGTGACAGTGGGAAATGTAAAGGGTAAAAGGTTTCCATGACAACAGAGAAAGGCTTTAATATCTCTTGGCATATAATGATGAAGACCGAGACAAACCACATGGATTTGAATCTTCGTCCTGAACCTTGAAAACAGGGCTGCAATTAAAATTCTTGTCATCCATATTGAAAGCTGAAAGTTGAAAATAAATGCAAACCTTTTTTAAAACCCCCTTTTTTATGCTTGAGAATCGAATGATTCTTTGGTGTAATCATATTTCACAAAAGACAAATTCAATGCAGTGCTGAGGCCTTGACAACTGTCTTCATCTGTGGTGTTAAACATCCCTTACCTGGGACCCCTAAGAGTTGTGATTGATTACAAGTAATCAGTCACAACTCTGGATCTTTCTGAATCTTGAACATATTTATTTATCTTTTTCTTTAAATACACACCTTTTTGATATGCCCTCTCTTTCACAGAGCAGGAATAATTAATATTTTATGGACTGATATTAATTTAAAATATATGTCTTCCCTAACTGAAATGCCATGCTGATATGTAAGAGTGTCTGCCACACTTTAAAGTGAGCCTGTCAGAATGTGTTATTACAAGCCTTATTGGTTCCCTGATTTTCATTTAATCTGCCTGCGAGATGCATTACTGCTCATCCTTTATGATCTCATATTGTTTTATTGAACATGCATGGTGCTTCTCTGGTGGTGCTTGCATTTATGGCAAAGCGGTAAATTTCAGTCTTTTAAGATAAAATCCTGCATAACTTTAAGAAGTTGATGCTAAACCTGGCAGAGGACATGGGCTAAATGAAGAAGATACTGTGGCTTGATGGCAGGTTCACAGACTTGCATTAGCAGCTGCAGTGGAGTGACTGATACCAGAACTTCAACTTCACAACAAGATCAGAGTGCTCTCACTTCTCACACTTTACAATGATACTGAGGAAAAACTGTTGGTTGGGGCTTGGAAGATAACACACTCCCCTGAAAGCAAAGATTGGTATGATGAACAGGAGAATTTAAATGCTCAGTGAAGGCTTTCAGTTTCTGATGACGGTTTTGAAATAAACATCACAACTACATATTTTTAAGAGATGATAGTTTCACTGCACATAACTTTGGTGCAGCTGGCCTTTATTAATTTAGAGCCACATTAAAGGAGAATCAATAAATTCCAGTAAGACTGGGGCAGGTTAAAAAAAAAAAAATTGGGTTTACTCTCTGACTTGCATCAGGCAGCAAAAATATTTCAAAGGCCCTGCTTCTTCTTCATGTGAAGGTGGCTACGAGGGTATAAATAGCCTTTTATATTTAATGTTAGTACTCAAAAAATCACTAAAAAAATCAGAGTGTAGTGTTTTTTGTTAGTGATTGCTATTCTAAGAACGGCCACTCTTGTCAGATTGAGGGAAATGTCTGAAGGTGTGAACTGGGCTGTGAGCTGTGACTGTGTGGAAGTGGCTCACAGGACATTAAGAGCGCAAGAACAGGGTTAGCAGTGCGCACTTTATTAGGTTTTTTTGAGCACTTTATTAGACAGTGTGCACACAGGAAAGCGGGGGTTGGGGGGTGGCACGCAGGTAGGGACGCCAACGCCTCTGTATATGTGATGACTGCTGAGACAGCTGAGCTATCTAGCGCTCTATAGATAGCATCCGTTTTGTTTCTTTCCATTACTCCTAAAAAAGTGTTAATGTTCAAATTAGCTGCGAAGAGAAAGAGTCAGAAAAAAGAGTTATGTCTCAGTCTGACAGTTTATTCAGATCATGCAGAATATTTGCTCTGTGCCGGGTTCAGATGAACGCTCGGCTCAAGTGAACACTGAGCAGAAGTTGGAAAAGTTTTTATTCACACAGTCCAAGGTCGCGGGTTCTTCTTATCGAGCAAAACTATTTCTCTCTAGAGTGCAACTGCTCTTTGTGTGATAATTGTCAGTGAAAAAACTGCTACAAAAGATATAGACCTTTATCAAAGAAAGGAAAAGTACATTATATTTCACACAGAGTAAAATATGGATGCAAGTATATGTATTAATTAGTCGTCCAGTTCTTACTCTCTCACATCTCTATAAGTGCTCTCCACACATTAATATTCAAAATTCATGTAACTGTGTAAAGACAAAAAAGACACTTTCAGTTATCTATTTTTTTTTTTAAGAATGTTCCAAATCACGTATTTTTGTGAATACACCGAAACACAACACACAGTGTAAATCACGTCCTTACACAAATGAGTGCTGTCACAATAAAAGTGTCATTCTGCCCTGAAAAAAAATAATGAATGACTATTTTTCTTAAATTATTGCTATGTTATGACCAACATTGATCATTTCATTAATGGTAGATTCCACGCAAAATGAACCCAGTGTTCCTGATGATGTGTCTAATCTCTCATCTTTGTATGGGAGAGCAAATCTGCTCTTTTGTCTGTGCTAAAGACAGACTTCTGTCTTGTTTTTGACTGAAAACATAGCAAACATGTGTCTCACTCGCACCACGTAGACCATAGAAGGAATAAGTGTCCACTTCGGTTCCACGTGCAGTTTTCAGAATTGAACGTGACAGGATCGTTCCCCCACACTCACACAAACGCACTGAAAGCATCCTCATGGCTGGTGTCTGCACACTTTCACTGTGGGGACATGAGGCGTTGCCGAACTGAATTGTGGGTTCTGTGAGTCAGGGTAGCAACGTTGCTCTCATCAAAAGTTGGGGAATTTTCAATTTTTTTACACTTCAGTGTGAGAATTGGCATTTGCAGCTACACAGCTAGAGCTAGCTAATGAACTCACACTGTTTCAACCCATACAGCTTATTTTAGTACTGAACAGGAAGAAATTTGATTGGTTCGCGCCACCCCCAGAGCGCTGTTTCAATGTTGCTGTGTGAGCCCAGCGTCTGAATGCACTTATATACTCAAAACAATAAGTTTGCAATTTGGAACAAAGCATCTGTCTTGCTCGCAAGTGAATCTTAAGTGGAAACGATTTATGAAAGTTCTGCAGAAGACTCAAACATCAGAATGGTTCAATGTCCAGAAATTGAAACTGAAATCTGAAAATGGAAAAATAAGTGTTATAATTACAGTCATTACTGTTCTTGAACTAATTGTTACATGATTGATGCTGTAATTTTTAAAACATGCCCCAAATGAAATGTATAAGTAAATATCAAAACACCCAGTCAAGCCAGTAAAGAGCATTGTACTTTCTGGAATTGACCATTCAGCTGCTCCACATTTTTGACCAAACTGCTTGGCTGAAACTATACATTACTTATGTTTCAGCAGAATTGAGATGCATTAATATCAGCTTTATTCTGTCAGTGGTGGAAAGATGTTACTTTATTTGACTCTGTGCAGTGAGGTAGGTCATAACACTTTGGCTCTTTCAGGTGAAAAGCAGTAAAACTAGGATTCATGCAATCTCAAACCATGTGCATCTACATTACCTCCACCATCAATATGTGGGTCTCAGAAATAATTTAGTGATTGTTCTATGGACTATTATAGTCCTATAGGAATCCTCTGCTGACCTTGAGATATCTTGTCTAAATGCAAATTGTTGTAATATACATGTTTCCATTTCAGAACATCTAAAATACTTTTTTTTTTCTCACCATAGAAGCTTCCACACCTTAATCAGTTGTCATAAAGTCTGGAGAAACTACTGAAACGATACCGTATACATCTGTTCTGCAGCTAACCCCACTTAATATTTAGAGAGACAGATTCAATGCAAGTATTTCTCATGCATGCTAAGCTCTATCCCCATGGCTGCGTATATAGAGTTCTTCACAGTGAAAAGAATCATATAGACTTATAAATCAAAAAGTGCATTCTAAACTGATAAAGAGGAAGATAAAAAGGCTCAATTCAATAATGCCTTTGGAAGGAGCTGTGGGCTTGAGGCATTCAAAAGCAGCCCACCCTCTTCAATAAGCCATGAGCAGATGAATGGACTGTTCTCCCATTCCAGGCTGATTGGTGCTGACAAACTATACATCACCTGTGAGGGAGCAGCACCCTATTTCACCAGGAGTTGTCTCGCTCTATTCCTCAGCTATGAGAATCACTCCTACCCAAGACAAAACGGCAACGCAGGCCTTTTGTGTGACTTTGTGATTTTCACCCCGGCAGCCAGTTTAGCTTTAATAGAAGCCACTTTCTTTTTTTGTGGATACAGCATTGGCGATCCAGCTTATGGGTCTTAAACCCGGAATGTTTTCAGAAAAGCTCCAAAATCTTTTACTATTCATCACTTGCAGCATATTTCATTCTAAACCCCGCTCATAGCTGCAAAGGAATCAATGAGTTTTAAGTTGAGCTTTCAGACTGAAGCTGTCAGAAACGAAGACAGAGGCCCTCCCCTTAATAAGTTATTAAGAGCTCCTCACAAGCGAAAACCATCAGGAGAAGAATCCATTGGGAAGATTTCATGTCCTCATAGGCAGAGTGCTTAATTCAAAAAAGTTAACAAGTCAAATGAGCAAACGCGGCAAAGCAAAACTCTTTTATATTTCATTCTGAGGATTGATCAAATATAAAACCAAAGCATGTAGACCCAGCAGACACATAAATACATGCAAGACAATCATGCAAGAGTAGACATAGCAGAAAATAAATCACTCTGACTCTCTAAAGATCCTTTCAAACTAATCAAATGCATAGGAAATCAAAGGGGTTTTCACAATTTAGAGCCACATTAATATAATCTGTAGGCCTGAGCCAAAAGACCTCGGAGCTTTACCAGATTTCTAACGAGAATTTTTATCAGAACACATCCAGAAAGATGTTAAATAACCAGTCAGATCTAGTAATTCAATAAGATCATACATGCCACTCTACTGTCTCTGTCTTTTATTTAAATTATACAACTAATATAGATTTGCTGGTATAAATGGATCGAGAGGACATGTTAAATTACCACATGCAATAACAGCAGTAATAACATTTAATATACTGCATTGTACTCAGGGATATACATTTAGAGAGATCTAGACGCTCCTGATATGGCACTGGAGAAGAAAATAATAAACTACAGCCTCAATTTAGCATTTCATGGCTATAAATTAGTGTTTCAAGCCAGGATGCTTCACCTCTGCAGCTTGTAGGAACGATATACTCATTTGTGACCATGAACTAAAACTAATTTGTGGTCACAAGTGTGGCTGATGTTTTTCTCGACTCAGCTATTTAGAGTTGTTTTGTTAGTTTCCATTAACTTGGTCTGTACATGACTTTGAATTGTTAATTATTTTTAAGAGCAAGTAGTTCAATACTAATTTTACTGAGCAACTGTCACTTGTATTAGAGCAATATTTGACTAGAAGTTTCTATACTGATAATAATAATAATTAACTTTGTCCACCACTGATTGTATTTGAAGTGGACCTGTGGATGTGTTACATTATTGACCTGCAGTGTTCTTTTTGGATTAGATACAATAAAGCACCTGTTTTGAGTCTAAACGTCTATGTCGGTGTGCCGGTTTCCTCATTAAAATTTGGTCCACATTTTATAAGGAAATCAATAAAGAATTGATCAGATAAGCAGAATCAATACTGGAATCGGTGCTGATAGGTGTTTGGTGTTTCCAGTTAAGCTATTCTTCAGTGTCTGAGTTCAGTCTGTTTTGATGTATCTGTGTATCAGTTGGAGAGACACACAAGTAAGAAGTTAATCACTGATCCGCTGTTTCATCATTTGATTTTTAGAAAAAATAAAACAAACTAGACAAGCACTTGGAGAGTGCAGACCTCCGCCAAGTGCAACAATTCCCCCATATAGCGATTTACACCATAAATATTAGTCGTACATATAGCACTGACAACATGGGACCGCTAAAAAAGTACCATGTCTTCCTTTATTTTGTGATGCACACAAAAATAAATAATAATGCTATAAGGATTTCATGCAATATTTGTTTCCAAAGTCAATATATTGAAATTAAACAATCTCAATGTTTTTAAAGAGATTGCGATAAAATCTGTGTTCTGGATCAGATCCAGATCAGCCTTTGAAATTTGATGGAGGTTTCCTTTGTTAATCTATGAGTCAAATTTCATGAGTTTTGGGCAATAATTAACGGAGATATTGAGAAACAAAATTTTTGGCCCCATTTACCACAATGTTATCGAAAATTTAAAAGTGATCCAGAATCCAGGATTTCTTCCGGATAACGCCCAAAATGAAATCAGTTCTTCCTTTTCACATTTCTGACAATTCCTGAAAATTTCATCCAAATCCATCCATAACTTTTTGGGTTATCTTGAACACAAACAGACAGAAAAAACAAACAAACAAACAAACAGACAAACAGATAAATGCCTGCAAAAACATAAACTCCCTGGCAGAGGTAAAAAACATGCCGAGCTTATAGCCAAACAAAGCTTATACACTGAATAGTGTGTTGAAATCCCAGATGTGCCATACATTTGAAATCATTTGAAAAGGTGCAATGAACCCAAACCCACTCTGACCTTTACTTCGAAAACCGTCTCGTTAAAGAAACAGAAAAGTGGATCTTCACAACCACACAAGAGAACAACTTGTTTATTTGTTAACGGAACATTATACGTGCAAATAATGAAAACATCTTGTGATCTACAGGCAATGCTGAACTTATCAATTGAATAAATTGCATGATTTATATCCTGTTAATATATCCTTCAAACTTATTTTTAATACATGTTTTATCGCCATGGGCAACACTCTGCTACTTTGATCCTCTGCAAGTCTCTGCATAAAGGATCATAAGGAATTGTGCCATTAGGATTAGGGGAACAGCTTCTTTTATCAATTACATCAAAGTTTCAGCTGGTTCCCATTAAATACATGCTCACACAGACACACAGTTATACAAAAACACATCCTGGCTGTCTCATTCTCTGGACCTCCAAAAGATTGTTGGTAAAAATAAGGAGCGAGCATTTTGTAGCCGACTTGACTCAATGTTTGAATAGTAATCAGCTTGTAAAATTGGGTTGAATCACAAGTCAATCCTCAAAGCATCATGCTTGTTAGACCCACAGGCTTGAGGCTGGAAGCTTGGAAGGAAGCCAGGGGCATTTAAAAACAGTATTCTAACCAAAGGAGGGATGAAAGAATACTTTTAACTCCTGCTATGCTACCCGTGTTGAAAGTGCATTGCTGATGCTGTTACTGTGTTCTCAGCAAATATCCTGAATGCACGCCAACAATAGATGACACTAATGATAATAAGCAGCAGGGGATATCGTGTTATAGCATCGAGACTCTCTTATTAGCAACTGACAATGCAGCTTTTAAAGGAATCAGCAAAAAAGAAAGGCACGACTTGCCTCATCTTAAAGCAGAAAATGTATTCATTTATTTCCAGTAATTACAGGAATATAGCTGGATTAACGCTCAGCTGCAGGAGATAAAAAGCACAACCTCTAAAATGCCCTTGTGAGACAGTAAATTTTATGATGGAGCCCTCAGTGTTGGGCATCCTCTGAGTAAAATCCCTCATGACTTGTTATATGGCAGCTAAGAGGAGATGGATCACCTGCTCAAAGCAGATGTTGTCGGCACACACAGGGCGCTCTGAAAACAATGTGATCCTCCTGGACTTACCAAAGCACACGAGAGGCAGACGCAAATAAAAGTCACACAAATACACACTGATC
The DNA here is from genome assembly GCA_018398805.1 of Hirundichthys speculiger. Classification (NCBI taxonomy): domain Eukaryota; kingdom Metazoa; phylum Chordata; class Actinopteri; order Beloniformes; family Exocoetidae; genus Hirundichthys; species Hirundichthys speculiger. Next base: position 743,638 of record JAGFBZ010000571.1, read on the forward strand.
CTAATCTGGGCTGCATACGCACACACACACACACACACACACACACACTCATGCACATAATCTTTTACTTTACAGGCCACAGACGCACAACCTACAGGTACAGAAATTCAGCGGGATTTTGTTTGCTAACAAAACACACATCGGCCAAAGCTTTATTTGTTTGCTTTTTATTCTCAGATCCGTTACAGCAGAGAGGACATCACACTATGAAAAGTTGTCAATAAAATCAGTGTGCCCTGTAGTGTTTGTTTTACAATGAGAGGGAAGGTCACAGCATGTTACAGACAGCAAGAGCCTGAGGCGGAAATACATCCCCAGCATTGACATCGTCTGTAATGTTTTTGAGTATATTCTGAAGCACACGGTGGAGGACCCAGGAGAAAATGCAGGCAGGAGGGCAGGTGCACATTTGGAAACATGTGCAAGAAACAAGCAGCATCACAAGGATCAGGTGTAAATACCTGGTTTAACACTGATGCACAACACCTGTGGGAAGTGACCAGAATAAGTGCAATTTTTCAACATCACAGTCATGGCGTTTCTTTTTTTTTTCTTTTTTTTTTCCTGCAGAGTGCATTTTTACAGAATTTGATCTTAACTCTTGATTTGCTGACATACACTTTAGACCACACAATTTGAACATCAGTATCCTCGAGGGAACATTGTTCCCTTTCTACAAACTTCAGAACAGTGCACTAAAGGTTGTTAGTGCTATTATTGATAAACCTTGACGTATTTAAATTTTTTTTTTTTTATAGATAACCAGGTCTATGACCAACTGATTTCCAGTGTTTTACTGGAAATAAAATTGTACAAAAAGTGATACTAAAAGTAGTTTTTTTTTTTTTTTTTTGTGAATCTTTTTTTTTTTTTTTCTTGTCAGTCCAAGTATCTTGTAAATTTAAGTTTCATTTGCAAATCTGAATACATTCTTTGTGAATGAAAAGGTTTTTTTATCTGATGGAGTTTCCTTGATGGAACTTAAGCTTAAGGTGTGAAATGTATCTCTGCATTTCTCCAAAATATGGATGGGATACCCAACTGTCGCTGAACTCCGGACTGGCCCATAGAGGGATGACCATAGACTGTATAAGAAGAACTGGACAAATCCCCGGCAAGGTCACCCATACTTTGTGAAGACCACTTTGTTATTCTTATTTATTTTTATTTTATTATGATAGTGGCCTTTATTTACAGTGAAGAAGGACAGGAAAACGGGATTGAGAGAATAGAGAAGACATGCAGCCAGGGGTCGCAGGCTGGGAGCTGAACCTGCAACCACTGCAGGGGGAATATAAAGTCCATATGAGGGCCACCTGCTTAAACCACTGAGCCACACAGTGACCCCGAAGAGTAATTTTGAAGCCTCTTTTGACTGTAACGTGACCATCTTATGTCATTTAAAGTTATCTATTTTAGCTTGACTTTCTTAGCTTATGTTGACTTACAGTTTGTAAGTCATAAGATGATTGACTGAAGGCCCCATGAGACTTCAATTTGAAGGGTCTGGAAATTATCCATCATGGCTCCCAGCTCCTTTAGCCAACTCACACTGGAGGACCTGCCAGCCGAACCTCCTGTTTTAAATTTCATTTTGGCGATGGATTCAGAAATGACTTCTGCATTTAGCCGATGCTTGGATTGCACAAACTGCCTGCTGCCGTGCTAAGTTTTGTCCTCCTACCCTGTTAGGCCAATCCACAGCCAGTCACACCAGTCTGTACTCTTTTTGAAATAAGAATAACTGTGCTCGGTTAGGTTTTTATTCACAGCTTAGAAGCTATGCTCAGAAGTCAATATAGTGCTGATAGTATGCAAAAAGACTCATTTTAGTAAACATCTTAATGCATGGTGTGAACACACTCTGACTTGTATGGGACTTGAATGCAGAATGCATTTAACTGTAAGCTAGCTCTGTTGTTACCAGTGTTTTTGACTGAAACCTGTGGTCTGGCTGTGAAACGCTATGGTCCCGCAAAGCAAACATCCACCACAACTGCTGCTACCAGCTACATCCTCTGGCTACCTCAAAAGAATAAAATTGCTCATGTACAATGTAATATGGTGATGTCACAGATAATCGAGAGGTAGAGCCTGTTTGTGCACTATCCACATGTGACCAGATGTGATCACGATGATGCACCATTTATGTTCCATTTGGACCAAAGTGAATTGTGAAGGTACAGTGTGCACTTTTCCTCCGCAAACCTCATGATGTAGCCGGGTGAGCGTGGTGGCACATGTGATCACCTGCTACCCCAAACCCGCGATCGCAAGTTTGCGGAAAGCGCAAGAGTCACGCCCATTGCCACACCTACAATGTGAGAAAGGGAGTCGGCATAGTGGGTAGCGGCTTTAGGGAAACGGAAGATTGCATTAGCGGTTAGCGGAGGTTCCTAAACCCGCAATTTGCGAGTAGTGGGTAGTGGCTAGCGGGAGGTGTATGATCGGGGGCTAAATCTAAATCTAATGTAATACATTGCTTTTAAAAAAAAAAAACTTCATTTAACTGAATCACTTTACATACACTACAACAATAACTGTAATGAGAAAACATTCACAAATATAAGTAAAAAAAAACAAACAAGGGTCACAAAAGGCTTAAGAAACATTGAAATGGAATGTGTTCAAAATTAAGAGAAGAAGACCTAAGGTAGGCAAATCAAAACTACCAGCCCAGTCCATGACGTTGTTCTTATGTATTCTAAGTTTTTATGACTCCCTTTGGTGTTTCACCCTTCAATTTGACACCACTGTTGCAAAAATTAGTACATCCTTCCACCAAGAAAGAACATTGTTCCACCATTTTTAGATGCAATTTGTTTTGTACTGGTGAACCTCTGCCCATCTTTATATCTGAGAGACTCTGCCTCTCTGAAATGCTCCTTTTATACCCAGTTATTTTACTGGCCTGTTGCCAGTTAACCTAATTAGTTGTCAAATGTTCCTACATTTGGTTTTGATTAGTGCCAATTACTTTTGCAGCCTTTTGTTGTCCCTGTTCCAACTTTTTTGACTTGTATTGCTGTCATCAAAGTCTAAATGAGCTAATATTTTACATGAAATGATAAAATGTCTCAGTTTCAACATCTGATTTGATCTTTATCTTCTGCTGGGAATAAAATATGGGTTTATGAGATTTGCAAATCATGACATTCTGTTTTTACTTGTGTTTCACAGAGTGCCTCAACTGTTTTGGCATTAGGGTTGTGGTTTCTATTTTATTACACAATAAAGAAACAAAAATAACTACTGTACTCTTGTATTCTGTATGTAGGTAAAAACTGACTGTGTTGTATAATTGGGTAGGGAGGAGAGACTTGAAGGGAGGGGCGGCACAGGGAAGACACAATAAACGAATAACCCCTTTATTTTACAAAAGTAACATTTATCAAAAAGGGGTTATATTCTATTTCTCTGCTGGATGTATAACACCTGACAAGACTGAAAATGTAAAATTACTCATTCTAAATACCTAGTAAGAGTTAAAGCTTCTTCCTAATGAACAATGTGCACACAGGGGACCATTTTTACTCCTTTATGATATCTATTTTCCTCAATAAATTAAGATGCTTGCATGTTTTCAAAGTCACCATTGTCATGGGAATAGATATGGAGCACATGCACACAAAACTAAAATGTCGCTGTTCTTCCCGTGGGTAAATTAATCATATGGTGTGAGAAGGCTGAATCAGAAAGGTGTGTAATAGATTCAAGCTGGACCAAAATAACAAATAAAAATAAAAAAAAACCTGTTGTGGCTGGACTATTAAAAGAAGTCAATTTAAGTGGGCCATCCATTTGTCCTTTGTTGTGAAAAATGCACAGCACCGTCTTTTTTATTTTTGTTACAAAGAGAGATGTGCAGTTTTTTGGTGAAAGTCCTCAGCAGAAAGGACAGTGCTACCATCTCTGTGTGCAAATTCCCTTCATCGTCTCTTTTGTCTGATCTGTAAGTGAGAGACAATTTGTATTACGTGCCATTGGTAAAGGGATTAGGCGGCATGATTTATGCTCGAAAGACATTTATCGTTCAAAGCAAATGAGTTTCTTTTCTCAGAGGAACAATGGGGGACTGCCCAACTCCTCCCTTAATCTCTGTGAACAAAAAAAGCTCACCAAACTGGAACTCGAAGCCCGTGTAATTCAGACCCCGATTAAACCATGCCTTCTAATTTTACATTGGCCTTGCTTTCTATTCCTCCAATTACGAGCATAAATCACAGCTGCACAAACCAATACTTAGAAATCTGATAGAGAACCAAAAACTTAAAACAAAGGTTTTTCTTCATCTTTGAAGTAGTTGGAAAATTTGGAGAAACCAAGGTAAAGGGTAAAATGATTTCTTTTGTTCCTTCTCTTTGTGTAGAGAGTACACCAAAAGATGAAGGTGCCTTTCCTTCTTTTGAAGAAAAAAAAAAAAAACTGATGCTGTTTACTACTGTCCTTTTTGAAAATGATTTGTTGGAATTGGTTCCTGACACAGCTCCAGGATATTTTGTCTTTAACGTTTAAGATCCCATTTTTTTTTTTATAACACCCTCCTTCTCTGTTTTCCTGTAATGCTTTGAAAAAAAAAAAAAAACTAAACAAAACAAAAAAAAAAAAATAGTTCTTGTTTGAACCTTGGTCCAATAACGTCAGGCTGACAGGCTTGAATGGAACTCTTCCTGCGTACCACACATTATATTTATTTTTTTCACAGTCATCAGAGGTTTGTCCATAATCTTGATGAGCTCAAGGGAACATCAGAGTCAAAGAAGTCAATATGATTGGCACGACTTTGAACCTCGGCGGTGGGGCTTGGCAGTGAAACGGGGGCTGGGGGGGCTCTTGGCTGTTAACACATGGCATCGTACTCAGCCAGGGAGATTAATGGTTGTGACTGCATCAGCCCAGTGACTGGGGATCAGAGGATGTAATTGGGTTGAGCCCAAATATGGGCATTTTAGACAGCTGCTCATAGCAGGAGCCAATCACACGGTCCCATCTCCGTCATGCTTCCAGTTGTTCTCCACCTAAGCTAAAGATACTTGAATCTCTTGTGCGCCAGGGAAGCTGCTTTGAAATTCTTGATTGCTTATCCTCTTTTAAGGGGTTTCAAAAATCCATTATTTCTGAGACTCAACAATGTTACAGAAAAAGAATTACTGATGGTAATTTTATTCCTCTGAAGACCTACTTGCAAAAGTAACATTTTGAATAATAGCTACTGTATTTTTAGATGTCTTTAGTTTGAAAGTCTTTCAAACTAGCCCGACCAGCTCTCCTCAGATTCAACTTTGATATCCAGAGGGCAATTCCAATGGGAGCAAGAAGAAACTGCCGCTGGATGCCATTGGATAGGCATCCAGCCAATCAGAGAGAGAGAGAGAGAGAGAAGAAAAAAACTATGTGACATTGGCAGAGTAACAACCAAACTAGTATCAGCAAAATAGCAGAGTGAAGTAGAAAACACTGACTGACTGACTGACTGACTGACTGACTGATCCAAGGCTTATTACCAATTTTGCCACCATCTTGGTTGTTTTGAACATGGACTTTTGGATTCTCCTGAGTCATCTCATAAAACCAACCCCTGCCCTGTTGTGACTGGTTCTGATTCCAGAGGAAATGACTGAAACTGCCTGGTCAGCCAAACCCTGCACAAACAAAACTATGCACTTTTCTTAATAATATGGCTATCACATATCCCTTTCAGTTTTTTTTTTTCATTTTTTTTTTATCAAAAGGCAAGACTTTTCAGATGGTCAACTTATTTAGAGGATACAGGATGTCCACTGTTCATTTGATCCAAAATTACTTAAAAGGTTTATTTGTAGAACCAAAGTAGTTTTTGAGAAAAAGGTATACAGAAGCTTATATTTTTGCATGAGTAACATGGAGTATTCAGGGGACATTCTCGTGTTAGCTCAGCCCCATAAGAAATAGTGTTATTTCTACATGCTCAAAACACTGTATTGTCAAAATGGAGATGTTAAAATGTGATAGCGATGATTAGTTTCAACTGCTGTTATGTAGAGGTCAGTATTCATGCAATGCAATGTGACGATGTGACAACATTAACAGTTATATTGGAAACCCTTATGACATTTATATCAAATAAGACATGTTATATAATTTGGTACTTAAAAAAACACAAGAAAAACAAACAAAACCCAAAAAAAAAACTGAGGTACCAATTACAATCTGAAATGCTGTGCTGGACCTTAGACGTCAGAAAAATAAGCCATTGTATGATAAATGATCAAGATATTAAATATTAGTTTTTCAAAAAATTTAGGTTTTCATTACATGAATCCAAAGAGGTATGGACTCTAAACTGTTATCAAATGATTATATGGAGATCATTTATTTTTATTTTTGCTGTGTTCCATCTTCATGTGCTCTGGAGCAATGTGCATACTTAGTTTTACCTTCTTTTTTTATTTATATAACTCTTGCTGCCTTTATTTTGATTCCAAAATTATTCAGCTACACCTTGCAGTTGCTGAAATACACCTATTTTAAATTAATCTTTGAGCAGAAATCTCAAAAACAGGCTTAGTTAGGAAAGAGGTTAAGAGAGAGATTTCCTAAAGCCTTGAAAATATTAGTACTTTTACAATAACTGAACTTTTAAAAGTTTCACTTAACATAATAGATTGGTATATTAGAATTTTAAAATGATATTAACTGGACAACTGGATCACAGAAAAGTGCTGTCATTTTACAATTCTCGAGCTTTTATTTTGAAATCGCTTCATTTTGCACCAGGGTCCAATGTTGCTATTACTAATTCTGGTGTGAGACTCTGGCGGCCTGTGCATTGGTGATTAAGAAATTTATGTGTACAAATGTTACTTAAATGTATTAATAATCTTTACCTCAAGACTAGCCAGCTTGAAAAGAGCTGGTCCTGCTCTTTTGACATTGCCATGCTCCCCTAATTCCAGCAAAGTCCCCGCTCTGATCCCAGCTGTAACAGAAAAGAAATCATGTAAATTTATTGGTGACATTGAGATGGCTCTTTGCTATTCAAATGAGGCCTGCCTCATCAGACGCTGAACTGCGCTGCGTATTGGCTTACAGCGGTAACCTCCTCGCAAACAGCTGTGACCCGATGCAGGAAGTCAGACATCCCACTTCCTGTGGCAAGCTGTGCCACTGGCTCTCTCAGCCATAGGATGGCTTTCTAATTGGTGTCCTCTCACCTCTTTACTTTAAGATACTCCTGCCTGACAGGTCTTGGCAGCAGGAGGAGATGTCCTTGGGGGGGAGAGAGAAAAGAAGTCAGATCTGAGGAAATGCCAGAGCACAAGATTTCAAAAACGTCCCTCAAAGTCTTTTAATGAAGTAAACTCAAGGGGAGTTTTATTAGATATGATGAACAGAAAAAAAAAAAAATCCATGTGAAGATGTCGTGACTGATATCGAATTAATAGAAATTTGTTAGGCAGACAAAACTTTTTCATCGTGTCAAATTACTTGCTGTTACTTTCAGAGATGCCATTCAGTTGGCTAACTTGATTGAATGTGAGGCTGAATTGCTGGTTATACAATGTGATTTGTTGATTAATAATACTGTTAAGTAAGGTGAACAGATTATCTAAAGGAAAAAACTGTGGTGAAGGTTGAGGATATTATTTGTTCCTGTTTCACGCTTTTCATGAAAAGCGAATAGTTTTCATTTCATAAATTCAAAACAGACTTCTGACAGTTTACACAATAAGTAGAAAAGTAAGTTTCATAAATTGTAGAGAGGAAAAGAGAAAATGCACTCTTTCTCAGGCCTATAGAAAAATATGTAATAGGGAAAACACTTTTTCTACACAGACAAGAAGCTAGTCTGTGCAAGCTAGAATCTGCTCATAGGTGACTCGAGATTTTCTTTTTTTCCAATCCTTCTTCAAACCAAGCCTCAAAAAGGTTTTTTTCTTTTTATATTGATTTGAGCTTTTCTAAAGTATTATTGTGTCACAGCAAAGTGAAAACTGCCAAAGAGGAATCAAGGTCATACCTCAGAAATGTTTGATAAATCAAAACTAAACTCTGTCAATGGATTGAAACTCCATTTTTTTAAGGAACAATTTTGTGGTATTTGACCACTAGGTACCCTTTCACCATAAGCGAATTCTCTGGGAAGGTCAACTTGTCCAGTCAACATTACTTGAATGCATGATCTGATCAGTTTTAATTCAGTTTTTTTTTTCTTTCAGTAATTACACTCACACATAAAAATTCAACTCAAAAACAAATCATATTACACACAGCTTTAGTGGTGAACATGCTTCTGGTCCCTGTCTTTCTTCTATTATCAAATGTAGTCAACCCTTGTGTCTGCAGTAATAATGAAATCTGAAGCAGAAACCTGTAAATAATGATTATTGGCTACTTGCATCTACAGGAGCTGTATGGCTTTTTTACATACACATGCACACCCATGCATACAAAAAGCAAATACTGCCCACATAAATACACAAGGGTCACTCTGCTTCATGATTCACTTGTTGCACTTTTGACTTCAGGTTGAGTTCTGGATCATACACCCTCCAGCAGCTCTTTGATGATTTTGTTACAGTAGGAGTAATGAGAGCCATCCGCCGGCTAAATGTCAGTTAGATCAAGGGGCTGTTGGTTGATTTCCGACAGACCGAGAGGCCACTGACACATTGTCATCATTCAGGGTGAAGAGGTGGAGATGGCCCAGACCAACATGTACCTGTCTGTGTACGCTGGCAAACAGTTGGACATGAAAGAAAGGCAGCAGAGACTACAGACTTTTATAAGAAGGTAGGCAAAAGGGTGCATTCTAGCAGTTTATTGTCACAGCTGAGGCCAGGGAACTGTGGCTTACATCTCTGAAATCAGTACTGTATTTTGTAGTACTGTACTGTACTGTATAAGCCGCTACTTTTGTCCCACGCTTTAAACCATGAGGCTTATACAGAGATGCGGCTTTTCTATGAATTTTTCTTCAGCCCTCAAGGGGCGCTCTAGCAGGAAGTGCAAAAACCAAAAAACAAACCAAGTAGTTAAAGGCTATTCTGTTTTTGTTAAGCAGCCTATGTTGGCTATGCTACTCTACATTCATTTTGTGAGCATCAATACCTATTATTATTGGACAAACTGATTAATCCAGGTGTGTCTGACCATTATGGCTACTTGGACACACCTGGATTTATCAGTTTGTCCAGTCAGTATGTTGGTTCCCCAGTGGATTTCAGGGTTCTGAGCGGACCCGCCGCAGAGGTAAGGTTTTAATCGCAGATGGGAACCGGACACAGCGTGGAGCCAGCAGGTCCGCGATCTGGCTCCAAAGCGGATCCGGCACTGAGTGCAAGTGGACCCCGATACGGGTCCATTTCGTGGGTCTGTTCCGGATGACTTTGCTGTGTAGGGTGGTTTCAGTACACAGGAGGAGGAAAAATCAGTTCAGGTATATGAATAAACACTTATGGTACAAAATCTTTTGATGTAAATATCTTATTTCTCAGCCTGGATACCGGCGGCTTATAGTCCGGTGCGGCTTATATGTGACAAAATATATATTTCGTTTATATTTTAATGGGTGCGGCTTATATTCAGGTGCGGCTTATAGTCCAGAAAATACGGTAGTTAGGTTTCTATAGTTTCAGTAAAAAAAAAAAAATAGCCACTTCCTCACACACAGACTCACAGCATTCAGAGCAGAAATGAATTTTAAGTTGCTTGTTTACAACTTCAGAGTCTGTGTCTCATCGTGAACCTTTCGCATGCAGACGTTGCTAGAAATTGACCTGCTATTCCTGCAATTAGTGAGGAACCCCACCAGAACCACAGCTGCCCCCCTTTCTATGTCAATTTCTCTTTCCATAACATAGCTACTTTGTTTTTAATGCATAAGTATTAACAATAAATTTAACCCGATAACCTAAGGAAAAAAAAGTACCTCTGCTCTCAGCCTTTGTCACCTCAATTCAAGCCTCCTTCCTGTGTTCACTGTCCCAATAGACAGGCACTAAGGGATCAATAATAAATGGGAAACCTGCCACGACCAGCATCAGCTTCTCCTCCATGGTTTTTAATGATGAAGCAAAGTCGAAACAAAACAGACCATCAAAATAAAACAGGAAGTTGACAGAAAAAGAAAAGAACACAAGGAGCACGAGAAAAGCTGACAAAACTCCAGAAAACCAAGAACAAAAACAGAAAGTCAACCCTCAGACACTAACAACACTCGTCTTTGCATTGATGATGACCACACCTCCTTGCTTTCCATGGGAGATGAATGGGATCAGTGTGATATGAGTGATTCATCATGTATAGCAGACTGTGACCTTAAGAGCTGATACAGATCCCAACTGTAGTGTTCTCTTGTCTCAATCTGTGACTTTTCTCTCTGTTTCAGTGGCTTGATATTTGCCATATTTATACTTTGATAAATTCTGTTGCTATTTTCCACTGTACAAATGTCCTCATGGTGATTGCATGGTTATCGTTTTTATTGACAATACACAACATTTAAACTAGCGACAAATACAATTCTATAGGCAAAGCTATCACACTACAAGTTAATTGAAAAACGAAAGTGAAATCCAGCGTGTGGAACGTACAGTGTTCTTAATATGTTTTTCGTATTGAGAGCACTTCCTGTGCTTTCAAACTTTATCTCATGGTGCACAGAGGGAAGGAGCACTATCTGTATTGTTAAAGCCAAAGCCAGCGGGCATCGAACATGGAAATGTCAGAGTTGGGCTAAATTCAAATGATAAATTATTCATATGGCCCCAGTAAATGCTGTGCATGAGGTCACAAGCGGGCCTCATGAGCTAAGGAGAATTTGACAAGGAGCATCACGCAAGTCGTCCTCAAGTCCCTGTTAGGAAGAGGAGGGGTCATCACTGAAGCAGCTGTTCAAGCAAGCAGGGGGAAGTGACCTGCTCAGTAAACCATAAACAAGTGTGAAGAAAATACCAAAAAATAAAAAAATAAGACTTGAGGACTTCTTCACTGTACTGAGTTGGAGTTAGCAAGGGAGCATGCTCACCTTGGGAGGTGTTGAAGTGATGCAAGAGCGACATGCCAGGCTGAACGCACTGATGTCATTGTAGATTTACGAAAGTGTTTGATCATGTTGATGGACCGTCTGCAACAAGGTGACAGGAGTCTTTGCCCCGACCAGTCCCATGACAAGAAAACAATCTTTAGTCAAGTGAAACGCAACGATCTGCTCTAAAAGAAAACATCAATTTCCCTCCTTTATTCTCAGTTTACATAGCAAAACCTTTGACAGACAACATGTGCTTGATGCATCCTTGCATCTACTGAGGATTAACTCCAGATGAATATGACGATGAAAATGGTGGGGGATTCTTCAAGGGGAAAACCAGTGTGTTGCATCATCATCTCTCTTTGCCGGCACAGTTCAAAACATATTTAAGAACATTTTGATCTTTCATACAGCCAGAAAGATCAGTGACATGTTTGGATTGGATTTGATTAACTGTATAAGAACACCAAGCCTATGGATATTTTACCTCTGTAAACATGTATCAATAATGAAGTCCAAATTCTTCACTGCAGTGTTTTTTTTTTCTACATGTGCATTTTGTTCACGTGCTGTCTGCAGATCTAGCACACACTGAAAGCTGCCATAGTCTAAAGAGAAAAGTTTTATTGAGCCAATTAATCCCGTAAGACAAAAACAACCTCATTTTGCCACAACATTTTCTTTAAAAAAAAATAGATTGGTATATTTCTACTGCATCTCTTTGGCATTGACAAGGAAACCAACTGACCTTCATTTGGACAAAAGAATGACAATACCAGAGGGAGATAAGAGAGAGGGTGGGGCGGTGAGTAGGGAAAGAAAAAAGGAAAATCAATAGCTCATTTTCAGCTTTTTTGTATAGGGATTCTGATGTTTGCCGAGATAAAGGGCGACTAGCCTCAGAGATCTCTTGCACCCTCTTGGCTTGAACAACCATGAAATTGCTATTGTGTCCGCAGCAATTTAAAAGTGAGAAATCAGACTTTGCCCTATAGCTTTCAATGTGCCTCATGAAAATGAGGGTCTGTGTGCATTTATGTGCATTATCTGGATTCCCTGCAAGAATAATATATACAGTGCTTCATCTTTATTTTTCTTAAATTTCAAAAAGAAAATCAACACTTCACAGCAACTATGAAAAACACTCTAAATTACAAAAATAACTGAGTGATGACATGTGACTATATGTGCAATCTTGGGTGAGATGTATTAATGTGCTTTAACACATATTTGTTTAAATTTTGGGATAACAAAAAGGGGGGGGGGGCTCCTGCTAATGTGTTTCTGACTTGCTCACATGATGAAACTACATGCAGCATAACCTCAGAAATATTGAAAACAAAAGCTTGGATGGGTGGACCACCAGGTGCTTGAATTTGATATCATGAATCATGACTGATGGGGGGGTTATCCATGAAGCAGAGCTATGCACTTGACTGATGTGACAGCAGTGATTACAAACACAAATGCTGTGATCAGAGTAGGAACAAATACATCTGTGTGGATGAAGTGCCTTCAGTCTGAGATTGAAGAAGGGCATGTTCAAAATCTGGATCATCTAACTAAAAACTTGCCAAGTAAAAATGAGTTCAGAATTTGTGAGTTTTATAATTTGTAGCAACTTTACAAATTCACCAGAAGCATATTCATTAAGAATGATCAGCATAGATTCTTTCTTGTCATTTCTACTGAGGTTGCCCTTTTCTCTCCAGATGTCCCATCAAGCATTCTCACAATAATCTTTAGATTCGGAGGGAGGTGCTGTTTGGACCACAGGAGGCCTCCATAACCATCCTCACCTCCATCATCTTCAGTTTTCAACAGGGGACAAGGTCAAGTTCACATCCACTGTAATTACGTTGTCTCTCTCCAACTGGATGTTTAAACGATTCAGAGAAGCTAAACTCAGTCTGGCAAACCGCTCTCAGGATAACTAATAAACCAGTAAACCAGTAAACCAACAGTCAGTGGACAACTGAAAATATACCTATTGATATGTTCAATTCATATGCATACTACTGACACATTAAAACTATAAAATTTGTATATCTGATTCCAGTTCTAAAAGTAAATTGATGTTTATGACAGTGTACAACCATAGACTGAATAGAAAGAACTGGACAAACCCTTTGTTCCACCATCAATTTTTTTAATAGTGTGCTCACAAGATGGACACCTATTGGATGGCCAAGAAATATTTACTGAAAATAACCAGGGTGTTCTTTGTGAGAAATTGTCATTACCTTGCCTTTAAAGCAAGAGACAAACTTGATTCATGTACACAACTACAGTTTTCACTTATTTTTTTTTTTAAACTCTGTCAACTATTTAGTTAGTTGTTTGAAAATTGTTGATTTTAACTGCATGACATATGTAGGAATGACTCCAAATAAACTACGATGAGCCTATTTATTGTAATGGAGAAAAGTTGCACCCAATGCAACACTGGAAGTCAGTGATGGATTTTTAGCTGTTTTCTGCTAAGTAGAGAATAAAGTTAACTGTAGATTACTGTAGATGACACACATATCATGCTTTGTATGTACAAACAGTATTTGTTTATAGCATCAGGTTGTTGAAGAAAGACAGCAAAGTCCCTTCAAAATGAAGTTACAATTTTATGGTATGTATCTTCAAGGTCATAAGTGACAATTGTATAATGAATTGTCATATTCTAATACATATCCATCAGTTACTTGTTTGCAGACCTGATGGTGATCCATTGATTAAAACTATTGTCAATACCATCTCCAAGCTAGTGAGCAGTGAGACAAAATATCTGCCTATAAATTCATTCATGTTAAACTGTAACTGTAAATTGTCCACCTTAACATTAATGAGGCGACCCCTGGGAGCTTGTTCAGGCAGTCAATTTGACCAGCACTCTATGCTTGCTTTCACCCCTCTGCATGATTCATTCCAATTACTCCATCTTGTTCATGGGTTTATATTAGAATCCAGGGGTACTTTATTTGTCTCTGACATTCCTTCTAACACCTCCTGCTCACCAAATTCGCCGCTGCTCTTAAAACACACCCTCTCTCAGTTCTGAGTCTTTGAATTTATGTTCATTGTCCTTAATGGCAGCAGTGAATGAGAATCAGTGAATGAGTATCTAATAAGTGGGACCTGATTATATTGGCGTCTAGATGCCAAAACACAAGTGTGTTTCATCATTAAAAAGGCATCAGAAGTGCCGACTGACTGAAATAAAGTTCTGTACATATGAAAAGTGTCACTCTCGACTATCTCAAAAATGACACAAACCTGTGTACAAATAAAACAGATTAATAGAAGGTATCGCAACAGGTGCTACGTAACCTGTAGTACCTCTAGCAATAAACCACCTGTTTGTATGTGATTATTTCTGACATTGATGGCGAAAGGACTTGAACCAGATAACAGATGCTTCCATCTAACCAGTTTGCTGGGCCACTAATGAATCACAAAGTCCTTGAATGCTAAGTGGAATTGGAGAACTCCCAGAGAAGGCTTGTTTTTTCAGTCTGAGTGGTTTTCCCAGTGCACCTGCTCTATGACAGCTAAATGCCTCTCCAACGCCTATCTAGCATCTAGTTAGGGATTTTATACCCTGATGGGGAAACCAGTTGGAAATATGTTATTAAAATGCACAACACATATGGTCATGTTTAAGCAATATTTAGGGACCAATTCTTGAGAGAATCCTCCTGTCTGGTTGATTTCCTGTCAGTCATGGGGACAACTTATCAATGAAAGCGACTGGTAAAATGCAAGAGATCTTTTATCTGAATAAGCAGCATCCTTTGCCCCTTACAATTGACTTCCACACATCAGCTGTTGTCTGCTGTGATCAATTACCTCAGATAAAAGTGACAAGGCTGCTGCACCTTCACAGTGAAACATTTCCTGTTCTCACTGCAACACAAGGAGTGATGGGATGTCTTTGTCAGCAAATCTATCTCTTGAAATTCAGGCCTCTCAGCTGCTACACACGCTCAAGCTGCAACAGAGATGTGACTATGGTATGGAAGAGAGGTGTCAGGTATTGAATGACCCCCCTCATATACTGGTTGAAAAAAAATGAGGTGTCAGAACAAAAGTGGTAATAGACTGGAATACATTAAATGATGTGGTGTGTCCACTCAGCTGGAACCAATTCTGCCGTTTCTTTAAAGATCAGTTGCCTGAGAGGAGAGTGCGCCAACCTATGTGTGGTTTAGGGGATTATGAGAGCGAGGGGAACAGATACAAAAATGCTATGTGAAGACGGCTGAGAGGGATCAAAAATCATCTTTGATTCTGTACATGTATTTGGGTTCAAACTGCAAGAAATGTAAAAAAAAAAAAAAAAAACAACAACAACAACAAATTTTTCTCAGTGAGGAGAAGACTTGTCTTTGGTTGTTTTTGGATTGTCCAAATGTTTGCTTACTCACTCTTTATCTCTGTCATGTTTGCTATAAAGAGGACTCATTTACGGATGGGGATAAACAGCTGTTGATGTATTTCGAACACTAGTTGAATACCAACATACTTCATAATCGTGCACCAGTTATTCATGGTTACATTTTTGGATAAACAAGCTTACAGGATATAAGCATGCCAAATCTGAGGTGACTGACAGTACAAATTTGTTGTTTTTGGTTGAGAAGATGTCATTATTAACATCTTTCCACTTAGAGATGTCAGTTAGACACTTACAAATCAGACATGACTTTATAACACAAATCTGTTTGAACCCATAATTATTTTCACTTGTACTTTACCCACCTGCTCAGGTTTCTGCTTCATCGTTAACTAACTTATGTCATAATATCCAGTATATTAAAAATAGATTAATATCACCCACAAAAGTAATTGAATATGTCAAAACAAGCATTGTAGCGTGTATGCCAATGTTTCAAAAGCTTATAATTTATTCCTAACATATTTAACTAAGCTTATTTTAAAATGTGGTTCTGATGCTGTTTTGTTCTGTGGATACTGTTACTGTTCTGGGGACTGTTCTAGAGCCTCTAGACCTGGCTGTATTAAAAAATATATAACATAACAGACAACCTTCTTTGCAACAGAGCCATTCGACAACAGAACATCTTCAGTCAGAGGTTTCTTCAGATCTTTTTCAACACAGACCACTACAGGAGATCATTCCTCTTTCCTTTTAAGGTGACTGTGGCTGCCTAAACTCAGCTAAATATCCTGCAGATAAACAGTGATGCCTTGCCAAATCGCGCTTTAAGTTCCGCGGTTTTAGTTATTCGTGGATTTTTCAGAAATATATAATATAATAAAGAAATCAAGAAAAAAATTGCGGAAACATCACAGGATGTTGTGCGGGTTCTCTTACAGCGAAGAAATGTTGTGAGTGAGCCTAGCCCCTTTAAGAAGGTAGCCTTATGGGTAATGGTGTGTCATGGGACGGCAGGACAAAAACGGCGTTAAATGAAAAGTGGAGTGATCATCAACAGCAGCACAACGTGTATATATTTTATATTCTCTGTAAACCGACAGGAGCTGAACAATACAACCTGTGTGATATTACAAGTTCCTGCAGTGCCAGAATAAAGTGCCCGTTTCATGCAGAGAAAACTGGACTTTTTGTTTTGTTGTTGTTAGCGTGTTACCTGCTAATTACGACCCAAAAATAGCACAATACCAGCGGTTTCTTTACTACGGTTCGGATACCAGAGGCTGTGGAGGTAACAGAAAGACCACAGCTGAGCCTTTGTCTTGTTTCGCTGCAGTGCCTTGCTACTTTTTTTGCGTTTTTTTAAACATATAAACACATTATTTAGGCTCAGGGGGCTCTGGCTCCCGTTGGCGGATTTTGATGTTCGCTGGAGGGCACTGCTCCCTATTAACTGCGAAAAAAAAGGGATCACTATAAACCAAATCTTAATTTTCTTTCGACTTTCGAGCAACACCTGCCACTTATAACAATCATATCCCATCCCCAATCGCACACCTCCCGCTAGACGCTAGCCACTACCCACTACCCACAAATTGAAGGTTTAGGAACCTCCGCTAAACGCTAATGCAATCTTCCGCCTCCCTAAATCTGCTACCCGTTATGCTGACTCCCTTACTCACATTGTAGGTGTGGCAATGGTCTTTTGCGCTTTCTGCAACCTCTGTATCTTGCGATCGCGGGTTTGTGGTAGTGGGTTGTACTAGCTACCGCAAACCCGCAATCCCAAGATACTGAGTTTGCGGAACGCGCAACCCGCATCTCAGCGCATAAAAGAGCATGTCAAATTGGCATAAATGTGCGTCCACCTGGTCACGTGGACGTGCGCAAACAGCTCTACCTCTCGATTACGCATCACCGTATTCCTTGCAGATGTTTTTATTCCCTTGAGGTCAGAAGATGTCTGGTCAGCAGTTCTGGTGGATGTGGGAATAGTCACAGCAAGACACGTCAGTCTGTACAGCTGTGGCATGATCTCATTCAGATGTTTGCTGTGGAGGAAACCAACATTTATTGTTTGTGATCTTTAAATGATCAACTGCGCATGAAAGCTGCTCCAATATGGATGAAAAGACGCTCCATAGCGGCTTGCAGGTAGAGCAACCTGCTCTTTAAGGCAATGGCTACTGACGCACTGATTGGTTTACATGGTGGAATGCCCTAACCACTCCCATGCATAATATAGCGGTTAGCACAGGTAAGAAAGTGGGTTTAGGGAGGTGGAAGATTGCGTTCTTTGCGGGGGAACGCCCCTCCCGCTACCTGCTATCCCTTAATAGCGGCTTTAGGAGGTTTGGCGAAAGATCGGGCCCCTCATGTCAAAACTACCTTAGGGCCACAACTGGTGTATACAACACATGCCAGAACCCAAGTTGGACCCACATAGCACTTTTCACATTAGCATGTGTGCACAAGGTTCAAAGATGATGACTGCAGGCTGCTGCAGGCTTCAGTTCATTCAGTTGTGTGGGGGTGCATTAGTAGCTATTGAATGGGAAGGTTACACATGTAAAAAAGGAAACATCAGTGCTAAAAGGAATATAGAGGTTTTAGAGAAACATATACACCATCCAGACAATGTCTTTTTCAGGGAACTGCTTACATCTTTCATCAAGACAATGCTGAACTGCATTACAAAACCATGGCTTCATAGTAGAAGAGTCTGAGTGCTGAACTGGCCTGCCTACAGATCAAAGCTTTCATCAGTTAAAACCTTTGGGTGCACCATGGAACAAAATAAATAAATAAGGATTAAGTGGGCATAGATATTGGATGGATAAATAAGTAAAGAAGATCAAGACTGTAGAGAAGCTTGAATCCTATATTAGACAATAATGGGAAAACATTCCTCTCTCTAAACTCCAGCCACTGGTCCTCTCAGATCCATGATGTACATGGAATGTCATTAAAAGAAGAGGTGATTTGATCATCCTGTTCTAATTATTTTGGAGATGTGATTCTACCATTGAATTCAAAATGACCTTAACAATTTTTAAGATGACACATTTGCTCATTTTCAATATTTGATGTTTTCTATGTTCCACCATAAGTAAAATATGGGTAAATGAGATGAGGAAATCATTGCATTCTGTTTATTTCATATTTTTGACAGAATCCCAACTTCTCAAAATTGAAATTATAACATATGATGCATTTGTAATGTCTTATAAAGTAGCAGATGTATAGTCATTGCCTTATTTTTGTTTGAAAAAACACTATTCAAAAACAAAAAAATTAGGGCTGTCAAAGTTAACGCGTTAACTTTTGATTAATGCAAAATAATTTTAAGGCAACTAATTTTTTTTAACGCGCGATTAACGCAAGCCTTAGCCTGGCCGTTGATGTACAATAGTAGAGAGGAGAGTAGGTGTTGCCTCCAGACGACATGAGCCTCGGGCTCCTCCGTAGTTTGTCAAAACAGGAAGCCATGCACTGACGTTGACGGCCATGCCGCAGACAGACAGACGTAAACAAACCTCCGTGAGCAGTAGCTGGGATTAAATGGATACAAAAGATACTATTTTGAATGGTAAGTTCGGCTTCAAAACCTTGCCTGATGGCTAACTCCAAAAGACTAATGTCGTTTGTTTTTACTGTCGATGTAAATTTAGTTACCACCGGAGTCCGACTACTCAAATATCGGCTAATCAGAGCGCGGATGCAGAGAGCCCCCCCCCCCCCCCCCCCCCCCCCCCCCCCCCCACCCCCCCCCCCGTTTTTGAAGCAAACCACGAAAATATTTTGTATGAAGAACATAAGAGAAAATATTGAGTATATATAAAATATAATGGATTTGGCATTGTAGCAATAAATAAACATGCATTTGTTTTGCATAAGGCAAACATTTGTGTACTCTCATATTAGGCAAGGCAACTTTATTTGTAGAGCACAAGGCAATTCAAAGTGCTTTACAGATGCATAACATCACAAGAAGGCAAATAGAATCATTCCATACAAGCATAAAAATAATCAATAATAAATAAAATTAATTAATTAAAAAAAATAATTAATTAAATAAAAATGAAGAGTGCAGATAAAATCCTTCCAGTCATCATCATTACATCTAAACAGAACTGTTTTCAGTCTGGATCAGAACATTGTCAGAGTTCAGGTCTGTCTCACATCTTCTGGAAGACTGTTCCAGATTTTAGGAGCATAAAACTGAAATGCAGCTTCACCTTGTTTAGTCCTGATTCTGGACACCAGCAGGAGACCACTACCTGAGGTTCTCAGAGTCCAGGTTGGTTCATATGGTTCTAACATGTCAGAGATGTACTTTGGAGCCATGAAGAGACTTGAACACAAGTAGAGCTGTTTTAAAGTCTATTCTCTGAGTGACAGGAAGCCAGAGACCTCAGGACTGGACTAATATGGTCATATTTCCTGGTTCTAGTCAGGACTCGTATTAATAAGAGTAATACAACTTGAAAAAGATCTGTATAAGGTAGATTTAGAACAGATAAAAATATGCGATTAATTTGAGATTAATCATGATTAACTATTGGCAGTCATGCGATTAATCTGATTAATTATTTTGAGAAATTGACAGACCTAAAAAAAAATATATTAAATCAGAAGTTTTTCTTTTTTTTGTTCCCATGATGTTTTTGTGACTATCTAACATTTTGCAATGTATTTTGAGATAAGGGATGCTTATATCTGGTATGGATATGTAAGTAATTTGCCACATTTTCAAGCTTGGCACTTCAAAGTGTACATGGTAAATGCAAAATAAGTCTTTCATCTATTTTCAAAGCCTTTTAAAATGAAAAAAAAATGGCACTGCTATATTACCATTTGCATTTTCACACCTAAGCTTCACCGCATCATCATTATGGAAACATAATGCCTCTTGTGAGTGTTATTTGTCTGACATTTGAAATGATTTCAAAGTACATCTCTTCCCCTCCCAGTCTCTCTCTACTCCTCACACACAAGCTCATATGTCCACACCCTCCTCTCTTAGTCTTGTAAATCTCATAGCATTGGCTGTGAAAGCTGCTGGGTTTTGCTATTTTGTTCTCTTTGGGATTGCTGCCTCTTCCCACTTGATCCAAACAGTCAGCTTAGGGAGCTTGTGGCACACAGGCGCAGAAGTTGCCAAGGAGCTGTCACAGAGATGTCCGCACAAAGGATTTCTGCTGCAGCCTAGTAGATTTTGATTCACAGAACTGCACTTTCCCTCGGTATTTTAATGTACACATCAGTAGCGGGTTGATCCAATTTCAGCTCAGGAAGCGTTGAATTTTTTCACCACCAACCCAGTTTACTAACACAATGACAACTGGAAAAATGAATGGGTCTCAATGAGGTACAAGATGCAGCTTGACAACACTGACAGCAGGATTTTTTTTTTTTTTTTTTAAGATATCTGATGCAAGGCAAATGAAAATAAGGCAGAACTAGGAGAACACAATTGGGAATGATTATTATGCATTTTTTAACGTAGTACTCTAGACAGGGTGTTATAAAAAGCAAAAGTGAAGCAATGTCGTGAGATAGGATTTTAAATACACATAAATGCAGTATGTTTCGTAAATCCTTCACTACAGCCACATTTCTCCTATATTTCTTTTTTTGTCGCTCACCTTTACTCTTCTTTCTGTGTGGTCGATTATGAATGACCACACAGTACAGATGATTCTTGTTTATTTTGTTTCCACCTTTGTGCCCTGATGATTACTGGCACAGCAGTGTCATTCAGTTTGGACATTTTTGGTTCAAGTGTTGAAAAACTCCAGAGTGAATGTTCAGCTGCTGTCCATCTAATGGCATCAGAGACTCTGGTGAGCCTCCAACCACAGACAGCACTCAATCAGTCTGAGCCTTCAAACTGACCTTGCTCTGCAATCATCTAGCTACAGGGGATTAGGCAATCACTCAAACTACCTGGAAAGAACTGTTTGTTCACATCCCACAGCCTCCATCATATACTAGATATACATCAAAGCACTTTTACCCGCTATAAGCCCTTGGGCTCATCAATATCTCTCTGATTAGAGAGCGACCCCAGTGTTTCATGCAATCACATTTCCAATGTCACTTGTGCATGTATTACTTTTTAATTTTTTTTTTCCTTTTCTAAAAGAGGCATGCCTATGGACACCTAATTGGACATAGTTATTTGATTATATCTATTATACAATCAGCATAATGAGGAGCTTCACAAGAGACATTCAGCTATGGCTGATTTGAGCAATAATGCACCAAGAATATCAAGTTTGCTCATTACTGCTCATCTCTTCTTTTTTGTACTTTTTCATAATTTTACTTTGTCTTCAGAAGTTGTTGTTTAATTTATTCCCATCAGAAGAAGAGTGTCACGGTGTCCTCCCCTTCTCCCCTCAAGAATATTACGAGGCCTCTGTGTGACAATTATTCCCCCATGCTCCCTGTGGCTTTTATGGAGTTTTTTTTCTGTAATTGCAAATGAGATGATCAAAGAAGAATCATGATTGGAGGTCACAGTTCTGTCTTCTCTTGCCGTTATGCTTTTGTTTGGTATCATTAATTGCCTTATTTTAGAAATGCTGTCACAACTTAGGCAATGTGGGAGACAAAATGATGCCAAAAATACAACAATCTCTCTCTCTCTCTCTCTTCTCTCTCTCTCTCTCTCTCTCTCTCTCTCTCTCTATATATATATATATATATATATATATATTAGAGATGCACGGTTGAACCGCGCACCCGCGGGCGGAGCGGATAATCCGCATATCGGGCGGATGACTCGTCAAAAAATAATACTTTAATTAAATTCGGGCGGGTTGCGGTTGAAGCACTCAAATAATAATAATAAGAAAAATATTTTACATATTATTAAAAAGGATGGCGGGTCGGTTCGGTTTTGAAAATTGGTGAAAAAATGTTCCTGCAAATGGATAGCGGGCGGATAGAGATTTTAAGAAGCGGTTGCGGGTTAAAATATACGTCATCCGCGCATCTCTAATATATATATATATATATATATATATATATATATATATATAAAACAAAAACATGTAAATGTTAGCTTTTGTTTTCCCAAATATCAGTGATTTTTTGTCATGTTTGTCAAACAAAGGACTTGATCAACACAATGAAATGTGTGGCTGCATTTTTGATTCAGTTCTTTCATCAAAGCACTTGTTCATGTGATGCAGTGTTCAGCAAGGGATTACTGAATAGCTTAATGGAGCCGTATCAGGGCCAAGCGCATAGCAACACTACAGCCTGACAAAGTGAAGACACAACTAGAGCAACTGGCACTGTGATATGGGAATGAGGGATGTTGAAAATATATTCAGTGTGTCTAGTAACAAAACACATTGTTATTGTTTGTGAAGAGTGAGGACTGAAGACTTTTATTTTCACTTAACTTTTGTCTGTCTACCAAAGCCAGTGAATAGGAACAAAGTGCCCCTGAGAAGTGAACTTCCAGTTCCTGTCATAACACTCAATGACAAATGTCACGATAATGGTTATGCATATTCATGCAACTGTGATGCCAGCTGTTGGAAAGGAACATCCAGTACACCTACTCAATGTCAACACTTTCCAAAGCTGCAGTACTTTGGGTAACGTCTTTACGTGGTACCTGTAGAGATCATTTTCGAGAATTTCCTCATCCGTCCTTTTCCTCCAAAATACCAGCATTATGATATTATAACAGTGTCCTTAAATATAGATTATTGCTTTGTATTTCTGTTGATAAAATGGCTTAGGTGTGATAAAACAAAAGCATTATAGTTTATGATAAATAAAACTAATCTAGAAAAATGTCACCCCTTTTCTTTCTTAAAAAATGATCTGTTGTATTTTGCTTTGTATGTTAGCATAGATAAAATACATTTAAAATCATTTCATATTGCGACATGATTTTTATATTTGTCACAACCAAACAAGATATTTAACTTGTACTGTTGTGATTTATACCACATCTAAATAAGTCTTTTTTTCTCTGGAAAAAAAGTTATTTCACAAATTGATTAGGGTCTCAAGAATTCTGATACACAAACTGCACATCGCACAAGGAGTTCATTTCTAATCAGAAAACCCAAGAGACAGCCCACAGCAACAGTTACGGCCCACAGAAACAGTTACGGCCCACAGAAACAGTTACGGCCCACAGAGACAGTTACGGCCCACAGAGACAGTTACGGCCCACAGCAACAGTCACAACCCACAGCAACACTTAAGGCCCACAGCAACACTTATGGCCCACAGGAACAGTTACGGCCCACAGGATCAGTTACGGCCCACAGGAACGGTTACGGCCCACAGGAACAGTTACGGCCCACAGCAACAGTTACGGTCCACAGGAACGGTTATGGCCCACAGGAACAGTTATACAGCCCACAGGAACGGTTATGGCTCACAGCAACAGTTACAGCCCACAGGAACAGTTACAGCCCACAGGAACAGTTATACTGCCCACAGGAACAGTTACAGCTCACAGGAACAGTTACTGCTCACAGGAACAATTACAGCTCACAGGAACAGTTATACTGCCCACATCAACAGTTACAGCCCACAGGAACAGTTATACAGCCCACAGGAACGGTTACGGCCCACAGGAACAGTTACGGCCCACAGGAACAGTTACGGCCCACAGGAACAGTTACGGCCCACAGCAACAGTTACGGTCCACAGGAACGGTTATGGCCCACAGGAACAGTTATACAGCCCACAGGAACGGTTACGGCCCACAGCAACAGTTACAGCCCACAGGAACTTTATACTGCCCACAGGAACAGTTACGGCCTACAGGAACAGTTACTGCTCACAGGAACAGTTACAGCTCACAGGAACAGTTACTGCTCACAGGAACAGTTACAGCTCACAGGAAAAGTTACTGCTCACAGAAACAGTTTTACAGCCAACAGGAACAGTTATACTGCCCACAGGAACAGTTATACTGCCCACAGGAACAGTTATACAACCCGCAGGAACAGTTACGGCTCACATGAATATTTACGGCCCACAGCAACAGTTACAGCCCACAGCAACAGTTACAGCCCACAGCAACAGTTACAGGCCACAGGAACAGTTACAGCCCACAGGATCAGTTACAGCCCACAGGAACAGTTTTACAGCCCACAGGAACAGTTATACTTCCCACAGGAACAGTTTTACAGCCCACAGGAACAGTTATACTTCCCACAGGAACAGTTATGGCCCACAGGATCAGTTACAGCCCACAGGAACAGTTTTACAGCCCACAGTAACAGTTATACTTCCCACAGGAACAGTTTTACAGCCCACAGGAACAGTTTTACAGCCCACAGGAACAGTTATACTTCCCACAGGAACAGTTATACTTCCCACAGGAACAGTTACGGCCCACAGGAACAGTTACGGCCCACAGGAACAGTTACGGCCCACAGGAACAGCTACGGGCCACAGGAACAGTTACGGCCCACAGGAACAGTTACGGCCCACAGGAACAGCTACGGCCCACAGGAACAGTTACGGCTAGGTCCAGAGTACGTGGCCGATGGGCTTTTATGATGTTGCCTTTATATCCCTCCACAATGGACTTGAAATATAACAAACAAGAAAATAGATTTTACCATTAAGGAATTGCAGCCATTTCAAGCAAAGTGGCCCTATGTTTAGGAGATAAAAAGTATTTGGACAATTGATCGAAAAGAAATTAACTGGTCAGGCGTGATCCATTCTCTCATTACTTTCAGACAAATAAGTAGATAAAAAGTCTAGAGCTGATATCAGGTACTGAGTTGGCATTTGGAAGCTGTTTGAGCTACCATTATAAAGTCCAAGAAGATCTAAATGCAAATGAAGGAAACCATCGTTATGCTCAAAAAACAACATAAATCTATGAGGGGATATAGCAAAAACCTAAGATAAGACCAAAACAGCAATTTTGTACATTCTTAAAAAAAAACAAAGAAAGTATTGGTGAGTTCAACAAAAGCAAAAGATCTGAAAGATCTGACAACTAAAGTGCCTGATTGCAGAATCGTTTCCTTCGTGAAGAAAAACCTTAACAGCAATAACAGAAGTTAAAAATACTCACAAGAATACATGTGAAAGGTAGGCATTTCAATGTCAAGATCTATATTCAAAAGTTTCCTTCATGAATGTAAATAGAGAGGGTTTACAACGAGGTGCAAACCACTAGTACAATTCAAGAACAAGAAAGACACATTAGAATTTGTCAGAAAATATCTAAAAAAAAGTCTCTGATGTTCTGGAATGAGAGTCTTTCGACAAACGAACCAAGATAAACTTCAAAATGCCACATATTAAAATGGTGAAAAGAGAAAATAGAAGAAAATGAACCACTCACAATCCAAAGCAGAGGCCGACCACATCATGTGTCAAACATGGTGGAGGTAGTGTTATGGCATGGGGAGTATGGCTGCCAGTGGAAAGGCTTCACTGGTTTTTACTGATGATGTGATTGCTGACAGATAAAATCTGAGGTTTTTAGGGCTGTATAGGGCTATCTGCCCACATTCAGTGAAAAGCTACAAAACTGATTCACTATACAGAGTATTGACCCCAAACGTACTGTGAAAGATACTGAAGACTTTCTGAAGGCAGAGAAAATAGAATATTTTTCAATGGCGAATTTGTTCACCTGATCACACCAGAGGATCCTTCTGGTTACTGAAGACAAAACTGAATTCAGAAAGCATGTCCAGGGAGGGAGTTTGGTGATGTCCATGGGCTCCAGGCGTCATGCAGTCATTGACTGCAAGGGTTTTAAAAATGGTTATATTTACAAATGCATTACCTTTTCCAAATACTTTTGAGCCCCTAAAAATTCTGTATTTTCTAAATAAGAAAATAAGTGCCATATTTCCATGAAACCTCTTAAATTAAAGCTGAAATTTAAAACTGAAAGCTTACACATTGATGACACATCTGACTGATTACTTAAGAATCACTGTGGTGTATAAAGGCAAAATCATAAAAACTCTGACATCATCCAAATATGTCTGAATCCATCTGTACATTAAGCCCTTACACACAAGGACATCACAGTGTAGGGAGGAGCTGTAGTCCTGGAGTCTGTTCCTTCAAATTACTTGTCATTTTATTTCACATTCACCTCTGCCAAGGTGAAATTTTCACAACCTCTGCACAAAGAAACTTGTGTTTTAGGCAATCTATCAAGATAAGTCCTGAGAGAGCCACGAAGTCAGGATGTGACAATTCATGTCAAAGCAAATGGGGAAAATCACCCAGAAAAAGATGATACCAGTCAACCAGTGTGCTGTCAGATCGACTAAAGAAAAGATGAACTTTGAATAGGGACTTGTCAGTGATGTCATTTACACACACACAGACACACACACACACATACACACATGTAGTTTTAGTCTTACAGCCACACTTCACATGTTAATCACTCACTAAATCTCTGTGTCACTCTGAGTTATTCACTCACTTTTTCAGCCTCTTAGTTTTATTATTTTTCAACCTTTTTTACAGTCTCAATTTGAATTTAATTAAGTAAAGTTAGGTCAAAATTTGTCTTCAAGCCATGATTACATTTTTTTTTTTTTTCAAAAGCCAAGCCTGGTCTTCATTTTAATGAATCAATGTTAAAATCTATATAACATAATACTATCAAAAACCTGGTAATATTATACTTATTACAACCTCAGTAATGCATGTTACCATGTACTTTAACCAAAAAATGATGAGTTTTGACTCTTGGCTCCTTGTAAGAATTCACCAAAACTGTAAGACATTCTGGCACCATAAGGAAAAAAAAAAAAAAAAACCTATGGTTATTTCCTGCTGCAGGAATTTGAAGGTTAACGTGAAAGCATTAGACAGGTTAAACATCTGTTTTTACCCAGCCCTCAAGACATTTCTAGGTATGCCAGACTAACCGCCTTTGACCGCTGTACTTGTTTCACCTGAAAAGCCCATCTTCCCTGTGACGTACATACGCTGGATGTAGGTTGATCTGCAGTTAAGTGCATTTTAGCATTTCAGAATGCCAAGTCATACGACTGTGGTCATGCGGTTTTCATCCTGCAGTGCTACGTGAGGAGCTTCTAAGAGGAGTAAAAAAATAAATAAAAAATAAAGGTGGATTGCCTCTACAACTTCCTCGATTGAACAACCTCACAAACAGACCTCAATTTGTGAAAAGGGCTGTCTGTCTGGGTGAGTTGTCAGCAGCACAGAAGCAACACCGGGGACTGAACTCTTTCTCTTCACTTTGTACACCTGATTCTTCCAGTACAAGTCAGAGCCCTGTCATCTCCGGAAACACTTAAACAGGATCTGCAGTGGTGAGGGTGTGTGTCGGTGGTGGAGAGAAGAACTAGTCAACCACTTTGTAGTATTGAAACAATCATCTTATCTTAAACACAAACAAGAGAAAGCATAGAATAGAGACACAACTACTCAAACCTGGGTGTTCATCTGGGCATTAGACTGAACTGGAACTGCAACACTAAACACAAAAACCTGCATGATTTGAGTCAGTCCTGCCACCTCATGTAATGTCATTGGCTATCTCGCTGTGTAGCTGCAGTTCGATTGGCTGACCTTTACGGTGAATGCGAAAAGTTGAAAATTCCACAACTTTTGCAATCTTCCAGCTGAAGGGGAACCAACTCCGCCTATCGTGCTATGGCATTTTAGACAACACTGCAAACCCCCTGCATGACATGGTGCTTTACCAATAGAGTATCTTTATTTGGTGTTATCATCAGCTACGCTGCAATGAAAAGGTACAGACATTAATTTCTTCTCACTGCAATATCATTTTACAAAGACATTGTGCTTGGAGAAGGACCTCCTTTAAGTGCACGATCTACCTGGCTCCTTACCTTCCATAAGTAAATAATACACTGCTACAGTTTCTTAAAACTCTCATCTGAATTATCATTACAGTTTACCTTAGTTTTCTTTTTCCAATTTAATCAGAAAACTTTACATTTCATCAATAGTACCCCACCTTTAAGAATGCATTATCTGGCTGGCACATAACATTATTCAACAGTTCACTGCACAACACAATTTATAAAAACAACTGTGTACCAAATATTTCTAAATGGACAAAAGAAAATGATTATTATTTAAAAGTGAACAGGAAAGACTGGGAGAATCTTATTAATTCAAGATGCAAAGCATTGGTTTGGCTCATCCCTGGACTAACTGCTAAATGTCAGCATGTTGCTACAAATGAAAAGGATTAGATAGCGGTCATTTTCAGTCATGCTGGGCCATCTCTCTCATCATCTTTGTAGTGTTTCCCATAATAAAGCCTCGTTTCATGAGCAAAAAAGCCCCAGCTTGTTCTTGCTTTACGCAGTACTTCCTGCATTGATTTAGGAGCCATATTAGGGTAATTTTCTCTCAGTGCTGCATTTGCATTCTGTATGAGACAGGTGATGGGGACGTCAGTCATTAATCATAGTGCAATGAGGGCTGTCAGAGCATTGTCATGCTTGTCAAATGTCTGCTCTCTAAGCTCCCTCCAGTTATCAGTTCCAGATCTATGACCCACCTGCAAAGCTTGACAGAGCTGGAGGTGACCTCTTTTGAGCAGGTAAAAGCCAGGCGGAGTGGGGTGTGGGAGCTTCTTGTGTGTATGTGAGTGTTTATCTTCTTTCCAGACCGTGCTCTACTTGAGCGTGCCCTATGTCATTCTCCTTTTCTGTGTGTGTGTGTGTGCATGTGATGATTTTGTTGTCTAAAATCTCAATTAGGTAATTGCAATGTTTGCTTCTTGTGTTTTCTGCAACCAATAAAACATGATGGTGAGCTGAGTATGCTGCTGATTGTGTGCAAACATCAAGAAAGACCCAATGATTAGATAGTGCTAAACAATGCTAATTCTGCTGTGAGAAAGCTTAAAAATAAATAAACTACTTGATTTTCTGAAGTCTGATGACATTAAATTCATGTCAGAAGTGCACTAGATCTGAGCCAACAAATGTTTGCACTATTTGGATTGACTTTATTAGATAGCTCTTCTATTCTCTTACTCCAAATAACACCTTGATGTCCATTATCTTCACACATAATTGCCATATTGATTTTCCTTGTTGCTTCTTTCTTTTCATCACAGCACTTTTTCACTTGCCATTGTGCAAAAGATCCTCATGAAAGTAAAGGTTGATTACCTAGAGTAGTGCTGCTTTGGAAACATGAATGAGATCAGCATTTACTTTATTTTTATTTTTTTAACATTTGCCCTGATTACACTGCTTATTACTACCATCCTTTTTTTGAAAGCACATGGTTGTATTTTAGAACATCCACATATTGAGTGGTTTCTGTTAATTTTCTTGACATGAAATACACTTTAAGGAATAGATAGCTCCTATAACAATGCAACAACAAATAAAACCTCTAACCATGGAAATTGATTATATATTCAAACAACAAACACAACACAGTCTGCATCAACACTGTTGTTTTGTTTGATCTTCTGGATATCAAAGAGGAGGGAGAGGCTTCCTAGCATCGGATAGACTCTGACAATAAACTCTGTGGAGGAAGAGCTTCAGGGACTTGCTGCCTTAACTGCAGGAAAGCTGCCCGTGTGCCGAACATGTACAGGCTTGTCAGGCACAGTGGCTGCCCTGTGATTCTGTCTTTAGATCCGCACAAAGAACTCGCAATAGAAGCACTTTCACTGATCTACTTCCTAACTGCGAAAGGGGCATGAAAGGAACTTTGTTTCTTTTTATTACCTATCAGGAAGAACAACACTATCCAGTATCATCCTTTTTTTCACTTCAGTAGCAAAACCTGTATGAAAGGTGAGTGGTGGTTCCTAGTTAGAGCTCATACCTATTTTTTATATTTGTATTATTTGTATAGTTACTGTATAATTTTATATTATAAAAATATAATATACTTTTTTTAATTGTTATATTTTATATGTATCATTGGTATACTTATAGGTATTTATCGTTATATATTTCTTATCTATACTTTATGGGTGACAGTTTTTTTGTTTTTCTTTTGTAACTTAGTAACAATGTTGCTTCATTGATGATCAGTGTTTCAAAACATTGGTCCAGTCAAAAATATAAAATGAAAATTGACAAAGATTAAAAAGTGACACACAAAAAATACCAAAACAGGCTAATAAAGAGGAGAGGATAGTACAGTAGAAACTGTCCTGCAGCTGCCACTTTACTTACCATGTGGTTAATTTTATCTCATCACTAATTTCTCCCCAGTGATTAAGGAGTGGATGGTCTGGTATGGTCAGAGTTCTTGAATATCCAGGAGAAAAAGGCCATTGATCATTGTTACCCAACATTTTGACCACTTATTAGGGTCCTCTATGATAGTAGTGAAGAGCCATGTGTCTGCTCTTAGGAGGTGCACACCATATAGAGAAAGTACAACCCCACATCAGAAAAAGCTGGGATGTTACAGAAAATGGAAAATAATAATAATACAAATAAATTCTGCATTAATGCTGTTATCACAGGAATGGCACTAATACAACCCACTTTCATTGCATCTTTTTGTCTTTGGTCCAGAGCTTTTCTTCCAAAGAAAATTTTAGATGCTAATACACTTCAACACAATATGCGTTTCCACTGATCTTAGAAACATCAAAGCCACCTCTGGATCACAGTGCTTCATTTTTAATTTGTTTAGGCATAATGTAGCTACAGAAAATAGATTGTGTGCTATAGCAGGTTTGGTCCTAAAATAATTTCAGTTACACATGAGTGACGGTAAAGTGACAGCAGAGTCATGTCTAACCTATTTAGTATATATATGAACATTTTTGTATGAATCAGATAAACTGTCATAATAGAGAATTAGCTGTCATACTAGTGAACCTACCCAGATTAGCTGTCATACTAATGAACCTATACAGATTAGCTGTCGTATTAATGAGCCTATACAGATTAACTGTCATACTAGTGAACCTATACAGATTAGCTGTCATACTAGTAAACCTACGCAGATTAGCTTGTCGTACTAATGAACCTATACAGATTAGCTGTCATACTGAACCTACGCAGATTAGCTGTTGTACTAGAGAACCTATGCAGAATATATGTCGTACTAGTGAACCTATGCAGATTAGCTGTCATACTGAACCTACGCAGATTAGCTGTCGTACTAGAGAACCTATACAGATTAGCTGTCATACTAGTAAACCTACGCAGATTAGCTGTCGTACTAATGAACCTATACAGATTAGCTGTCATACTGAACCTACGCAGATTAGCTGTCGTACTAGAGAACCTATACAGATTAGCTGTCATACTAGTAAACCTACGCAGATTAGCTGTCGTACTAATGAACCTATACAGATTAGCTGTCATACTGAACCTACGCAGATTAGCTGTCGTACTAGAGAACCTATACAGATTAGTTGAAGTACTAGAAAAGATACATGGATTAGTTTGTTTAATACTTAATGTTGTATGTAATGTTTGTGATGTATGTAAAGCACATTGAATTGTCTTGTACACGAAATGTACAATATAAATAAACTTGCCTTGCCTGCCTTGCCTTACCACCAAGGACGTATTCCTAAATGTAGGCTTGAAAATGGTTTCCCAAAATTAAACCTTGCCCATGTGGTCACATCAGCTACTTGATGAATGACAATTGTTTATGCAGCATTATCTAAAGGAACAGTCTTTTAGTCAGTTTTTTTTTCACATTTCAAATAAGTGTTTCTCTCATGTTTTTACTAACAAAGTGAAGATCATTTGCCCATTTTTACTCCTCAAAGTTTCAGCCTTTCATGGATAATGCTTTTGTATCAAACCTATTGACTTCACCTTTTGAAGTTTAAAAAATATTTTTTCTTTGACCTCCTTATTGGTACTAAATTGCCTTTTTTTCATATCATACATTGCGTTTTATGACTTTAGGCTCTATTTAAAAATGTGCTATTCTCAAGACATCTTGGTTAATATTTATTTTAATAAAAAAAAAAAAAATTCTCGTTCATGGAAGAAAAAGTCTGACAATTGGAAAGATATTTATTGCGTTACACTTCACTGATTTACAACAGGAAGCAATCATGATTTTTTTTTTTCCCAAGTTCAGCAGTGCTCACACCCCAAGTGAGTGTACAAACCCCACTGGCCATTCCTAAAAAATGTATTTCACAGCTTTAAAATGACCATCCAAGTGATTTTTTTTTTCACAAGCGTCGTGTACACTGACAAAGAGGAACAGAACCACTTCTTTACTTGAGGCTGATCAAAGTAGAGGAATTGCATTTGTTGACATTATCTTATTGGGACCACTGCAAATGGGACATGCCACCACATTTGATTGCAATTTAATAAATGTGCCTGAGCACACTCACTTTTTAACATGACAGTGAATGCTATGCATAGCAAATATTTGTATCTATTATTTTCTTTTAACTCACTTAATTTCACAAAAATGTGAAAAAAAAATGAAAAAAAATTAGCTGACAAAGTCTTCAACACACACTGTCGTGACAACATGTATTTTACATGCAACCCACTGAAGCATCACACACTTGCAGACATTCCACTTATGGAGCATCATACATATCAGAAGTTGATTTTAGTTCGCTGTAATTCAAGTTTCCAGCTCTGGTCAAGACAGTGCAACTCTGGCCGTTATGTGTAAAGGGGAAGACGTTGGCTACAGATGACCAGCAAAAATGGATCTTTGAATTGATTTTTTTCTTAAAGGGTGAATGCATAATCCTACACAAAAGTGAGGATAATAAAAACTGAATTTAAGATGGAAGCAGTGGAGCTGCCATGGCAAATAAAAGAAAAAAAAAAACAACTTTGCAAATGTGCAAGTAAGAAAATGATGGTATTCCCATCATTGAGGCAAAACTAGACTTGTAGATGACAGTTGTTTTTGCAGTTATTTATGCAGTTTTAGGCTTATTCCTTTTTAAATGAAAGCTCTGGCAGTGTAAACAAATAAAGAACAACTATAAAACTATTCGAGCTTGTTTGGGCTTACCTTAAAATGTCTTTTTCAACTTATCGGATTCTAGCCTGGCAAACCAGCCCAATTCTTTTCTTCTTTGTAGAATTAAGGTTGACTGAGGCTTTTGCTTAGCAACTAAGCATGTAGGTTATGCACAGCCTTTTACGCCATCAGTTGTTTTTATACTTGCGCATTGTTGTTTTCGTCGGCCTGTAATTACACCACCAACCACTAGACCGCAGATCGGGTTTTTTTGTGTAGCACTGAAGCTTGCAGTGCCGAGTTTCCTTTTGTGTACTTCCTATATGTAGCACATATGAGTACCGTTGCATCCCTGCTGTAAAGTGTGAAGACAATCTTCAGAGGAAGAAGAGCAATGATGGCTTGAGTGATGAAGCCTCATGCAAAAAGGCCACTTGATCCAGCTGGTTAGAGAAAGGGTTCATCTCTTGAAGCTTCATGTGCAAAACATCCTACTAGCCAGGTGTATAATCACAGGCAGCTGTATCTTCACCACATAATGTGTGATACATTTAGTTTTTGTGTCTGTTATGACTCCTGGGAATGACTGTAAATTACAAAAAATGTATCACCGAATAATTTCTCTACATAAATTTATCACATCTGTGAATAATTAAATATTTCTTGAATGTATTCTGTGTGTGTAAATGTTCCCTAAATGGTAGTATCATATGATATCGCAGGTTGTGTATAATAAATTTCTGCCACTTTAGGAAATGCCATGGGCATAAGCAGGCAGAGGATGTGAAAGTTCTTGTGGAACCATAACGGCACTGAATATGCTTGTGTAACAGGACAATGTACAGAACAAGGGAGATTTTATTCATTTTAATTCTGATATAACAGTCTCTCAACAGTTTTTGGTTAAAATATTCCTTTTTTTGGCACAACCTCTCCACCCTTTAAAAACAAGCTTTCACATGGCTCAGAAATGCTGGCATACAAAAATGCAAGAGCAAGATTATATAAATTGGGGTACAGTCATTTTTACCTCTCCCAGTATTCCAAAGGGTTATTAGGAGCTATCAAATCAAAATGTTCCCACACAGGGGAAATCCCCCTCACCCTAGATGGCTCCATCTTCTTACCCATCCTTCTCTCCTCACTCTCCGAAATCTTCAAACTTTTTCTCTCTCGCTCTCTCTAAACTTTCCAAACTATATAGACTCTATCCAAACTCTGAACTGACTGAAACTCTATCAAAAACCCACATTTTGAATGGAGCCTGAGGGGTTTTGGCAAAGTCTGAACCACGTCCCGAAGCAGTCACATGGTACAGCCGGGCAGCGGGGCTTCAGACGTCATCATTTTGGGCTCCTCCCCTAAATGAAGCAAGCCTCGATACACGCTTCGCAGAAAAACCCCCCCTCCATTACTGAACATGCTTCGAAGGCTCAGCACATCTCATAACATCAGTACTAGTATCAACAGAAAAACATCTAAAATGATATGCAGTAGAGTAGGAAAGCCATTGAAAGACTGCTGTTGGCTTTGCAGAAAAAAAACAACTTGTTTATCCAAGATGTTATCAACGATTTTGCAGCTATCTCAGTTGTTATTAACAGTGGCTCTTGGTCTCTTCTGTATGAGTCATCGCATCAAGCCACATGTATATCACTGACCCCCTTGTAGGTCATTCGAGTCTTTTGTCCTCTGTACATTGTTGACCAGGTCAGCATGTGAGATGTTTTGGTCACATGAATCAAGGTGTGAATGGCTGTGAAAGCGTGGGGAGGAGAGCCAAGGCTACATTGTAAGTGTTGGAAAGGTGAAACCTGAGGCCACCGCCTCTGTTTAATTTTGGGTTCCCCCCTTTAACCTTGATGGCTTTCTGTTCGTTCACAATGTGCAGTGGACAAAAGACCCTAATGATCCACATGAGGGATGTGTAGGTCAGTGAATTATATTTGACATGAATGCTAAGCCAAACACCAGACTATTAGAACTGAAGAAGCCTTTCAGATAAGAGGTCAAATGTCTTCAAGAACCAAGAATAGAACTCTCTTTTCCTTTTGGAAGTACTTTATGTGGCTTACCAGTTGGTAGAACACACTTAAATGAAGGTCTCTTCGATTAAATTCTTACATTTGTGCTTCTTCATCACCACATGGGGACTTGTGTCTCCACCATGATGGAGTTGCTAATGAACTAACCATTGGCATTGTTTCTGTAGCGCTAGCACATAATTTTAACACATCGTCTGACACCAGCAGTGTTAAAGAGGTCATGGTCATTTCACCTATTTCTGTACGACCAGATTGTCTCTATCCATTGAGTAACTTCTTTTGTCTCAGTAAATGAAACCCCGTGAGCCTCTTAATAGAAAGAATTGCTTTTTTCTCTGATAGATTAAAACACAGAGATTCCTTGTTCACTCAGGCAGTGCTACACTATTTTTTTTTTTGGTCTGAGGAGTAATGTTGTAGCTTTTTATGTATTTATGTCACACAGAGATATGGAGAAGAGTTTCATGGAAGGTCTCAGGAGTAATTTCAGCAAAGTGTCCCCAAAGGTTGGGCAGAGATGGGAAAGAAACTCTTCAGGACCTCTGCCCTGTCTGTGCAGAATTACCCAAAGAAATATTTGAAGCATGAGTGAGTAGATGTTGTGAGAGGTTTTTAAAAGTCAGTGCAGCCAAATGAAATTTTTGGAATATCTTATCGCTGCTTTTTCTATCTTTATCTTATTCCCTTGTCATTATACCTAACAATTAATTTTAATGTTAATTTAATTAAAAACCCAATGCTTTGTGAAATATCATCATGAACAGGAAATGATATGCAACATGTTTCAATTAGCAGTTGGTTTCATTGTGTATGCTGTGTGCAATCTGACTTCAATTATATTTAAAGAGAAATTAAATTATGGCTTTCTACTTATTGTACAATGATCAAAACTGCATAAGTTACAGATACCCAGTCACTCCAAAGTACCTCATTTTTTCCTCCGTTAACTAATCATTAGTTGTTTGATAACAACTGCTCCAGTGCAAGAAAAGCTTAACTCATAGCCTTTAAATAAAATCATTGATAACTACTCAAAATTATGAAGGCTTTTACAAGGTTTTTATGTCATAGTTACACTGTAGAACAATATTAAGCCACCGTAAGAAAGTCTGGCTTCATTCTCCAAAATAATGTACATGAACTTTACATTGGTCTGTGTCATTTCTGGTCCCGTTTTTTCCGGACTTTCTAGGTTTACTGCAAACCCTCTCATTCCCTGATTAAAGAAAAAGAAAAAAAACGACACTTTCCATCTGCTGACCTCTTTCTCATATGTGTACAGTCAACTGTCCCTTGGATGTCGTTGGTATATCTCCCAAGCAATTTTCTCAACTATGAATAATTCACCAGATATTATTCCAAAGGTCATCTTATAGTAATTAGTACCCTGCTGTTGACTAAACAGCCTCTAGGTACCTTATGGCCAGTTTAATTACAATTTGAAATGAGTGTACTGTTTGACAATCTCTATATGTTCTCCCGACACTTGAACAGACGACACCTTGAGAACTAAGTAGGCTTACAATAAGTTGGGCTTGTTAGCAGATGGGAAAAGAGTGTGTTTCGCGTATGTGTGTCAGAGCATGCTGTTATGATCACAAAGTTCTTTTCCACTCAAATATGCAGTAATTACTGGAAATGCAGATTGGTGTCGTTGGGTATGTGTTTTGACAGTGCAGATATCCTTGGGACCGTCAATGTCTCATTATTAGCCAATTACCATGGAAAACTAATGGGGCAGGTCACAGCAGACTCTTTTAAGGAGACTGGGGACTGAGCATATGCTGAAGAGCTTCAAGATGACACACCCCAGAAAGGCTTTAAAGTGTTATGAGCTGCATGTCATGGCTCTTTGTGGCACACAAGTTTGGAGTAAGTGCCAAGAGATCCTGTCATGTCCGGTTGTTGTGAACATCAACCTCTGCACTGCACTGTATGCTTGAGGTTTCATCTCTGAGTATTTATATGTATTCATGAAGGACAGTGGATGAAGCACTAAGCCAAAAGGGCCTCAGGTTGGATAGATTGCTTGGGGGGAAACTGTTTCAGAGTTTGCCTTTGAGGCATCAAAGCTCTCATGGATGGATAGATGGCTTACATGGATGGATGGATGGATGGACGGAAAAAAAAAAACAGATGCAGAGGACTAATGTGGTATAAGCGAAGATCAAATACATATTTGTCAATATTTTAGTTTTGTTCAGTTTTTGACAATATTTGCTGCTATTGTAAATAAGATTAAATGACCACATAAAGAACAGAGAGCCTCTGGGTGACAGCGAAGCAGCTGATAGATGAAGGTGCTCACTGAGTTTAAAGTAAATCAAAGCTGTCTTTCTGTAAAATCATTGCACATGAATGAAAAGATATATTTTCTACTCCTGGCTTAAACCTACATTTACTTCTTGACTCTATAGAACTGTCAGGCCAAAACTTTATTTGGTTCTATTGATTTTTCTCTTAAAATTTATGATCTGCTCCTGCCTGTCCATGGCCCACGGTGATGTGACTGAGCAGCTGAATGAGTGCAATAGTGACCCGGCGACAGGAAGCACATTGTTTCAAGCTGTTTGACAAATCAAAAATGTAAGAACTGATGGAGTGATACACTAAAGAAACGTCACGTCCATTTTAAAGTCTAGACAAATCTGTGGTGCATTGAGGCACCAACTGCAACTGAAGTGCGAACTATTCAGATCAAAAAGCATAAAAAGTACTGCAGTGTTGAAACATAACCTGTGTGAATATTTTTAAGCAAAACATTGAGCGACATACTGTATAATCCAAACGCAACAATTAATCTATCAAATCTGTATCAAGATGTTGATGTGATGCTGGATTATGTTGGACAGTAATGGAAATGAACCAGTGGTCACAAATTGCAAATGTCTATTTAAATTACATTTAATGCTGCCTTCATCAGTGTCTGTATTATGATCGTGGATCACGTATCACGAGCACGTGATGGGGGTTGTTAATGATCCCAGAGGAAATTATCACCACACTTCATGATTGCCATGGTCCCTGCTGAGCTTTGCAGCAACTTTCACTTCATTGTTTTGATATTCAAACCGCTGTTTCCTTTATTTCAGTCTCACTCAGCAATGGCAGATTGAAAGAAAGACAAAGAAAAAAAAAAAACCTGGACAAATTTTAATGGCTCTGGATGATGTACGTAACCTTATAATTTGTTTTACATCTTACAGATCTTTCACTCAGGAGTCAGTGAAAACCTAAAATAGAAGTTTTTCATATAACATTGTGTGATAATGTCTGAAATGATGGGGCTGGCTTAAAGGGCAACATATCCTAAAACCTAATTGACCACACTGGTCATTTTTCCCTACTGCCTGAGATGACCCATAAAAACATTACTCAAATGTGGGAAAGGTCACTGTTTCTAAGAGTGACAAAGTCAATTAACAATCTTGGAAGGGTGGGGCTGGAATACCGTATGGCACTTTTGACCAGTAATCTAAATTTAAGGCCCCATGTGGGGAAAGAGTTTGTATTTTTTGTATGAAAAGTTAAAACTGGCACACAACATTAAGTAAATGTTTGATCCATTTTCAAGCCTCAGTTTTTTTTTTTCTTTTTGTCTTATATTCAGGATCCAACTGAGATTTCACATGCACTCATTCACATAGTTACCAAAGGTAATTCATTTTTTCCCCAATGACATTCAATCCAGACTGCTGACAGTTAATGTGAAAATTGTCAGCTGGTGTTCCTACTGTCTTTTGTTGATACCAGTGTGGTTGTTGCTCTGTCTGCATCACATGATTTGTTTCTTGGATTGGTTGGATGTCCAACAGATG
The DNA here is from genome assembly GCA_018398805.1 of Hirundichthys speculiger. Lineage (NCBI taxonomy): Eukaryota > Metazoa > Chordata > Actinopteri > Beloniformes > Exocoetidae > Hirundichthys > Hirundichthys speculiger. The sequence continues at coordinate 782,833 of JAGFBZ010000571.1, forward strand.
GTGTCCAGAGACTGTTTCTTCTGCCTCCGCTGGTTATTCCCTCCTCAAAATCAAAAGTCAAATCCAGAGGAATCACAGTAATTCTTTGTGTGAAAGAGGAAGAGAATTTGGATGGCTGGCCAGCCTATGTATGGTACTGAGTCAGTCAGTAAGGGTACATGCTATGGTTAGAGCTTTTTAAGCTTTTTAATTAAATTCCCTTTCTTTGTCTCAGCCGACATGCATGCGAAGGAAATTGATTTACTGACCAAAGTTTGTCAGCCTCCACCATGATAGGTTGTGATAGTACCTGCTTCTTTTGTTTCCTCTGTATCAAGACCAGGCATGTAGGCCAGTTTCAGTCGAGTTGAAAGTTTACCTGCAGGAGTTAGCGCAACTTCAATTACATTACTTGGGTCTGTAAGTCAGACTACGAGAAGTCTAGTTAAATTTCAAGACTAAGCTGTTGGCATGAGTTTTAAAACTATAATTTCAGTGTTCACTAATAATTTGACTAATGCATCAATTATTTTTCCAATATTTATGCAAAAAAAAAACTGTGTTATTTTGACATAACTGTGATCAAGAATTTTACATTTTCAGCAGCTAAGGAGGATGGGGAGACTGGGTTTTAATCAGCATACAGTAAACCAAACATCTTCATATTTATTTATTCCCCAATGAAGATCCAGTCAAGGCAGGTCAATCCATTTCACTGATAACAGGATTTAAAGTAGAACAGAGCAACGATTGAAACTTTTAGGCCAGCAGGTCCCCCTACAGGCATGGAGGTTACAACACCATCAGATTCGTTTAGTGTCTTGCTCGGACCGGCTCTTGTTTTTTCTTCCATTAATACTTCCTTTGTGACCTCAGTCATGATGTCCACTGCAGCTCTGAGTGAGTTTAATTGCTGTTGATAAATGACACCTAGTGCCGTAAAGTGATGCGAACTTGAGAGAAGACCGAGATGAGGGTCCAGAGATTCTTTAGCTTGCTTTTAATAGTAGAAACTGAAAACCAGGAGAGCCGAATTATGCTTTCTAAAAGTAATCAAATAATCCTTTGAATGCAATTAAAAGCAATATTTTTACATGGAAGAAAATCTTTTGTGCTGTTTTAAGCCATAAAACCGAAACCTCCTTTACCATCTGTAAAGGAGGTTTTTATTTTCTCTTGTCAGCTTTGCACAAATGTGACACAGTTTACTCAGCAGTGGGAGTTTCTGAAAAAAGATGACTGAAATGTCACATCCTGTTTGATGAGCTGCATATCATCAATGTGCCATCATCTTGATTGGAACATCACATCTGTCACATTAAAAGTGCACAATAAAGGACAAGCAGGATCACTGGATTCGAGGTCTCAATATTTAATGGCTCAAGTAAAACTCAATGACAAGAAAAATCATTTCACCATATGGAAGGTCATTTTTTCATAGAATTAAGTGGGATATCTTACAAAGGCATGACAACACAGACTGTATAGCTTTTAACCGACCAATACAGATTTGCTGGCAAGCACCAAAGCCTCCTCTCAAAGCAAACTCGACCTGACTCACTGATGACTAATTTACAAGCATATACTTAAGTCTCTTATCTTTTTTTTTTTTTTAAATATTGTTTTTTGTTTTGTTTTGTTTTTTTTGTACAAGATACATTTGTGTACATAAAATGCTCTGGCAATGTGCATGCCAGGACACACACGCACACATGCGCACACACCAACATTCAGGGTCTCGGTCTCTAGCACACACACAAGATCACTTCTAAACACATCCAAACGCACTTTCATCAGTATTATGCATATGTATCCAATTACATTACAGCAGAGATTGTCATCTCATCACCTCTTATGTTTCCCTTTTTCCTTACAGTGAACATAGTGAATTACAATATTTAGTCTTTATTAAGTGTCTTTCCAGTTTGTGACCATTATAACGAGTTCTCAGGGGTACTGCTATGTACAGTTGAAAATCCACCTTACCTGACTGGATAGATATCTGATAGTCATGTATGTGTAGATGCACAAGTGATCCGCACACTTCACAAGGTTTGAATGTGAACACTGTATAACATTGGTTTTGTTCCATCACACAGACAAACAGGTAGAGAAGCAAATATCAATACTGACACAGATTCTAATGATGGATGCATGAAACACGCTGTCAAGTGTCAAAATGTCTCATCAAAGTCCTAACAGTTCATGCAAATTATGACACTGAGCTGACGCAGTGATCATGGCTCGCATTTTAAACTGGAAAAAAAAAAGAAAGAAAATCTGAACAAAAGGAGGAAAAATATTAAGTTCAACTCTATTTCTAACACTGAGTGGGAAAATATAAAAAAATGAAATAAAAAAATAAATAAAATAAAAGCACAATCATGCAAAGTGGAAGGCTTTGACCACTCATTTAGCCTTTTTCTCTGTTTTCTGAGCTGAAAGAGTAATAATGGACATTCAAATGGTATGCCCTTTGTTCCAAAAAAAAGAATAAATAACACACCAGCATAGGTTTACCTGGAAAAGGACATAGGGTTTAAAAAAAACACAAACAAAAAACAAACAAGAAAACACCCAAGGATACAATGAGAACAGAAAAAAAAAAATTAGTATGAAAAGCAACCTCCAACTGGTGTACATTCATGCAGTTTTTTAAACCAGTCCCTCAAGAAGCTGTCTTTCAGTTAATGGAGCTGCAGCAACACTGAAGTACAGAGAAGTTATGTAGGCAGAGTAAGATAAAACACAATGAGGGTTACAGGTAATATTGTGCTCACTGTACACGTGATCGAATAGAGTATTTGAAACAATCACACTTTGATTACAGCGTAACAGTGTGCACTAATCATTACATATTCCATATATTCTCCCTGGACTCATGACATGAGGGAGAGGACACTTTTCTGTGTTATAAAGCTAAAGCTAGTGAATAATGCGTGTGCGTACTGTAGTTAATGAGTAAAAAAAAAAATCTCCCAGGTTTATCTTTCTTTGGGAACAATTTAACCAATTCATCTACACACTGCTTGTTTAAAAAAAATCCTGATTTATTAGGACTTTTGTAAAGCACATTATGAGAGTTACAAATGAAAGATTGGACTTTCATACGGATAATAAAGGGACAATTTGTAGACACATGGCATCTAATGCGATTCACGTTTTATTTTTATTTTCACTTAAAAGGAGTTTTTTCTCTCTTTTTTTTTTGGTATGTCTTTATTGTTTAAATGTTCCCAAAAAAATCAATAAAAAGAAAGTATTAGGAAAGACTGAATCTTGACTAGAGTCGTAAAACTCCAAGAGCCACTGACATCATGATGCATGTTCCCTTTGATATGTGCTTCTTTTGATTAAAGATAGATTGTTTACATCATTCTGTGAAGCATATTTTGCCCCAAAAACAATGAAATCCAATAAAAAAGAAAAAAAAAATAGGGCAGAAGGCGTTTAAGTGAAAAAAAAAAAAAACAAAAGCAATAGTGAAAGAGCTGAAAGTGGATTTTCAAATAGGGACATTTTCATAAATTGATATTTATACGAGTTTATTTAAGTAGCCTGTTTTGAATTAAATTCTTTTTTTTTTTTTATAATTGACCGAGGTGGAATTGAATTGCCTTTTTTTTTTGTCCTTGACACACTGTTCTCCTTAAGTGATCGTTTCACTGAGCATCAGGTATATCCTCCTCATACGGTTAAGAGTCCTGATCTGAGAGAATAGAAGAGCTAAGAACGCACAAACAAAATTTGCCTTGCACCTTCCCCATAGAATACCTTGTTGCATTATAGATTTAGGCCTGTTCCCAATTTGCAAGAGAGTACAAGAAAATGAATCACATGAATCATATGCCGGGTGAAGCAGACACCTGGCTTGGATGTTACTAGAGAGAGAGAAAAAAAAAGAGTCACATATTGCTGTAGCAATACATTACCCTGCACCCAATCTGTTACGACGGCACGTCTGAAGTAGTTATTATCATCAGGACTGTTTGAATGTTCAGGCATTTATGCTGCTTTCTTATGGAACCATATGAGGGACAGTCTCCAGAGGGACCTCTCAAAGCGTCTCACTGTCCACTCTGACAATTACTGTAAACATCTTGCTAAATAATTAAATAACACTCAGTGAATTGAAGGAATTTCAGCTTATTGTCCTGGTCTGAACATAGAGTCAGAACCTATATTAGAAACTTTGCAGTCCATAGGATAACTGTTTTAAAGCATGCTGAGAGAAAAAAAAAAAAAAACCCCCCAAAAAAAAAACAAACAAAAAAAAAGAAAACCAGTAGGAACGTGAGGGTAGATAAAAAAAAGAATAGAGGGAGTGCTGTTTCTGAACTCCTGTCACCTTTTATCTGCTCTTGTATGTGCAGATCATGTTTCTGGATTATCAGCGGAGTCATTTCAAACCTCCTAACCACAATAAGAGTCGTTACTGAGATCACGCATCAAAGTAATTAGACTGAGAATTTCATAATTGGCTCCAAAGCTGTTGTTATGTGAAGGTTTCTCACTGAGAAATTCTCAATAGCAAAATGTGAAAAATAGAAAAATAAAAGGGAGAAAACAGGGACTGTATCCAAAACACATCTGTGGATGCCTTTTAAGACTAAACTACTGCAATAATGCAAGGAATGAACATTTTCTTAATGGAGTTGGCAGGGTTGGAGCAATCACCGTATGGAAAACATCATAAGTATGCATGTGTGCATGAGCCAGAACCTGTGATATTTCTTGAGTTTTATTTTGTGTACTGGTCCGGGATACAAATGTAGAAAACAGATTAAGATGCAGCGCTATCTACTATTGTCCTAGTTATGCTTTGTAGACTTATTTTTTTATTTTTTTTTTTTTTTTTTTTTTCAATCCCTCTGCAGCCCCCTGACCAAAATAGGCTTCTGAAACACACTCAGGTAAGACAAAAGAAAATGTTCCACTACCAATAGAGTTTGTGCCACTTGATATAAAAAGCAATACTTCACTAGAACTTGAAATAAAACACCATCAACCCAGAGCTTTTCTTTAACATTTAGCCCAATTTTGCTTACTCATAACACAAAGCGCTGCATTTGTATTTGCATTTATTTCTGTGCCAAGAAAGGTTCTTTTAAAACACAGTCTCACGAAGCTAGGCCCAAGGAGCTGAAAGTGTACAGTGCCCTTTACATCATTAAGCAAATATCACCAAACTGAAAGCAAAAGTTTTTTTTTTTTTTTTTTTTTTTTTTTTTTTTGTGATGGATCTACTTTGGTATAGAACTACCTTTTATCCATTATACATGGGTTTTATGTGTTGAAACTTACATTTCCTTTAAAATGCTTAAGCTCTCAGACTGATTTAATTTGACTTTATCTGAATAACATAATGATCATTTATTGTTCTCAGATGCCTTCGCTACTAAAACTGACCTTGAGCTAATCGAAGTTATTCAGATTACGCAAACCTCCACGCGTACGCATACGTACTAATCATGAAGTCAGAAGCCTTCTCTGGATGGAGTAATAGGTACTGTACGTGAGGCCAATGAAGATCTGTCTTTTCCCATTACAGCTGGTGCTCGTGTAAGAAGGAGCTGCTGCCCCCACCGGTGGGGGTCTGCTGCCCAGGTGACGAGAAGCTTGCCAGGGGGATGACCTTGACAGGGTCTTCCTTCTTACTGCTGCAGTGTCTATCCAGGGTGTTGTAGAACTGCGGCCGGTTGATCCCTTTGTCCAGTTCATCCTTTTTGGGCACTGACCTGCCCAAAGTATGGCGGCCATCCATGACCCCCAAGCTGCCCATGTTAGCTCTCACTCCCCGGGAACAGCTCTGCTGGAAGCCAAAGGAAGGGAGGGTGGCAGTGATGGTGGTGGCGGTAGGGGTGGAGGTGGGGCTGTTGCTGCCAGGACTCTGGAACTGGGCCAGGGCCGGCGGCATCCAGCAGCTGTCGGAGTGGCCCAGAATCAGACACTCCTGGGTACAGGTCTCAGAGGCCTCGGCCAAGGCTTTCTGCAGGTTCACCTCGATGGCTGCAAAAATGAGAAAAAGGAGAAAGCAACACCTTTAATACAACAGGTCAGAACATAGAGAGAGTGCAGTCGAAGTGTGACAATTTTACCTGAGAGAGGTCAGAGTCCTGGATGAACTCATGAATCAAAATATGAAAAAAAAAAAAAAAAAAAAAGGTGCTGTCTTATCAGAGGTTGACCCACAAAATGTCAGCCTTTTAGTGAAATGAAAGTCAGTGATAAATGTTTCATTTCATCTTGTAATGAGAAAAACACCAGCAGAGCATTTAATTTCCACTGGTACTCCCATGACTCTGTCTGTTTACCTACAATATGCAATGAATTCCCTGTTGCTTAATTAGAGTTTGAAAAAATATGTCTCGCTGTTTGTGTCTTGGATTGGCTGCACCGTGTTAAATAGTTAATGAATATCTTAACAAACCACTGTTTCTGTTAATCAGAGTCAATGCCCTTTTGATTTCTCAGAATCCAAAAAGAAGCACTGGGAAGAAGAAAACATATTCTTCAGGTTTCTTTAAGTATAGAGCAGTGACTTCCCAAAGTTTGGGCCACGGCCCCCTGGTGGGCCATCTTGGTACTGCAGGTGGGCCCTGAGAGCTCATTAAAATGAAACAAACATGTTTTAAATCCTTGATTTTTTTTAAAATATTTTTTTAATTACTGTAAAATCTTCATGACACAATTAAAAAAAAACATTTCGAAGTAATAAAACAAACCAGTTAAGTGTAATTTTACTGTCATCTTAACTTAATATGACAAGTTTGACCTATATTTGTTGACCCCTTACATTAACATCAGAACATAGCTTCTAGTCCTGTATGTTGATCACAGTTGTGATTTAAGGATTGGGTGGGCCGCGCAGAATTTTTCGCATTTCCAATTGGGCCTTGGTATTCTGAAGTTTGGGAATGGCTGGTATAGAGGGATAGGATGGTACATTAAAAAAGAATTAATTAGTCAAGAGAAAAAGAAAACAAGTGGTGAGACATAAAGAGGAATAAATACAAAGGATGAATAAACATTTTAAGACATAATTATTACACACTGTGCCTGCATTAATGTTTCCTGCATGGAAGGGAAGAAAAAACTGAAAAGTGACGGAAGAGGAGCGTGTGCGAGGCTAAGCACTCAAACTATCTTATCTCATTATCCCAACACTGACATCACATGTGGAATGAGTCTGGGATGAGGCCTCGGCACAGAGACTTAGCAATAAAGCCTGTCATACCAGATAATTAGAATGTAAAACAGTATGCACCACGGCAACCAAGAGCCCGCAGTGTTATGTTTCCTAGGCCATGCAAAGAAAAGAGGGGCTCTTCTTTCGAACATCACATCACTCCTCTAGGCCGCAACTTCATGGTGCCATGTAGAAATTTATTAAGCGTATTTGCATAAATAAGAATGCTATAAATAATTATGCAGTCTTCGACCCTAGCTCGATGTAAGGACTATTTCTTTCAGACACACTCATGCTCACATGGTGTAACTATCACCGCCTTGTTTATTGTTTTACAATATTCTACAAAATGAAAATGAATATTCTGATTGTGTTAAGTGACAGCAGTGCGGCCTCCCAAAACTATCAAGGTTGGTGCAGAACGGTCCAGTGAACACCTTCCTTGTACGCTTGCGCTAGCGTAGATTGAATATCACCATGTCAACTTTAATTATCAGAGCAGTGTCTCACAATGAATCGCATGGTAAAAATTATGAGGACATATTTGGAGGGCCCACGTGGAGCCAAATCTGTCCTCTCCATATTGGTCTGGAGCCGCAGAGCAAGAGTGTATAAATCCTTTGGGCGGTAAATGTGTCACCTTTCAGAGGGTCACTAACTTCATTAAGGCAAAAAAATGGATGCCGCTTTCTTCTTCTGTGAGCCTGCACAATAGGACTGAGCCAAGTCTCTGCTGCGCCCCGACTTAATCTTTCTCCAAGTGTTTTCTGCTGCTGGTGAAGCCCTTCCAGGGTGCTAATGTTTCTGATGAAGTAATGCAGTTAGCATAAATGCCTTCTCTCTCTCACACACACACACACACAGACACACAGACAAATAAAGCCCACTTGTGTTTCTTTATTGGATTCATCGGATCCATACAGGTGAAGGTATCTATTCAAACCCACCTAACTATGGAAAGTGATCAATATCCCTCATACTTCTAATAGCTAATTTTATTGAAAATTGCCTTGGCAGCTCCTATTTGATAATAAATTTCATAAACCGTGTTTTAAATGGCATTTGCTCAGGTGAATTCTGCAATAGCTGTAGATGATTAAATTGGTATAAAAATATCAACAGATCTCTTATAGCTACAGTAGGACCCCCAAAATATAAACACTTAGAAAAGCAGCACAAAGGAAGTTTTCTTCGTGTTAAAATATCAATTTTATTATTATTCGAAGGGAAATATGATAATTAGCAAAAGTTCCTTTGTGCCACTTTAAAGGGTGTAAAAAAGTACTTGTTAACATTCCTTCATCTCCTAAATATCATTGTCTAAATGTTGCACTGACATTACAGCTCTATCTTTCTACCCTGCGTGAAAACAACCAAGATGATACAATAGTGGGAAATACATGGAAGGAAATACAATTTTATAAAGCAGGTTGATCACATTTCTTGTGGTCTATATAAACCTAATGCGTAGTTACATTTCTGGTGCATGTCAGGTTACAACAGTAGCATTAACTGGTAATGACAGATATACGTCATCCATTTGAGAAGCACTGACTATCGACGGCTCAAATATGCTTTATAATGTGAGATATTTCTAATGCAGAAACTGAAGTTTATTTTATCTAAACTATTATGTATCCCATGAGAACTCTCATTTATATAAATGCAAACAAACATGTAGAATAATTGAAAAATAAGCACCTCTTAATGCAAAAAAGAAACATAAACAGCACTAAATATATGCATATACAAGATCTGCAATAAATATCATACCTCGTTTAAGTTCTCCAAGACTTATTTCTTACTCAATAGTCAACAAATTCCAGATACGCCAACCCATGCTGGCTATCATAAAGGATGCTGTTCACAGCACGCAATAGACAGAATACAGGAGGAGCCTGCAAAATAAATGAGCATACTGTAGAAAGCAGAGGAAACCTACAGCAAAGGACGTGACTGAACGATATTATGCAACATCTGTACACCTATTATTTCCCTCATCGGTTTAAGAAATAGAAGTTTTAGTTTCTGTAAAAATGTGAGTGACAAAATGTGACTGACTGACAAAATACTGACAAAAATGTGTTCAATGAAAAAGATGCTTGCATGTAGAAAAAAAAAGAAAAAGCTAAAGCAGATAGAAGCCCCTAGCCTTCCCTTCATGTAGAACTTTACACAGCGTGAATTCATAGCAGTTTTATGTCAACACACAGAAATGCCAACAAATTTTGTATGAAATATTTCTCAGTCGGCCTCCCCCAACATCATGGGTCTGTACTGTTTTCTATTCCAGTAGGATAGTTTGGATAGGCGGCAGCGGGTTTGGGAGGATGGGAGTATAACTTGAGCGATGTCGCTGACAGCTCTTGCAGCTTTTTTTCAACTAGAGGTACGCTGCAACCCATTTGTGATGCTGCTGTCTTTTGTATGCTGGGGAAACAACTGTACCCTACGGAGCATTCGGGAGAAATCACACATCACTGATGCTGCAGATCCCCTGATGGTGTGAGCATTCTTTACTGTGTTCCCTTTAAAGAAATTTGAATGGCAGAAGTGGGGATAATGGCAAACAATGAGGTGTAAAAGACAGCATGACTGAGAGGAGACCGACTGTTCTCATTTTAGATGATTCATCTTTACTGAGTAGCGATGATGTGGCTGAAAAATAACCTCGATGCCTGTTTTAATATCTCTGTAGTGTCGAAGGAACATCTTACAGATGCTCAACTGCAATCAGACTGCTGCACAATTAAATAGTTCAGTTCATAATCTGATTCAAAACAGTCTGCTTCATAACCACAAGCTTGTGTATTTCTAGAAACTGCGACAGACTTCTAGTCACACTTCTAGTTTTGTAGCTGCTCTTGTGATCAAACGCAAGGTCAATGCCAGCGGTCGCTTACGGCAGTTTTGTGTCCTGCAACATCAACACTTCCTGTGGCCTGCAACAGATCGAACACCGTTGCATCCACATTCAGCTGACCTTCCGTACATGCAATCAAACATTACAGCTTGTGTAAACATCCAACATGTGTTGGAGACAGGATTCACAAAATTCGATGGCATTGCATTATATTGTTTTTTGCACTGAATAAGTACCCATTCATCTTATCCTATGTTTCACTTCGTGAGTGTAAAAAAATCATCTCATCACAGTAGGTATTAGTATTAGACACACACAACCTCAATAGAAACAAAAAAGTAGAACTTTTCACTATTCCATTATTAATTGGATTATGCATTAATTATTAATTGTTGTTTAAAAGGCCAGTCAAAAAGAAGACATCATGTGGTTAATGCTAAGCACCCCTTTCATGTTTTCATTAGATTTAAGAGGGTAATTTGCAGTCGGGTGCCATTAATCATCAGTCCTTGATGAAGTGACAAGAAGCACATATGCAGACCTCTATAAAAGTAGATGTTTGAGAGTTTGCTGATCTGAAGCATTCAGGTTTGTGTTTACAGTAAACTAAGAAGTAAAGGCACAAACAATTTCATTCTCTGATATACATAAATACTAGCACAACTGAAAAAGTTATATGTTGCTTCTCACCTTAAGCTGTATTTGTCTAATACTAAAACCCACAATGATCAAATGATTTTTGTTATACTTTTTTACAGAAAAACAACTACAAGACAGGATTAAGAGATGGAGGTACCAATCTTTGCACATGATAAATCTAAAAACATTATATGTATATATTGGCCTGTGTTGGCTAGATTTGGTGTTTATATACCAAGTGCTGTTTTAAAACAGCCTGTAATGCAGAAATATGTTCACATGTTCAGGCCCATGCAGCTGAATGCTTCTGGAAAGGCTAAAATAAAGATAATTAGATTACATGTTGGCATCATTGTAATGTTGCGATGATCAAATGAATCCCTTGAAGATAGCGCATATCTAAATATCAAAAGCTTTTTCTCCTTCAGCCTTACCAAACAGACATGTGGAAGTTCACATGTTGTTTCTAAGTATTATATTTAGCCTTTTTTATTGATGTGTATTTTTATAGATTTTTTTTGTTTGTTTGTTTTGAAATGGTCATTGAATGCAATAATGTATACACTACAAGCCCTCACGCCCAGAATCACACAAGTTCTGTCTCTCTCTAACACACGCACACACACACACACACAAACACCGGTAGGACGCATATTAGCTAGATGATTGGGGCATTTCAGTACAATGGTATGAGATATTTAACATGACAGTTAATGATATTTACTGACAGAGCTTGTTACATCTTGATGAGCTTCACATTAAGGTCCTCACACATATCACGAGTCGGCTCATTATTTCAGCATGCACAAACTCATTATTGCTAATTAAAAGGATAATTGCATGCATCCAGGACATCCAATTCTTCCAGCAGCCATCAGGAAGGTGGACTCAGCCCTTGACTTTTGCTACTTTGTTAATTTAAGCATTTTTCCTTTTTTTCTTTTTTCTTTATTTTGTCAATTTTTTGTCTTTTATTTTGAATCATGTGTTGTCACCGCATAGCATAGTTCTCTTTATTCACTGCAAAGACCACAAAGGCTAAATTAGCTTGCTTCTCATTTCCTAAACAACCATGTTGAAAGACACATCCTGTGGTCGTGGAAAAGATGTTAGTCTCTTTGAGAAGGGTCAAATCATTGGCATGTATCAAGCAGAGAAAACATCCAAGGAGATTGCAGAAACTACCAAAATAGGGTTAAGAACTGTCCAACACATTATTGGGTCTCGCACTGCTTTGCATTGTCAAAGTACCCTGAGTGGTTCCCGGACTAGAAAGGCGCTATTTAAGTAGATTACTGTTACTGAAATGAAAGGTGCAATTACTTTCATTGAAGCTCTAAAACCATAATCCAAAGAATGGAGTAATGCCTCACTTTTATAGAATTAAAAGCATAAGGAAGCTGAATATGTGTGACATGTATCACCATCTTTGTTTTATTGGCTTATATTTATACACTTGTGACTCATACAAGTGTTTGAGTACGTGTATGAACTTTTAGATGGACTTTAATTTGCTGAGAGAATGGACCGAAGGTAACTAATGTTTTGCTTTTTCAATTTCTTTTTTTTCCTTAAAGTCACTGTGTATATCATATGGGGGCATATAGCTTTTCTTCGTTGACAAAAGAGTCACTGACAATACAGCGTTAATGAGTGAGGACAGGCTGGCACGTCTTGTAATACCACTTTGTCCCATTAGAGGTGCAAAGGGGGCGTCACGTGAACTTTCTTTTGATATGCTGCCCCCATTTGGTTAGAAGTGGAACTGCTACATAGACAGGCATATTCCTTAAAAAATTGGGATGAGGGCTATTTAATAAGGTAAAAGAAATAATATTATATCACATTTGTGATGACAGCTGGCAAAGAAAGGCTGAATCCAGTTTGTCAATAGTTCGAAAGAAAATCACAGAAATATTCAACAACAATCTTATTTACTTAAAGGTTGGAAGGGGTTTGCTTCTCCTTCTACAGTAGATTATATTATTCAATGATTTAAGAAATCTGGAGAATTTTAACAGCGTAAAGGGCAACGGGGGCACGTCTGTGGTGGACACCTGTGATTTCCTCTCTCTCAGACACAACTGAATTAAGGTTTATTATTATAGCTGACAAATCCATATTGGCATCAATTACTCTGGGGTAACCATTTTCAAACAATACAGTATGGAGCTACATTCACAAATACCTCTTTAAAGTTTGTTGTGCAAAAATAAGTCTTATGTTAATCTTGTCCAGAGGCAGGGTCAACATCTCTGGGCTTTGAGGGACCATCACACCATGGAAACATGTATTGTAGTTAGAGGAATCAGTATTCAAGGCTGGAACCTTTCCACGGACATCATGCATTTTTCAACAACACCAAAGCCCATTCTGCATACACTACAGAGTTATGGTTGAAGAAGATGAAACTACAGGTTCTGGACTGACCAGTGAGGCCGGCCTGACCTGTCCATCATCGAGAATGTACTGAAACAGAAAATGCGACTTCAATCCCCAACCGCTGCCCACTTTAAGAGGTGTCTGCAGGACGAACAAATAAAAAAGAACAACTGATATGCTTAATTGTCTGGAATCTTCAAAACCAGAACAGCTTTTGAGTGTTGTGAAAAGTTTAATATAACATTAAAAAGTGGTAAAAGCTTCAATGTCCGAAGCTTTTTTTGGAGCGTGTTGCAGGCCAGAAATGGAGAAATGGATGAATATAAACTAATGGAACTAAGTTAATGACAGAACATCTTGGGATTACACTTTTTGCAGTGCAATAAATGTCAAAATAAGTGTAAGAATTACTTCATTTTCCAAACTGTCTCAACTTGTCCTGATTTGAAGTTTTACATCAAGAAAGAAGTAAGGGTTTGCAACCTCTGAGAAAGGTTTTTGACTTCAGTGAAAAAAAAGCCTGTATCCATGGCAATCAGTCTGAAAATTTTTAGTTTCTCTGCCAGCCTTAAATGCTCTTTGGTTTTCCTTGCTTTTGTCACGGGGAGGTACAATATAATTCCTGGTGAAGCCAGAAACGGCTGTCATTGTCACTGTGGTCAAGGGCGTGGTGAATACGCCATTGTAGCAATAAAAACTCGGCACGCTCTTTGGAAGGCATGTGAGACAGAGGTCAGAGATGTCATTTAAGATGTTTGCAAAGATCTTTCAAAAGTTGTGACAAGGTTTAACCATTTGTCAAGGCCTCTTTTGATGTGTATAATCAAGATTTTGATATTGAATGGTCGGCAACTTGCCTTCATCGACAGTGAACGTCATCAGGGAGACTGAAGCTGAGAACCGTACGCTAGTGAATGGTAATGAGGTACCTTTCATAATAACAGAGAAGATTTTTTTTTTTTTCCACTGAAACATAAATTTCAGAGCAATTCTGTGGAATAGCGATGCAAAATAAGATAAAGGAAATGGCAGGGCCATTCCTCACCTTTTTTTTTTACTTCTTAAAACAAATACTGCCAGAAGTAATGAATGAGCCTTTTTTAAAAGGAGACAATGTGATTCAGATAAGAAGAGAGGGAGGCTGTCCATATATACTCTAGACTAATTACTTTTGATGCATTTACTGAGACACCGCTGACAACTGTGAGTCTCTGAGCCACATATGTATTTATCAGCGCTTGTGGGACCTATACAGTTTCTCGCCTGTAATCCATCTAGCCTTGTCTTCTCGCGACCTCTTTTGCTTTCCGAGTGTTTGACCCATTGTAACTGAAAGTAATTGCAGGCAGAAAACAACATCTAATGATTACTTTATCTGGGACTCTGAGAGAGAGCGAAAAGTCACAGACAGGTACTTTCAACAAAAGGAGGAGCCCTTTTTGTTCCCGACACACAATTTCAGGCAACAAAGAATATTATTGACTTGGCAGAGATTAGAACACCAAAACAAACAACAAAGCAGGGAGAGAGGACAAAGTGTGCAGAGAGAGAAAGGATCTCTTAAACAACTATTCGCTGTATACTTACTTCGTTCTTTTTGTTGCCATGGATTAAAAGTATGTTGTAGGTTGAAGTACCCATTTCTCCACTGAGACTTTACAACACAGAAAGAAAGTACGGGCCTTAATTTAATGTAAATTCCTTTATCTTTCAGTCACCTTTGTTGTCAAGGGGAGAAAAAGCACCACAACATTTCATTTCTCCACAGTGTAAAATGTTCATAACAAAGCAAGCTCCGACATCCACAACTGCATTTGTGTGATTTCCAACCACAGAGAGCACAGTTGGGAAGGTAGAACACAGAAACAGTTTTCTTATTCTTGATTTTGTGTGTGTGTCATTGGCTGATTACATCTCTTTTATTATGCCAGGACTCCTATTGGGTCTCCCCACCCGAGGACGAGGCGCCGGTGTCACCATCAACACAATCAGGTCTGGCCAAATAACCAGCATGGGCCAGATAGATGAGAGGTGCAAACACTATAACAATCTGCAATCAGCACTCATCACCACAATGACATGGGGGGAAGGGGGGGGTGTGGGGCACGGAGGTGCTGTGGAGGGTAAAAACACAAGATATGCTGGTGTAGGTGCACACACAAACCCATACATGCATTCAACGATTGCTCTCAGTTTAAAATCTCATACAAGGATAGCCATTTATTCTCTTTCCAGTAAATCCACACTAGTGCAGGCGCTGGATGACATTGCAGATATACTGTGCAGATGTGTTGTTACTCACAAGGAAGCAATACATAAATGCATATTTATCACACAGCAAAAATTGAATCACCTTAAAAATTCATTGCAAGTTGATGAATTGCTGAATATTTCCATGTTGTGCAGATAATGCAAGGCATGGGAAATGAAAATAAACAGTGTGGAGCACAAAGGAAATGAAAATATTTTAGAGGAATTAAGACAGAGAGAAAAATGGACTGATTAGGTGAGACCTGACAATGCAGTCAGATATTTGCAAGAAGATTTGACTGTTCCAGGTGGAATGCTATCAAAACATTTATCTTTTTTGGAGGTAACTTTGATCTAAAAACGTAAATGTCACTTATAACACTTGAAGCTTTCCTTTTTAACATCAAATTAAAAGCTGATCTGAAGCATCTCAGACCTGTTGCATATGGCGGACAGTCACAAACAGATATTTTCTGAGAACGGCTAATAAAAATGCACTGCCTATTTCACATGACGGAAGAGACTAGAGAGGCAAACTGTACAGCAGCCACTAACGTGCTACATCCTATGTCGTGTAACAAGCAAATTTATCATACTGACCCATTGCCCCCAATTATTATGGAAAACAAGAATGAATCAAATTAACATTGAAGAAGCTCTTGGATCGGGTGGCCTGTCTGCACTGCCGATGGATACTGCAGGAGGCACAGCGAGGGTAATAAACAAGGTGTCACTCTATATGCCATATATCTTGCAGTCATTGATGATTAGCTGTTTTCCCTTAGCTATACATTACTGTTATTGCCTCCGTGGCCAGGCAGATAGGAAGTGGATACAAAGGCATTGTGAAGACTATCTTTCAACTGATAACTGGCAGGCTGGAAACAACTCAGCACCAGCAGCAGCATGACTTCAGGACATAAGAAATCTCGGCCCCCTGAAAAATGTAATCTTGTTCATGAGATTGTTGAGAGGAGTTTTTCTGACATGGTGGTTCGTTGTGTTGTGAAGTACTTTCGAGTGAAATAATTCAACGTGTTTGGAAAAAGGAGTCAGATGCGGCTCACAGATGCAGCTCAAGTCCTGGTGTTCTGTCCTACTGGGCAGCACCGAGAAACTTTAAAAGTTGTCAGTAAGCTGACGCTATTTATTTTGTCTCCCCTTTTCTTCTCTGTCTTTAAAAACATTTGCAGACGGCTTGGCCATGAATGTCGACTGTATACGGTATTAGTCAGAGTCATTAGTGATGAGCAAACTTACATTTCCAATATCAATGTGTAGTGTAGCATGTTAAAGGTTTTAATATGAGGGGCAGACTCTCTCCAGATTCCCCTGAGCATGTACACTTTAAAGGTTTTCCCTCTCCAAAGCGCCACAGACCCTCCTCCGGGGACAACTATTAATTTTTCACAGAAACCTCCCCTGAATAATGAATTCTGTCCTATTTATACGCTGTGATAAGTCCACTGAATGTCTAAAAAGGGGTTATCGTGAAAAGGGTAAGGCTTTCAGAGAAAGACCTGTTCCTTCTTAACATGTTTAATTCATCCGCATCGCCATGTTCTTGAAAGCAGAAGAAAAGTCATATAATGTATCACTGGCAAACATGAAAGCAGACACAAGCAGCACATTCAATAAATCACAGCTTTACTTTTACTGTTTTGATGTTGCCTGTCACAATCCCCCACCCATACACCAGCCGTTGAAAGTTCAGATGTGTGCTTTTTACTCCTCCAGGCCCCGGCTGACAGATACGCTCTCGCTAAAATCGCAGAGGTACTCAGTGGCTTGTGTTAATGTTTCTGTCACTGCGCGCTTTATTTGGGGTATGTTGAGTGCAGACATTGTCAACGAGCATCCTCAAAAGAGAGAGAAGCAGATACAGATAGACACATGGAGAGGAGAGAGTGGGAGTGTGTGTAAAATAGCAGGAGCTGTAACAACCAAAAAGAAAAAAAAAAAAAAAGCATAAAGTTAAGCCCCATAAACAATGACATGAAAACTAGAGCATGCTTCAGAATATGGAAGAGAAAAACTTCAGCTAGAAGTGACAAACATTTCTAAAACTGAAAACACTTTGATTCTTAAAATATATGTTGCTGCATTAACTTTGTTGGATAGAGAAAGCTTCAGTTCAATGTTGTTTGTGCAACCTGTCGTCACTGAATTTCGCAAAAAGTTCTTTAAAAACTCATTACTGTGCTGGCACTACATGAACGCGTCAACAAACTCAACTCGCTCTCAGGTCATGGAGGACAGATGGGTTCCTTCGTTCCACTGAGAGAGTGTAGAGACCCACAACTTTTCTGTTTTAGGAAGAGATGGTTTAGGGTTAGGGTCACATTGTTCCAGTGTTGGCTAGGTTGTTGCTACTTTTGCTTTCTTTCTCTGTAATTAGATTGAGACAAGTCTTTTATACTTTTGCAAAACAAAACAACAAAAAACAACAATTATGTTTAATTAGTTTTAGGCCCTTGAACGTATTTGCTTGTCGAGACCAGCCATCACTACTTCTGTGACACTTTCAAACTTTCACAAGATTGTATTGTAAAAGCTATAGTTAACGGAGAGAAAAACTTTTCCGTGGTAGTCGTGCATAACATCAACACTTTTTGAGTCTCCATAAAGTATTGTGATGTGTGAAAGTCAGGCTCATGTCATGTATGCGTGTGAAGCCAGCCTCGATTCCATCAGCACTCTGATCAAACGAAACAACAGTTCGATGGATGGATGGATGGATGGATGAGACAAACATGATTAATGAAAACAGTACGAAGAACCAGTCCATTTACATGTACAACTAAAGAGCAATAGATTATTGCTTTTTGAAGGCTGTATGCATTTTTTACTCCTTAATTACTTGGTTCAGTTCTATTTAGACACAGAGAAACCGAGAACACATCTGAATCATTGTTTATGAAAAATGATCATATCTGCTCTTTAAAAATAATTTGTGTTGGTGCTTTGCCAATTAAATGTTTTTCAGTGCTTTATAGCTGACAAAAATATATTTTTGTCATTAGAAAACAAAACCAGGTGGTCTTGAAAACTTTCTCGAATGCCTTCAGAAGAGATTTCAATCATTTGGTGGGAATCATTATGATTCCTCATTTAAACATAAACATTAAAAAAAGCAGAAAAGAAGGCCTGTGATTATTTCCTGCCTGTGATGATGGAAAGAATGCTCCAGAGGTCACAGCGTTCCACAGAGGGAGAGACTGTAAAAATAGCCATGGAACTTCTTTACACTGTCCTGCCAGCAACTCACTGACTTCAGTGTGTTTACTAAGATGTTCAGATATTAACACTGAACATCTCCGATTTTGTGTGGCTGTCATGCCCCGAAAACACAATTTTCATTTTGTCCTGCCTTGCCATCCTCTTTCTGTCCCCCTGTAACACACAGAGAAGAAAACAAACAAAACAAAACACAAAGACACTAGGATACTGTAAGTAAATTACATGTCTTCTGCTCGTTGTGTCACATTTTTAATATTGTTGACATGTCTTAGCAGAGACAGGGGGTTGCACGGAGAGACAGGCAGTTTCATGTGGAAAAAAAAAATACAAAATACAGGATGTCACTAAAATGCCTCTGTGTTTGCAGAATTGTGGGTGAAAATTGGCTTCCTGGCTCATCGCTGTCACCACCACCACTGCTCCTGTGACATCACTATTGTCAATTTCATCCAGCACTTCACTGTGTCTGTGTGCGTGAGTGTGCAAGTGAAACACAAACAGGCTCTCTCTAATTCAGAGTGTGAAGGCACCAATACCCATCTCTATGATAATTTCCGATCCAGCATGAGCAAAGACAGCAACAATGATGCAATTCATTTCACCTTTATTAACTGGTGCGGAAACGCTGGGCCCGGCAGAGGTGCATTGTGATGCCTTTCAGGGCTGAGGGCTTGTAGAGGGTGGAAAGAGAAAGCTGCTCACGCAGGGTACATGATTCTTGGAGCCATTCATCCACAGCAGTGTGTTTGCCAAACACATGGGGTTTAGGGTCAATGAACATTTAGTGACATCTGGAGGTTTTCATGAAGCCATGAGTCAAAGCCCCTCGGTTCTAAAACGTAACGTGTCTTTTCTAGGGGAAATGGCATTGCCAAACTCTTTGTCCCTTCTGTATAAACCTTTGGGAAAGTCTCAGAATCATTTATAGTTTGCATTCCTTGTTTGAGTTCCCTGTGTGACTTCAGGAGTCAAGTCCAGTCAATCACTGTGACATTCAATTCACTAGGAATTGATGACTTGCCATTTTTATCTTGGACTGATGTCCCTTTTATTTGTCCTCACCAGTGACTCTTTCACATTGCTAATTATTTCAAACTATCAGGTAGGCAGTTTCAATTTCAATTAAATCTCGTCTTCTCTCCTGACCTTGGGGTGGCAAGCAGTGTTGCTCTCCTCGCCCTGAATATTTCCTCTGGCAGTTATGGGTTCCATTTAAGATTTAAACTCAATTTGAGCCTGACTTCACTGAATAAACAGCAAGATAGAAGTCGCCAAATTAAAGCTTCGAGGCATAACTGCCTACAAGACACCTCATGTTAACTAGAAAGATTTACAGCAATATGCTGCTAATCTAGCAGTCCAGCATGGACCAGGAATCCTAATGTACAAACATTAAAGGAAAATCCAAGTGTTGAGACAACCCCGGATCCATTGTTAGACTGTCACAAGTTTAGACGAAAAAATGTCATTCCCCTTAAGTGATACTGTTGAGAGGGGCCCTATAAACAAATCAAAGTCATTTTAACTTTGTAAGTGTGCAAAAGGTGTGTAAAATGACTGCAGTTTCTCCTTCGAGTCTTGTCCTAAGTCTGTGCATATGACTACTGTCAATAGATGCAAAGGCAGGAGAGTTCATGGCTTCTAACACTTTCACATTGTTTCAGAGAAATTTGAGTGTGGATCCATTTCTATAGAAGCAGAGGTTGTCAACTCGACTCCCTTTCCATCTACAGACAGCAGTTTTCTCAACAACAGTTGTCAGCTAGTATGGACGTTTGATAAAGTGGAATAAACAGGACAAAATATGACTGTAAAAACAGTCCTTTTTAAACATTAATTAAAATGACCTCAGTTTGATACCATATTTGGTGATGATACAGATTTTGATCTCTTTTTGTTAGACAATATATAATAAGATATAAAATGTGACCATATAAGGGTCACTTTAGTTCCTTTAATTTAAAACTGATTATAACAAAAACAGTTAAAAACTATACCAAGTGCAATTGGAAACTGTCCAGCAAAAAAAGGGCAAAAATACAAAAAGAAAGATGACAAAAAAAGATGATAAACAGAGGGAACCATGTATGCAAGAAAAACAATTACATGATATTGACAGCCAGTGCAATCAAAGGCTCCCCCGCCAGACTCTATGAGGTGCCAATCAACTGAGTGTGTCTGCCTCATCTTACCGCTGCTCTTCCCTTTTATTTTAGAGTCAGAGGAGATTTTTGCCGTGGTGAATCATCAGTCAATAGCTCAGAGCTGATGGTTAATGCTGATTGATGATATTCAGTGCCCCTTCCCCCATCCCTCCCCTCACCAGCAGACCCACCAACCTTCTCAACAGTAGCTCTCATGTGCAATAAATCAGGATGGTGAATTAAGATGAAACATTTTAGAAGCGGCAGCTGCAGTAGAGTAGTAGGATAACAAGGAATATTATATATTTTGGCACATTTTGTTTTGGCTCATACTGTCCCAGACGTGTGCATGAAACCTGTTCTTATAAGATGCTTCTAAAAGGTCATCTATGACTGATTTAAGTAGTAATTAAAACGACAGTTAAAACAAATGAAGAAGCACCACATGCATTCTTTTCAGTGTACCATTAAATAATGTGAATTAGAAATGTCATTCAGAGCAGGGCATTAGCCAACACGATATGTGGGCTTTAGAGAACATCTTCAAACATGCCTGTAATTACAGGTGGCATCTCTATCATCACACTCCGCCTTGCTCTTCCCTTTCGTTCACCTGTGGTGACTTCCTCGTGACCAGAATAATAGAATGAGATCACTCCTGAAGCGTGAAAAAGATCATTTCAGTGGAAATGTCTTAATGGGAATTTATGTGTAACATGACAATCGCAAGCGGCAACAGGAACTTTCTAACCCAGAAATGTCAAGAAGGAGGAAAAACACTGCAAATAAAATATAGGTATGATATTGAACTGACTTGGGGTGTCACCTTTAGAAATACAATTATTCTCCCTTCCTCATTGAACACGTGTTCCCACTCTCTTTCTATCTTGTTATATTCCCGAACCTTTGCTTTCTTCTTGCCGTTAATATCTTTATCTTCAGATCAAGGTATTCTGCTTCAGGAAAACGATGTAAATCTGAGGGAAACATGTATTAAACATGTATTAAAGTGTTCTTTGGACCGGGGCAATTCCTTTGGTGGTTGTCTACGCAACAAAAGAAAAACATTTAGGGATACACTAAAGACGGCCCATATGTTGGCCATCTACTGTAATGCTTCTCTTGGCAAAGGTTTGCATTACATCTCTTCTGCTCATCTGTCTACCATAGACTCTCAACAATAGCTCATTAGCTCTGACAGCAGAAAGGCTAGGCGTTAGCTATCCATCTCTTTGAGAAATAATGAAAAACTAATTTACTAATTTGCAAGCATGTGAGCCAAGTCATTTCTTTTCATAATTCATTATGGAAATCTAATCAGACTTCAAACCCTACCATAAGTTTAAGAAAAAAATAAGAAAAAGAATATTGTCAGAGAGACTTTAAAACAAAAGCAGAGGAAATATGAATGTGATCCTGGCTTAGTGACCGATAGGAATGTGTATGGCTTCCTTCCCCTCCTTTTCAATTTCTTTTTGATTCAGAAAGGTTCAAAGAAGGTGGGACAATTACCATTTAGATTGGTTAACATGCCCCAGATGGTGTTTATTTCCATTTTCATCTGAAATATTATTCATTGTCATTAATAAACATGTTCAGAGCACTTTGTGGAGTTTGCTGTCTATATTGCGCGTCTCAGCCTGGAGTAGTCACAAACAGCCTGAAAGCTGCCAAGCCCAAGTGGCACGAGGGGAATAATCATTAGGAAACAGCTTTCTTGAAACACTTAACCGTCAAAAACAATCATAAAGAATTTAAATGCAATAAGGAACAAATCACACTGATACGCCATTAATGACACCCCTCCCCTTCTACTCTTCATTCAGTCTTCTCTTCACGGTAAACACAACAAAGAATTGTAAACTCAACTGGCAGAAGAAGAAAGGGTATTAATTTTTCAACCTGGAAACTGTAAACTGAAATTACCTGTGAAGTGGATAATTCTGTCTGGGGGAGACACGTATTTTCCACTTCCTTGTGTCAACACAACTTCTTTTGAGGTGCACAGCGATGT
Source organism: Hirundichthys speculiger (assembly GCA_018398805.1). Lineage (NCBI taxonomy): Eukaryota > Metazoa > Chordata > Actinopteri > Beloniformes > Exocoetidae > Hirundichthys > Hirundichthys speculiger. The sequence continues at coordinate 805,533 of JAGFBZ010000571.1, forward strand.
CTGTACGGCCCTGATAAGTCTCTTATTCTCAGCAAAGAGTAATTTGCGAAATGCAGACGGCTGTACACGCACTCTCCATATTGTTAATTAAATCATACTGCCTTTGATGTTTTCTCAGGTTTTAATAGGAAAATAACAAAATTAAATAGGATGCCGTCTCCCATTGTAAAAAAAAAAAAAAAAAAAAAAAAAAGATCTGCGGATGCTACAAGAACGACTGAAGCTGAAATACTGTATAAATAAATAAATAAAAAGAAAAAAAATCAAATTAACCGCAAATAAAAGTGCATGACTTCCCTCTGAAAGCTGGGTATTGATTTTCTTTACAGCTGTCACCACACTGGCATGTGAGGGAAGGCATTATTCAATTATTTGCACCTTTATACCACCAAATGATCAAGAACCTCAAATGACTGGGCAGCAACTGTGTGTGTCTGACACAAATTCAATTCTGTCATTTTTTTTTCTTTTTCTTTTTAAATACTAGAATCCATGCATTTTCAAGACAGTTTTAAGTTCAAGTCTATTTTGAGTTCATCTTTCACGATATTACCTCATTGTGAGACGTTTTCTGGTTCAAATCTCAGCTGAAGTCTGTATGTTCTCACATTGTCTGCGCGGGTTTTCTCCGGGTATTTATCTCTCACGGCCCAAAAGCCTGCACTTTAGGCCGATTGGTGACGTTAAACTGGCCGTAGAGAGGGTGAACATGCATGGTTGTTTGTCTGGACCTGTCCAGGAAGGTATAGAGCATGTATGAATGGACAGACAGGTGTTGCTGCGTAGATATGCTGATTCTAAGTATATGCATTAGAAAAAAACAAACAAACAAAAAAGAACTTTTAGCCTTGTCACCCTTCCTACAACCTGTCCCTTTATTTTATCAATAAAGATGAGTTTCTCTCCATAATGAAATCCACACTCAATCACAGGTTTGTCAGTGGAAAGGTCAAGAAATAAAAGAGGATTTTGCTCCAGGAATAAAACAAGACTAATTAGTTTACTCCTCTCGATATGAGGCTGCTAAAAAGCATTCTTAGAGAAGAGTGTGATGCAATCCATTTTGTTGAGTCAATAACTACGTGAGCCACAAATATACTGAGAGTATTACATGATGACCTTTGCACTAATCAATCCGTTAACACTTTGTGTCTCACGAGTAACATCTGCAGCTCAGATGGAGAGACTGTGTTCTCCAAGCAGGGTTAAGCTGATACAAGTATACAGCCCTTAAGGTGTTAATGGCAGCCTGATTATCTGAATGGTTAGTGTTTTTACTCCAACCGCTAATTACTTCCAAGGCTAGTCTTTGAAAAAGCAATTATGAGCTGGGCCAAACTGTACATCTCACTTTAACGGTTCAATGCCGAGATAATTTATTTGGTCTAATTTGCAAAATGTCAGTGATAAGTAGGAATAAAACATACAGGAAAAATCTTGCTTGCTTTACATCCCGTTCTACATCACTCAACCTTCGAGCAACATTCAAAATCAGGAGGATGCTACAATTTAGCTTAAAAGTAATTTAGTATACTCAACTCAACAGGTGGCAAGAAAAGAGGAAATACATTTAGAATCCATTAATACTTCCAGTCTAATCTGTATATGTCACATGGGCACTATTAAATCAGCCTCAAGATATTACACGGAGCATATAAGAAAATGTGTTTTCCACAATTTCAACCTCCAACTTCAACTACCAGCAGAAGGCACATAGCCAGTTCCTTCTACCATCATCCTCAGTGTCTCATTCAAATGTCCTGCTACGTATAGAATTTTAAGACCTCCCTAATGCTGCTCCTAAGCCCACTAATGTGCTATACGGTCTGAGGTTCTGCACTGATACCTGTTATATATTCACAAAGTAACACGGCACAAAAGAAATCCATAAACCCCCTTTCTTTCTTTGACAACTAAGAGCTCATATATGGATGAAGAGAATATTATACAGTATACATCCTGCCACTTAAATCACAGTAACAAAGAACCCCCATGGCACAAGTGCTGCATGTGAAGCTGATTTATGTGTGGGTGTCTTGTAAGATTACAAAGGTGTGAGGCACCTGCTTAAACGATACTACCTGCTTCTGTCTCGCCACAGATGTCCAAAGGCAACCTGACAGCGTGGCCCCACAGACAGGCCAAGATTAATGATTTGTGACAGCTTCAACGAGCCAGGATATGAACAGTCATCCTGCAGCCGTTACATAAGCAGAAACAGCTGTTGTTTCGGCAGAAGCTTTGATTTCTTTCTGTGGCTGCTCAACATCGTCACATGGCGGGAGAGGGGAGTCCCCCGTCACATAGAGACAGACTGAACAATACGGTGCACTTACTACGTGAAAAGATGAGAAAAATAATTTTCTTCTACGTCTACTTTTCCTTGTGGTCTACCATTGCGATATCTTCTCAGACATTGCGCGTATCAATAAAAAAACAACTAACTGCATCTATGTTGTTTATATTGGCGCCAGGGGGACCTTGCCAATGCCTGCAGTGTAATTATAACAGCATGAATTATGTGTGGCAGTAATTCTGCTGCTCAGACTAGGTTGTGATTAGCATGGGCATGAATGGAGCTAGATTAAACCCAGTTGGAGAATATAGCAAAGGAACTGCAATTAGATACAGCATTATTCCTTTTCTGCCTTGTTCTGCTGCTTTAAGATTTAGATGGCACCATTGTGATAAAACACATTTTGAAACCTGGTGAATGTAAAGAACAGGGCAGACCATTTTGTTTCAGCATGACAAAAGAATGGCTTAGCATGTGTTTTTTTTTCTTTTCCTATAACAATGTCTGCTTGCTTTTCTAAGATTTTCTTTCTTAGATCACCCCATAGAGAAATACCAACTAAATTTTAATTAAATATAGCATCTTATGTCCTACACTCTCAGAAACGCATACGCATTTTCTAGGAAAGCTGCTTATTTTGGAGAAGAAAAAAAGATCTTCTGTACAATTCAGTATTTTGTACAATTATTCATCACATTAGCAAGATGTCATCTGGGTTTGCATGTCTGCGTGCGCTGTCCTTGTTTAAGACTTAGCAGATGGAACCATGGGATGGAGGTTATCAGCCATCCCATTCTCTTCTGGACTGTAATTCCTTGTCGAGAGTGTGCTATGGACCCTAAAGGCCTGCCATCTGCTTACTTACGCCTGTTCCAAAGGTGAGAAAATTTCAAACCCCCACCTGGTTCTTATTTTAGCCATGCTACCTAAAGCAGTCACTAGTATTGATAAGACTTTTTGCATGTATGTATACAGTACTCTGTGATGGAGCCAGGCTGTTCTGTACCATCAATAGCTGATCTATAATCAGCTATTCTCTCTTTTTTTTTTCCCAACTGGCCTTATGATTAAGGTTCTTTAAGGTTTTCAACAAATAATTTATGTTTCTGCTTGAGTTATACAGAAAAATCTAAATGTAAAAAAGAAACTCAACTCAAATTGACTGTAGGCTGAGATTAAAGGTGAAGAGAAACTTGAGTGAGTTAAAACTTAACAAACCACACTCATGAATATTTTAGTCTCAAACTAAGTTTTTTTTTTTTTAAACTACAGAGACAGGCATGTGTCTTATTTATATATTTTTTCCCAGATTTGAGGTTTTCAGTCTCTTTATCTTAACTCAGCCCCTTGATGCCTTAGCAGCTTGAAAGCTGTAAAAAAATATAACTTACATGAGTAAGTTTATATATATATATATTTATATATATATATATATATATATATATATATATATATATATATATATATATATATATATATATATATATATATGTGTGTGTGTGTGTGTGTGTGTGTAAGAAAACATTCTTGAAAGCATTTCTTTCAAATGTATAGTATTTACATTTATACATCTTCATTTGCCTGCTCAATAATGTTTTTAGGTGCTGAGCAAAATCTTTTCTATTTGAATTAGCAAACAGGAATTAAATTAAGTAAGTGACTGTAAATGTTGCTTACTAATGCAAATGTATATTATGTTGAGTCAGTAGTTCTGCTCTGTGGTCTCTTGCTCAAAAAGGTTTTTTTTTTTTCCTCCCCAGGCTGGGAGAATCATCATTGTATTCAGATACAACATCCTGACATGCAAGCCTTCTCTAAAACTTTATCAAATCCACAGTCATTGTAACCTAAAGTCCTCCCTTTGTGGCTTTGAAGCTATACACAAGAAAAAACACTGATGCAATGCTAAATTAAAAGGTTAAAATTTTGGACAAAACACACAAAAAAAATAGTAATTCTCCATTTGCTGAAAATTTCAAACTACTGATCAAGCACCTTTATGGCTCATGTAATCTCATGTAATATTTTGTCTTAACTTTTGAACTTAAGCAGCTTAAGATAATCTAAAATACATTGAAACAGAGCGCTGACTTAAGGGATATATTGTGTCCCAGGGGCTTCTTTATAGTAAGATATTGAGCTATTATACCAAGCTTCCTGTGAAAGACTCCATACATCATGAAATTGATCTAGTGAGTAAGAGTTAAAGCTGGGCTCAGAGACAGAAATCTCGCTCCAAGGTCAGTTAGCGGGAGGCGAAAGTCAAGGGTCACCTGTCTCCTCTCGCCTGCCCTTGATGCATCCTCTGCTCAGCTCCCTGAGGTCCTAAGAGATTCCTCCTCTGCTGATGAGTTAAAGCTGTTTGAGCCACAAAAATCCATGGACTTTCTATTGGTCTTGTCTGCCGCTGTGCATGACAGCGATCATACTGCTCAGCTGCATCAATCAATATCCATGTAACAGCTTCCAGCTGCTGACGTAGCCAGTGCCTGACATCCAAAGTTGGTCCAGGAGACCAAAGTTCATTGCAAACACCTAGAGTAATTCATCATGGGGTAGTTTTTTTTCCTCCAAAAAAAACAAACTTCGACTATGCATGGACACATGGTTTCCTCAGGAGACGTAATCTCATTTCACTAAATCACTCATCCCCTTCATGTAAAAACAGGAAGTGATGAACCGGTTGCCATACAGCATGATTCAGAGTTGCTAAGTTTAGCGCATGCAGCCCGTAGAAGCTGTGGACAGAAGGTTTCCCCTGGGCGCTCAGAAAAATGCTACAAATGAAATGGAGCGGCAAACTTTCTCTTTTTTTTTTTTTCTTTTTTTCTTTTTGAAATGGGGCATTATGTATGCATGTGGGGAGGTTTGTTAAAAACCCTTGTCTGCTGTCAGGCTTCACCTCCCCTCTTCTTTGCTCTGAGAAGAAAACGTAAGCTGTTTACAAAGACAGTATGACAGGTTGGATACTGCTAACTTAAGTTTTCATGTCAAAACCTGTCAGTGACATTTAACAAGAAGAAAAAGCATGTCAGAAAAAAAAAATACTTCCAGATAAATAAGCCCAAAGCAGCTGAAATATGTGTGAAAATAGCACTTTAACCTCTACAAATGCACATTTGATTTCAGGCTAGAATGAATTTCCTTGAATTATATTCTTGGATCAAATAGTTTTAATGTGATGCTATAATTTCCTTATTGTTCACCGGATACATCAATGTTTTTTGTGGGTGTGCAAGTCAGTGTCTCACTCTGATTCGTTTAGTTTAACTTTTTAGCGGATCACTAACAGAATGTATACAGGGAAAATATTGGGTTTGGTGATAAAGGCTCTGAGCTGTTTTGAGTTCGACATGGAATTTAAAAAAAAAAAAAATGTTTTCAAGGGCGGTGAGCAGTCATGAAACTGTGTTATTCCCTTTGATTGCCAGACCACTGGCAAAATGTAAACACTTGCACACACAGCACACACACACGCGCGTGTACAGGGAATGGGTGTGTTGACTTCACAACATCAACAAAATATACAGAGATGAGATCAGAGTGAAGAGACATCAGACAGCCACGTCTAGGTGATGTTAGAGTTTTTGTGCATGAAGCTGCCCTTTTCTATATGCCAGCAGCTGTGGTCCTGGTGCTGCGGATCAGCCGTACCAAGGAGTCATTCGATATGACTTGTATACATTTCATACTCGTGGATATTAATGGCATCTATTCTATCAATTGTTCTAGAAATATTATTTGTTTACATAATGTAATAATATCATGCAATATTATATGTATTCTCTGTGTCATTTTTGCTATGTCCGATTTCAACCTGGGAGTTTTTGTTTCAACATGATTAATTAGAAACATTGAAGTCAATAAAAAATATTCTCAAGATGTATTTCATATGCTTGCACACTAAAAACAAAACATCTTTTAATCTATTCAACCTCATTGGTTAAGGTTAAGCTGAGCACAGTGTTCCTTTAATTCATTTTATTTTGTGTCTTCTTTACAAGCAAATTAGCAGATCCATTAGTCGTTACATCCACCACGCTGATTTGCTTCCTCAGGTGAGCACAGGCACAGCTACATTTGTTAAAACTGAAGTACTAAAGAACGCTGAACAGAAGAGTCAACAATCATTTACAGTTTCTGTTGTAAAGACATTTAACTACCTTCCATTTTTTTATTTGTGTTACATTAACACACTACACACCTATTGCTTGGTTGTGGCCACCAGATTTATTCTTTTTATTAAGTTACCCTCTTTTTTTGGGGGGGGGTGGGGGGTGTTGAATTTTAAACACTTTGTGATTTGTGTGTGTATATGTTTTGTTTCCCTGCAGTGCTCGTGGGCTTTAATAATAAAAGGGAAACGACTTCAAAGAGATTAACTCATCCGCTTCAGATAATAATGAAACAATGAGGTAGCACATCGTTTTCTGCTCCTCTTGCTGCCACTGTATTATGAATCAGGAAAGAATGTGTGGAGCAATTTGATTATATTTTCTCTTACTGTTATACCCCTTTTTTGTTTTATTTTTTAGTTGCCTTTTATTAGAGGAAAGATTTCAGGGTGAAGACAGAATATTGCTAATTGCTGCAGCATGCAGTAAAGAGAGGTTAAAAAAAAAAAAAAACAGGACTAGCCTGAGAGCAAACGCTCTCTGCACTGCAAGCAGCAGTGCAAGTAGTGCACCGCAAGTCAGGGGTCAAGACAAGGAAGATAGTGAACTCAGATTCCAGGAGAATTATTTGTTTTTCTTTATCACTTATAGTAGTGGACAAGTTTGAAACCCAGGAACTCGGTGGGTGGCTTATGAGGGCAACGTGTACAAGAGGGTGAATCAAATGTGCCTGGACTGTGGGTGTAGTATGGCTTTGAGCATGTTGGAAGGGCCCTGGTCAGGTTATGTCTGATTTTAACAGCCATTCCAGCAGATTGGCCTTGCTGGCATTCTGAAGGCCCATAAAGACTGATTCATCACCCCTATTGCTTGCAGAGGGCATGCAGAAGGCAGGGAAAGAGCAGCTCTCAGGTATGCTAAAGTCATTCGTGATGGAATCTGTCAACTCTGCAAATGGTTCTCTCTCAGCCTGCTGCCTTGCACTTTTTATCAGCTGAGGGAGTCAATGACAGAAAGTCTATTGAACCCCCGGCTGTCTGTCCGTACAAGTTATTTCCCTCTCTTGAGAAACATTTGTGTTAAAAAGAGAATAAAAGAGCCTGATTATCACTCAGATTTGGATGTAGATTCTGGACTGACATTAACGAAGTCTGGTCAAAAGCCTCGGCATCTTTGAGCAGGAGCAGCCCTGTTTGAAAGTTGCACGTTCAGCTCTTTTTTCCCCCACATATTCCCTCTGGTAATCATAATTATATTGGGAAATTCTATTTGTTGCAAGGCTGCTGACAACCCTTGAGGATGAAAAATACAATTTAATAATTTGTTTCTGTTGACACATCTTCAAGCACAGCAGGATTTGTGGGCAGAAGACAACGGGTGGGCTTTAGAGGCATTATGGAAGCTATTGGATCATCTTTTGAGTGACAGATAACAAGCTCGGGGACCCAAAGAAGCTTTCCCTTGTTGGGGATACACAGTTCCATTCTACTTGCCTAACCTATTTATTCATGTCACTATATTAAAAAAAAAAAGAAAAAAGGAAATATGGATTGATTGACACGGTAGGAACAGATATCAATAGATTCTTTAAAGTATTTTTCTTTTTTTTTGTGAATCAATAACTGATCATTGCATAGTTTTTTTTTTTCCACTCTGAATAGGAGGTTAATAATTAATTCAGTCCCTTAAAAGCCGTCCTAGATTTAAACTGCAGATACTCTGATGTGTGTTCCAAGAATACGTGCTGTTGATATCAAGGAAAATGCACAAAATGTAGAGAAGACTATGGATTTCTGTTTTCCCTGAGAGTCTATGCATGTTTTTTTTTTCTTTTTTTTCTGTGTGGTGGAAAATGGAATGCTGAAGGAGGCACACCAGCTGCTCGGCTGCCTCCTTACATTTTGTTTCTCTCCACCAGTCCAATTTCATATTGATGAGCCCTGCAGCAATTCAAATTGCATGTCTTCTTTAAAAATTTAACTAGCAAAGAGAGGAATCACAGTCTTTGCTCAAATCCAGCCACTGTTGAAAATTGCAAATGCTATTGCTGTGAGAGGAAAATCAGACAGCAGGTAACTGTATAAGTTCAGATTTTCCACCTTATAACAATAGACTCTGTCTTATGTGGCTAACCAGGGTGCAGTGGGTTGAAAATGCAAAGCTGGATCCTCTGTTATTCAGCTTCTACTGAAGATCAATAGTAATACTGAATTGTAATTTCACCATCTGTTTCAATATAAAATTGCAACTTGAGGATTTGCCATGCTGCATATGTATTGCTCAAAGGGTGTCAACTGCATAAAGCAGTGCAGTGGGATTCTTCCCTGCACCCTCCTGCAGTCATTTCTGAGTCTCCTCTTTCAAACCAAGGTTGATATAAATTCCTTGTGAAAAGAAAAACACACTTTGTATTACCACTATCTGTGGCAATGACATGCTATTCACTCATCATTTATAAAAAACAACAATGTGCTGACACTGAATGAGCCAGATGGATAAACTGAACAAAAGAAAGGAACAAAAAAAAGAGAGATGGCTCAAGAAAGTGATGCTCCCAACCATTGGTGTTTTTGGGGGTACATGAGCTGGTTTGGTTGAGTGAATTTGATGAGTTTAATTTGTTAAACACATGAGAGGAGGCAAATTGGTGAAATAACTAAATTGACAAGGTCTATATTCTTTCAACCTTAGCCTTTAAAATTCTCATTCAGGATGCTCCCAAGGAAGCTGCTTAAAAATGATAATCCGTGGGAGGAAGAGAGAATCTCCACAGACCTGCCTCAAGCCTGCTTTCAACCCTATTAAGAAATATCACGCAGCCTTCCAAAGAAACCTAAACTCACTATTAAACTCTGCATACTCTGCCTCCTGCATACCTTCCTATTGCCTCAGCCTTTTCGGTTGAGCAACTATCAGAAAATAAAAAATAAAAAAAACACAAAAAAGGAAATCTCAAAGCACCTGCCGAATAAGAAATGAACAACATGTCATTTTGTTTTTGACCGATTTCCATAAAATGTAACGCTGCTGCACAATTCTTCTTGCTGTTTTCAGTTTATTATTTCTGAATATATCTTTTTTTCCTTTCTGTTATTTTACACGCTTGATAAATTGCCTAGAAAACATTCCTGTCCTTGATGTGCCTCTAAAAGATGAAGCCGCTGCTCCTAGGTTTCGCAAACTACTAAAATAAATCCCAAAACAGTGCCACGGAAAATAATGTTCTGCTTAGCTTGCAGCTTTACACTGCCATGGGCAAAAAAATAAGTCACCACATGGATTTAACTAAGCAAATAGGTAAGAGCCTCCCATTGGAAAAATACTTCAGTGATTAATATTTTTTAGTTGGTAACAAGTTATTCAACCCTAACAGAGATTCTCCATCCTCATACAACCGTGCTGGAAGACACATAATGTGGTCATGCAAAATATGTTACTGCTTTTCAGAAGTGTCAAGTTATTGGTCTGTATCAAGCTAAAACAACTAGGGATATTACTAAAATTGGATGAGGAATTGTCCAAGGCATTAAAACATGGAAGGATAGTGTTGAGCCATCAACTTGGAGGAGAAAATGTGGTCAGAAAAAAAAAAAAAACCTGAAGGATTGAGATAGGAGATTGCTTTAGTGTTTGGTGAAATCGTATTAAAGAAAATCCACAATAAGACCCGTGCAGCGTTTACTAGTGAAAATAAGAGCATTTACACACAGCTAGAAGTATCTAAGCAACTGTGTAGTCTTGAGTTAAACCATTGATCAGTGGGGCTAATTGAAAAAAAAAAAGGCTTCATTTTGCTAAGGATAATAAAGATTGGACTCTGAGGTGATGGAAATAAGGTCATGTGGTCTGATGAGTCCAGATTTATCCTGCTCCAGAGTGATGGGTGAATCAGAGTAATAAGAGCCTCATGCCCAGTGCCTAGTCTGTCTGTTTGGGCAGTAGTATGACCTAGGGTTGTTTCAGTTGGTCAAGTCTAGGTTCAAGAGCATTTTGTGCCCATCAGCTGAATATAATGAATGCCCAAATTTTTCCATCAACATATTTTTTTCTTCTCTCATGCCGAGGGCAAACTCTAAAGATTAAAGAGCCAGGATCCTAAAATATGAAAGCATGGTTAAGGGGGCATCAGACATTTTATTATGTTTTTTTTAACCCTTGGATTGGTCATCATGGTCCTGTGATAGACTGGCAGCTTGTTCAGGGTATACCCTGAGGTAGCCTCCAGCAGAGCTGTTGTGACCTTGAATAGGACTGAAGTGGGTACGCAGTAGATGATGGAAGGATCGACTGGCCACCATGGAGCCTAAGTAACCATGTTCAGAATCTTTGGGAGGTGCTGGATGAGGCTTTACACAATAGTCCAACTCTTCCATCATCAATACAAGATCTTGGTGAAAAACCAATATTATGGCATTGCATGAGCGGACGGAAATAATGCCATGGCAAATGCATGTCATAATAAGCTAAAGGTGGCAGGGTTTGTGAGGCCAGTGAGTGATCTTCAAACAGTGTGGGCAGTTGCATTTATTTTTTATCTTTTTTTAGGAATGGGTTTGGTTTAAATACAGCGCTTTGTCAATACCCATCATGGCTGAAATCTTTATAGTACATGCAGTGCTCAATGACTCCTTTCAAGACGAGCTCTCTTGTGGCGTATACGTCAATTTGTCTGGTGATTTATTTGTTGGCTGACTGAACTGGTATCACCTAACCCGTTCAGGTAGTCAGAGCGTGTGTTTCTGTGAATCATCGACAAAGGGAGAGAGAGAAAGACAGCATAAGAGAGAGGCTATGCAATGCAATCATACTTGGCCCGCATCCACTCACGCTGTAATGGGAAAAGCAGCGTGCAAGCATAACTCTCAAGAGAAAACGGGGAAAGATGAGAAAATAAGTGGGTCAAGCACAAGGCGTGAGGGGCAGGACTGGCAAAGAGGACCCCACTGAAATCAATGCACATCTCAAACCCTGCTTTGGTGGGATATCGAACAACAGAAAAATGTACTGTGGTGGTAAATGAGAGAGAAGAGAGAGCTGGAGGTGCCCTCTCTGAGTTTGATTATCTAATTCCCAAGACATTTGTCGTCATCATATCTTGTAAGATAACTGTGATAATAGTTGTGTATTTTTGCTGTTACGGTAAAAGATACCCAAAATGTCGGCCAATACACCTCCTGTCTCTCGAGATATAGGAAAGGATACATCACCAGCATTATGGTGTTAAGAGAGGTCATTTTTTTCGGATCTTAGTAAATGTAAGCTCGACACCGCAACAATTATCAGATATATTAACACTAAAACAACAAGCAAGCAAAACTCATGAACCAATGTAATTTCAACTTCTCACTTTCATGAATTGCAATTTTCACATTTTGATCTAACTTTGTTTCAATTCATTAGAGGATAAATACCATTTGGCTCTCATGGCAGTTATGATCCAGAAATAAAACTCGGCAAAGTACTTTATGGTTTAAGCTTCATTTGACATCAGATATTCGGGAACAGTGAGATGCTGCACAGCAGAATAATCAGTATTGTTCTTTAGTCTGTACAGTTACTCATCTCGCACAGGTAAATATGGAATCAAGTGCTTTGATCTAAAGGAAGAAAAGGAAGGAAAAAAAGAATAAAGTAATAAAAACAAATGCAAATAACAGAATCATTTGAAAAGCGGGCAAGAATATGTGTGTATACTGTATTTTCAAGTGTTTTGTCCCGGTGTTAGTGAAGCCATAGACAAAGGTCTTTTCCACAATTGAACACGAAGGAATATTCCGGAGTAAAATCTACCCAAGGTCAATTATTTAATGGTAAGGAGTGTAAAGTTTAATCAGAGAACAAAATGACGTGATTTTAAGCAGTTTGGAGTTAGAAGAGAATGTATGTTTGCAGCAATTAATGTCAATTAAAGTGAGCAGAGGGTCAGTGATGCTCAATGGAGTCTTTGACAAGACTCAAATTGATAGTGTGGATAGGGACCCTTCAAAAAACTGAGGTCATTTTTACTTTCTGAGTGTGAAGAAAATGTATAAAATGGAGTGTTTGTAAGAGGCAGTGGTTTAACTGACATGTCCTTCTGGCTAATCCTGTATAAGTCGATCACCAATGATGTGCAAAATCTGTCTACGGACGGAAAAGGATGAAAGTTCAGGTACCTCTGCATCCATAGATTTGGATCAGTACTTAGAAGTAAATTTTAAACAGATTTTGTGGCCTTTATTGAAAGTTATGTGGGGGTCTAACCTAGGCTGGCTACAAAAGCCTCTGTATACGAGCCATCTGCTCAACCAAGACAGTTATCTGGTGCCCCATTATCTAGACATTTATGAAAAAAAAAAGGAAGTGAAAGGACCCTATCCACACAATCACTAAGGGGGAATAACATTTTTTTCAGAGGTATGAAATACCATTTATTCTGATCTAGTTCAATGTCCTTGAGTACTAACATTAACTGCAATTTTACATCAAATGGCATATTTTATTCAAGCTCAAAACTGCTCTGATCCATGTTGTTTTAGTCCCTGATCAAAGTTTATACTCATTACCCTCGAATAATAGACCTAGGGTTGTTTCAAGCCCTTTAACAAATCAATAAATACAGATGGAAGTCTTTGTAAATGGTGTGTGGTTTTGCAAAATAGAAAAAAGAGTCTTTATTTGGTGAGCCCCATTCCCCATAAACCACTGACATCACTCTTCCATAAAAGCATTTCCAGTGTGTTTGTGAGCACCTTGTGCATGTATTTCTGCCATTGTGTCAAAGCTGGTAGCATCTACTAGCTTTGACACAATGGCAGTATTTGAAAAAAAAAAAAAAAAGGAAAAAAACAGGTTGAACATTTGTCATGTAGTTGTTGGCTGTGGACACAAAGGGAAATGTCAAAAGAAGTTGCTTTACACGAGCTGGGTGCTTCAGAAGGCCATCGTGTCAGGGCAGAGAAAACTGATGACTTTAAATCGTACTAAAATGCATCAATAACTACAAAAATGGTGTCACAAAAAAGTGTCATAAAAAAGTGTTTGTGTATTTCACAGACATGGACTAAAGGAAGTTAAAATCATGCCTTACATGCTGGTTTATCTAGAGTATAGAACGGTAGACTGCAGGAACAAAGCTTTCACTGGTCCAGAAGGGAAAACATGAGCATACATACGTATTTTATGGTGTATTATCCAAATTACTGTGAGTTACTGATAAATGCTATGAATCGGCCCAAACTGCCCTTGTCTATAAATGTTGATATAACCTTCCTTATGTGGGTTTACTGACATTTTGAAACTGTTTTGGGCTATTAGCTCAATTAACCAGGATGTTGCTGTGGGAAATTACAGAGTCATCTGTCACATAAGCTTCTTTGAAAGGACAGCTTGTATTTTCACTGAGGGGTCAACATATGGAAGCCTTTACACATAAAGTACTAAAATGATGATAAATAGGCCACCTTAACACGTTTCACTACTGCATTGAAAACAATCTATGTTTAGAATTTCAGATTTATGTGACTCTAAATCATGGATTATTAAAAGAAAATGGGAAAAAGAAGTCTGCCACCTGTCACAAAATTAGCCATCAAACCGGCAGGCCTACCCTTGAGCTTCTGCAAACTTGACAGAAATGAAAAAACAGAAATCCATCTATCCATCTATATTCTTTGTAGGGTCACGGGGATCTGCTGGAGTCTATTCCAGCTCTCTTCGGGAGAAAGGCAGGGGTACACCCTGGACAGGTCGCCAGTCCATCACAGGCCACACATAGACAAACAACCATGCACACTCACAATCACCCCTACGGGCAATTTAGAACCACCAATTAACCTGACATGCATGTCCTTTGGACTGTGGGAGGAAGCTGGAGTACCCGGAGGAAACCCACGCAAGCACTGGGAGAACATGCAAACCCGTGCTGTCCAAAAAACAGAAATATAATATATAATATAACATAATTTTTTTTCCGAAGACCTGAAGGGAGAATTCAACATTTCAATGTCACGTCTTCCTTGTACAGTGAATCATTGATTCTAGAAAGCTTTTATCCGATATAAATCACCATAAGTCTAAATCAGGGGACAAGAATGAAAAAAAAAAAAAAATCCCATTTTGAAATTGTGTCCTCGTTTGGTAGTGGGAGAGCACCTCAATTACCCAGTGAGCAGGTTTTTATTTATTCATGCAGACAAAGTCACGTATTCATGAGGATTAACCCAAAACTCTCTCATAGACTGGCAGGCACAGATTGCATATTTTACCATATGAGGAGTAGCTGACGCATTTACCCTCAGAAGACTGAGGGAAATCAAAAGCGAAAAAAGACTAGCTGAGTGTGCTAACAAGATGCTGCAACGGTCAGTTTCACTAACTTTATTCTCATTTGTATTTGGAAGAATAAGAAGGATTTATCAATAATTTGTGCGCATCAGAGGGGATCATTCCTGAGGAGAAATAAAAGGGCATCTGTTTCTGTAACAGAGTACGAGAAACTTTTTAGAGGTTTTGTTTTTCTAACCCTATTTTATGTTTTTTTTTTTTTTTTTTTTTCCTATTAAAGATTGGTTTTGTATCTGAAACTCAAACGAGTTGTTCCAAAGGAAATATTGCCTGAATAAATCCCAACAAAACCTTCACATCCACCTTCGCAAACAGAGATGGAAACCAAAACAGACGATACGTGCATCAGTTCAGCTGAAGAAGTCATACAGCGTCACGGTGAATGCCAACAAAATACATCCCCTGCAGATCTAATGCACTTTCTCCGGACAATATCAAATCATCTTAACAGCCAAACTCCTCATCAGAAATTATTAGGGAAATCCTCTGTCCCCTGTCATATTACCCATGTTTATCAGGATGCAGCATAGCCATTACGTCTGGAGGTTTATCAAATTATCTGCGTGCAGAATGGCTGAAAAAGGACACATTACTACCAGTCGACTTTATCTAAGCTGTTGCAAAGCAATATTCCGGATACTGCAGCAAGCAAAAGCAAATTAAGGTGAACATAACACAGAGTTCAGTGGAGCGTTAACAGAATGGATGGCCCTATCCTGATTTTCTATCTGTCGGGACAGATGTCGCCTCGTCCCTGTGACTCGTGAGGTGGACGGCCCTGTAAGCAATGGCAGATGCTCCGCTGGTAAGACAGATGGAATTTTGCCGGGGTTCTGGGAGAGTATACACAGTTTCTCACTTTGAAAAAGAAAAAGAAAAAAGAATCATTTGAAATGTTATGTGGCAAATTAATGAAATACAGTGTAACAAAATGGACTTTTAATATACCAGATTAAGGCTATATCATATATTTAAAGTTATTTTAAACTACAAATGACTACTATAATTAAATTCTAGGACTTCCTATCTCCCCAGTTTCAAATGTGAAACCAGAGTAAAGAGAGATGTGCCTTCCAACCAATTTTGGGCTTTGTTTTTCTTGAAATATGAGGACAAAGCCCAGTAAACATAAGAATGCTGCTCTGGGCAAGTGAGTGAACCATGCCGGAGAAGGCACCCATTCATGTCTTCAATGTCTTTCTGTCTGCATTTGTCAACAAAGCGAGTGTTGGACATGTGGGTGTATAAATACATGAAAGTAAATGAAGCCTGCCTGAGAAGTTGAAGGCATGAATCTGTTCCACATACAAACGTGCGCGTATGCCTGTTATATTCAAATCCAGGCAGCAGCATACAATCAGTCCCAAATGTGTATTTCACAAACACTGTGCCTTCCAATACGGTGTGATATCAAGCCCCCATTGTTGGGTAATTGCCACTGGTAAAAAAAAAAAAAAAAAAAAGAAAAAAAACAAAAAATAGTTCATTCAACACAATTTGTGGTAAACTGAAATCAATGAGGCCGAATACTGTGATTAAAAAGTGATCGGCTCACCAACGTCCAACAACGACAACAAACATGGAAGACAGCACCTCATTTTGAACATACAAAGCCGGTCAGTGGTTTAAATTTTTCCCACCACAGGTCTGGATAATGGCAGCCTATTGATCTTGTTTGGAAATCATACTGAAACCCTAACTTTCTAAGTGGTTCACTGTAATTCTGGATAGAGGCAGTTACAGTATGCAAAATCTGTGTTCAAGAAAAATCAACCACCAGGAGACTTTTTGTTTGAATGTTGGGCTGCTCTCATCTCCATCTCGGGCTTCTGTTTCTGTGTTTGATCTCTTGCAGAAGGAGAACCACACTTCCATAGGACACCTCTGCGAGGGAGCCTTTCAAAGACCCTCAGGTTGTCAGTGGTAGCGCTTCATGTTCGACCTTTCTGTTCCTAACTGTAGCTGTACAACGTGGGAGGCATGTTCAGCTAGTTGCTGATCAAGGTGTTCATACATATGCCCCTTCTTTTCTTGTTTCCATCTGATGTGTCTGCATGCACTGTGCTTTTGTGAAAATAATAGCAATTAATCAAGCAACCAAAACCAGAATCTTTTTTTTTGAATAGACCAAGAGCAAATATACAGCAGAAGGGGGAAAGTAGGTCAGGTTTTAAGCTTAAAGCGTGATGAAGTATTGGACTTTATAAAAGAGTGGATTTTACTGCAGCTTTCCTTGCAGCCTTTTCTCCATTCATTCTCTGCAGATTCATTAAAATGAACAATTATGAAACATATGGTGTTCCTTTTAAAAGAGCAAACATGCTGCACATGTGGGATGGGAGATCTGTTTTAAAACATGATGTGAAGATTGCGCTCCATTCTTGTTTACTGTGAGGCTAAAAGGATCCTAAATTGACACATTTTGGCTTTTTATTGGCTAGCCTTTTACTTTCACTCTTTATCTCTACTGTCCTTCATTTCAGACATTTGTTTTATCCGCTTTTTCCTCTCCATTATATGGACAGGCATAATAACAATAAGAGGCTTCAAGGCAACATCATTTTAAAAGAGAGGTTTTAGTGATCAAATTTATTGAGTTCCCTCAGGGATGAATTCAGCTTTACATTCAACATGTGTAAGAAGAGAAAGTATAAGAGGAGGTTGTCTGTTATGTATTCTTAGGGCCTGTGTTTGCTCAATCATTCTTCATAGCACATAAAATAGAAGTCAGCATGAGACCCCACAGCACCTCTGTCCTCACCACCATGTGTTCTAGTGCGGGTGTATTATGGCATGGACCAGTGATTCCCAGATGTGACAGCAGGGCTGATCATCAATTATTATACCTCACTGGATCAAAATGAGCATATCTGCTCATTCTAACATCCCCAGTGCTGGCCTGTGGCTGCCGTGCTTTTGCTTTAGTGCACGTCCAACCCTGCGTCCACCATGCCCTCTGCACCTGTGAGCTCCCGAACACCAGCCAGAATCCTTGAGGAAGCTTCAGGAAAACATCTGCCTCCTCCTGGTGACCTACCGTGTTAAGCCAACTGCAGAATCAAGGGCTTACTCACAAAGGACCCTGATTTTTATCATGATAAAGACAACGATGCTTGCATGTGCACAACACTGGCTTCAGGAGATGTTTCTGTCCTTTTTCTGCAAAAGTCTTTTTCTCACTGTCTTGCCTTGTCCTCTATTTAAAATGCACAGTAAGGGAACCATTCAAAGATACCTTGGACTCATGTTTTTAAAGATATCAGCTATTTCTACTCCAAAAAAGAAGGTGCAATTAAAAAAAATGTACCATTTTTGTGTTTTGTGTTATTATTTTATGTTCGTATGAAAAAATGAAATCTGTTCTGTGAAAATGTTGCTCTTATGAGTGTTTTGAATCAGGCAGCGTGAAGGCGCCTCTGTATGACAGATGTTTGACACTTGAAATCCAGCGGGAGCCCTGGTCGAATGGAATCAGGACAAATCAATGCAATCATGCAGGTGTCTCCGGGGAAATGGGGACAAAGGGACACAGTCTGTCTTTTTTCTTTTTTCAACACGGGAGCTTCTGGCAAGGATTTTGAACAGGTCTGCTTGTGCACGCATGGAATGGCAGACAGATGACCGACCTCACGAGTGCTACATTGCCTTGAGGTCCCCACAGATGCCTCACAAAGAGGCTGCACATTAGTGCAGCACAAACCACAGACCGCAGTGAGTCTAGTGAACGCCTGGGCTGTCTCGATGGGGAGTGTGCACAACAACCAGGTTGGTGTGTTTAGTGTCAAGCCCCTCAAAGCCCCCTGTCATTTTCTGATAAGCCAAACAACCTGAAGAGACCTACTGTGCCTAAAGTTCTACTCCTTCAGCGTGTCTCATGAGAACAGCTCATCCTCTTCCTCTCCCCTTTCTTCCTTCACTCCTTCTTTTGCTGACTGTACTCTCACTCCATTTGTCAGCATTACCAAACCGTGAGTGGTCTCTGACGTGATCTATTTGTCCACAAATACCAATTTATCAACCAGTCAGTGTATACATTGATTGGTTGGGATATGGTCCCATACAGCACAGTGGAGAGTAATCCTCTACATGCTTCTGCATTCAGCGCCTGAATTAGACGACAGCAGGAGCTCGGGATGCAGATTAAAAACAAACTGTAACCTGTACGCTTCATCGTATTTCAGCAATTGACGAAAACTTCATCAGCATGCAAGTTTGTGTGCATTTGTGTTTAAACTTTCATGCATGAATTTTTCATTCATTTATTGAAATTTTATGCCGGCGCTCATGACATTAATGATCTCCCTGGAAAAATCTCTTGCAAATGACACATTTTAGCTGAGATATGTGGAATATAGACAGATGGCATCATAGTTGTAGCCGTCTGTCATCATATCATTTATGTCACTGCAGCAATACTGCTGCTATCACTGTGAAGTGAATCTCATTAAGAATGCAGTTTATGTCATCCTGCTTTCTCATTGGAAAATAAGGCTGAGAAAAGCAGCAATTTAATTTTACATCGGCCCCAGCATGCCATTTTCCAAGCAAATTTCATCTGTCAGCATACTTGTAATAATCAGTTTGCCCTGATACATCAATAATATTTTTTTTTCTCTGTTTTTGTTTTTTGGAGAAAGAAGCTTAAAGATGGCTTTGCCATATGTTTATCGCCCGCCATGCTGTGCTGCAGCATATCAAGACAACCCAAGTCAATAACATTAAAGGCGGAGAGGAGTTGAAAATACAACCCCTGAGATGCTGTGGTCTGCTCAGCCTTCAGGAGATTGATGCACAGTTATTTTGGTCAATAAGTCCTTCTGAGCAGAGGCCATCCTTATCCTTGGGACCAACTGTATGTGAAAGATGAGGAAGAGATGAGACCATGCATTCTAATTTGTCTCTAGCAAAATATCTTAAAGGAGGGATGAAGAGAAAGAGGAATAAAAGGCATGTCCAAGGAGCGAGGGAGAAGGAGAAGAGGAAGCTGCACTTCCTCTAACCCCATTTCAGCCTCACTAATGCAGTTGTTAACAATAAACCGTTACCACTGGTTATATTGAAATACAACACCTCCAAGCCAGAGCATAATGGCTTTATTGAAATACGACACGGACTGACCTGTGGGATCACGGAGGAATTTACACACAAACATAAAATATCAGATGTGAAGATTATGTATCCACACGTCACCATTTCTCTCTGTTTAAATGCCAAAAGGAACCGCAACCACATTTCAGAGATTTAGATGTGTTAGTAATGTATGCTGGCAGCACACTGGAAATTGAATATTAGATTTCCACAATGCAGTCTGAACATTGTAAATATAGGCTACTTGTTGTGTGAGTGTGTTGGGCTTGAATTCAAGCTAGCACAAGCTCTGAAACCAACAATGAAGTCGACTGGGATTTTTGTGGAGGCTATCTATAACAAATGTCTTTTAATAAAACATTAGCCCATCTATTTTTTATAGCTTCCCATGTATTCTTCCTGCTTCTCGGGGAGTGGAAGTTTTTGCTCTTCGAGCCAGGTGAGCTATAACATCAGTTCATCCAACCATAAGGACAGGATCCGAAATGTTGGGAGCTCTGTGGTTATCTTTGGTATGTTAAAAGCCAAGTTTACTTATTATTTACCAAAGCCGCAAGGCAGCATTTATCAGCTGGCTGGCAGCATATGCTATAGATGCTATTAGCAGTACACAGCTTGCTCAATTCTTATTTCATATTTTGCTTTTTTTTTTTTTTTTTTTTTTTTTTAACATTTTTTGTGGCTCATGCATTGATGTAACTAACTAACCACTCACCTCTCTCAAACACAACATTTCATAGTTTATATGCAATCCAAGTTACTTCAGTTTAGGAATCACAGAGTCAGTGAATGGAACAAAGTGAATTGTTGGCTCGGGCCTTTGAGGCTCTATCCTTGTTTGAAGTCTCTCTCTGGCGCTGCTGAGTTCAGAATACATTGTGCAGAGACAGAATCAAACTTGGCAGCTATTGATCCCTTCCCAAGCCAGACACAAGACTTACTGAACATGTTAACAACTTTGGGATGAGTATTTTAATTGTGCAGGTCTCTGAAAAAGCCCACTCAAGTAACAGTACTGGCAAATGAATCTGAAGTAGTAACTTTTGGACAGTTAAACTCGATGTATGCAGCCAACTTTCCTGTTTCTTTTTTCTTTCTTTTTTTTCCCTCCAAGAAAATCTAGCAGCCTTCTATGAGTGTTTTCATCTCCCTGGGCAAGCATTAACATGGAAGAAAAAAATCTGCGTTATGAAGTCATTAGAAATGGCTGAATTAAATAAGTAAGTAACTAACAGTTAGTAAAGTTCAGGTGAAAGTCAGAACAACTTCCCAACAACCTTCTGTTGCACCAGAATCAAAATGAAAAAAAAAAAAAAAAAAACTGTGTGACCTCCTTATAAACTGTAGAATTAAGCAGCTGTTGGTTTTATTGTCAGTGGAGAGTTGCTTCCGTTCACTCTCCGTCCATGTGCTGACTGTCCAAAACCGTTTTATAGTCTTTCTGTCTTCTCCGGGTGAGATCTGGTTGATTGCACTAAAAAGCCCTCCGTCTCCACTTCAGAGAAGCCTTTGGCAAGCTGACACAGACGAGGCCCTGCTCTGGAAAAGGAGGTTTCTAACATGACACTTTTCAGTTGTTTGAGAGAGATTTCTGCGAGCTGAGTTGACTCCTCCAGATCAATAACTCGTCTCTTTCTTGAAGACGACTGGTGTGGCATTTGAACCAGATTAAACAAGGGCTCCCCTCCACCTCACCTCTGAGAACAGAGCACTTCAACCAAATCCTGGTTGGTTGAGAAGGATACAGATGAGTCAATTTAAATCCTTTCTAACTCAGCGCTAAACCCTCGACAGTCAAAAAAAAAAAAAAAGAGAGAGAAAGAGACAAAGTAGAAAAGGAAAAAGAAAATCTGAGATATCCTTGAAGAGAAAGACTCAATATATGTAAGTTAATATTTACTGTTGCTTCATTGACCTCTGTTATATTTCCATATCCGACTGGCTGTAAAAAGTTTTGGCAGCCAGAAGGCACAAAAAATGTTATTTATTAATAAGCGGGAGAATATATGCCAATAACCTAACTGGTACAATAGATGTAAAAAGAAAAAAAAGTAATCTGAAGAAGTTGGAGTGTAGATTGCGAGATAACTTTGAAAAAGAAGAGACTGAATTATCATTTTATGTGCAGCATGAATTATAAATGCACATGGCTGCCGGAATATGTCAGATAACATGACGATATGTAAGGTCATGATATGAAATGAAAGAGAAAAACTTCCTCCCATCTTTCAACCACCAGCGATGTACCCTTAAGCAAGGCACTTCATTCTTAATTACTGTGCTGAAGCTGCTCATTTGTCAGCGGTAGATGATGAGAAGGGCTGGCAAAAGTACAAGGTTGCATTGGCAGTTACTAAAGTGGTATTGTTATTAAAGAGAATGCCTGCTCAGCCAACCATGCATGAATGAGAATTGGAAAAAAAAAATTAAGAGTTCCACAATAGTTCATCATATTTTTAACCTGTGGTCAGCCAATTATCTGGCTCTTGCTGCATTATTAGAACTCTGACTCTCTGAACAAGGGTCCTCTTCTTCCTTGCATGTCAGCTTAGTCTTTCCCCCTGGTCGCTGATGACATTGTAACACTAATTACAGCTAATTGTTCTATGCTGAATGGATTTAGTCACATTGCAAATGATATGCCATTGGTCAGTGTCACAATGTTTCCACAGAAAAATTCAACGGGGAATGGAAATTTGCACAAATGAATGTAATTAAGAAGCACATTTATTACATCTAATTGCATATGAGAACCCTCAAAGTGAAAGTGAGATTGGACTCATATGAATAATTAATGCAGCTAACTACTGAACACTGTAACATTGTTGCTGTCACAAAATGATGTGCTAAGCTAATCGTAAGATTGATAAAATACAGTTACAGTTCTCTTTTTTTCTTTTTTTGTTATTTAACCCTCCAATCACAACCACTGAACTATTTCCCCCTCTCTCTTCTCAAATAGCCTTGTTATTCTTTGGAAGATTTTGTCTAGACAGCCAAATTCCAATCTGAGAGCAAGCTTTAAATTGGTGGCTAGACATGGTGGGCAGAGTCGGAGG
Organism: Hirundichthys speculiger; assembly: GCA_018398805.1. Taxonomy (NCBI): domain Eukaryota; kingdom Metazoa; phylum Chordata; class Actinopteri; order Beloniformes; family Exocoetidae; genus Hirundichthys; species Hirundichthys speculiger. The sequence continues at coordinate 828,416 of JAGFBZ010000571.1, forward strand.
TTAGAGAAGTATTAGAAAATTCAAGTGGCACCAATGTGTTTGGCACACTGGATCACGTCAAGTGGCCTTTTCAAAAGACAAAAAAAGGGCCGTTGTAAATCAGCCAACTGGAAACTCAGTCTGAGAGCCATTATGGATAGTTTGATCCTACACAAATCAGAGTTGGGAATGTAACCCCCCAGAAAGTATGAACCTGGCAAGCCTATAATCAGATTATTTGTCCTCTGGCATTAGGAATTATGTACCATGCAATAAAGGACAGAGAGGGACCCAAAGTGAAACCCAATGTATGTAAAAATCAGATACAAACAGTACTGAAGCTGCTATTCTATAAAGCAATGCCTTCTTATATTAAAAAAAAAAAGTATCTACAGTGCAGCATGCAGTACATTTAAAACTAATCTTATTACACTTGCAGTATTTAAAAAGGCCTGGCTTATTTTAATAGCAGATTAGATCGTAGACAGACAAGGTGTAAGCTGGTCATTTGAAAGCCATATGCCACAGATTAAGATACGGCACTTCTGCCGTATGGCTTTTTCATGTTTCTTCGAGAGACTAATGCACTGCATCCGAACTGCTTTTAGTGAGCTGTTTATACGTGGACAAAAAGCACAGGCTCCTAAATCCCTCAACTGCAACAAAAGGAGAAAGAAATAAGTATATTACAAATTGTCCAGAGGAAAAAAAAAGTGTTTTGTTTGAAAAAAAATGTGAGGGATTTAGATTCAGGGATTTGCTCCCACTATGTTGCACTTTGTCTAAAAGCTTAGAACTGGCAGTTGTTTGTGACATGATGATTCACATCATTCTTCAAAAGCCCTTCAGGACATCGGTAGGATAATAAAAAATAAAGTGTGGAGGATGTACAAAAAATAAATATGCATATATGTCTGTGTGTCTGTGTGCGTGTGTGTGTGTGTATCTCTCTCTCTCTCTCGCTATATATATATGTATATATTATAGGGTGTCAAAAAAATCGCTTTGGCGATATATCGCGATTTTCGACCACCCGATATAATATCGATTTTTCAGCTCCTAATATCGATTTTTTAGGAAAATTAATTAATTCACTTACATGTTGTAAAAACACTAATAATAAACAATAAATAGGTTGTTTTGAAGCAAATAGTTTTGACTCAATTTGTCCTCTGAATGATCAATATCATCTGATGAACATATACAGCAACTTGATTTTTCATCTCTACTTTTAAATTTTGATATTAACCTTGGTAGAATATCGCAATATATTGTGATATCGCAATAACGTGATCATATCGTATCGTGACCCAAGTATCACAATACATATCGTATTGCGAGGTCTGAAGAAGCTGAGATGGTTGCTGCATTCCTATTTGCACACACTACATCTCATCTCCTGCCATCAACATACGCAATCAGCACCAAGTCAACACATTTCCGCCTCACCCAGCAGTTCTTTGGAGAACTCTGAGTACCTACTCCACAGCAGTGAGATGTTTTTGCTCCAGAAAGGTTCCTAAAAATTCCCGTTGTGGGACTGTTTCTGATAACGGAGACAAGAGCCCCACTAATGGAAAGACATTTGTTTCCATATCATAAAGATGGTGTGTTCCTTAGTGATTCCAGGAAATGTTCATAGCACATGATATTCAGAAAAAGAACCTCAATAAAACAGTGCTGGAAATAGGACTTGAGGGTACTATACATTTCTCTTTTTCTGTGATGTTTTGATTTAGCGTGGCAATGTGACCCAAAAGCACAGATACGATTTGTCGTACCTAACTTAATAGCTGTGGATGTGCAATTCTGTAAATGTCAGCTGAAAGACATAAGGAGGCTCGGCACTGAAAAACACACATGCAAATTGTATTAATCTGTTTGTGAGGACAGAGGAGGAACTATCAAAACCTTTGGAACAAAACGTGATAAGAGAGGCGACAGCATAAGAATGATAGCAGGGTGGTGAGGAAAAAGCCTGGAAGGGGAGGCAAAAGCCTATAAAATGAACAGCCGCCTTACTCATAAATAATAGAAACATAAAATGTCATATGAACTTTATTTCAAGAGAGGGTGGTCTAATAAAGATGCAGGTTTAAGGAGAAGTTGAGAAATTCATTGTCATAAGAAGGCCACATGGCTTGCCTTTGGCACAGCCAATTATTCATCGTGAGTTGACATTCAGGTCCTAGCCGAAGCACCTTTACTAGACAATACCGCTTTGACTCCTGAAATTCCCTCTTTCTACAATTTCTTGGGTCTTGTAATACATCAGCTCTATTTCTCTGTCTTCACTTGGAGTCTTTCTATTTTGTCTCCCCTCTTTCCACTTTTCCTTGTTCCTTCTGCTTTACAAATTGAGACGACATGATAAGAGATTGCAGCCGCCATGCCAGCCTGGTGCTCATTGATAAAACCATATCTAATCCATCTTAGGCCCCCCTCTGTCACCAAGGCACTCATCTCTGAGACTGTCAACACACACACGGGAGCTGTCTCTGTTTTTGAACTGAGTCAGAGTTTATCTGTCTTAACTTCTGGAAGGAGTGACTAAAGCTTGGCAACTCAGAGGACTTTGTCTTGAAATGATGCACAGATGTTTGCGTAAGCATGTTACTCAGCATCATCTGAGAGCAAAATGAAATAAAATGTTTCAGTTTGTGTGTAAATAGTCCAAGATTCAAAAACTGATATGATAATATGTTGGTATGAAAAAATATGAAACCGTTTTTTGTTTTTTTCCAGAGGGCTTGTAAAGCAAACAATAAAAAAAAAAATTGTATCTAACAACCGCATTGCTTGAAATAATCACACGCTACATGAAGATGGATATTAGTTAAATGGCCTCATATGGCTGAAATATTACCCTTGCATATAATCAGGCCCTGTCTGCTTTCATACTGTTTATCTGTTACAACTCCATTTACTTTAATGTAATTTGTTCAACGAGGTGACAATAGAGGAGTAGAAAGAGTTTTCAGGTCAAATAATTGAAAACAGCTTCCTCCAATATCCAATTACTGATATTAGAACCCAATATTGTGTTCACTCTGCTGTGACCTTTAATACTTTAACACTTAAAAAAATAAAACATACACACGCATGGAAAACTAATGCTCTTGTGTAAATGTGTCCTCTTGGGAACACTGGATGACAAGTGCAGTATTTAAGCAAGTTTATGAAGTGTTAGGTGTTTATGTCTTTATGCTCGATGACATTATGACGCTTCCCTCTGTGTGTGAATGAATCACGTGCATGACTCACAGCTTTCAGCATGGTGTACACACTGAAGAGGACAGCTGGGGAAGGACTAGTTTGATCTCCACATACATGAGTTTGTGTGCTTGTGTGTTCATACACGTGCTTGGAGACATGCATCAGGTGTGTGAGGGAATGTGAGGAAATGTTCTTGCTAAAACTTTCAACGTGCAACAAAATACAAATGCGGGGGACCTCTACATTTAAATGAACAGAGAGTTAGCACCAGGGTGTCACCTTGTTGGCTAACGAAAGCATTCCAAGTCAGCACTCACAATGCCGGCCCAGCCCCAGACCTGTCAGGCCAACGGCTGGGAAAGCACCAAGGACTGCTGGCTCACTACACCAATGACACAACGGCTGTATTCCACGTGGGTGTATGCAAAACAATCTATTTTCTTTGTTCTGTGTATTTTCTCTGCAGCACAGAAATCTAATAATGCTTTTTTGACAGGAAACACAGAGCGATGGTGAAAGCAATCCTGGTAATGACACATACAGGTCACAGGAGGAGTAAAAGGCCCACACCCACCTGAGCAGTATGTGATGCAAGGTTACCTACTGAAAATAAAATCTGAATCACCGGGACTTGAATACCCATCACTGAGATGGGGAGCAGTGGTCCAGGGACTCAGGACAGGCTTGTTCATGTTATGGTGAAGCAAACTAATTTCAGCAGCATCATTGCTGCTGCTGATAAAAAAAAAAATAATAATAACAAAAAAGACTGAGGATCTACAATACTACTGGTGGAAAATCCCAAATCCCACTATGCTGATTCTTAAGCTCCCTTCTTTTTCCCCTTAGCAAGTTTTTGGAGCAATGATTAAAAAAAAAAAAACATTGCGTATGCATGAGGAGGACGTTTTGCACTTCTTGACGCTTTTCATGGAGAACATCACTGGGCATTATGCCACTCAGTGACAGCTGTCTTTTAAATCATTTAAAGAAAAACTTGGCAACAGAGTTTCAACCTCAGGGGTATAATTATTTTTACATTATTCAGCTTAGCACTGGACAACATTTGCAAAACTCAGTCATGAAAAAATGTATTTTCTGTAATAATAATAAATTGTGTAAATAAAAGCAATGTATTCGTTTGAATAATTGACATACTTTTTAGGGAATTAGTGTACCATTAAACCCAGAGCCTGATAAGAGGGTTCTCTTCTCTGTGAATCCATCCTGTCTGACAAAGTGCCGGTGAGCCTTGCTTTGCATAGTAACAAACAGTGGAATACTTTACCTAATGAACTTCCTTATTACTTCAAAATGATCTTATTTACGCATTTTGACTTGTACATTTACCTTGTGTAGAAGTAACTATGCAACTATGCAAAAATCTTATCAACAGACACATTTAAGAAACTGTATGTTGGTGAAGTACCACTACCTGGGCCCTGTGTTTGTCTGCAGAAGCATTGTTGCTAGGCAACATGCAATTAGAGTTTAAGCAGTCAGTGAAGTTTATCAGCAGGCCAGTGCAGAGTTTGTAATCAGCCTCCAAAACCTGCATTCTGGCTTGAAAAGATATGACTCTGGATCATTTGGTGTGAAGTAATAATTATCATTTGAATAGTGCAGGCTCACAAAAGCCACCACAGGTAGCGATCACGTTAGCCGCCGGCCACTCCCTCCTCACACTGTTGACCAGAAGTTACAATAAGGTTTAGTGCCAGGTGGCGATATTTAGTTAATTCCATGTATCAGTCTTTAAGATTATTGAAGCTTATTTTATATCGTTATTTCTACTGAAGATAAATGCACGAGTGCTCTGCAGTCAGTATGCATTTGCTTAATCTTGGGTACGATGTCAAAGGCAATGATGTGGAGATGTGGCCGGATGTAGAACTGCGTACTCAGAATGTGGTGACAGTAAACAAACAACATGTGAAAATAAACCACTCTGTTGAAGTGTTTACGAGTACCAAAATGCTTTAAAAAAAAAAAAAAAAAAAGCAGTGAAGGAGAGGAATGTAGTCACGGTCATGGTTATGGAGAAGAGGCCAACTATGGATTCGTGTTTTTCTTTGGAATGGCAGTAGTTCAAAATGATTAATCTGTCATTTCAAGTTACATTTTAATGGTCAAACTGTCAAACCGCTCATATTGTAGATGTAGGACAGCCGAGTTTGACCAAAGATATCCCCATGATTCCTTCATGACTTTGATCTTTCGTCTGCAACAGCCCACAATCATGCCGTGTTTAGGAGCCTGATACATGTAGCAAGCTTTTTCTTTTTTTATTTTTAGTCATTTGAAAGGACCTAGGTGCTTGTTAAGTACTTTCAAGACGGTTACAAGAAAAGCACTCTAATCTGTAAAAATGTTTCTGTCTAAAAGCACAGATGGCTATTTTAAAATCATGTTGTCAGGCTCAGAAACCATTTTAAAAAAAAGATAAATAAATAAAATTGACAAAAAAAAAAAGGCTTGCTTGGTGACAAATTATGTCAAAATTTACTTACTGGATTCGGGGTCTGAGTTTCCATCTCCCTCCGTGCGGCTGTTGGGTGATGTTTGTTCGTAGTACTCCTCCTGCGGGAAGCTGAGAGGAAGAGGCTGGGTGGCGCTGGCGCTGCTGCTGGGGTCCGGGTCTCCCAGCCCGCTGTCGCTGCAACTCTCCTGGGATCCATCTGGAAGGTGGAAGGTCACACGGCGCTGGGTCTGGAGCACACAAAAGCACAAGAAACACCTCATGATGAGCTCTCCTGTCCTGTTCAATGTAGACGGGCTTTAAATCAAACAAAACAAATACAAGCAGAAAATAAAATGCGCCTACAGTGATGTGTTGTGGGTGAGTGATTAACTAGGTAAAAAGCTTGAACATGCCCTTGTAGCAGTCACCTAATTAGGAAGTGATCCGAGAAAATTTCTCTCGAGGTCTTGAAGTTTGTTGCAACTCTGATACTAAAGACAGATGTTGGCAGTACATCATTTAAGTTGCAGGTCAGCCACTCAAAGCCGGACTGCTTTGCAAACGCATCCCCCGAGCCTCGCCTTGCTTGAAAGCTGCTCCGACCCTATCATCCAGCCTCTTTCTCAGATCTTGTCATCTGCTCATTTCTCCCACATCCCGCATGTTGACTACCAGAACCTACCTACTATTCACTTTATGTGCATATCCTCGATGCTCACATATGACACAGCTACAAGACCAGCTTATTTGGTTTTAGTTTTTCATGCATGGTGAGACTGTTTTGATTGATATGAGTGAAAGATGTTTATTCTGTAGGCTTAGGCACAGAGATTTCTGCCTACACCCAGTTCATTATGAAGAAAGAGCAACAACAACTCCTCAGTGCTGGGCACAGAGAATTTCAAATAATAATGATAAATACATTTGTTCAATCTTTTAAGATTGTTATATTTCATAATTCAAGTATCGAGCATGGCTGTCAGCATTCTCCTCAGCTTAATTGCTTTATGCTGTTTTTTTTTCTTTTTGTATGAATAAACCAACCCAATAAAAGGGCCTCAGTGAGTCACCAGTTTAATGCAGTTATCAGCTCGAAGCATGGCCTCTAACCTCAGTTACTTCTGTGTTACCTTTCTTCTGTTTTTCTTCAGACAGCACCGACCAATTTACTGGCCACCAGAGAGAAACATCACAGCATTAAAAGTGTGCCGTGTCTGGTCATGTGTGGCTTCATATTAAAGAAAATATCCTGTAGTCTCTCCTGCTCTTCGTCAAGAGACTTTCTTGGCATGCCACCTCTTACAAACAAAGATTATTAACATCATCATGAGTACAGGCAGCAGTGCTCTCTCGTTCATGGGTTTATGGAGTACGGTATTCACATTTAGAAACCCTCGTCTAAATGTATCAGGTGTTGAAAGCATAGCGCGGCATCCATCATCTTCACCTGCTCTTAATAGGAAAATGTGCCCAAATTGCATCTTGTCGTTTGAAGGACTAATTCAGGCAGCGACCTCATAACCTAAAACTGTTTCTGGTCTGCCGAGTCTACTGAATTACTTTCCAGATAATAAAGTAACTGCGAGAGTTATAATTGAGACCTCTCTGATACGCATCCTGAAAATAGATGGGATGTGTATTAACAGGTTGAACTACGTCCTACTTTTCTTTCTCACCCAATTTAAATACACACACACATCCCCTCCAAAAAAAAAAGTGGAAAACATGTGTGGAGGCTGAGACTTTGATTTGTAAAGTCTTGGGGATCACAGGAGTGCGGGCATTTTCTTCTGAACAGTGTGGGCCTCTTTGATTTCTCTGGAGGCTCACAGAAGTTCATGTTGCGACCTTTCTTTGGAGCTATAAAAAAAAGCACGTCCTGTATGTGGCGATGTCGGCTAACGTGTTAGCAGTTCCTGCAGAGAGCAAACCACGCCGTTACAGGCGTTCTCACTGCGAGGCACAATGCAGAAACAAACACTGGTGGTTTTATTTTTCACTTTCCTGTCGGATGCGGAGAGAAATGAGGCGTGAGGAGGTCTGACTCGGCTTTGAGGTAACACTAGTAAAACAAAGCACCGCAGCGGTAATACAGACTGCTGCTTGAATTTATGTCTTCACACTATTCCCTGAGTAACATCATACAGCATCACGCTGTATAGAGGCATAAAACGCATAAAATACAATTACGCCCTCAGCTTTTTGTGCGGTGAATTTTATTCATCCCATTATTCAAACTGATAAGATTTTTTTTTTTCCAAGAGCAAATACAACTAGTGCACAAATGACTATCTTAATTTTCTTCATCGCTATAGCAACAAAAGCAATATACAAGTCCTGAATTAAAAACATCATTAACACATGCTCCTTGAGCTCAGGAGGTGGTGATATCTCTTTTCTCACATATTTTTTCTTTAGCCACTACAATGCATAGATAAAGCACATATTGCTCTTTGATAAGTCTAAATGAGGCTGGGAAAATAGAAGAGAGGGGAGTAAAATATAGTCTCACTCTAATAAAAGACAAACTGCCAAAAAACCGCTCACAAAAAGCTTCATTTAATAACTATCAGAGAGGGTTGACTAACCTAAGTCCACACAATTAGCACCCTGAAAGCACAAATGAGCGCTTTCCAATGCTGTGATGCTGAAACAGCCAACTAAATATTCTATTTACTTGATTCATCAAGATCTGGAGGCTACAGATCTCTCAGTCTTGCGCTTGTGTGAGTGCGAGTGAGAAAATGACAAATGAGAAATTAAGAAAAAAGGAGAGGGAAAAAGGGCAGGCGGAGAAACAAACAGGCTTCAACTCGCGTTTGAGGCAGCAACTCAGCTGTGTTGTTTCTAGTAGGAAAAATAAGGAAACAAGGAGGAATTTCTTCATATTCATTGAATTAAATTTTCAGCCAAATGAAATTATTGAATGTGACACTCCTTAAGATAAATCTTGGTGTAGTACATGCATTGTGACGTCTTCTTTTAGCAAATCAAGAGATGCTGTTGAACCTTTTTTTTTCCCTGTTGTTCTAATGATTTAATATATTTTCTGAGACAAAACGGAGACAGATTCCTTCTTGGCAAAACTGCATAGCTCTGTTTACGCACGCTTTTAAGTACTCTAAATACCTACTTGTTCTCAAACAGCGTTGGCAGCTGTTTCTCAAATTACTGGAGGATGCATGCAAAAGTGATGTCCAGGTTCCAGCAAAAGAAAAAGCCCACTTGCAAGGGTTTGTTTGGCAGCTCCACAAAAAGCATGCTCCCTCTCCACATGATTCTAATTATTAAAAACTTGCTCCAACAATGACATCCAGAATCTATTAGAGCAAACACCTGTCTGTGACAATTAGGACATCATCATTTTGCATATGGGAGCGTGTTCATTTTTAGACTGCTGTTTATTCAAGCCCATTCAAGTTGACGGCAGATGTTAAGAAAACCTTAATTTGGTTCCATGGTGTGTTCAATATCAATTCATTCAGAGGTACAACATAAATTAGGATTAAAATCCATTAATGGGTCTTGAATAAATAAAATCTTTGCACTCAGTGGTAATGACTGATGTGAATAAAACATTAATACGGGAAGACAAACATGACAAACAAAAACAAACATTCGGCAGTCAAGGTGAACGCTTTGCTGAGCATGATCACTTATTTAAAGGAGCTGCCAGAAATCCATAAAGCAAAGACAAGCTGCTGTAAGAGATATCAAGACCAAACAAAGCCCGTTCAGTCAGATAAAACCCTGCCTTGAGAAGTATGTACACAGAGATAAAATAAACAGATGCAGATGTGTGCCAGGTTCTACCACAGAACGTGCCAGTAAATCCAGCCCCTCCCCGTCCCTGATGGGGCACAGGTTACCGGATTAGACGTCCGTTACATTTAGATTGAGGAGGGGAGGCCAGGCGGCGGCCACCTTGTCCTTTGCTAGACCACAGCTCTTTGAGCTTTATTATATTATGTACTTTCCATCGGCTATCTTTCTCTCAAAATAGCAAAGTAGTCGGTGCTGCACAGAAAAGGGCTTGGCTGACAACCACCTCACTTTGAGTGATAAACAGGGACCACTTAGGAGTGAATCAGAGGAGATTGGCTCTGCCATTTCAGATAAGGATCACCTCGCAGGCACACCTAGCCCTGCATAAATCTGTTCAGAGGAGATGGTGATTTGTCATGTTGCACATGTCTTATGTGTAGAAAGAGGAAAAGAAACAAAAACACACACAGAAACAATGACACAGCAATGCTGTAATCTAAAGCATACTGTCCTATTGTTCCTTTTCCATTACCTTTTTTTTTATCATTTAACAGAAAATAAAAGTATTATTTTTATATCTTTTTTTTTTCAACTTTTTTCCACTTCAGCCTGTAATGTATGAGAGCAAACATGTCCTCTGTCGAGATGATGAGTTAGCAGGAACATGAGAGAAGGAGGTGATTCTAGCAAGTGTGTTGAGAGATTACTGGGTGACATCTGACAAATCAAATGAATTTTCATCAGTTGAATCTGTTTTTGAGTCATCTGCTATGACATTCCCCTCAACAAGTCAACCGGTCATTGGCAGCAAACTAGTGTTTTACGTCAAACTTTGATCAACTTTCTTTGATGAAACTTGCTGCAGCATACATGCTCAGAGAATGGTAAAAAAAAAAAACAACAACAATGTTTCAATATTTTTAGATAAACTTTAATGTAACTGGAAAGAAAAAAAAAAGGAGCAGTTACTGTGCCTTTCAACAAGGGGAATGTTAGTGTTGGCACTGGCAGATGACTGTTCATCAATGAATATGTATCTGCAGACATGAACCACAAGATGAGCTACGAGATTAAAACGAGCTAGGAAAAGAGAACCGGAGGTGTGATAGACAGATGTAACTGCATGGTAGGATTTGATGGTAGCTCATGTGTGAAATGATGTTGAGCTTTTCAAGCCCAGTCTCATAAGAAAACAAAGAGAAAGACAATATTTATTCACGAGTGTACTGATACAGAAGCACCTTTGCTAGGAGACTGGAGGAATGGCTGACAATGAGAAGTCCTACCAGTGGCTAGAAAAGGCCCCAAGTAACAGTCAACAGCAGGGTGTGATATGAAGGCAGCTACAGCATACGTGGAACAACATATCAATGCAGCTGGAAGAATGTACAGGAACATCTGTTCCAGTTATGGGCTGGAGTCCCAACGTCAAGACGGAGATGCCTCCAAGCCCAGTAGAGAATGAAAGAACAACGATCCTGTGGGATTTCAACTTCCAAGAGTGACGAGCTGATGATGGCTAACCAATCTGAAACTGTGTTGGTTGGCAAACTACAGAAAATAACAGTGGTGATAAATGTTGCAAACCCAAGTGACAGCATAATTAAGAAAGAGGTTGATAGAGGAAGCAGGAAGCTAACCCTAACCCCAACCCTAACCCTAAACCCTAACCCAGCCCCCAAGATCAACAGTCTCGGGACAGATGATGATGGAAGATGCATACCCAAGATCAATGAGGCTTGAAAGTTTTTTTTTTTTGCAGACTTTATTGGCTGCGTTTGGTGTTCACCTAAAAATATAACTACAATGGTACTTCTATTTACAAAATTAATTGGTTCTGGAAGTAGTTTAGCAACCTGAAAGTTTTGTAAGTAGAGACGTGGTTTCAATGTAAATGCTCTAATCCGTTCCAAGCCCCCCAAAATTAGGACATACATTTATGCATTTCATAAAAATAAAATGCATCATAAAAATGCATAAAAACATGTAAAAAATACATGTTGTTACTATTAGATTACTGCACAATGAAAATAAAATGAGAGTTGTACATAATAAAAAACAAAGAATAAAGTAAAGAATAAAAAATGTTCATTTACAAGGGGTGTAAAGATAAACCGATTTGAATCGGTTATCGAGCTGTGACGTATGAGATCCGAGTGCATCGGTCAATGGAGAACTGGATCGGTAAAAATGCAACGAATGCAATCAACGGTCCGATGTCATATTTACGGCTGCGAATGGGTTTTCCTGAGACCTGCCATTGTTGTGCCAACGGGCGCATGAACTCTCACGAGACTCCAGTGTTGACGTTTTACCTGTAAGAGTCGTGACGTCAGCTGGAGAGAGCGAGTAGCAACATGTCAGACAACGCGCTTCTCACCACTGGTAAATCTAGGTAGGAAATGTGAACGTACGCTCGTCTGCCTTGTCCCCGGCGTTGATATCACTAGCTCCTGCTTCTAGTCTCGCTTAGCAATGTCACCTCCAAGTACACAGGAATGAAGAACACTCTTATGACTGGAATAATGGGACAATTTGGCCTCTGATTGGTTCTGGACAGGATTTACTGACCGTCCAATTGTCATTTAAATTGCCGATTTCTGAAGCGCTTAGTTTGCTTATTAGGGCAATTATATGATAATTAAATAAAATTAAAAAAAAAAATCTCCCGACTCCGACACCCCCCCCCCCCACCCCCCCGCCCCCAAATAGAAAACTCCTCGGACTTACATGGTTCACGTAGGTAACCCTTTTTGATTTCAAAACGCGAATTTCGCCAAAAGGTGAGGGATTTTCATGCAAGTATTAGTTATTCAGTGTTTAGAGCTTTTTGTGATTCTTTTTTTTTTTTTTTTTTTAAGAAAAGCTAATGTTCAGAGTTACAGGCATCAAAAAGACATGTTGAAGTCTATCTACATGCTATTTTCTATAACTGCTTACTAAAGTTTTGGATCCATGTATCTTGTTGTCAGTGATATGTTTTACTGTTGAAGTTCACGAGTGACTGAATCACTAGTCATTCTGAATTTTTGCCTTTAATAGGCAACTTAATTGTTTTATAACAACTACTTTTATTTTTGATATCTAACCTCAGCCTTATGCTCAGTGTATTCTCACATTAGCAGGAATAATCAAACTTTGTGCCATTTTTATCTTTTATTTTGTGTTCCTTGAGAGAAAGTAAGAATTGGATTTTAAGTATGAGCAGAGTTTTGCAAACCTGTGAAGTAAGGCACACCAGATTGTGAGTTTTGCATTTCACTACTTAATGTCAATTATCCCCCCAGGTATTTTTTAAAGGCTTAAGTTGATGTTGTCTGAATTTATGTTTAGTAGGCCTAGTGTACTGTCTCTTGGACATTAAATAAACAAAAGAATACTATTTTGAAATTAAATTTGTGTTTTTCTTTTTCTTCTCAGTAATAAAGCAAAAAAAGTAGTTGGGGTTAAATTGTCAATTTTTATTGAATCGAACTGAACCGAACCAAATCGAATCATACCGAATTGAATCATTTACTATTTTTTTTAATCCTCCCTGAATCGGATCGTAGCCTGTGAATTGAGATTTGAATCGGATCGTTTTGTGAGTGAAAGATTCACACCCCTATCATTTACCTTTAACTGCTATGGTCGTCACCTTTTGCCTTCTTTGGTTCATGTTCTCTCTCAGCAGTGGTTTTTGCCGGACATTTTGTAAAGAACCGATTCCAAGATGTTTGCTTTTGTCAGCTTTTAACAATCCTTCGAAAATGTGCAAGGCAAACATCATCATAATGAGCTATAGCCCGACTAGTGAATACTTTTTCTGGGTGATTCTTTTCAATGAATTCCGAAACTTAATGGAATTTTCCTAATATGTCAGAGGGATGCCAAGAAGATGTTAGGTGATAGCCAATGGCAGAGCAGCTACAAGTATGTTTGTGTTCAGTAAACTCTGGGAGTTGCAAGTAGCAGCGCCTACTGTATTTTTGACTTTCGTATCCTGAAATTTCTTTTGTAACAAGGGGCAATATTCCAGTTGAGACGTGTCGTAACCTGAAAATTCAGTATGTAGAGACGTTCGTAAGTAGAGGTACCACTGTATACGTATAGGTACTTAGTTATTGATGTGTATATGTATGCACCCTCACATGTCTTATATCCACTGGACTCAGTCTATCATGGTGCTCTGAGGTTTATGTTGTTATTTATCTTCATTTACAAAATTATTCTTGGTTTTCTCCTCTTCTACTTAGAGATTTACTGCACATTCTTCAAAAAAAAAAAAAAAAAAAAAAAAAACAGCTCTGGAAGTTTCTAGCTTTGCTTCAAAACTTGATTCTTTTAACCCTAAAATTTTAAACTAAGGTTGAGGGAAAAAAAATAAATAAATAAATATGTTGCTCCACACAACTGGAATCAACTGAATGCACCTGAATTGATACATATTTTAAATATTCCATCTGAATTAATGCATGCTGCAGATGTTGTGACTGATCATTGCTAGCTTTGTTTAGAACGACTCTTTAGGAATTAAATAGTGTCTGCTGCCTTACAGATAATTTTATACTTTAATGTTGTCAGTGGCTTCGTTGATGTTGTGTGGCATATATATTCAGATTTGATGTGTATATTGTAATTATTTGTGGTTTGTACATATTGTTGCTTTTAGCTGCTGTCTGTCAACAGTTATTTCCTCCCTGGCTATTCCTTTAAGGATTTCAAATAACAACAACAGCATGCATATTTCTAGTCAGAAATATTCATCTCTGAATATCTCTGAAATTGTGTAATGATATATATCTTGCATTTGAGAAGAATTTAGCTTTACGTTTACAGGGACTCTTGGTTAGGAAGTAGCTAATGTTAAAAGTCAGAATCAGGGTTGCCTTTTCTTTTTTTGTCCCATAATCTTCATTCTGACAGTTTGAAAATGATTTTACTTCAAGCAACATATCAGTTGCTTGACCCTACTTTCCTCCTATCAAATAGCTTTGTGGAATTCTCCAATAGGCAAGCATTGTACATATTCTTCTACAACAGTAGGATCATTTTGTTATTAATTTCAGTATTAATGTGCTGTTATTATGCAGTTTTTCAGCAGCATGTCTTAAATGTAAGACAGCTGATCTAAATAAGTTTTTAATCTGTGCCCAGTATACAAGTGAAATCAACAAATTTTCATGATTCAAAGGTATTTTATTTTATTCTTTTATGTAACTGTTGTTCCAAACAGGGATTTTGACAACTTTGTTTTAAAATGGAAACTGTCAAGTTATTAGAATTATAAGAACGTAGACTTGAGACAAATAGATCATAATTTTACAATATTAAAACCTCAGCTGTAAGACATAATTTCACATTTTCACCTCACAGTGTAAACATGAGAGAAACACTTGTGAAATAGTTAATGAATTCTGCTAAATCCCTGAGTAAATAAATCCTAACTGCACACAGAGTTTACAATTTCTCTGATATTGTGTAAAACACACAAAAAGGAATGCTGAAATGATGTGTAATGTTAACTCAAATGGTTATAGAAACTGGTGGAAGGGTGATATGCAGAAGTACTGGAACTTTTTCATATAAGACAGACAATAGAGCAAGTATCATGCTTGGATCATACTCATAGCAGCACACAGCCAAGAAGGAGAAGAGAATAAGGTTTATGAGACTTACATTGACAGAGGTTATCTTGCCAAGTTGACATGCCTCCTGAAAGGACAAGAAACAGACATTTTAATTAATTATCTGACAGCAATTCCTCCTGTTACTATGGAAAGGACTATTTGGACAGCCTGGCTAGCCATAGGCAATCTGTTCCACTTCTATACAAAGAATGAGTCTTCTCTGGATACGACTATGACTTTAAGGGGCAGTACCAATGGACTGATTTTTTTTTTCTTCAGTCAAATGCAGAGCTTGCAGAGCATAGTTTGATGCTCAGTTTGCTCATCATGTAACCAGGCAGCAGAGGCCACACCTCAGAAATGTAAAGAATAGGGCAAACCTGACATCCTGACAACACCAGGCATACAACTGACACTTCGATAAAGATGTTTTCTCCACATGTCAGCAATGAAAGTGAACAGAATATCAAACCAAGCATCAAAAATTAACAATAAACAGTGACAAGCTTCTAAATTGGGAACAAAAGACACCCGCAAGCCTGCAAAATAGCATCCTCTCTCTGGGGACCAAGATAACTCACAGAGAGATAAGAGTATTTAATTTTTAATCACCAATTTTGTTTTCTTTGTACTGTGTATAATAATCTGAAAACGTGACTTTATTTGCAAAGAATAGAAAAGAAAACTGGCAGTGAGGAGCCTCTTAGACAAGAGAGAAGCCAAGAGGACTGCTGGGGTGGAACGGTGGAACGGTAAAACAATGAACAAGAGACAAGTTCATGTCAACAGATTATCCTGCCATAATTGTTCATCAAGAGCTACTGCTGCTGACTGAGTGATACGGCAAAACACCAAAAGCTATTCACCAAAAAACAAAACAGTTCCTTCAGGCGGACAACTATAGGCAAGGCAAGTTTATTTATGTAGCACATTTCAGACACAAAGGCAACTCAAAGTGCTTTACAAAGGCATTAAAATGAAAAGAATAAAAAGAAGGAACATTTAGTTAATAACAACAGCATGAGAATGCAAATAAAATGCATTATAAAATCACAAAAAAATAGATAGAAAAGAAACAAGAAAGCTGAGAATACAGAATGTAAAAACAGTGCAGTAAGTCAAAGGAGCGGAATAATTATTAGACTAAACAAAGGCATGGAAAAACAGCAAGGTTTTCAGTTTAACTTTAAGTGTGTAGAGTTAAGGGAAACATTTTATATCAACAGGAAGTTTATTCCATCTGTGTAAAGTATAGTAGTTAAATGCATTTTCAGCCTATTTGGTTCTGACTCAAGGTTCTACCAGCTGACTGACTCCTAAAGATCTCAGAGCTCTACTTGGTGTATATTCTACAAGAAGATCAATAATGTATTTCAGCCTCATATTATTCATTTATTTGTAAACTAACAACAACACTTTAAAGTCTGTTCTGCAGGTAAGTGGTACCCAGAGTAAAGATCTCAGAACCGGAGTAATGTGCTCGGTTTTCCTGGTTTTTGTTAGAACTCTGGCACCAGCGTTCTGGATGAGCTGAAGCTAACTGTCTTTTTGGGAAGACCAGACAGAAGGGCGTTACTGTAGTTAAGTCTGCTGAAGATGAAGGCATGGATAAGCTTCTCTAAATGTTCTCTGGACATCAGATCTCTGGCTCTGAATATCTGTTTGAGGTGATTAAAAGCTGTTTTAGTTACAGTCCTGATACGGCTGCTGAATCTCAGGTCAGTTAAAACTTTTTGTCTTAAGTACTCTGGATTCAAGCTGGGCAGCAACTTTTATTCTTTCTTTTTTGTTATCAAATATAATTATTTCTGTCTTGTCCTGATTTAATTGAAGGAAGCTTGATTAGATCCAGCTATTCACTTTCTCCAAGCAATAATGGAATGAGTCTAACGGACCAGAGTCATTTGATGAAAAACCCAAATAAATCTGAGTGAAACCTGCATAACTGTGGTGAACAACACTGCTGTCATGTATGAGCTGACCTAGGGGTAAGCATGCAGAGACTGAATAATAGTGGTCCAAGAATTGATCCTTGGAGAACTCCACAGCTCATGGGAATGAGCACAGATTTATTTTCACCAATGTTAACAACAAAGCTCCTGCCTTTAAGATATGATCTGAACCAACTGAGAACTGGACCTTATAACCCCACCCAGTTTTTCAGTAGGTCCAGAAGGTAAATTAGGCCACCAAACCTTGATTTCTCGGGGGCAGTATCTTCAGGTGCAGAAGAAACTGCCATTTTACGATACTGGATGGGCATACAACTAATCAGAGGAACAAAGCATATGATCTTGGCAGAGTGGCAACCAGTCTCAACAAAATACATTTAAAATGGTATGCAGTGGTGCAGGAACTCTGGTGAATAACTGTTGTTGTTTTTGCAATAAAAACTTGCACCAAGGTGTTGTGAGTTATTCTGTAACCATCTTGTTTGTTTTGAATAGCTGCACTTGGAAATTCCTGTCTGAGTTATAAACATAAAGCTTGCATTGTTTCAAGTGGTTCGGTATGTTCTCTATGGGTGGTTCTCTACAGGTGGAAATGCCTGTGAATGGGAGAGGTAATAGAGACGTATTTTATGAGAAAAAATCTTTTCTAAGTCAGTACAATCTAACTTATACCTAAAGAGAAACAAGCAAATATTTCAGTAAACTGATGAACCTAATAGCTTGAGCCAGATATTCCCAGAAGAAAAAAAACATACATTAACCACTGGCTTTGCATTCACTAAGAAAATAAGTTCCAAGATATGATCTGTTTGTACATGCGTTCTTCTTGTGTGTACCTTCTTGCATATGTCTGTGTTGTGTTCACAGCTTTTTGTGGTAGCCACATCTAAAACGGAAATCAAAGTCACACAGAAGATCTTTTGCAATTTTTAATTCAGAGTCCCCCTATGGGTGTGGCGGTAAAGTCACTTTTACGATACTGTCCAAGATATATTCTTGTTTGGTTTCTTGCTCGGTCACTCTGTTGCCTTCTTGTTTTTCATAATGCCATTGCTTTCTTGACTGTATTAGTTGCCTCTACAACTCTGTGAACTAGTTTCATTGTTGTTGATGTGCAGCGTGGTGCACAGGCAGTGAATAGTTCAAAGGCAGGTTGCTTTAATGTGATTTTTAATATCTATCAGATAATCTGAGTAAGATAATATTAATTACCTTTTTTTTTGACTATCTGCTTATTATAGTTGATCAGATTTATTTTTCAAAAATATATTCTGGTACAACATAATGTCAAAACTAAACTAGACCATAATTAAATATAATGCAAATAGAGGAAAATTCTGGTTTTAGACAGGGCACTAACCCCAATGCGCTGGTTCAGCCAACCAGTCTCACTTCAGTAATTGATGTTTTTCCACCATGTAAACAGCAGCAGTTTCACAGTACAGGCTCAAAAACTGGAAAAATTACTGCACTTAGTGGGCTTTAGAGACATTGCATGTCTGTCTGTTTTTTCCTTTTAATCATAACATGCCATCTCTCTCTCTCTCCCTCCATCGCTCTCACACTCTCTCTCTGTTATCTATGTAAGTCTTAAAATTTGGCTAAAATATTTATATTTTTAAGCCCTTTAAATAAAATACTAAGGATAATGAATACAAGGACTTCTGAGGTGTATGTTTATGTTTTGAATTAATGTAATCAAAGATTCATGTTTTGGGGGGTTTTATTTTTGGCATATTTGGCAAAACATTTTTCAGGTCTGTCTGAGAGGTTTCTCATTTGCATTGTGTGACTGGTCACTTACAGCACAGTTTTACTTGAAACTGCCACAAGCGAGTTATTCTTCCTCCAGGTAATGTTTTATTCAACATCACATGACATATACTTCAACTGAGAAACCTTGCCAACCAATTAAATATATGATATTGTACACGAGGGATCTGAGAAGGTGACCCACGGTTGCTTCATATTTAGATGACATTGGAAGTGGTGGTTGTACATCTGATTGTTAGAGACTATAAATGTTCAGTGTTTTCTCTTTGTGTTTTTCGTCAGTGAAGGGTTGATCAGTGACCTTAGCTCTGTATATATATGTCTCAAACTAGCAGTTTCAAAGCTCTCAAATGCAAGCCTGGGAGAAAGTTATGCTTAAGATAAGTGCATTTGTTGGTGAACCACATCAAAGTACAGAGGGATGTCTTAGCGAGCAAAGGCAGTGGTGCTCCAGCCTCTCCTTTGATCACCCCAGGCACTGTGATCATTAAAATATTGGATAAATAATTGATTAAAAACACTAGACCTTATTGTGCTCTGCTTCTCAATCCAAATGTATCCAAGTTTTGAGCTGCAGTGACTGCAAAATGTCTAAAAACTGAATGTAGACCTGTGCGAAAGGATCATATATATCTCTGCATGGATATTGTTGAAAGGCATATTCTAAGATAGTGTATGCATTTTTTTTTTCTCTGATATTGCAGCATATTGGTCAGTAAACTGAACACAGTGCAGTTATGTGTTCCCATTAACCCAGTATGAATTGGAAGTGCTGCAACAACCACTTTTCACTAAGATCTGAGCTACGGCACGGCAGTTTGCCACAGAAGTAGAATAATCAAAGGACAGAGAACACAAAGAAGAATTCCAGATGTGTGTAGGTGAGTGGGGGATTGTTAAAGTTACATATAGAGAGGAAGCTAGACATGCAGCATGTAAGACAATGAGCCCTCTGTGTGCACATCAAGAATACTGAAAATATATATTTTGCTCCAGCTTTAGGATTATACTGTATACGAGCAAGTAAATCACTCTCCCTCAGTCCATATACTTTTAGATTTAAAATATAAAAGTTAATGTAGGTAAATTAAAAATTATTCCTGTTTCAACTTAGAAAGCCAGGCCAGTTATGGAGATATGGATATGGAGTCTAATTGGGTTCTCTTATCCATTGTTGCATTTATATGAGTAACGGACATGGCATGTGTACAGCTGGACACTCGCTTCATTAGGAACGTGTGCTGAACATATTTAAATTACCATATGATCTTTGACTCTTTGGTCTTCGGGTCTTCATTATGAAACTGAGCATGAGACAAAGGCTTAAAGCAGTACACTCCCATCTATCCTGAGAAAAGACAGCTGTATGTCTGTTTTATCTTTCCATTGATTTTACATAGCTGCTTTATCCTTTTCAGGGTCAGGGGGAAGGGGCTGGAACCTATCCCAGTCAACAAAGTGCCCTTTGTCTGCTGGCGTGGCAGAGGCTGAGCACACTCTGAACATGTCCATAACAGGGCCACACAGAGACAAATGAGTCAGACAACCATGAGCACACACACTCCATCACTCGCTACTCATTCACTCCAACAGACAATTTAGAATCACCAGTGTACATAATAAGCATGTTTTTGACTGTCAGAGGAAACTGGGGTGCCTGGACAAAATCCACGCTTGCCCGAGGGGGACATGCAAGAAAGGCCTCAGATGAGGGTTGAACTGGGAACCTTCTTGCTGTGAGGCAACAGAACTAACTTCAACACCGGGCAACCCCTTGGTGTTTCTTAATAAAATAAAAATGGAATAAAATTTCAGTGTTTCAATTCTTACAGATAACAAGCAGTTTTTATTTTGTTTTGTTTTTGTATTTTGTAATGAGCCTGAGTTTAAGAAGTGAAAATTGAGGATTAGGACCCATCCCATTACTTTCAAGATGAATAGTATTAATACCATAATTCATTTTATTAATTAATAATTTAGTAAGTTAATTAGATGTTATAATTTATATAAGAAGTACATTATACATTCATCTGAGACTAGAATCAAAACAACTGAATTTAGCTCGGTGGGCAGTAGACATGGAAATGCAATTTAAATTCTCTAACAAGACTCAAAGTTGTAACTTCACGAAAGAAATATTGTGGACAGGGGCAATACAGATAAACCGAGGATTATTTGTCGATGCATGTCGTAAGGCAGTTAAATTGATATCTAAGTATTGATCCAGTTCTATGGAAGCAGAGGCCATGAACTCTGCCCCTTTTGCGTCTATTGTGAGTAGTTTGTGTGACATCAGTAGTCAACTTGTACTGACTTATGGCCCCTAACTCGGACCACTAACTTCTCACTCCAAACTGCTTTGATTATGTCTATTTCATCCCTAACAAAAGCTTGCACTCCCTACCAACTGACCTAGGGTTGTTTTGCCTCCTTTAAGTTTTCACTGTTGGCTACCCAAAACTATTACTCGCCTGTGTTGCTATTCTTTCTGCTCACACAGAGTAAAGCATTTCAACAGTTTGTTTGCAGTCATCCAAAAACAGTGGCAAGCATCACTAATTGTTGAAAGTTCATTGGTTGAAAGTTAGAGAAACATCAACAGATTCCATCACAAACGACAAAAAAAAAAAAAAAAAGAACAACAAACAACGCGACAATGGACAGCCAAATTATTTATTAAACTTTAGTTTCATCTTTCCACGAAGCAGATCTTTAACTAATGGGACACCAACATAATAAAGAGTCACCTTTATTTTTTCAAGATTTTGAAACTGGCCCTAAGTGGCAGTAAAATGCTGGAACAGGCAGATGTGTGTTTGATGAGCTCTGCAAAGCACCAGCGCTGTGCAGATATGACAGCATGATTAGGCCATAAGACTGTTTGTGATATTGAAGCCAGGGCTTTTTTTAATTATTAAAAGGAAGCAAGCAGCTGTTTTAACAGCTCTGATGCTGTTTCATACACAAGAACTGGTACTTCATCTTAAATATTGGCTAATGGCTAATGGTATTACGTTTTCATTCGCAAATAAACAGCATTTCCGAAGAGATAACAGACATATACTGTGCCTTGTTAATCATGGTGTCCAGATAGGTAATTTTACCTTAGCAACCTTGAGACATGTTCAACCTCATTTAAAAGCCACAAAGCACATCTGATGTTTGTTAAACAGAACTTTATCATAAATCATAACAACTTATCAGTACGAAATCTCCAGATCTCCATAATCTAGTTATTTTAAATTTCTTTGCTGTGACTTTCTCCCGTATGACTTCTGTGAGCTTGATTTTACAAGCTTACAGAAGGCTTCTGGAATCTGTAAACACTATTACAACTAAAAGCTTTGCTGGAGGAAAAGAAAAAAAAGAAAGAATGTAGGTGCAGAAGTCAGCTCTGCTGCATTGTGAAAATATAGAGTCTATGATGTGATAACTTCAAGCTGTACTAAAAGCCTTAAAACCCCTCATCCCTGGGGTCCTAATAGTTTAACACTAATGAGATCTGTTGCTCCCATCTCTACAGCCTCCCACATAACAGTTCATTTCATAGTGTAAATACTTTTGAAGAAAGAAAGATATACTGAGCCTGGAAAAGAGCAGGCTGGCCACAGTCTTGACTTGCAAAACTCACCCCTGTATTTTTCACATTTGTTTTGACTTTCTCCTCAAGGTTCCTTGGTGAGAATCATTAGAGTCTTTTGCATTTCAGCTCGCCTGCCTGCATGATGTCTGTGAAAATAATGGTCAAGCACAACTTGCTAGGGCCGCAATATGCCAAAATGTCAGAGCGGCGCCAGTGTACTACTTAATCTGTTTTGAGAGGGTAGGAGAGAAGCATGTGGCCTGCTGTCAAGTGGCTTTCCCCTGTAGATGAGATGGTTGTGTTTGAATTCATCAGTCGGAGCAAAATGACAATTGTCAGGCTGCCACAACACAATCAAACACATGCAGACATATGCATGCATAATGCAAAGGCTCGCAGTGGAAAACTTGGACATGTATGCCATCTGCTCATGTGTACAGACACGAGAGACATGAAGGTCTTGGCCGAGTAGCTCTGAGCAGAGCTCAACTTTGCATCCCTTCAATGTCTGGCCAACTCCGCATGTCTATGACGGGGTGATAAAACTGTTGCAAAACAAAACACCTCCTCATCAAAAGGGGCTAATAAAGTCTTCAATATACCTAAGTGTAGTCTTAGGTAAATAGAATACCCATTTACCCCTACATCGGTGTTGGTGTCCAAGGTGTATTGATGTTCTTATTGACATTCAATAAAGGAAAACCCTTTCAGCAAACCATGAAGAGTGGTGTAAATCCTACAAACCTCTGGAGCGAGCTCATATAGCAATTTTCCCTTTACACAATTACCAGACAGCAATAATGTTACTGTGTGTTTGAACCAATTTTGATTTACAAGTGGACACTGTGTTGCCTTTTCATCAGCTTATTATTATTAAGTGGTCTGTGTATATGTGTTTCCCCTGGACGATCCTCCTTCTCGCTTCACTCTTAGTGAGGTATTGATCCTCCAAGTGTACCATCCCCTACTGATTTCATTAGGCTAGCTGCTTTTAATTACTCCACACTCTAACCTTTCGCTGTTTCATTTGGACCAACAAATTGGGCAAATTAAAAAAAAAAAAAAAAAAAAGGAGGGTGTGTACAAAGAGAGAAAGGAGAAATAAGAGCCTTTCAGCAGCTGTAGTGATAGTCCCTCCCTCTTGGAGGCATTTGTATCAGTATCGCAAGTAGTGTAATAATAATAATAAAAAAAAAAAGCCACATCAATGTTCCCTGTGCTCATCAAATTATGCAGAAGGAGGGTGTACTTCAGTAATTCTTCCAGGGAATTAAATTATGAAAACCATACCAGTCAGATCTTGCACAGCTGCCTGGATCGGTGGAGGAGAATTGCACTTTTTTTTTTGCTAAACCTTTCATGTACAGAAATCATTAAGAAGCATTTCATTCTTTTATGCATATTTATCTACAAGGTTCATGTGACAACCTTAATGGACTTATAAATTTTGGTTTGCACTGAATCAAAATGTAGCCCTCACTTCACTGACACACCAATTTGTCTTCTTAGGGAAGGCATTAAAGCGGTGTGATATGACACATGGCTGCAAAGTTATAATTAGACTTCATTTAATACCTTATGTCATGAGATTACATGCACAGACCACGGCATCTAAAGCGTACTCAAATCACAGGGGATAATTGATTAACCATATGAGGCTGGGAACCAGATGATGAGGATGATGCTCTAAATTCATCTTAAATCAATATCGTCACTTCCTACACATGGAGGGATTATTGAGAGAGATTATAACCAGCTGCAAAAGAACACTAAAGCTAAAAACACACTACATCATTTTAATTTGGTGCAAATGATTTGTGAAATGTGCAAGAGATACACAAACAGCAGACTGCTGAAACTGCAGAACGAATCACCTGCTTTCAAGTGGGACATTGTTTCAGCATCTCCATACTACAAATCTTTTGGATCTATCATGGGAGACATGCCCTTTCTTCAAGGTTTAGTATATTTTAGTTGGAAAGATTTTACACGATGAAGGAGAAGCCATTCTGGGAACTCCCTTTGGCCGAGATAATAACTTCATCATAATTAGCTTGTGGTGCTCAGGAGTGTTGAATTGTCAGTTGCACTGGGATCTGGGCTGATTTATTGCTTGATTTAATTACGTATCAAAATTCAATTAGACTTGCTTTCAACCAAATTCAACGTGAGGTTTGGCAAGCTGTCCCTTGAAATCAGATGAAGCTTGAAGGACATCCTTCATAACGCTGTGACATCTAACTCAATAATTATCACTTACCAAAAGACATTCATGTGCTAAAAAAAGATTTAAAAAAAATGGCAGGCCAGTTTCAGAGATTTTTTTTTAAAGCTTTTCTGTTGCATTTTTTTCACATTTCAGCTGGCATCAAACAGCATAAAAAGTGTGAAAGAGGCCTTGATTCAGTAGTGATGTGAACAGGTACTTTATCAAGTGGAGATACATGACAAAATGCTCTTTGAGGCTGACTGCGACTGAAGAGGTGTCTGACTTTCTTTACCCACATCACTCACTTCCTGCTCACCCCTTTTTGCTACAGACTACACAAGGGAAAAAGGGGGAGCTGTTTTGAATAAGTGTCACAGCAGCCTCCAAGAGCTACATTGATCTTTACCACTATGCAAATGCAGGATGTCATGGTGTCTATGTTAAGAAGCCAAGCAAGGGAATGAATATTTCAACCAGATTTCTCTGACTGAAAAGTAGCCCTTTACCAGCATTGTAAATACATTCACTGACAGTTTTATTAGGTACACCTTGGTTATGCCACGTAGGGCCTTCTTTCAACTTTCATTTTTTGAAGGGATTGGCTCAGCGAGGTCGCAAAGATGTTACATGAGGGTTTTAATCTATACTGTTTTGACAGCAGAGTTTTTTTTTTTTTTTGCAGTTTTTCTGTGGTGCATATGCTGTGAACATTCCACTTCACCTCATCGCTAAAGTGTTTTATTAGGCTGCGATCTGGGGAGTGTACAGACCACTGGAGGAAAGCAAAGTAATTTCCTGGAACCATCTTGAAATGATGACACATTATCTTGCTAGAAAACTCCTTTCTAAAAAAACAGAATGAAAGGTTGCACCTGCGCAGCAATAATGTTGTATTTATAGAGGCAAGACTATCATAAATATACCAAGCTCTGGCATGCACAAGGCATTTTTTTTTCTTGTAGGCGAGGTTCCATTTATTTCCAATAATATCAAGTATCCCTTACATTGCAGAGATACAGTGCCTTGCGAAAGTATTCGGCTCCCTTGACCTTTTCAACCTTTTGCCAGATTTCAGGCTTCAAACATAGATATAAAATTTAATTTTTTTGTCAAGAATCAACAACAAGTGGGACACAATCGTGAAGTGTTATGAAATTCATTGGATATTTTAAATGTTTTTTAACAAATGAAAAACTGAAAAGTGTGGCGTGTTATATTATTGGGCCCCTTTACTTTCAGTGCAGCAAACTCACTCCAGAAGTTCAGTGAGGATCTCTGAATGATCCAATGTTGTCCTGAATGACTGATGATGATCAATAGAATCCACCTGTGTGTAATCAAGTCTCCGTATAAATGCACCTGCTCTGTGATAGTCTCAGGGTTCTGGTTAAAGCTCAGAGAGTATCATGAAGACCAAGGAACACACCAGGCAGGTCCCAGATACTGTTGTGGAGAAGTTTAAAGCCAGGTGTGGATACAAAAATATTTTCCAAGCTTTAAATATCTCAAGGAGCACTGTGTAACCAATCATAATGAAATGGAAGGAGTATCAGACCACTGCAAATCTACCAAGACCCGGCCGTCCCTTTAAACTTTCATCTGGAACAAGGAGAAGACTGATCAGAGATGCAGCCAAGAGGCCCATGATCACTCTGGATGAACTGCAGAGATCTACAGCTGAGGTGGGAGAGTCTGTCCATAGTACAACAAATTAGTTGTACACTGCACAAATCTGGCCTTTATTGAAGAGTGGCAAGAAGAAAGCCATTTCTCAAAGATATCCATAAAAGGTCTCATTTAAAGCTTGCCACAAGCCACCTGGGAGACGCACCAAACACGTGGAAGAAGGTGCTCTGGTTAGATGAAACCAAAATCAAACTTTTTGACCACAATGCAAAACGATATGTTTGGTGTAAAAGCAACACAGCTCAAAACCCTGAACACACCATCCCCACTGTCAAACATGGTGGTGGCAGCATCATGATTTGGGCCTGCTTTTCTTCAGCAGGAACAGGGAAGATGGTTAAAATTAATGGGAAGATGGATGGAGCCAAATACAGGACCATTCTGGAAGAAAACCTGTTGGAGTCTGCAGAAGACCTGAGACTGGGATGGAGATTTATCTTCCAACAGGACAATGATCCAAAACATAAAGACAAATCTACAATGGAATGGTTCACAGATAAACATATCCAGGTGTTAGAATGGCCAAGTCAAAGTCCAGACCTGAATAGTCATGCCTTCTTTTCCATTCATTCAGATAGGGACATGTCTCATTGGCCCAAAATAATTGTCTATGGGCGTTAGCAAAATCCCTGCCAAATGGCAAAACCTATTTATAAGGGCTATCTTTTAGATTCATTTTCATTCAGATAATAATATTCTTAATGTTGTATATATAAACAAAATAACCTTACAACTTAGAGCTTTTTCATTGGCCTACTTTCAGCTTATTTCCATCACCCATGAAATCAAAACTTTCCTGAAAAACATAATGTAGAAATAGGTAATAATAAACATGGTATTCTCTTCTTCATGTTGTGGTGAATAGTTTGCATGATTGCCCTACGTGACAATGTAAAATGTGGATGGATTTTTTTTTATGCCCACTAAACACTTGAGAAACTTCAGAACACTTCAAAATAGATAAAAAATGAATCTTCTGTCAGTCAGTTCAAACATCATGTTGAAAAAAATATTGACCTTACATATGCACAAAGCCATTAAAAAAGAAAAAGAGAAAGAAGAACCCAGTGGTCAACAGGAGTTGTAAGGAGAGGTCAAATTTGCCCACTCTCCTCAGGATTCGTTGCACCAAAATAAGATTGAAGGGGGAAAAAAAGCCTGGAATGGCATTAACATGTTTATCTGTTGTTGACACATGTGAGTAACCTACATTTTTAGATAGCCAGAAACTACTGAACTGTTCAGGCCTGTCTGCATGTCCCCGCTGCTTGCACAGTGACTCATAACAGATTGACTCACTGTCTGAGAAGAAAGCTGCCTTAACTGGGAGGTGCCTGATGGTCACTAAGTGTACTATCAAGGAGGAAACATGTTAAAGAGAATGGGGAGCCCCACTGATGTGTCAAAATGTCATTACTAAGATTCTGCAGTAATGTGGATTGTTCTTCTCTTTGATCTGTCTCCCATTGAAACATTTGACAGTTTCCTTCATTGAGACTGACAGAAGCATTGTCCATAGATTGTGATGCGCAGTGACATACTGAATCACAAGCTCATGTTTGAAGGAAAAAGACAGATTCACTGTCATTCACTGACAAACATGAAACACACTGATGATACTGATTAATGATTCCCTAAACATTTGTGGAACCGATCTCTTGCAAAGAGGGACCTGCTTCTGTCTTAGATTTAAACATATGGTTGTTGGCTGCTGTGTCATTCAGCAGATGTCATCTGGGTTTCAGAATGTATTCACTGTCATTCACCACATTACCACAGGCATTAAGATTTCACAAAGAAGCTTTTGAAACTTTAACAATCCAAATGAATATGGCCTCGTTATAAATTTCAATGAGGACCCTACAAGAAGTAATAATACTTTATTAATGGCTCTGAGAATAACAAGCTGTTCTCGGCAGAAATGTTGACAGGTCTTGTTCAGGAGAGACTTTGTTTGCCGCTCTTCATCTTCTACGCCAGTGGTGCGCAAACTGTGGTACGCGTACCACCACTGAGCGCTCACTCTTGGTATGCGAGGAACGTCATGACTTTCCATATCGTTTCCACATTTTCCATTAAAAAAAAAAAACGGAAACATACAAGCATTATTAATACAATGTTTCAAACGAAATGTGTAGCTCAAAATAATTAAAATTGTGTCTTTTAAAAAAAATATTTGTTGCATATTCAGTTGCAGTGCAAATGTAACAACTTTTAAGTGTGTTTATTTTGCACTGTATGAGAGTATGAGTATGTGAGAATTGTTGGACAGAGTTTTAAATGTCTTATTCAGTAAAGTAACAATTCAGGTAATAAATAACCACAATAATGAATAAACATCTCTGTGTGTTTAAAGCTAATTGAGAAGGCATATATGGCTATATTATAACATTGGTCATCGTGGTGGTACTCAGAGAGCTGAACAGTTTCTCAGGTGGTACGCAGTATTACAAAGGTTTGAGAACCACTGTTCTACGCGATCATATCTCCACTCTCCAATTTAATATTTTATATTTTTACATTTAAGAGATTACATTTAGCATGGGGCTAATACCTGTCTCTACACCTGATATGGGTTTACAGACATTTTAACAAGAATCTAAGCAATTTCCTTCATACAAGTATATTCATATATCTCATTCAACAAAATAATTTTATTAATATGTATAATATCACCTAGGGGTGTCCAGCATGGTGCCTTTAAATCAAAGGCCAACAGAAAAGCACATAGTTAAAGTGCATTATTTATTCACCAGAGTCTTATACAGATAGAGCAAGGAAACATGCAAGCATGCACAAAAACTATGTGTAGGTTTTGAGTCTTTGATTATATTAATTTTAACCATGTAACTGTATTTATGACGATTTTTACATAAAATTCCTGACCTTTTGTGTTTAATTGCAACATCATGTGACAGAATTTAGTAGTACCTCCCAGACGAACCACTTGATTAGATGGTTGAGATTAAATTATCACCTCAGTTGACAGAAGGATGTCGTCAATAGAGCTTCGACTGAAGTTGCAGGTTAAACTTACAATGTTGCACCTTAGGTTGAGCCGTCTTTCTAATGAAATATCCTATTCATCAAAATGACCTAGCATGGCCGAGCACACGGCTGATTCTTTCACAATCAAACACTGCACCACAAATGCCTGTCATTTTACAGGGCTACTATGATTTATAAAAAGCATTCTTGACAATGTAAAAAAATAAATAAATAAAAATGGGGAGCCAGTGGGTTATTAGGTGTTCGCAAACGTGTCACATGTTACAAATCATTTGAACCAGCAACTTATGTAAGATTAGTGACCAATTAATACCCTACAGCGTGTGAACCTTGTTAGCTTTTGTTGCATACTGAACGAATTCCCACAAAGTTTTGTGTCTGTCATGAACTTTATTATAATTTTGAATTTTAACATTTTTGAAAAGTGACTGCTGATTAAGTTAAAGCAGAATGATAAACATCAGCATCAGCAGCTAATTTGACTGAGTAAATGTTGTCTAATTCTGTATCTATATCAATATCTATATATATATATTAAGGCTGGGCAACAATTACAATTTTTGATCGCAATTAATCGCATTATTTCCCTGATTAATCACGATTTAATAGCATTGTATATGCAAAATCAAATAATGATCTCAAAAGTTGTGTAAAATGCACTTGATGTTAACAACAAACAGACTTTTCAAAACCAAAGCATGTGAGCAAACATGCGTTAACTTGTCCAGCCCTAATATATATATATATATATATATATATATATATATATATACTAATATATATAGACTGTGTGAAATGTGTATAATATATATATATATGGATATATATATTATGATATATATATATATATATATATATATATAACAGTCATGGAAAAAATTATTAGACCATCATTTTTTCTTCACTTTCTTGTTAATTTTAATACCTGGTACCACTAAACGTCATCACGTGACTAAAACAGACAGAAAACAAAACACTGAATGCATAAAAGCAGTGTTTTTGGCCGTACAACGCCATAGCTATTGATGTAAAAACTTAAGTGATTTAGGTTATAATCAAGAAAACCATGGAAAATGGTAAGATATCAGCTCTTAAATAAAACTCTTATGAGCAATCTTTGTGGTTATCGTTATGTTTGTCAAAACAAATGTACCTTTAGTTGTACCAGGCATTAAAATGAACAAGAAACTGAAGAAAACAAGGGTGGTCTAATAATTTTTTCCATGACTGTATATATATATATATATATATATATATATATATATATATATATATATATATATATATATATATATATATATATATATGTATATATGCTACCCCTAAGCACCATGCAGACATACACACAAACTGTTAAGTGTCATTAGGATCGTGTTGCTATGTTTTCTGAAGTTCTATCATCTTTTTGGTTCAGTTGTTGCATTTTGCATCTGTGGGCCACTGCACAGCATAAAAAAACACAACTACACTTTGTTATATTGTTCTGCTTTGTAAACAACACTAGTTTCATAGCAGCTAAGTAAAGTCTTTTTCTTTTCAGACACAAACCTTATACAATTTTATTATAAATGAAAGACTGCATATAAAACAGCCTAGTTATCACTGTTGCCATTTCAACATCAGCTCCACAGTCCTGATTGTATTTTTCACACTTCATCAGTATATTTTCTGAAGTGCTGAAAAATGCTATCATGTGACAAAAAGTGTGGATGTCAGTCGATTGTGCCGTGCACAGTATCTCTTTGTTATCTTGCTTTTACAAAACTGCTGGGGATGATGTAGATCTTCAGATGCCATCAGTTTGAGGGAACACATGTAAGTGAGATAGTTTTAAAAGCTAAAGAACAGACATGTCAATATATTGTCTTTAAAGAAGGCGACTATACACAAAAAGAAAAACAGAAGTTGCAGTCTCATGTCAGTAAAATCCAATGCATCCAGTGCAGAAGTACTAGTTTTTCCATTTGTGTTAAAATACTAATAGCCAACATACCTGACCTTTGAGATTAGACTTGTGAACATAATTGTCCTGTATCTACATATTCTTTGCAGATGTTAGCAGCAAACCCGGTTCAAGTTCTTGAAAATAGACACAGATAAACCTTTAGACACAGCTCTAAGACAACAGCTGTGGTTGTTTCTTCCCATTCTCTCTTTTGCAGTCAGTTAGCAGTGCACCACAGTTGTAATTGAAAAGCTACCCAGTGCAAAGCTGTCTCTCGCCACCCCTCAACTGGGCTCCATCACTAAAACAAACTTCTCCTCACTGTCAGAGTCATTTCCCCTCCTCTTCCACCACTGAGCACCAGTCATATTAATATCTTTGTGCAAGGCAAATGGATGCTCCAGGAGGCCAGTCCCGTGTGCTTTTCGTTTCCAAACCTCTTGCTGTGTCACTGGCCACAGCCAAGCGCATTAACATATGTTCTCACAGTGCACAGTGCTACTCTGCATTGGTAAATGCCTTATTACAGCAAGACCCACTCTGTGCCCTTTCATTGAATATCCATAAGTAGTAAAACACAGCTATATCTGCCCACTCAGAGCAGTAGGTATGTGTCTCACACGAGGGAGGGAGATGGGGGGGGGGGCTTAACATTTAGCCAGGGTCCTCTTTGTCAAATTGATATTCCTCCCACTCACTGTAATAGCAGGTGGTAATAATGACAAATAAAGGCAATTTTTCTTCTACATGGTACGTTCTGAGTATAATAAGGTCATGTGTTGGTTATGTTTTTTTCCTCTTCCTGTATTTATGCCTTTTTAGCATGCACAGTCAAATACTCCCCATATGACTTGCATCTAAAAGACCACACCAATGTGAAATATGCAAAAGAGGAGAGTGAGAAAGCTTCCTAGGCTAGGCAGTTTGTTGGCCAGAGTCTGTATACTCCCAAGCATTTCTCATTTGAAATATCCTGCTATTATCCTTTCATTTCATTATTGTGTATGTTTAGAATTTTCTGTCTTATAAGATAGTAAAATACTGTATATCATATGGCAGGGGGAAAAAAAAAAGTTAAAGCTCTCACCTCTGTCCAAACAGTACTATACAGTACTATACAACTATATATATGGGATATTCTTGTACGCCACGTTAATTTAACTCTGATGCCTGATCCTACAAGTTCTTCTACAAGTCTAGATGCAAAAACTAAAATGCAATCTGTTTACGTCACCCAAGAAAACACTCAAAATATTAACATAATTTAAAAATGCAGCTTAATTAGCACTTGCAAGGAAAGCGTTGCTTGTATGATGGCTGTAAATTGTGAAACTGAAGAACAGACAATACACCCACAAGGCTCTGTGAATGCAGCCTGCTGGTGATTATGTTGATTTTTACTAAAATACAGCTCTAGGTAGAGTGTGTTTGCAGATGTCTAAATGGTCACTGGGGTTGTTTGTGCTCATGGTCATGAGATGCTGAGAGGTTTTTTTTTGTTGTTGTTGTGTTGTTTTGTTTTTTTTTTTTTTTTTTTTCTTTTCTAATCGGGGCAGTTTTTGTTCACTAAGCCAGACTCACATTTGTCTGTTTTGATCTGAAAACATTTTTCTAAAATAGTGCGAATCAAACAGTGAAAAAATCTCATCCCTGCACAAAAAAAAAACAAAAACTGAGGGCTGCTTCCTTGTCATCTCACAACACTGCACTGATTTATAGTGGTAGGGAAGAAAAAACAGGAGGGCAACAAAACTTTGCTCATGAATAAAATCATGAAAAAAGGTTTCTTATAACTTATTACTTGTATAGATGATAACTGTGATTCTTCAGTGTTTCATGATTAATGCTTCATCTATAACTTAAATATTTTATACTTCAAAGGTTTTTATTTGTACATTTTTGTTCTTTATTATTCTTCAGTTCTGACAAGCCAGATCGCCCGAGGATACAACTTCTGTTTCCGTTAACTTCTGAGATCTTTTCCTCAAGACTCTGAGAAGCCCTGTGCAATATGACAAAAATGTTGAAAGATTAAAAACTGCTTCATCTTACAACAATGGTGAGATTGAAGTTTGAAAGAAGCCTTTTTAATCTGATGTATACAAAAGAACGAAGAGTTCGGGGCCCAAAATGCAAGCAAAGCAAATGCAAGTGTATCAACAATCACTGTATAAAGTTTACAGTACTTGTTTTCATTTCAAAGTTACATCCTGCTCTATTTTTCAAACTTCATTTAGCCATACATTCATCATCTTCACCCAGTTCCTCCTATTCAGGGTCACAGGGGTCAGCTGGAGCCTTTCCCAGCACTCTACAGGCAAAAGGCTGGGATATACCCTGGACAAGTCGCCAGTCTCTACAGGACCAAAAAAAAAGAACAAAAAACAAAAAACACGTGCTTACTGCAATCACCAGTTAGCCAATAATACATGTTTTTGGGCTGTAGGAGGAACTGGAGTACCAGGAGAAAAAAAAAAATGAAAAAAAAAAAAAACACACCCACACAAAACAGGGAGAAAATGCTAACTTCAGAAAGACCAGGATTTAAATTTCAGCCATTCTAATGCAAAATGATGGATGGCATTTTTTTTCTGGCAGCAGACGTTTCGGCAGGTATCTCCTTGCCTTCCGTTTTATAAAAGACATTTTGTCTCAAATAAGTTGGTGGACCTCGACATCGCTGCATCAGTCTACAGGAAGTCGTGTCACTGCCCTTTCAGACTTTTGTCTTTTATGTAGGCCTGTCAGTCGATTTAAATTTTTTAATCGCGATTAATCACAAGATTTTCATAGCTAACTCACGATTAATCGCATATTAATCACAATTTTTTAATGTTCTGTTTATCCATCCATCCATTCATCATCTATACCCATTTTGTCCTATACAGGGTCATGGGGATCTGCTTTATTTATTTTTTCTAAGCCTTTAGTTTGAAAACCGGAAGTCCACCAATGCTGCCCTACCTTTTGGGGGCTTAATTCATCATGCTTGTTTGTATATTTTGTTGGGGCTGCTGGTTGACCGCAGTAATTTGCTGACGGTCCCTAAGCTCCATGCAGCAGTGAGGTACTCAGAAGGACATTCAGCACTGTTCCTTTGAGTTTTTGCCACACTCACTGAGCTTGGATGGTTGATGACACTTGTGAAATGTCTGGCATACTTATATCTACAGAATGATACCAACCTGGATGAAATCGGTGCCATTTTCATGACGCCATTAAAGTTTAAAGAGAGCGTTAATCTTGCGTTAAAAAAAATACTGGCGTTAAACAGAATTTGCGTTGACGCATTATTAACGCATTATTAACGCATTATTAATGCGTTAACTTTGACAGCCCTACTTTCATGTGTTTTTCAATGAGTTTCTACATCATATAAGCATAAGTCATTTGGATGAGTTTTGCTTTAGCAGGCGTGACACTTATTAAAAGTAATCAAATATTTCTTCCAATAAGACTGAAACTGACATTTTAACACGAAAAATGCCTTTTTGTTGCTTTAAGTTAAAATACTTTATAAGCCTGCAAGAGCATGTTTTGTCTTTAAAGCCACTCTACGAAGCAATAGTTCTGAGGTAGCTCGAGATGGCTCGAGTGCCTTGAACCATCGCTGCAGTAGGCCTAGACTGCTGGTTAACCTTCGCTGATACACTGGATTCTTTCCCACTCTGTTCACTTTCCTCTTATGTATGTATATGTCATTATTATTTGCAATTATCATTGTTCTCTTTTGTGTCATCTCAGACCCCCAACTGGTCAAGACAGATGACAGAGACTGGTTCTACTGGAGATTTTTTTCTCTCCTTGTGCTTCCTCATGATGGTGGTTTTCACTGAAGTGAAGATTTGATGTAATCTGGTGGGATCCTTAGCTAGACTGTTTTTTATAAAGGGGCATTATATGAATTTTGAATCTTAGCTCCATTGGAATGAACTGGGTTAACTGAATTACACTGAATTGAAATATAATTGATATATAATTTTTCAGAATTTTTCTTCTGTGTAAAGTGTCTTGAAATGGCTTTTGTTGTGATCTGGTGCTATATAACTAAATGCGAATTCAACTAAATTGGTCAGAAGTGGGTTCAAAATATATTTCTAACACATTCCTTTTTTTTTTTTTTTTAATTTCTCCTTTCAGGTACTCTTCTTTTGTCTTTTATTTTTTATAATATAGTATATTTTTCAAGGCCGGTAGCAAGTAATTATACAGAATCTAAGTTGACTGCGTTAAAGCATCCATATTGTGATGCTACATAACAAATGAGAGACAATACAGAAGCATCAACAGGCTCTGTAAATTGGAGCTTCCACAGGGGATTATGTGGTATAGCAATACTTCCACGGGCACTAACAGAAAAGGTTGTGGTTGTCCAAACTAGTAATTCCATGTACAATAAACAGCTTAAATGCAAGTGCATGAATAAATGATGTGGGCTGTCATGTTCAGACAGAGTTAAAGACAAGGTAAGCCCAAGAAGAAATCCATTAATCATAAAATGGTACACTGGCCACAAGTGGAACATTTTCCATATGATAATATTCCCAAACACACTGGCAACAGCACATGGAAGAAAAGAGAATGACAAGTGTGACCGGGTCAAGTATGCCCGCTAAACTGAACTGGAAATCTTTTGAGTATTTTAAGTGAAAGGTATGGCAACAAAGCCCCAAGATCAAAGAGAATCTGAAAAGAATCATCTGAGAACAGCAGAAGATTTCGCTACAGCTTTACGCAAGAGAGGTAAAAGGTAAAAAAGATATAAAAAAAAAAAAGAATAATGGAGAGCATAAAGAGTACTGAGAAAAATAAAGGAAATAAAAGTCATGATTGAATTGTTGACCGATTTTATTACTTTGCAGTTGTGCTTTAGGTCTTGTATTAATTTACAGTATTATTTTTTAATGTGATTCTACATAAATAAAAATGCTGCTTCTAAAACCAAAACATCTTATCTTTTGTAACAGTAACATTTTCTGTCTATGCAACAGTATCAAAAACAGACTTAATGCTCATCTGTACCTTTTTATGTATTCAAAATATCAACTGTAATAAAATGAGTTATTTCGGTATAATACCATAAAATAATGAAACAAGACACTATTTACATAAAACCACCCAGACAAATACAGTGGCATTTCATTACTGAATAGCTGAACTAATCCATCTCTATACCTCCTCCTCAGCTGTCAGAAGTTCATATTACTTGTGAGAGAACACATTTTCATAGTACTTCCTCCTTCAGATTTGCATAATTTGGATATTTTCCCTTGAAACATATTCAAAAAAACTATGTTCACGACTCAATTTGTTACTTTAGTGGGCTGACTCGGGCAATAAGGCGTATTTAGTCACAAGAGGTCATATGTTATAATTCTGCACCTTGGGTACTATTGCTGCACGCTTTAAGCAACACACATGAGCACCTCAAATAGAGAATGAATCACTTTTGCCTCACTTAAAAATAGCCCAAACTCAAGTAGACTCTTAGGTTTGGTATTATCCTCTGTATGGGCTAAGATGCTTATGTATTAGCAATCCAGGCGGCTGGACTGCAGTCCTGGAGCACACAATGACTTCCCATTAATAGGTTGGGGAGTGTCTGGAGAACCCACCCTGAGCAGAGATTTCCACACGGATATGGCCTATGGCACAGGGGTACCTGCCCCCAGCCATCTGCACTGATTTGACAAATGATTCTATATCAAAGGCCTCTGCACTGAATTGGGTGATAATTGATTGGAAGTGAGGCCCTCAAATCCCTGATTGGTTTAACTGGATGTGAGGATGAGATACGCTGTGGCACGTGAGAGGAAAGGACAGGCAGCAAGAGAGAGAGGGTCGGTCTACAGTGCAGGAGAGCTGGGAAATGTACTGTGTAACTCTGCCTCGTTTACCCTTTAAAAGAATTCAGAAGAAAATTTGTGAAATATGCATTTTTGTCAACCTAAACAAGCATGATGTATATTTTACAGACCAAGTCACGTCTCTGTGTTTCTGTTTCGTTTTCTAAAGCAGCCGTCAGAGTATCCAATTTGTCAGTGTGTCCATGAAGATTGGATTTCACCATTCAAAAAAGAGGAATCTGATTTGAAATGGAATATTATTGATTTGTTCCAGATGGAGGTGTGGCTTGATGCAGATACATGATCATTGTACATTGGCTTAGAGGGAAACATGCAATATATATTCCTTCATCAATTTGTTCTGAATCTTTGATGTCATTAACCATTGATGTGGAAATGGTGTAACAAGAGAGATTACATCAAACATGGAAGGAGCTCATTGTCGGTCCCCCCTTGAGAATTACCTTAATCTCATTACCATTTCACGTATAACATTGCATAATAATTGCAAGATGAAATTATTTTATGTTCTTCCATCCATATATGATAAGCTGTAAAAATATTAACCTGATGAATAAATCAATCTTCCAGTTGTATCTGTTATTTAAGAGAAAATATTTTATTAATTATATAGGTGAGGTATATGAGTGGATTGACCACACATTTTCAGCCAAGACCCTCTTAGTGCCTTTTTTAGGGAAGACACTCAACCTGAAAGTGCCCCTGGTGTCAGGCCAGCTCTGCTGCCAGTGTTGTGTCTGTTTTCATGAGTGGATCCGGCAACATGACTGTACAGCACTTTTGAGCTGCCTGCATATTGGAAGCACCATATACGTGCTGCCACGTGGTATTTGGGGATTTTTCCGTCGGATTACCAAAGACTGAATGTGGGCATGGATTTAGTCATACATTATTCCATATGTTAAAATTGTGTATAATTACCATGATGAAAGTTATCTGCTTCAAGTTATCTGTGTGGTCATGTATTCAGCCCGACATGCTGGATAGCCTGCAAATAGGTGAGAATAGTACAGAAGCCTGCTAACGCAGCTCTGACCCTTGTGCTCAGTATATATAGGTCCCGACTGGCTTTATTATATGGCAGGCTGACTGCACCACATACCTTTTCCTATTTGACACAGACATGTGGTGTTTGCTAGTGACAGATGCTGCACACTACTTGTCCCAGAGGTCACAAATGACCTTTTGGACTGTCTTTTTTTCAGTCACACAGCATTATTTCTTTGACGATGGCCACCAATGTTACCCCAGGCACCCCAATGGAGCCGTGGGTTGTTGCCGCTTGTCTTCTGAGATCATATTTACCTCGAATGAACTGTGTGTGCGCATGCAAAAGCGACAGGGGTTGAATGAACGAATTTGTATGTCAATGCACTTGCATATGAAAGGACATGAATGTGGATCTACATGTTCAGGAGGATGCCTCACTAACCACCCATAGTCTGCTGGATGCCTATAACAAAGCTTAATTGCTGCATGACAAACCTCTTGTTTGGATGCTGAAGGGATTTTCTTGTATTACACAGAATGAATGAATCATCACTAAGATGTGTGTCTTCAGTGGCCCTTTCTTGGCTTAAAAATCCTGCCACAGACAGGATCTGTTAAGCATTTTATCCGTGACCACCAGTGAGTTTACATTCATTTAACTTCATGGGATGAAGGGCTTCGACAAGGCGTCTGTCGAGCATGTTCATCACCAAACTTTTACATTATGTAGCATTTCACAAGAGAGATTCTCTTTTATGGAAAATCAAACTGTGAAATTTGTGGAGAGCAAAACTGTGAAATAACATCCTGGAGTTGTGCGGCTTAAGTTTAGCAAAGCGACTTTAGAGCTGGCAGGAACAAGGTGCAGCGCAGGCTCCATACTGTCAGAGGTGCTTGATCTCACCCCACCTTGTGTCCTCCTCCATCTGCCACCTATTTAAATGGTGCTTTGCGATTAGCTATACACGTACTTTTGAAAGGGTGCACGAACCTTCCTATGCACGTATATCACTTCATCAAGCAGAAGAATGTCATCTTATATTGGAAATGAGACACACAGAGACAACAGCATATCTGCCACCTGTGTTACATTACTGATTCCAGAGTTGTATAGAAAACAGTCATGCATGTGTGAATCACCGATGAGAATTCTATTTTATTTTATTTTATTTGGCTCCTGTCATGCTGAAAGAAAAGCTGTTATCTATATGAAAGATAGATGACCTTCTGAAATACTGACATAAATCTCTGCTGCCTGAGGCCTTGCGTCAGAAGAACGACCAGGCCCTCACCTCTTACCCTTAATCTCATGCTGTAAAGATGCTCATCAGTTTTTTTTTCACATAATGCAAGATTTCCAGTCGTTATCTTTTCACTAGAAAGAGAGGGCCGCAGAAGTACATGAGAGGTGAAAATAAAGAAAAAATAAATAAATAAAGGTTGGAAGATATTTGGCAGATGAATATGAGAATCTACAGCGGACAGACAATGCTCCTGATGTGAGTTATAATTGTAGTTTAACAATGTGTGGACCTTGGGGATATTCGCTATGCAATATGTGGCCTTAAGACTGGGATCGCTATGGAAACCAAAGACCCTGAACGACCTGCAGTGCCCACCCACTTGGACAGCCGTTAATCATCTTCGCTCAGATCCTGGCAATGCAGAATTTGGCCAATGTGTCAAGAAGCAATTATATATACTTAGTGCTCGGGCACCGCATCTCCTCCCCCCTCCCCCTTTCCTCGCTCTCTCACTCTCACACTCTTAATATAATCACAGAGTAGTCAGTTTAAAAGCCCTCTGTTCGTTTCACTGTCTATCTGGGGGATGCACACAATGCAGATGAAGGTACGTTTAAAAAGACAGAGGATATTCTACTCTGAAAGCCATTATAATCAGAATACTCTTTACATACAAATCATATTCAACCATTTACTCATTTTACCAACCTCCTGAGCTGACTGACATACTAAATTAGCTCAGCTGGCCCACTGCATTCGCTGCACATATTGGGCTGGTGTGGATCACAGAGACTAATGTGAGCTGACGAGAGGGAGATTATGTTCCGCTGCTAACAGCTAAAACGTGAATAACATCATCCACAAACCCATGGTGTTCCCCGATTACTCTAGCCACGATCAACGGTGTAACAATAGGAGGAGAACAAGTGAGAGATGAATGTAGATGCAGAAATTATGGCAGATAAAGCGGGGCATTCAAGAGTCCTGGTGGTGACGTCCCACATTACACTGAAGTACGTTCAGCTGTTCCATCCTCGTCCTTTTGCCTTGATATAAAATGTTGTTTTGTTCAAACTGTTACTGCTTTTTCCGATGAGCACATAGTAACCTTTTGATCTGACGCCATGACACAATAGCTGTGGCATTTTTCACTTCAATTGTGCCTTGGAACACCACAAATCAAGCAGCTTGTGAAATTCTATTCACCTTTTCAGTTTAGATCTCACTCGCAGTTTGGACTCGCAGCAAACCACAAAGTTTTTGTCCCAAATGCACTGTTTCACATGATTAAGCCTGAACCTTTGAACCCTAAAACAGTAGCGTGTGGCTCACTGGCAGTGATGTCATGCTCAAAGTTCAGGCCCTATGTGAAGGACATGCAGTGTTATGTCGCACTGACAGCCATCCAAACTGAAGTTGATTGCCTTCCTTGTGATTTCTTGTTGACACACCAGGGGGAAGGCCTATGCACTTTGTGATTATGTACTGTCCCACAACTGCCTGCAGATTTGAATACAGCCAAAGTAATTTTAGACAGCTTGGTGTGCATTAGGGATGTAGAGCAATGTTAGCCTTTGAACACTTGATGACAGGCTGTTAGACAGCTTCTATCCATCGGGATCCTTTTACCAAGGTCTACTCTTGCAATAAGCCTCTCTTCACCATAACCGTTCATCCAGAAAAGGACGCAGGCATTTTTGACACATTTGGTGCTAAGTGAACTGAAATTGTGTGAATTTCACTGCATAGCACATTATCACATTTGCAAGAGGCATGGACGGGGACTAGAGGTTGAAGGAGAGAGTTACTTTAGACACTGTGCTGAGATGACTTGATATCATCAGAGTGGAGTAATGATTTTGTCTATGCATGTTAAAACCCAATTAGCATTGTATAAATCTGCCCTTCTCGCCTCATGTTAAGTAAGTACGAATGATTTACAAATTGCAGAGAGGAGCAGCAGGCGAGCAACAGAAGTTTTGTTTTTCAAATGAAAACAATTTGTATTTTAATCAGTGATGAGCAAATTTATTTAAAAGATCCTTTGGGAATTTTGATATGGTAATGGTGCAGAACATCAGACATGTTGAGTGAGGTTCTGATATGACACACAGCGTCCTGTTTCACCACAGAGAAACTAGAAGACAGGCACACTGGGTTTTTAAATCTTTTCCCATAATGTTTGTTTTTCCTTTGCCTGAAATCAAGCAAGCTGCTTACCTTATGAGGACAAATGGGGGGCGGTGAGTTAAAAGACTTCTCTGGTGTTTGGATCTGGTTCTACAAGAAAAACACATTATCAGACACATGTTTTCAGCGGAGGACATCTCCCAGCAAATCTTTAGTGACAGAAGTTACAGCTTATTTTCTGGTTGTTTGCTATTAGTATTTTTGAAATATATTTCTGAAGAGTTAAGCAACTCTCCTACTAATCCTAAACCACAGCTTTTGTTGACAGTCACATTTTAAATCTTTATCTTGACAACATCAACTTATTGTGCATCATGTGAGAGGGAACGGTGATGCATTTTGTTCTGTTTTCCGGTTTCCCCTTCTCTCTATCCCCTCTGCAAGGATTATAAATCCTTCTTTGTCAGACGATTTCACTGAACATATGTTCAGACTTTTGCACACATGCCTGATTGCAGTTTTGAGGTTAAATGATTATCACATTGTTAATACACCAATACATCACTCATACATCACTCAGACACAAGAATACACCATTAAAAGGCAGATACAAGGTAAGTCAACAAGCCAACAACAGATGGTCCTGCTGCTTGTGATTATGCAAAGATCCAACGTGTTTGCATACCAGCAATGCTCTCTTATAAAAACAAGAGGCATCTTCAGCTGACCTGGGTGAGAAATGA
Source organism: Hirundichthys speculiger (assembly GCA_018398805.1). Classification (NCBI taxonomy): domain Eukaryota; kingdom Metazoa; phylum Chordata; class Actinopteri; order Beloniformes; family Exocoetidae; genus Hirundichthys; species Hirundichthys speculiger. The sequence continues at coordinate 870,577 of JAGFBZ010000571.1, forward strand.
AAAGAGCGCTTGATAAAGCAAACCCTGCGGGGAAGTGACGGACTCACAAACGTCTTTGGGAATCTACCCAGGCTCTGTCCCCTGGGTGCATCTAAGCAGGTGCATTCAGTTATGTCCTCATATCCAATTATGTACCTGTGGTATGTCTGATGCTTTGTGACACTATTAATGCCTGCCTTATGGTATCACCAGGCCAGATGAGACACTCAACTCTCCAGACTCTTAACATCTATATTTCATTGCATCTAAGAAGAAGAACACCTCACTGGCCAAGGCAACTGAAGGAGAAAAAACAGCCAGGCTTCCACTGTAGCGTAAACACCATGTCTTGAAATATAAATGAACAAATGGGCCTTGCTGGGATGATGGAATTAGTAGACAAAATTTCCCCACAGAATGAGCAGGCAGTGTTACCATGATATCTTAACCGATGTGACAAATAAAACCAAATCATTTTCTTTGGGGATATGAGCAAGAAATTGATTTTGCATGTTTCCTGAATGTTTCTGGAGTTTTCACTCAAGGGAGAAAACTGACTGACCTTGTCGCCGAGCATTGCTTCTAAAGTGGTGACTTACAGACTGCTGGTATATTGTTGATAAATGTGCAAACAGATTTTTAAAAAATTAGCTCCACAGTGACCTTGTCTTTTTACAACAGACATAATATTATCCATTGTACCATTATTGAAGGTTCATGGAGAATTAAAGACACTGGAAAATGAAAGCCTTATAAACCTTATACAAGCTTAGTCCAACTTCAAATTAACCACTCCTGGTCACTGTAAAAAGAGGTTATGATCATGGTGCAGAAAATATGATGTTTTCTTTAGGGATTTATTTAAAGTCTGTCTAAAAGAGCAAAATATCTACAGAGTTGGATTAAGCAAGTATTTTAATATAAAACATACGTCATGACCCAGCCAAAGGAACATTCTACCATTAAAACAAGCCTAGGTCTATTATTAAATCATGCTAGCATTTTGTTATAAATCCATGCAGGTCAACTACCGGTGTTGCACAAATTACAGTCAATAGATGCAGAAAGGAAAGTTCATGGTCTTGTGTTAGAGTTAGAAACAGAGGCCATGTATTCTTCTCCTTTTGCATCTATAGACAGTAGTTTGTGTGAGAACATGGGGGTATTTTAGTTCATCTAAAACAGCACAGAGGAACTTTTGCAATTGTTAGTTCTTTGGCTGCCCCCAGAGGTGTGGAGGTTAAGCTGCTTTCCCAGCGCTGTCTAAGATTTACTTTTATCTGATCTCTTATTAGGTCACACTCCTTAATTACTTCCTTAAGCAAATTACCACTGTTAAGATGCCCACTGTTGACCTCTGGTCCAGCTTCATTTGTTACCTGTGATAGTAGGGACGGGATACTGTTGGCTGCTCCAACAACGTACCCAGTCCCAACTACTGCTGGTTTTTGACTGTTCCAGCTCGATGATGCTTCCTACAAGTATGTAAATATTCCTTCAAATGAAACTGAAACTGATATTTTAAGGTAGATAGAAGTCCTTTGTGTTGCTATAAAGGGGGACATTTGTATGTCTGATGCCAGCAACAGATAATCAAATAACTCTTCACACATGCACATTGTTAAGTTTTGTGCCTGCGAGTGTGTTTTTCTTTGCAGCCTCATTTTAATAACGGAAAAAAATCACTATCATTCATGCTACTTCCTTCTGTCATATAGTCCCCATCAAACTCACACATGTGTAGTAATTATGGGTCATTAGTATTATACTATATGTTGTGGAAACCACACAGCTTTTGTGAAAAACAGCTCATGCCCAATCTACACATTGGTACAGGAGGTACAGAAAATAATGCCTTCAACTGTGAAACCAAAAATGGAACAAAAATAGCACAAAAAGGAAAAAAAACAACTGTCATTTTTCAGCTTTGGTCAGGAACATTTTGCATCTGACCATGAAACACTATTGACAAGGCTTGCAACAGAGGGCTTAGGATTACACCGCATATTGATGTTTTTGTATTTTCAGAGTGCTTGGGGTGGTTTTGTAATTTGATAAGGCCCAGAGAGCGCAATGCCATGATATATAGCAAAAATAATTTTCTGAGGAAATGGAAAGATAACTCAAACTTGATGTTTCTTCATATAAATTAAAGAAATGCTGATTTGGTAAAAATCATTTTTGCTTTGCCTTGGGTTTTTCTTTACAAAGCGCCAATACAACCAACAAATTGTCTGAATCCTAATTATCTGCTGTGAAATACATTTAGATAAATCTGCAAAAGAAAGTAGAAGCGACCAGGAAACCAACTTGCTTGTAAGACATACTATTCCAAATGCTGCTTGTGCATTTTCCCTCCATCCTGGAAGTAATTCATAACAGCCTGGGCACATTCGTAAAAGCCAACTTCCCCAAGATGACACCTCCCCCACCAAGTGAAAGAAGGAAAAAAAAGAAAGAGAAGGAAAAAAGAAAAAAAAATACAATGACAACAAGAGCACTATTCAGTGCTGAGTGGACAGGGACTTGAGGCACATTCGTATTTCTAGCCCCATCAACTCAGCCTCCATTTTCGATACACACAAGGAGGCTTTACGCTGTCATCTTCCCCAGCTCCTTCCAAGATACTGTGCTACACTGAGTAAACTGCATTTCTGCCAGCTAGTTACTGCTTTTCCAGCAATGTTTAACACCACGACACTACCCCCCCACCCCACACCCCCACACCCTAAATCACCCTACCCAATGAAATATAGTTCTCTGACTAGGATTAAAAGAGCAATGTAGTTCAAGGATTATCAAATGCCTTTGATCATGTGACTGCCATGTTTTTGATCTGTGCCACATAGCACTAAATATATTCTCTTTTTCTTGCCTTCTATCTCTATCTCTCTCCATGGATTTCCCCTTCGCTTGCCAGTTATTTGCAGCGTGAAAAGACTTCTTGACAGACAGTGAAAGAAAAGAATGTAACAAGCATAAAACACATACAGCCATGTGAATGGGGCAGTACAAACATCTTTAAATTGTTAGGTTTTTCTTATCAAGACATAATTTTAAAAAAATATGCGCAATTATGTGAATACAACAGCTGGCTTATTAAATCATGTTGTAATTTATTCAAGTTAAAATAAAAGTAGTGTGTGAAAAACTAAATACAATTAGGATAATAGCAATAGCAATTAAGAGGAGTGTAGCACCCATGCGCTGCTTATCAAACTGGCTTGATTTAGTGATATAAAAGCATGTTCTGGAGATTTCCATTCCAATGGAAAAGAAAGATACCAACAGTGATCTCCGCCCACTAGTATTGGAATGGTTATCAGGCATATTTAAATCTATATAAAGGTAATCATTATAAAGTGAAAGAAATGATTCCCATGTGGAAAACATTGAAGACGGTTGGCAGTCTTCTCAGGAGTAGATGTCCCAGCAAGTTCACCCCAAGGTCAGATCGTGCAATGTTCAAACAATTGGCAAAAAAAAAGAAGAATCCCATAATGGTCTTGCATGTTGAATATCAAAGTTAATGATTAGAAAAAAAGGAAAAATTTATTGAAAAAATATGGATTTATGAAGAGTAAGAACAACCTCTTCCCACTTTTGGCGCAATGTCATAGACAAAGATCAGACATGAACATGGTTTAAATACTGTAGCAGGACCCACAATAGGAGAATAATCAAAGTGAAAATATACATTTATTGGGGTGTTTGAAGTGACTGCACACCCATAAACGCCGACCTAATAAACCCTTTTCGCATTGTTTAGGCCAGCCTAGGTCTGAATGTCAGTTAGCCATTCAGATTTCCAGGGCAGCTAGTACCACAGACCCAGATCACATTTGAATTCCAGCCTGTCTTTAACTCCACTCAACTGTATTTACTGTGCCTTGGAAGTGGGTAGCACAAAGCTTTGGCACTAATTTTGAAAGCATACCAATGAACGAGGGTGTTAGAGTGGGGCGGATTCCACCCCTTCAACTGGCTGTGATGACCAGAGCAGTACACAAGGTAGAAAACTGAGCCTTTATACCCCATAGTTGTGGTACTTTGATCAAAGCATGCAACAGATATTTCAGTGGCACCTCAAGAAATTTTGTCAGCTTTTCAAAACCAAATATAGTATGTTTTCTTAAAGAAAAAGCACTCCTTGCCTTTCATGAGTTCATGTAACTGAAGCTAGAAAACGTTACTTGGTTAGCAAGTGAACACTGTTGGAGTGTTTGCAGTGAATTTTTCCAGATACGTGACAGAAGGACCAGATTTTTTAAATATTTATTTATTAGTCATAAAGCCACAAAATTAAAAGGGATTATAACTTTTTTTCACATAGCCTATATTTATTCCTAATATAAGGACAAAGTATCCTATATTTGCATGTGCTGAACAAGATGAGAGTACTGAAAATGTATTCATTGAATTTATAGTCTCATAGAGTCTTACAAAATGTTCACAATAAACATTTTATATCTCCCTTTCTTTAATACAGGCAAAAAAATAAATTCTTTGGAGTTTGGTATTGTGCAGAAATTAACGTGTAAGTAAAATACATGAAATGAGGTTTCAGAATCATGAGAAAATGAGCTGCGTTCACTGATTGGAGACACTGAGGGAGGCTGACAGATCTCAGACCAGCTTACATGAAACACACTGATGAGAGGCAAAGTGAGGGTTTACTTTAACAAAATAAAACGGCTTTCATGTAAAAACACAAATACACACTGTAGAATTTTAAACATTGTGGTTGCCTTCTAGCTTCCTGAATATATAGTTAGAATTTTGGAACTTACACTTACATGAAGATCACATCACGCTTATAATGCAACCACAGTGTGAGAGGTTAGAGGAAAGTCAAGCAAGGTGCGAGAAACTGTGGCAGAGGTGTCTCTATCAATCCCAGATGTCTCTTGTGCAACACTGTAAAATTGTCAGGTGAAAAACAAAGTGGGAGGTTGATGGTGATTGTTAACTCTTTATGTCTAAGGCTTTCCAAAGAATAAAACTACCTATTGTCCACCTATTAATCCTCTAACTTTGGTTCTGAGAGTAGATGTGCAGCAGTCTGTCATTTGGGATGCAGCATTGGCTCATCGCAGAATTCATTGGTGTTAAACACACTCATGAAGAACACATACTGTACAGCCCTGACTCTCTGAGCTGGTTTGTAAACTCTCCTTGACCGAAAGAGTGGTTCATGCGCGCAACACTGCACAGGTGCAATGTACACGTTCAAGAAGGAAGAGTGTGGGAGTGAGTGAGCTATAAATGTGTGACACTGGCCAAAGAGTGTTTAGTTGTGCTAGAATGAAAGTAGCTTGCACCTTGCCAGTGAAAAAAGTCTTCCTCTTCTAGGAATAAATGTTGGTGAGGGAGTTCAACATTTTTCAACTTGTCATCACTCAATTTTAAGTGTGCCACGCAGCTTAGGTCTCTGCCGTGCTGTCTTCCTTTCAACAGTTAAAATGAACTGAAGAATTACTGCAGATGACGTTCACGTCTATGGATTCTAAAGTTCACGGAAAAAAAGAAAACAGACTTACACTGAAGGAACAAATATCCAGATATCTGAGTAACAACGTAAATGGGCAGCCCACCTAAGTTATTTGAATTCTGGCATCCAGAACAGATTATCTTTTTCTTATGAAAGGGTTAGGGCAACTAGGCTTAGGGTAACTAGCTTGTTACCAGTTACACATCTAGATGGCATAGTTGGCTGTCCGGGACCAATCCAACACACAAGGCCTACTTAAAACACCTTTAAAGTTAAGTACAGATTTGGCTTGAACTGAATATGAACACTGGTGTATCGAAATCCCAGAAAGGAAATTAATAAAAAATATAGTTTAATATAATTCCCATGTTTTTTTTCTCTTTTAAACATAGTTTTAAGTAGTTATTCTGTACTACATATAACACCATTCTCAGTAAAATTCTACTTTTAAAGTACCCATATACAATAGTTGCATAGTAGTAGAGGCATGAGGTGCATTTTTGCATGGTTTTAACTGCCACTACAACCCCAACTGCACCGTTCTGCTCTTCATTAGCATTTTCTGTGCCTCTGGCTATATTGCACTTTTTCATTTGAAGCATTATTATTATTTAATTGCTGAATTGGACATGCAATCAAAGCGACGTACAGCATGTGCAACACTTGTATTGCAAAACACTGCCTGTTTGCTGACACTTAGCATAAAAACTTGTGAGGCATGGGGATCTGTGGCTCAACTTTAGTCAACATACAAGAAAAAAATGTCTTTATAGTTATTTTAAAATCCCTTCTCATTAATGTCACTTCCCAGGCAAAAATGGAACGTATCAAAACAATTATTTTGATGTGGCTTCAAGCAAGACAACATTTCAACCTGAATGGCACTTGAACCTTGAATCATTATAAGGCGTGGTTATAGGCAAAAAAAAAAAAAAAAAAAAAGCCCATCAAAAAATGATTGAATATCATTTTAATGGGTAGATCCCTACAAGGCATTCATGCTGTCTACCTGCCATGTTATTAGATAGACCATGTCAGTCAAGCCGAGCAACAGAAAATCAACATACAGACAAGCTGACAAGGCATAAGCACACTGCCTTCTATCTTCTTCCCAGCTTGGCATGTTTATCTAGTCTTCCATGTGAGCTTTGTGCAGTACTGTGCATATGCATACCGAATGATGAAGGTTCAGAAATGAGTGCCTGAAGGAAGCTGCACATATAGCACAAGCTCTTTGAAACTGTGCCAGGGGTGGGCCTCATTTGCAAAGCAATTTGACAACAAAACTAAAATACTCTGCAACCTTAAACCGAATTATAGAGATTCTGAAAGAGGGGATTCAAGAGGGTTACTTCCGGTGTTCTGTGTAAGTTTCTGACATGACTTACTGCAGACCTTACATTGCACCAGTGCAATATCATGATTGCTTTGACAAAGGAAAGGGCCCTGATTTACATGGGAACGGAGTCTTGGAGGTCCAAGGGAGCTCACATTTGACCAAGGTGCCAACAAGCCTGAAGAAAAATAATATAATTACAACATGCTAAGCTGTTGTGTTTGAAACAACCTCACCACATAGTGAGTGAATCTCCCAAATGGACAAGACTTGCAATCTGTAATTATAATGCATTATGAATTTCTGAATGCATTTTAATATAAAGACACTGAGATTTCTTTATTTTGTGTTTACATATGTTTTATGCAAAACATCTCTCCTCAGGTAGGTTTTGGTCCTGAACAGTTCCAACATTAAACAGCCAGTTATTATTGACTCTATAGCCATTCTTCATTTAATGGAGATTTTATTTTTCTTCCCTCTGTGATTTTGAGCAGCCTCTGGTATCATGAATTGTTTTTACCAATGTAATATTTGTGTGGATTAAGTTGAGCAGGATTTCATTCTGTGGGGATTTTTTTTTAATAATCTATAATATCAGAGGAAGCTTAATATTGTTTTTATTGCCTATGGAATACTGCTGCTCGAGCATCCTTTTGAAAAAAATTTATGGACCAAAGGAAAAGGTATGCTCTTAACTATTTTGATTTAAAAAAAAAAATGAAAAAGAAAGAAAGAATAAAACAGCTGTAACTAAATGCTGGAAACACTGGAATAACCACAAGGGATGGTACCGATCTTATTTGTCAGAAAAGAAAGGCGCAGAGCAGATGTGAAATGTAAAGACCTGTAAAACTGTCAATTCACTATTCAACCTGGTACCAGGTTGCCACTGGGCAAATTGTTTGTTAATTATTTTGCCATGTGAGGTAACAGCTCAATAGAAAATAGGTTTATATATACTTCATTCACTAAATTGATTCCTTTCCTGTGCTTAAATACTGGTGCACACAAGGGAAGTTATCTAATTAAATGGCTGAGTCAAGCCGTAAAAGTGGCTCAGCTTGACTGTGGATGTACATCTTTACAAGCATGTTTCATACTTGAGAAGATACTTCATGCATAAAACTGCTAGAATGGAGACAATTGGGTAATAGCTGCATGCACAGATAGAGCAATCATTCAGAAAATCATGTTGTTGAACAAGTGCATTAAGCACTTTTTGAATTGAAAATATATCACAGAAGAAGCATTAGCATACGAACATTTTTTTTTCTGGTTCTTTTTATAATTACCTCAAATTAATTATTTAAATATTTACAAATTTGTACAATAAGGACGGAGACCGCCGTGATGAAGTTGGATGTAATTATACAGTGCGTCTGTTGAGAAATGTGTGAATATGAAAGAGTTGCCAGCATCTAAAACATGAGAAAATACTACAAAACAAATGTTGTTTAGATACTTTATAGAAAAAGGGCAGTTTTAATACAAATTGAGGCCATGAGACGAGAGACTGCGCGCTGAAAAGCGCTCTAATCCAGTCATATTTTGGGTGACTTTCTAAGATAAATATTTTGGCATTGTCTTGATGTGAGAGCCTCGCCTCATTTAAATGTCTTTGGGATCTGGATCAGTCCACATGGTGGGAGTCAGGCTTTTGCACTTGACCATATAATGTGCAATTTTTGTAGAAACCCAGAAAGCGTTTCTCTGTTCAAAGTATATTTCTTGGCCTGCTCTTGTCACTCACTCCCTCTAACCAATTTGCCATTCTAAGCCTGGCATCACTGCTGCCAACGCCCGGATGATAGCAGTGGGCCTTTCTGATCCAGGCAGTGGCAGGGGAGCAGGCCAAGTGTTACGCGAGCCACCCTGGGACACCGAGCCGGCGCTTCTGCCGGCTGATGCATGCCTCTACGGACGAGAGGGAACTGGCTTTGCAGATGCTTTCGATTCGACACAGAATGCAGCTCATCTACTTTGTGGGGACATTCTCTTTGTGGTTGTGCACTGCATTTGCGCTTGTTTGTGGATTTTGTGAGCAAGTGTGCATGTGCATTCAAATGTGTTTGTCAGAAAGATTAAGAGTGTGTGCTTGAGTGTTCAGTCAGTATTACTCTGTGTGTCTGTGAGCTGCTTTTAATATAAAGACACAATTATGCTAAAATGAGGCTAAGGCCTTCTTTTTTGGTTCACAATTATAGTGTTCGCTAAGTTCTGATGACCTACAATACTACTTTCCTACCTATGTCCTTTAGAAGGTTAGTCTACTGACTCTTTTCCTCTGCATTCTTCTGAAGAGTGAGAGGCAACAGAACAGCAGTCACCACTTCATTATTCCCATTTTAAAACAACCATTAATGCCCTCATTCAAATGCTTGGATGCTGCTTTTCTATTAGGCTTATCAGCAAGTTACCCAATTTACTACTGCAGTTTCTATAATCGGTTGAGCAGAGCATTAAGTGTATTTAAATTTATATTAGCTTCGCATTGTCACTGCCTGCTTTTGGTGGTCAGGCAAAACTTCCTCTTGATAAATTAAAGTAAACATCATGTCGTAGAGTTAAATTACCCCATGCATGTCCGTCATAAAAGCACATACTGCCATTTTCACAAAAAAAGGGTCAAAGACTAATATGATTGCATATTTAATGGAACAAGTTATAAAATTATTTGGAAAACAATCTTGCAAGGACATGCTTTTTTCATTTTCTTGTGTGTTTAGTTTTAGATAAAAGGCTCTGTTGAGGCTCTTTTGATGAGGAGTCTACTCTTTTTTTTTAAGCAGAGAAGCTAAATATCGACCTTCCAGACCCCTGTGTTTCAGCAGTGATTAAACTATGCATGGCTAAAGACATTTCCATGGTGGCGAATGTACTTATCTTGGCAAAAAAAAAAAAAAAAAAAAAAAAAAAAAAAAAAAAAGAAAAATGCCACCCACCATTTTGTACCCAACAATCAGCTCTCTGAAAATAGACCCGTTTGTTTGTCTGAGAACTGAGACCCCCATGGCAGTTCCCTGAATGCCTGGCCGAATCTTTCTACTTATATACTGATACCCATCTTACATAGCGACAGATTACAATTCAGTATTAAAATGAGAATGAATCTAGAAGGCTCCAATCAGTTTCTCTTGTATGAACGTGGTTAACATGTGTGTTACTGCTCCTTGAGCGCTGATGGCAGGGGTATGGGCGATTAAGGCCAGAGTCCAATCAAACCAGCTGTGTGCCATTCCCCCCATGGCCTTGGTTGTGCCAGGCATGTGTTCCACACTTGTAACAGGCAGAGAGGCCTCGACCAAACCCCCAGTCATGGGAGTTAGGGCCACACATGAACCAGGACATGTAGACAGATGGGGGCTTTAGCTATACAAACATTTATCAGAGACAGTGCTGCTATGCAAGCAGAAATAATCTCATTGGTTGCAATGAACCTCAGTGGGGAGACTTTTTGCCCAAGCAGCAGTAGGCTGGTGAAGCTTGTTGTGAAAAGCAGAGCTAAGACAGGAAGCAACTCACATAATGGGTCCATGCTCCTCATGAGTAAAAAGATAATATTAAAGGAACGTTCCAGAGCTGAAACAGCCCTAACCCTATTATTAGATGTTTAGGAGTGTTAAATTTCACTAGAGCCCAAAAAGATTAGATTAATTTTATCCCTATTGGAAATAGATCAATGTCTAAATAAATTGCTATTTCTAACACTTGCCTGTTTTTTTCATAACTATAAGTATTGCTCCAGTTCTATGGAAACTGAGGCCATGAACGTTCTTCCTTTTGCACCTAATTCACAGCAGTTTGTACCACATCAATAGTTGACTTGCATGGACTTATCACAGATAGCAAAGAAAATTAAGTTTTCAAATGATAAAACATTTAAGTTTTGGCATCTACGCTCTGTTCTAATGAACCCCCACTCATTAAGCTTATGTCGAGATTTTGGGGTGATGAACATAAATTAACCAGCCTCCGCAGACTCAGAAAATGTAGTTTGCACAAAAAAGATGATTTTATCAAATATGCAGTCAAATTTGACACTTTTATCTAAAAGCAAATAGTTTGAACATATCACATAAACGTGACAAAGCCCAATCAAAGCTGAACCTGTAAACATCAGAATGTGGATACTTTGCATGTGAGAGCCACCAACCCATCTATTATCCAGACCTGTTTAGTCCTATTCAGGGTCATCGGGGGTCTGCTGGTGCCCGTCCCAGCTCCCTATGGGTGAAAGGCAGGGGTACACCCTGGACAGGTGTCCAGTCCATCGCAGGACATGTGAGAACCAGTCCAGGATATAGTTTTAGGATATAATAGATTTAGTTTAGCACTGTTTTCCATTCTAACTGCTGTTTTTGTGACTGTGTTTCTGTTGTAGAGATTCAGTACCTTTAGAGGGATTTATTTTGAAATTGTTATATATATATATGTTTGTGTGATCTTGGTTGACACAATCTTTTATTTTCTAAAAAGTTGGGCTTTTTGTAAATTTGAAAAGTAGGAATCCAAAACTGAATATAAAAGCAATTACTGCAGTCATTTCAACTGAAGCAATGTCTGAAACCCCCATGTCCATAGTTTAATTAATAAGTGTGGTTTTCTGAACAGCAATGAAATTGCAAATCTATTTATTTCTGTTTCTGGAGGATAGAGAAGAAATATACAACTTTGTGTTGTTTTTCAAGAGAGTGGTTTTGCTTATATGTTCTAAACTGAGTTTCCTCAGGAAAGCAAAATTTTAATTTGCAAATTTTTATTTGCTTCCACCCTCCCCCTGAATCACACATCAAACTATCTTAAGGCTTTTATATGGAGTCACATACTCTGCGTGCTAAACATACTTAAGAGCTATTGATAGTCGAAGCAGAGGTTATGGCCATGAAACAGAGAATACTTGCGTTTCCCACTATACTTTAGCAACATCTTTGGGACAAATTTGTCTAATTTCAACCTAGTGTAAGGAAGGTTTTATTCGCACCAGCACAAGAAACTGTTTTAAAAATCTCAAAAGCCCAATTATGGGCAGTGTACTTTATTCAGTGCCTGCTCTGTTTATACAATGACACACATGAAAACAGAAATGGCATTAATTTTATCTACATTTTAGACACATAAACACCTAAAGGTCATGAGATGTTGCATTTTGTTTCATCAATTTCTCTTGCATATACAGAGTTGCTCCTTCAAGCGTTTGTCCACCGCCGGAGGCCTGGAAGCCCAAAACTTGTTAGCAGTAACTTTACTGTTCCTAGGACTGTGATCTAATGGACAGAGAACTCTGAGTGATTCCCAGAATCTGCCTGGGTCACTCTCCCAGGTTTGGGGTCACAGTCTTGAGAGCTCCATTACCACTGGAACCACTCTTGCCTTCATTTTGTACTTCTTTTCTACTTCCTCTTTCTACCCTTGGAATTTTTTAAGCCACCTGTGCTGCTTCTTTTTGATGTTACTGTTGCTTGAGATTGATACATCTATCATCACTGTTTTTTGTTTTTTAGTTTAATCCAGCTAATGTTCAGGATGGTATGGCTTTATTCATACGTCTCTCGCTCATGTATATTCTGTGCTGGTAGCTGGGGACTTGCCCTGACTGGGATATAAACCTCTGATCTCTGGTTCCAACAGGTACTTTGTTGTGCTTTACTTTCATCTTCATGACATCACTATGATTGGCATTCGCATGTGGAAAACCAAAGTCTCTCGTGAATGCTTGCCATGTTGCCTTCTTGCAGTTCAAACCCCTCAGCTTTGAACATTTTATCTCTCTTTGATACCAGTCAACCAAATTTTATTAACTGAAAATGACTTTCAGTGTGAGGTGGATCAGTGAGTCTCCCTCAGTCTTGGCATACAGCTAGATGTTATCCTTATAGAGGAGCTCGCTGATAATTGCTCCACCTCGTAACTGGAATCCGTAGCAACACTGAAGATGTCATCTCTGTGTGATCTGGTCAAGGGGGTTCAGCACAACAACAGTGGGGGCATTCCTACTTCACCTGGGTATTCACTGAGCCTTCATCAAGGCACTGAGTTTTTTGATGAGGGCCTTTACTGTCCTGTTTATGTTTTAGAGTACAGCATCCCAGTATCCTTGTATGTGGCAATGAGTCATAAGGTTTCTTATAGTCAGTCCAGGTGATATAAAGATTGCTCTGTCTTATCCTACATTCTCTTGGAGCTGGGGTTACTTTTATAGCAAAATTCCAGTGATTTGATATTCTCTGTTATAATCCTTGAATAATTTTTGCAAAAACCAAATTACAACCAGAATGTCCAGCGGCCACATGTACTAGGACTTGCTTAAATCTCATTCTAAATCTTTGTGTGGAAATTTCTGTACACATAAAAATATACAGATATACTAAACACACATTCTCTTAGTACATCACAATCAACTTAAAACTGAGCACCTGAGACATTTCTTTGAGGCCAGGAAAATATTTTTATTTTGGACTTTGTCTTCTGGTATGAAAATCACACTAACTGCCCGATCGCTCTACAGCTGCCTGAGTTCATCTAAACTGTTCTGTTTAGATGTGCATATGACAACTGAAAGGACTTTATCTGCACTCTTCGTTTTTCATTTCATTTTTAATTCATTTTTTAATTTAATTTATTCTTCTTTTTAAATTTATTTTTTAAATTTCATTTATTACCTCCGCCAAGGAGGTAATGTTTTTGCCGGCGTTTATCTGTCTGTCTCTCTGTCTGTGTTCAAGATAATTCAAAAAGTTATGGAGGCATTTTGATGAAATTTTCAGAAGTTGTCAAAAATGTGAAAAGGAAGAACTGATTACATTTTGGGTGTGATTCGGAAGAAATCCTGGATTCTGGATCACTTTCAAATTTTCAATAACATTGCAGTCAATGGGGCCGAAAATTTGTTTCTTAATATCTCTGGTAATTATTGCCCAAAACTCATGAAATTTCACTCAGGGATTGACAATGGGGGCTTCTATCAAATTTCAAAGGCTGATCCGGATCCGATCCAGAATGCAGATTTTATTGCAATCTGTAAATCACTATATGGGGGAACTGTTGCGCTTGGTGGAGGTCTGCGCTCTCCGAGTGCTTTTCTAGTTAATGATTATTTTTATGCTCGTATGATTTATGGATTTACTCTATTTGCCTTCTTGTGATCGTATGCATCTGTAAAGCACTTTGAATTGCCTCGTATATGAATTGTGCTCTACGAATAAACTTGCCTTCCCTTACAGCAATGGACCCGCGGACAGTCTGCGAGTTGGTGTAAAAGGGTAACAGCCATGTTGGATGACCGGTGTCACCTGACAGGTAACTGAATAGGCTACTTACACACATAATTAATTTTTAAAAGTAGATTTTACAATTATTTTAATTTTAAATCCATCACTCACCAGAACCACCGTTCCTGCACCCTCCCAGCTTGGAGCCTCAACCTCACCATGCTGTTTGTAGGATATACGAGTCTTGGGTTGATCCAGGACACCTTGCCACAACATTAGTCAGGCATATTTGTGAATCAAATATTATTTGCACGTTTCTGGAATGGAAATTCTTCCTGATGACATATTCCAATTCACATCCAAAAGGTACCTTTATCCCAATGTGTGTAGCTGATCACTCAAGAAACCCAGTGTTGTCAGCACTTCTAAAAGGACAGGTAATGTTCAGCTTCTCCCCTTCTCTCTTTCCAAAGTTGGACCTAACACAGCACAGAGCTCCAAGAGGACAGCTTTTGGAGACCTGATAAAACAGCTGATGGGTGTCATCATCACGGGCCAAGAAATCACTGTGGTCCCTGGAATCCTGTTACCTTCTGGCTCTGCCAAAGCTGCCATTGTCATAAACTCTGGGTTGCATACATTTGTGCATGATTTTGTTATGTTCTGACTAATTGGTTTATCGAGAAATTGTTACTTAAGGCTCCTCTGTCTATGTACATAAAGTAAATTATTTAATGACTGAAAAATCAGTAATGCCTTTTATATGGGGTCAGTTTAGTGCCATGTATATTTCGAATCGCATTCTAAAATCTGAGAACCAAAGCCCTGAATCAGAGAAGAAAAATTCAGAATCTCACAATCAAATTCTGTAAACAAGAGCGCAATCATCCTTCTCTGTAACACTTCTTTTCTCGCTATCAGTTATAAAACCATCTCCGTTTTCCAATCATCTTTCTCAGTTGCGCTTTTTCCGTTCTTGCTTTCAGTTCTAAAAAAAGTCAATGGTGATTGTGCTGTCGTTTACAGAATTTGATTTCTTAGTTACAGATTCTGAGTTTTCCTTCTCTGATTCAGGGCTTTGGGTTTAAGATTTTAGGTCTTTATTCACAATATACATGCCGCTGATTTGATGCCATACTTGGAAATGATTCCTCATGTTTGGAACTTCAATGAATCACCTCCAAGTGCCAAGTGTCACCAATGGACAAAACCTCAGAAAAGTTATTTGTGGGTGGCTGTAGCTCAGCTCTACCGAACGGGTCATCCAGTCACTGGAAGATTGGTGGTTCAATCCCGGCTCCAACTGTCCACATGCCAAAGTGTCCTTGGGCAAGACACTGAACCCTAACTTGCCCCAACTTGGGTTGGCAGCACCTTGCATGGTAGCAGCCGCCCACTGGTGTACGTGTGTGTGTGTGAATGGGTGATTAAGGGGAGTTTGTTTATGGGTTATTGATCCAGAAGGGCATTTGTGAGGTCACACACTGAGCCAGGCCTGGCTCTCAGTCTGGGCTTGGCCCCTTAGTTCCTCTCACTGGAACTAAGGGGCCAAGCCCAGCTCCTGAAAAACAACCCCACACCATAATCCTCCCTTCACCAAACTTTACACTTGGCAGACAAGTACCGTTCTCCTGGCAACCACCAAACCCAGACTCTCTATCAGAATGCCAGATGGAGAAATCTGATTCATCACTCCAGAGAACGCGCCTCCACTGCTCTAGAGTCCAGTGGTGGCGTGTTTTACACCACTGCATCTGACGCTTTGCATTGTACTTGGTGATGTATGGCTTGGATGCACGTGCTCCACCATGGAAACTCATTCATGAAGCTCTCTGCTCACTGTTGTTGAGCTAATCTGAAGGCCACATGAAGTTTGGAGTGATTTACACTATATTTACACCAGTTGGGGACCTCTTCCCACTATGCGCTTCAGCATCCACTGACTGGCTGGAGTTGCTGTCGTTCCCAAACACTTCCATTTCCTTATAATACAGCTGACAGTTGACTGGGGAATATTTAGGAGCAAGGAAACTTCATAACTGGATTTGTTGCACAGGTGGCATCCTATCACAGTTCCACGCTGGAATTCACTGAGCTCCTGAGACCGACTCATTGTTTCACAAATGTTTGTAGAAACAGTCTGCATGTCTAGGTGCTTAATTTTATACACCTGTGGCCATGGAAGTTATTGGAACACCTGATTCTGATAATTTGGATGGGTGAGCAAATACCTTTGGGAATTTAGTGTACGTTAGGTTAGTACATGACTAGATCTCCTAGAGTGTACCCTTCCCAGATTACCAACTTTTGGTAATCTGAGCAACATTTGATCCAGCATGACTTCATTTATATATTTGTCACTCTAGTTGATTCTGACATAGGTGCCTGGAGGCTTGCCCAGATCCGCATTTGAACCACTGAGCTTCTTTTCACTGGGACGAATTGAGAGTTGAGTTCTTAAGCCCTCACAAGATAATTGAAAATAATGTAATGCTTATTCCCAGATGGAATCATTTCCTGGAAAGAGAGTTCTGGCCCCACAGTGGTTCCATTCAAGAGGAAAAGTAATGGGAGGTTCTTTAAAATGTACGACAATTCAAGTGAAACACAGACTCCATCCCTACTCACCATGCTAATCCTCTTTGATACAGATGTAACAACTGTACTGTGACATTTCTTATTTTACTGTATCTATTGTGTCGCTGTATAAAGCTGTATGAAGAAATGTATTAATTATAGATGCAATTGGGTACATTTTGAAGTTGGAAAGAAATAAAATGATTCAACGTAGCAGGTTTACAGATTTTAGAAGGAAAAAAGCAAAAACATGCAACATCTGCTGCACTGAATAAATGCAGCATAGATGAAAGATGATGAGGGCTTTGTTACTCACAGACTTCAGAAAAGACCAAGAGCACCTATACACTCACATTTATTCAAAATGTAGGGAAGCAGACTTTCTTCAGGAAAAGAGATGCATAATTTGAGAACAAAGGATTGAATCATTATTAAGCATGAAAACTGTTCATGGCTACAATTATTGATAGGATAATCGTTACAGTGATCTTTCAAACTGACTATAAATGAACACAAGAGCATGCATGAGGAAGATGCTTCCATATTTTGCTTTCTGTCTTTTTGTCTTTCAGTCTGCACTTTTTCTTTTTGAAAAGCTGCCTCTCTAAATCCAATACAGTTTCTCGCAGCGTGAGGTAGCTTCAAAGCCTCGCTCTGTGGTCAGGCCCGTCGGTCCTCTCACCCACCTCCCGGTTGTTTAAGAGAGCAAAAGCACAGCGGTGCAGTTAAACACACAGATCCACCCCAGCGCCAACAGAGGGACTGCTGTTTGGCAAAAAAAAAAAAAAAAAAAATCATCTCTTTCTCCTATGCTCTCATTCTCTCACTCCTCCACTGTCTCTCCTTACCTTACACTCTGACACCCACCCTCCCCGCCCTTCGATAGATCTCATTAAAACCAGATACTCCTCACTCTCTACGCCTTTTCTCCCATCTTCTGTAACTATGTAGCTCCCTCATTGTACAATTTATCTTTCATCCCTTCTCACACTCACTGCATCTGTCAGTTACTTCACTCTCTCAAACTCTCTCTACTATCATTTACTTTTTCTATCTCTAGCTACTTGAGCTGTTTTCACTCTTCACCCGGCACTTCATCCCAGTGTCCTGTGCCTCCTCTCTATTTTTTGCTGCAGCTCAAGCCTTATTGCCGCTTCTACCTCACACCTGGCTCCAGATGTGATTGATGCTAAGCATAGACTCTGGTCAATCCCTCCTACCACACACTGAACCCAGAGGGGATGCCATTTCCTCTGAAAGGGAGTTGAAGTGGAGGGTGGCCACTGAAGGTTTGCCGAACAAGCCATACCCACCCATGTCTGAGGGAAGGTAAGCTTGGGGGGACCCTTGGTGGGGTGTATGAATTGGTACACTGGCGTGCTCATTATGGCTCAGCGGGGACTGTCCTGCAGGGCATTTACTATGTGGATGTAGAGCTCATTACGCCAGGAAGCCACAGAGCTCAAGGCATTCAGAAGCAGCAGGACTTGTTGCAGAGATGAAAAAGGGGCGGGATGGCGAGATTATCCTTAATCAGGGGCACCTGAAGACTGCCCGTCCCTCCTTCTCCATTTCTTTCCTTTGAGACCCCCTACCTTTCCTGATGTGTGAACACACGCGCACTTTCTTGTTGTTGTAATTTTTGCAAGTGCTTCACTCGACTTTCATTCCTGAACGCAGATTTACAAGTTTGCCCCACTAATGAAAAACCCAGGCTATGAACCATTGGTGTTTTTTTTTATTTATTTAATTATTTATTCAACACTGTATGGGTAATGTCAATTATTTAAATCAGTATGGTTTTAGAAAACTGTGCTGTGCAAAACTCTCCTTACAGTACCTTATTGGCATTCAGCTCCCACCACACTCCTCATCATTGTGGAAGGAGAGTTAATTACGTTTTCATGCGACACGTGCATCAAAATGAAGGAATCAGATTCAAATCTACGATTATTGAAACTTTGATGTGACACATAAAGAAATTCCCTTCCTGCAGAGTCTATACAGCCAGTGAATGAAATACTGTATCAAAACCAATGTGAGCATGTGTTGCAAAGGCTTGAGTCATATTTTTGCACTAATAAGCTAGATCACCCCCCCCCACCACACACACACACACACACACACACACATACACACACCTGTAACCTGGTGTGCCCCGGTGCTACTGTGAAAACACTAATGGCTGCTTCTTTCCAAATTGCATAAAAACTGTAACTGCCAGTTGTTTGGGCAAATTTCAGTTTCTCAAGATGACACAACAAACAAGCGTTGACTTTGAAATGAGTTACAAGGTGCAAAATAAAGTCTGTTTTAAGTGCTGCAGAGATGTGCAAGGGGGATTAATAAGAACAAGAACCATGTGATGTGTGTGACTGAACCACCTTTGTGATTTTCTACTTCGTTTGTGCATCTCCGTTGTGCTTAGGTGTTTTTTGAAAACGACTGTCAAGCTGTTGTCTGTGCAAGGCAGTACAAAAGGACACAAACCAAAAAGTTCACCTTAGTTTTTGATATGCTCATACGTGGCTTGGCGCACACTGCCTTTGAAATGTTTTAGACAACAAGCATCAACCATCATGTTTTATTTAGGCTTATTCCACTGCAATATAAACACACACACAGACACACTCAGTCTTTCTGTGTGACGTTATTA
Organism: Hirundichthys speculiger; assembly: GCA_018398805.1. Taxonomy (NCBI): domain Eukaryota; kingdom Metazoa; phylum Chordata; class Actinopteri; order Beloniformes; family Exocoetidae; genus Hirundichthys; species Hirundichthys speculiger. The sequence goes on from JAGFBZ010000571.1 coordinate 889,827, forward strand.
AGAATTATGGTCATTTTTTTAACAACATTACTCCAGTTCATTGAGGTTTGCAAATACTAATTTATGTGCAGCTCTCTATAGTCCCCCACAGCATTTCAGTCAGGTTGAGGTTTTGAATGACCGTGTCATGGCAACACCTTGATTCTTTTCTTTTACAGCCTTTCCATTGTAGAATTGCAGCCGCGTGTGTTTGTGCTCATTATCCTGTTGGCATAAACCCTGGTTCCCACAGGGAACGGAACCACCTTGGTCCAGTTTTGCAGTGGTTTCACACCATCCAGTTCATGACTTCAGGTTCCATCCTGCCATGTCCCCCTCTTTCTGCTACACAGGAAAAGCTTAAATGCTATAAAATAAAATGTGCTTTTTGACATCTGAAATAAATCTTTCCTTGCATGTGGTGGAAGTATCTTCTGAAATCCTCTGCATTGTTTACCCACGGCCCCCGTGGTTTAACTAATGTCAATGAACAAGTTGAGGCCCGCTCATGATGTTTTATTTTTAAAATACACCTATATCTCTATGTCATCCCCATGTCTTTCTTTGAGAAAGTTTGATCTACTGTGTATAAACTGATGTGTCTGAGCTGGTATGAGGTGTTTGTGCTGATGTGTTGCATTTGGTTTTCGCCAAACATATGTGGCAACATGCACTCAGTAAATTATCTCTACTTTTTTGTTAAAATAAGTAACAATATAATATATCATGTTCTTGTTGATCCCCTGAAGTAGTATTTACCAAATGCTAAGTCCTGGTAAAGACAAGGTTATACAGTATTTGTGTCCTAATTAATAAAACCATAGAACTATAATGCTGTGGTAATGTTCCAGGGAAAAGTAAGACTTGACACTGGAATAATCACATTGCAATTTAAATTAGACTATTTAATTTCATTTAATGTGTTTTAGAAATGATAAAACCAAAAGGAAAAAAGCCTACACATTTAGACTCCTCAGGAGCAAAATCTCTCCACCTACATTTGTGTATCATGTCACACATTGTGTCTCAGTTAAATGTTATACACCCACTTACAAAGTGAATTGCTGGATTTATGCTTTCATTTACTGCATAGACATTTGTTATTATTTTGGCTCATTTTGTTGATGCTTTTGAAAGAACTAAAATATTCTGCAGTAGTGAAATGCTACTAATACTACTAGACTAATACTAATTGAATAAGATCTTTGTTGGACTTATCACAAGAATCAAGCATGTGATGAAAGAACACACTTATTGTCACTTAAATATCTGTAGAGTTTTGTCACTAATCATAGAATTTGGCCTCATTATTTCAGCTTGATGTGCTGCCACACCTGACAGAAATGCGACATGAATACCAAAAACAAAAGATTCGTGTTGAGAGGCTGATCAGCTCATTCCCTCAGTGCCCAGTAAGAACACTTCCTTCGCAGGCTGCACCATGGGGAGAAAATCAAGTTCAAAGAAGTTGTCATCTCTCAAAGTGGAATAAAGTAGTGAAACATTCACAAACACCCAGATTTATTTGTGTTTTATCTCTGAGTTTACTTGATGAAATGGAACTGCCACACATTTTTGTTTTGCCTGCAGTGGAAAGGCAAAAGGTGAAACAACAGAACAAAAAGCATGAAATGGAAAAAAAAAAAGGTACTTTCAACGTAGAAAGATTTATTTTCAATGTCTGTCATGGTCAAAAATCAAACTCCCCTATGTTTTACAAAACATGCTCCCCCAGAGCTTTCATTTGTACTTCTGTATTCTGTTTGTAGTTATGCAACTCTAAAAACTAAAATCCATGAGCTCATGGCAGAGATACTGAAACTAAATTGTCAAACACTGCTGCTGCTTACAAGATGATGGATTACATTCATCAGAGCAAGGACTCTAATCGAATCTGGAGCTGCACTCATCAAACCCCTCAGAGGGGGAACGCTGATCTGGGATCACTAAATATGTCTATATTTTACTTTCATTTTCGACATGATCTAAAGGTAGGAGCGACGTTCCTGCAACATGGGCGCTTTGGAAATAATAGTCCTGATCTTATTTATGCTTTGATGAAAGAGCTATAAAAGACACTATCATTTATGGAGAGCTGTTCATGACATCCTAAATTTTTAATGTCACAAAAAAAGAATTTAGCACTTTCCAATAGATAGCAGGCTAGAACTGCAACATCAGAAGCTAAATGACTAAATGAATGAATCTATGTAGCTAGATAGTCAGATTCTGTAGATACATATATGGACAAAAGTAGTTGGGTGCCTGACATCAACAGGGACTGTAGCGACACTACATTCAAATACACATTCTTCACTTTGCAGTTGGTCCCCCTTTTGCAGCCATTCAATTCAGTTCAAAAATACTTTATTAATCCCTGAAGGGAAATTAATTTTCCACAAGACTTTGGAGTGTTTCTGTGGAAATTTGTGCAGATTCACCCAGTAGAATATTTATGAGGTCAGGCACCGATGTTGACTGAAAAGCTGGGTCAGGGCTCTGTATGGGACAGTTAAATTCTTCTGCACCAAACTCATCAAACCACAGCTTCATAGTTCTGGCTTTGTACTCTGGAACACATTGATATTGGAATAGACAAGAACCTTTACTGAATTGTTGTAAGCACGGCGTTGTCCAAGATGTCTTAGTATGCTGAAGACTGTCTTCATACTGTTTACCACTAGTGAAGAGCTCAGCCAACTCTCTGAGAAACTGCAAACCATTGATACTCGAATAATCACATCACATCACAATATCAAATTAGACTCAATTAAACTTCACAGTTTGGTGGAAAAGACTGCACAGAGCAATAAGACAAGTGTCATTCTCCTGAATCTGCCAAACCCAGGCTCATCCATCTGACTACCAAACAGAGAAACACAGCTCGTCACTCCAGAGAACGTGTTTCCACAGTGCACCATCGGTGTGCTTTACAGATCTCTATCGATGCTTGGCATAGGACTCAGTGATGTGAGGCTTCCATGCAGCTGCTCAGCCATGGAATTCCCATTGCACAGTTTTTGTGCTTACATTAACGCCAGGGGAGGTTCAGTACTCTTCAGCTATAGAATCAGCAGAGCATTGGTGACTTTTACTTGCCATAGCTGTCACTAACCACATTCTGTGATTTTTACGTGGTCCAGTTGTTGTTGTTGCTCAATGCTTCCACATTGTAATAATTTCTGAAATAATCGTCCTAATAATACAGATACAGCTGTTTGGGGGATATCCAGCAGGGTTGAAATTACACAAACTGTCTGATGCTGTCCGGTCACAAATGTTTGCGAATGGAGACGGCATGGTTTGGTGCTAGATTTTATAAACCTGAGGGATGCAGGTGGGATTGAAACTCCTGATACTAACAGGTGAAGACTTTTGTTTAGATCTATTATACTCAATACTTCTTTTCTTTTTCAAGTACTCCTGTTAGCAGTTTTTTTTTTTTTTTTTTTTTTTTGCTTCTCCCTTCTGGAGAAGGGAGGTTAAGTCTGCTTTTTTTGAGTGCACCCAGTCAACAGTCTTTGTATACAAAATGACAGTGGAATGTTAACTTTGGCATGCTACATTTCTTTTTTTCAGACTGCCAGTACATTTGGTTTTCTTTAGATGGGATTGGTCAGCAGTCCAGGCTCTTGTGTCCAGTAATGGAGCATGCAGTAGCAGGCCCACAATAGACTCCATGTGATGAATAAATTATATCTACAGATATTGTGCCGATGATAGATCCTAAATATCCCATGTTTCTGACTCCATCGGAACAGTTGCTGCCAAGCAAAAAACTAAATGCACATCTTTTTTGTAGGCTACTTCATGAGTGAGTGTTACTGCAGAAATATGTGATAGAATTATTATACAGAGGCCCTTTTAAAATATTTAGACAAATTACTAAATAAAGCAATCACGGTCAATGTAAAGATGTAATGAAAACACCCTATACGCAGAGGGGCAACACTGAGCATTAATGAAATGACTGAGCTGGAACTCTGTAGACCACTGTCTGTATGAAGCAGAACAGGAGTGGAAAGCAACTGAGGCATGCAAGTCACAGTCACAATTACTATTTCATTAAGGAGCTGCCACCATTGGCAGGCGTTCTCTGGCATTGTTGTGGGAAGGCTGCCATGGCACCGGAAGAATGGGGGTGGGGATAAGGGCTCAGGGTGCCGGAGAGGGGAACAGAGGAGGAAGGGGGGAGCTATGGGTGGGAGGAAACATGTTCTAATTTGGGTCATCTCCCAATCTGCATAGGGTCAGGCGACAGAGCCTCTTCACCTAATCTGAAAACACATATGCTGTTATGGGTATCCACCTGAATGAACTGCCCTAATTATTCCTGATAGAGAAGGGAGGGCTAGTTAGAGAATAGAAAGCAAAAATGGTGAAAAAAAATGAGTACAGCACATTAGACCTCCAAAGACTTATTGCAATGACATGCATTTAAGGAGATGGAATCTACCCATCAAGATGACAGGGTAGCGCTTAATTGTGTTAAAAGGGGGAAGCGTACATGAAAGAGCGGAGTGGGGATGTTGGGGGAGGGGGACATATCTTTGTTGCCACATTTGAAGCAGTCAATGCAGCCTTGGAGATAACATTCCACACTTACATGCATGTCCTTGCAACTTTTCATACACAACCAAATGTAAAAAAAAAAAAAAAAAAAAAAAATTCAAGTGATACAGTGAGCAAAGAGTGAATAAATATATGTTACTTGGTGAAAGTGAGCTTTGAAAGTAAGATACACACACACACAGACATAATCGTTCTGATAAAACAGAAAAGAGCTGGACCAAAAGGCAACCAGAAAGACAACAAAAGGGTAAGCAGAGAGTACCACGATGAACAAATAGCTGAAATTACAGCTCATTATTGTTTATTTTTTAATTGCCTTCAGTTACCCTGACCAGCTTGATGATCACAAAACAGTGGCTGATGGCAGCTAATTTTTGCAGGTATTATACTGCACTTTATTCATCTCAGTTTATGTGTAACTGATTATGTTAATAGGATTTCAACTCAATTTATTCAAGTGCTGATCAATGGCATGCAATCTCGGCACTTCATGCATTATGTATTTTAATGGAACTCACTTGCTTTATGGCTGAATGGCTAAAGGTTAACAGTCCCAATAGGTGGGACTCCCTGAAGGCTAATCTGAACTTCAAACACAGCTTTTTTTCCCCCCCACTTCACAAGGGAAAAGCACACAACAACAGACAAAAGTTGTTTTTATCACCACTTCTTACGGCTCATTGAGAGAATGGGGCGATTTATTTGCTCTCAAGCTATACTCACATTAATGTGAATACATGCCATAGACAGTTTACGCTCTGTGGGAAGTGAGGCAGAAAAAAGGAGGAGTTGGAGGTTGGGGAATTAGTAGGAAGAGTAAGGGCACAATAACGGGGCAGTGGAAACGAGAGCTGGAGGGAAATGATTAGAGGAAAAGGGGAGTCAGTAAGATAAATATCAGACAAACAGATATGTCACTTTCTGTAATTATCATCTTGATTGAATTGATTTTTTTTTCAAAAAGGAATCATTTCATCAGTGAGATCTCAAGTCTTTTTCTGCTCAGTGGAAAATATTCAGGTGTTTCTCTCGAGACACATGTCTTTCTACAGAAAAAACCTGGCTCCCTAGATGAGAGTGCTAACGGACCAAGTGAGGACTATAAGGTGAAAACCCCTCCAGACTCCATTAAATCTAAAAGTGGAAGACACAATATGCTTAAGACACATCCTTTGAGGGTCACTTGGCAGTTTTCATCTTATTGTCTCCTCAGTCATTTTGATTTGCCTGTGGTCTTTTGGAAAATGATGTTGAGCTCCCTTTGAGAAGACTGATCTTACACAACCAGAAATTGTGCATTTTAAAGAGCCATTTTTTCCCACCACTCCCATATAACTTTTTACAGATGCACATTATGCACAACAGAAATCTAATGGATTGTTGAAAGAATGTAAAGATTTGATCAGTGGTTATTTAGGAGTAATCAAATAACGAAAGGCTGAAAATGCAATCTGACTTTTTCGGAGCTTAAATGGAGAAGTTATGCAGCCTCGCAGCTGGTCTGCTTGAATATGGATCGTACTGCTGGGACATTTTACTCTATGATAATGTAAACAAGCACAGATTCATGACTCAACAATTTAATGAGAAATAATCTTACTTGTGCAATCAGAATTTGCCTGCTTTTGCTGCCATTATCATTCTGTCATTGTTTTAGTTTCATATGGATGAAAGTGGATTAATGGTAAGATATATGATTCCTTAGGGAACAGGGGTATTTGGAGAGGTGAGTGGAGGCTTAAAGCTGTCAGAAAATCACTTAGTCGACAAAAGATTCCAGTCAGAAACATGACGTATAACCTGTAAAGAAGCACTTGACTTCAACACAGCCCGAGCAGGGGCCAGCCATTTTAACTGGCGCCATCAGTCTCCTCCAGGTAATGCAATTAGATGCCACTAATATCTTGGGATGCTCTTCAAACTGCAAATGCACTTTTGCTAAATAGCACACACTGTAATAACTAGTGACAGCACTCAAGGAGCCAGACTGAAAAAGCTTTTGCATGTGATTGGTTCAAAGTAATGGCACATGCAAAATGCTCCAACTGATTGAAATCATGAACTGAAAGCAGATGTTATCCAAATCTAAGCTGGCTTGTTTGAGTTGTTGCTAGGCAACATACCTCACACTGAGAGGTGGCATGCATAATACATTTTTTGGAAGATGAGTTCTAATGTGGGATTACTGTGATATTTTTGTTGGGGTTGTCTATAGATGGAGTTGGGTTTTCTAACCAGTTTGACTTCCTATTGACTGCAATAAGGTTTCTATTCCTCTGGAAAAAGAAACTGTGTAGCTTAGAAGTCACTTTAGAACAACCATAGAGTAAATTCATGTTTTATGGGCTGAGAACAGATCTTGTCATTTACACTGAGAACCATCTACAGTATTCTCTGAGGATGTTGAGAGCACCTGCAGGCTGCCAGACTATCAACAGTCAAGTTCTTACAATTATAACTTTGATTAGTCAGTTTCCTACATCAAAGACGTGGACAAACTCAACTGGCACAAACACATTCACAAATGCAGATAAAATGCACAGAGGAAATACCACGAAGACACAGATATTAGTCATCAAAAGTTTGTTGAATAACTGTAATCTTGGTCTGAGTCTCTTTACTTGATGGATTAACTAGAAAATCAAACAGCACAATAACTAAAAAGAGCTGATCAGGTGCTGAGATAGTGACTATGTATCCAGAGAAGCAGAGAGAGAGAGAAAAAGAGAGAGAGAGAGAGAGAGAGAGGGAGGAGGGGAAATGCTCCTACTGTTCCCCTCAAGGCTGCATCAGGATAAGTCTTCAAAGGGATTATCCCAGTTGCACAATGTTCTCTGGTCTGCCCATTGTATGCCTCTTTAAGCACAACTGATAAATAAGTTATTTTTATTGTGGATGGATCAAAGACGAACACCGTTTTTCCTTTTGATTTGTCTGGTTTGGGAAGTATTACAACTAGTCAGCTGTGTGCACACTGTCCAAGCTAGGAGTCTAGTGCCTACTCACCTATGAAATAATATTACAAATTACAGTGTGGGGTTGTTAGCAAGTCCAAAAATGTTGGCTTAATTAATGTGTTGGGGGGGGGGGTAACTTTACAAATATAACGTGGCTAACAGGAGTGGTTTCAGGCAGCCAGGTGAACAGCACTGTATGCGCTGCCTCGCCCCTCTACTGGCTTTATTCCAATCACTCCACATGCTTTTTGGCCTATTTAATCAAGTATTAGTGTCTTACATGTCTCCCCATGTCCCTGCCCCACAACTTGTAGCTGCTTAACCCTGGCTATGGTTTGCACCATCTTACCTTTTGGCGTTTTTCTTTCTGCTATCCAACCCTTGTCCTGTCGGTGCTCCTCTTCTGCAATCTGCAGCAGCCGGATGCTTCTGGTAAATTCACCTCGGTTAGCCGTTTTCCTTGGTGGCGCTGAATGCCTTGCTCCATGGTGGTTTTCACTGACCTCTCTTTGGATGGCCCTAATTTGAAACAGGCTCAGCTCTTGGACTTTGTTTTCTTCTGGTCTGCCTAGTGGAGCCTGTGCACACCTGTGTCTCTCTCTCACTGGTGTTTCAGATGCCACATTGGCTGCGGCATCTTACTGGAGCTGTTAGGGCGCTGCCTCTCAAACTTTTTGCTCCTGGTCTGCTTTCTCCCCGTGGAGCTGTTTTTCCTGTGGATTAAGGGGGTCTTAGTCCTACCAACTTACCCCTGGAACTTACGCCCTGGCTTCGTTGGTGCCAGGGCGCTGGGATTTCTGCTGCTAATTTTGCCACATTTCCTTCCCTTCCTGACTCATTGTCACTTCGAGTGTCAGGTGTCGGGTGGCTGTGCTCCCAGGGCCGATGTCCAGGGTACCAGTTCCTCTGTCTCGCTGCTAATTCTAGTTTCCTGTTCTTAAAGGTGATGCTCTAAGTTTGGTTTTGGTTGGTTCTTTGAATGACTTTGAAGACTCCTGGAGGTTCTTATTTAATTTCTAATTCTAATTCCTGCCAACTATGAAATTTTAAGCCATAGTTGTTTCCCTGATTGATCTGAGGATCTGTGAAGTAAATCAGTGTGTTTTATGGCAATTTGTCAGCAGTAGAAACTATCATGTAAAGTTACTAAAAGGTCAACAATAAATCTGCTTATAGATTATCTAACCTGGATTTGCATATTGAATAACTTCATATACATTGCCGGGTCTGATACTGCTTTCTGATGAAACAATGAATCTGACTCCAAACCATTTGATGACACCTTTACGGGTGATGACTTTAATCCCATGATGAGACACTGGCCTTTCTCCAATTTCTGCAGCCTCTGCTCCCCCTGTGGTCGGCTGTTCTCTCTATTCCACTCCATGGAATCTTTGCAACAACATGACTTCTTTATTTACCCTCTACTTTACATCTCTGTGATGTTGGTCATCTGCAGTATTCCAGCTGTACATTTGACTTCAAGTAATTAAACTCTCGGACTTGAAAAGCTATGAGCTTGGGTTCCTTTTGACCACCTCCGTAATATTTCATATCAGGTGGTTGCTGGGTAAGTGTATTTTTAGCCTCTATCGGTGAACACTGACGTAAGCCTTCTTTTATTACTGACTTGAAAGTATAGCGGCTGTTTACTTGGCAATTTCTCAAAGTTGGTACACCCTTTCATGACCCTGTACTGAAGGAGGGTGGCTGGCATGGGCCACATATGGCAGTTTCTTTAAGATTGCAAATCCCATCCATCACATTCTGCAATTTCACTTTGATACTTGGTTAAATATTTTGGATCCTGCGAGGTTCCTTGAACTTAGGCCCTTCACTTCACTTAAAAGTAAGCCACTTTATTTCTTGTTATAATTTACTTCAATCCGTAATAGTTCACAGTAGTTCTTCCCTAGATAGTATATTCTCTTCATGGCTGTACACACTGGGAATGGCCTCACGGCAGTGCCAGGCCACACACAGTAGTTCTCACTGGTACGTATGTTGCCTTCATGGCTGCACAGGTCTAAAATGGGCTCTCAGCGAACAGCCCGTTTGATTGCAACAATATACCCAATTTCATTATATATTATAAATATATATATATATATATATATATATATAATTCACATTTACATTCTTATCTCAACTTTATCTCGGGATGTTTTGGGAGGCTGAGGTATTTTATTCCCCCCAATACCTTAACGTAAGGCTTAAAAGTAAGAATTTTTGAGATCGGAGCCTCGCTGCCAAAGTTTGAAGTGTTTATCATAAGGAAGTGTACGAAGTCCCAGCTGGGAGCCTCGTCTGACTGAAACAGTTTGCAGTTGTCATTTTTGTTCTGTTAATCTAATTTTGTTGCCTGCCTGCTCAATAGGGCCCTGGACTTGAATGACTTACATGTAAGAAACAGTATTTCCATCGGATCCCTTGCACAATTGATTTAAGGTAAACTAATATCTTAATTTATTTGCAATTAGAAAAAGAAAATCCTGCTTTCAAAAAGGCTACTATCCTCTCCAGTTTCTACTGACAGCTCACTCTTCAGTAGTTCATGAATTTTAATTCATCTTGGTGGTTCGGCCAATCCCCCAGTTGTATGAAGCGACAGAGTTTTAGTCAAATTGAAAAACTCTCTCTGTCTTTCACTGCTCTCACCCCCTAACATCCTAATTTGTTTCTTCCCCCCTCTTTTCCATTCTCCATCCTCTTACTTTGCACTTTTATATTCCCTTATTCATCTATCCGATAAAATGCTTTTATTTTCTTCATTGACTGCTTGTAGACAGCATTAAGTTGTATGCCTGCTTTTAACTCTGGTTGCCCATAGCTCATGTAAATGACTTTGGCACTTGATGTTTGAAGAAAAGAGATGGAAAAAAAAAATCTTTAAGTGCAAAATCAAACAGATAAGAGGCAGGAATCTTTGCTTTGTTAGGAAACATTCATCTTAACATTTACAGGCTTTAATGCTTTTCTTTTACAACAGTCAAAACAGCTAGTTTTGGAGGCATTGTAATACTGAACACTGAAGAGGTATCTTTTGGGGGGGGGGGTGACGTAGGATGTGTGGGGAAGGGATGTTGGTGTTTTCATTTTCAGAAGCAAAATGTGTTTTTTACAAGAAAACTAAAAGAGGAACAACAGATATTGGTCAGGGCATAAAATCCCAACTAACTGGTTGCCAAATGCGACCAAAATTTGACCATTTCGACCGTTTTTTTCTGCCTTGTCGCCAGTGGCGAGGGCCACAAAATCCACCATCAACTTAGAAAAAAAAACTTTTTTCTATGATTTCTGCACATTTGTCACGTGTCACCAAGGCAAATATATCTAAATAATTTAGAAACAAAGTTTATTTGGTGAAAAGTGGCCAACATCGTTTGCCGGAAGTCATAACTACACATGCGCCTAACCCAGCGATTGACAGATGGACAAAACTGAAGACGGACGAATGCATAAACCTATCACTGAATCTAATCCACAGCAAAATGGATCGTTTTGTAAAATAACCTCAGAAAAATACACGACAGAATAGTTAACAAGAAAGAATTGATATTAGTTTTCATAGTAAGCATCATGGAAACAGAAAAAAATGCGCTTTTATGCTTGTTAACCATACCTGTCAAGTATCCCGTTTTGGCTGGGAAAGTCCCGTATTTTACTTTTCTCTCCCGTCGTCCTCCCATATTAGTATTTTTCTCCGTAAATCTCCCATATTTTAACCTGCGTTATTAAAAAATAATAATACAGCATCGGGCGCAGTAAAAAAAAAAAAAAGGGAAAAACATTCCCAATCTGAGATCTGTCACTTGCCTCGTGATAACTGCCACAGCAGTAGCTACTACAGGTACTGTAGGTGGTAGATGTTGCGAGGTTAGTGTGTGACATCCGATGTGACAGCGCAAGAAGAAAAAAAAGATTATTACAGAGAATAGGATGTTGTTAGACAACAGAACTGTTTGTGCTCTTCTCTCATGTAAAATAAACTACTCTGGACCAGTCCACAAATACAGTCCTTCCAAAACAGTCATAAAGAATTCAAATTCTGCAACAAATGAGTACAACAAGTCATTAAAAGAGGAAAGAAAAGTCATGTGAAATGAGATGAAAAACTGTAAAAGAAGAGCAATATGAAATGAAAACAATGTGTGGAATGAAAATCAAATGTAAATGTAAATACAAGCAATGTTAAATAAACAAAAATATGCAAATCCCTTCAAATAAATACTCTTCATATATACCCCTTTTGTGTTTTCATTTAGGCTATAATGAATGTTCACATTATGTCAACGTGGCTTTATGCACAGCTGCACTACTTCCTGAACTTCAGCCAGCTGCTGTTGTTTCCTGTGTGGCCATTAATTGACAAACTAATTAATCCAGGTGTGTCTGACCTCACAGCAATGGACAGACACACCTGGATTGATCAGTTTGTCCAATTATGGCACACTGTAAACAAAAGAGCTGGCTGAAGTTTCTGAACATGCTGGGAGGGTCCATAATAATGTCAGCAGTCTACGGGGGCGAATGGGGCGACGAAAAACACTGGCAACCAAAATTGCTAGCTGGCTACCAACTTCAAAAACCTGGTAGCCAGGGGCCACTTGGTAAAAAAAATCTAATTTTATGCCCTGTTGGTATAACTTTCTTTAACTAAACCAAACAAGATTAAATTGCATATACAGTGATCCGTTGCCACTTCGCGGTTTGAGTATCACAATTTTAGTGCTTCACGGATTTTTGTCAGAAATATGTAATATCATTTTAAAAAATTAAAAAAATCGTGGAAACATCACAGGATTTTGTGCGCGTTGGTTGGGGGGGGTCCCCATTAACTGCGAAAAATAAGGGATCACTGTATACATTAAATGGTTTATCCAGATGATGGCACTAACCATGAATGCAAATGCAGACAAAAAAAAAAAACAATTAAACAATGTTCCCAGGTAATGCTGTTGCCAAATCCCTGATGAAAACTCGTCCATTTAAACTTATGAAGCAGTGCTTGAAATGAGACATGTATGCAACCAGTGTGTCTGAGGTAGATTTAGTATGCTGCATATTTACTTTTACTAACTTGTTTAAGCAGAGATCCCCACTGGCTAAAAGTAAAAATACTTTAAAGTGGACTTTCTTCTGCTTCACAGCTCAATAGATTTCAAGTAGAGTGATCTGCTTGTGTGAGCAGTGCTCCAGGTTTTGGAGCACTGGTTTCGGTTTCTTTCAAGAATCCATTTTCCCTGCTTTGTATGTTTATGTAACACTGACTTGCAGGTTTCCAAATCTATGATTTATTCACTCATCCATCTTTATATATATATATATATATATATATATATATATATATATATATATATATATATATATATAGATATATATATATAGATATCTATATCTATATCTATATCTATATCTATATATATATATATATATATATATATATATCAAGGGTGGTGCTGGAGCCTATCTCAGTTTTTATCATGAGGCGGGGTGCCCTGAACTGGTTACCTGTCAATCACAGGGTCACAGAGAGACAAATGAAACAAACAACCATCCATGCTCACATTCACCCCATGGACATTTTCAGACAGAATTTTTTAATGGAATAGATGTTGTGCTAAAATGTACTAAAACGGCCATTTTGGACATTCCTGAGGGCGCATTTCAGAGACTGTATATGAAGGCTTTGGTACAGCCATACAGTCAGAAGATGTTTATGGTATACTGCAGCAGAAATCTGGAAATAAATACTGCACAGCTGACCTTCATGTCTTTTTCATTTAGAAATTCTCCCATGTGACTCTTACACTACCGTGTTTACATCACTACATTATGCATGCAGTGATGTAACTGTATGTAATAGAGTTGCTCGACATGTCAGATTGATCAATACTGTCAATGATTTTCTTATCATTTCCTCAGACAATTTAGGAAAAAAAACATACGGCTCCACAACAATTTTATGGTCAAATACTTGAATAAATTTTGCGCAATATTTCATAAGATCTTTAAATGTTTAATATCATCATCCTTATTATTATTATTATTACTACTATTATTATTATTAAAGTAGGCTAATAAAGAGGTAATGAAAGCAATAATTTCAAAATCTAAAGATTGGAAAGAAACACAAAATAAAGCACATATATTTCTGTTTTGTAGTAAAATGTTGCCCTGAAGTAAGTAATTGTTTTTTTTTTCCCTCTCACTTTGTTTCATTTCAAGGGCTTATTTTTTTAAACTGTAAATTCTCAGGAAGCCTGACCTCTGGACCACCCAAGCTTATCCAACCCCATATGTGTAGTCTGGCACTCTGAAAATAGTCTAAGGAGTAATCACTCACACATGCACAACCAGTCACTGTCATACAATAAAAAATAAATACATAAACTGCCAGAGAGAAATAATCTCACCTGTCAGGAAGTCCGTTTTTTAGTGTGTTTAAGGTGACCCACATTACACCAAGTCATTCTTGTGCCCTCTAAGGTGTTATCTCCAAAAGGCAAACATGGAGGCATTACAGCCCCCTTCTACTTGTGAAGGACGCCTGGAAAATATCTGACTTTGCAAAGATTCAGTCTCGCTGCATCTGCAGCATCACATTTTCAAGGTCAAATGTTGTGCTGAGAATATGGGAGATAATGGTGTTATGATAAACCAGGGGGAATATTTTATCTTACAAACATGGTTCCAGTCAAATAGATTCATCACTGAACGGCCCTGAATGATAAAATCGAGGACAAGCTAGCATGACATGTGGTGCCAATAGCAGCAATTCGAGATTTAACGTGAATATGACATGAAAAAGGGGTATAATTGGGTGTAGTGGCAAAAAGTTGAACTACCTTATGCTATCTAGGAAGTAGAGAGGTTAGGGTCATGATCCCTCTTAAGAATCTACTCTGAACTTCTGGTGTGGTGCACTTTGTCCTTCTCTGACCTGGATCATCAACTGTAAACTCATTAGAAAGAGAACACCAGATGACAAATGCCCCGAGATCATGCTGAGCATTCATCTGCCACATTTGTCTGAGTGACAAAGCATTTCCTGCTGACAGGAAGGGTCAACTTACAGGGTTCCTATGCATGTGACCAATGCACCTGCACTTGAAACAAGTAGGAATCACCTCCCTTGATCGTATTGATGATGTTCTATTGGTGGAGAAAAAAAAAAAAAACACATTCATCCACTTATTCCCACAGGGGGTTCAATTGACATTATCTGGAGGGAGATACTCCATTTCCTGGTGTGTTTAACCCCACAGACAATTAGTTGTACACCGGCGAGTGGATAGAACTCTATAACTTAACCAGAGAGACTGGACACCCCTGGCAATTTCTTTGTTGTGTCTAAAAATAGTTGGTCCCAGTGGTCTCTCTTGGAAAAAAAGCAGAGACACACTTCATTATTTCATTATATCCCCCACTCTGATTAACATACACACCAGAGGAAGAATAATATTCATCTGTGCGCCGCGGCTGCAGAGGGAGGCTGCGCACTGATCCCCAGCAGAGCGCCGCGCGAACAAAAACAAGCCCGAGATCCGCACAGCGCATCCTACCCTCAAGAGGTAGACATGATCTCATGTTATCCCTGTTTCCCCTCAAGCATTAAGATATGTATGCATCATGTCAGTGATATTTGGACTGCACAACTCAGCCTTTTCAGTCACTGTGATAAATAATGTATCAAGCAGCTGCACGGAATTTAATTTTGAGACAAATCCAGGAAGCAGAGTTGCATGGCCTTTTTTTCTGATTCATCTTCATTCATGTGATGTTTCATTTTCTCTGTAAATGCTTAGGGATTTAGATGGATTTTCATATACTCATCAGCATGTATATTGCAGCGATTCCCTGACACTGCACAGTGTTGTGCACGTCCACTGATTGACACTTTTGAACTATTTGTGACCGCAATGACTTTTCCTTCATACAGTCAGCATCTCGAGCTAATACATACGTAGCAATATTGGACATATGAGTAGCAGGCATTCTGTCTAGCTTTCATTACACTCAATATCAGAGTGTTCTCCCGTCTAAAATAAATGTTGACAACCAAAGTGTCTCTCATTGCAAAGTTCACCTAGATTATGTTTTGTTCTTCATGGGGCTATAAATGTCTTTAGAGTTCAGAAATTCAAAGACCTTATTTCAGGAAAGGAGGCAGCATGTTTATCTTGTGCCCTGGGACAATGAACTCTAAAAATCAGAGCTAAATCTCATGGGTATATGTGTGCAGTTAATCAATGTGAAACTCCACCTAAACATACTCTAAATGGTCAAAGTTTCCATCAAGAAGGTGCCCAACAGAAGACCCGCTTAAGATTTGCAGTCACCGGCTGATGTGAGTCACTGGCGAGGCACAGAGGTGGGGTCAAACAAATGTGGTGTGTCTGGGTGACCTTAATCACTTCCAGGTTCATCCAGACTCGGATTTCACTTGTGTGCCTTATTTCAGGTCACCGCCTCAAAGTCAAAGTAGGGCACAGTCATTATCTGAGGGAGCATAACGTAATCTTCCACACAATACAATAAGGTCGGTGCAGTTCGCTGAAGTCATTCAAGTGTTGTCTATTAGTTCTGGGCTGGAACATGTGCGCTCCACCCAGCAGCACTACATGTTTGAGTCAGTCACAGGTGCGATGCATCAGGAAAACTGTCCAAACCCGTTTAATAGCATGTATGACTGATCTTGGGAATGAGCTGCTGTCCTGTTTGAAGATGGCATGCACATAAAATCTTGATGAACACTGGTGAATATCAAATGCATTATTTACAAAGACTCTTCAAAAATATCATTGATTCCATCATTTTCCTATCTCGCGCTCTATCCTAGTTTCCACTTCACCGTGGAATATGCTTGCTGGTATTGTTGAATTTCAAATCCCTTCGTACAACATATTACAGCAAGCTCTTATATGCGTAAAGGTGTTGAAGAAATTGGAGCTGTTTCAGATGGAGGAAAAGTTGCGAGGTCAAGACACTGTTAAAGGCAGCTGCTATATTTTACTCAGTGAGGAGGTTTGCAAGATAAACATTCATACAAATTAAGACCCGAGCCATTAGACTGGGCTACTAAGGACAGTACCACTGACTTGGATTTGGATCATCTGATGTTTACAGTTGATGGCTGTATGTATGTGTGTGTGTTTACTAGAGAAGGAGCTGAATAACATGGCACTGACAACAACAGCACGGTGTAATAAATACATTCATCGCTGCAGTTGCACCTATAACAGAACATCTATCTGCAGAGGTAGACGCAGCTACAGCCATGTTAGTATGTTTGCATATAAAGTCATTTCCCTGAAATGCTTGGTGAAGTTACACACACACACGTCATTGTGGATGTGTGGATTAAGTCTGAACAGTGAACAGTTTAGTGTGATGGATTTGGGGCCTCTGCTTGTCTTTCTACCCCAGGCTGAGCTGGACAGCTTCATGCAACATCCTGTTAACGTAGCCACAAACACACAGCAAGACCGAATGAGTTAAAATGTTTTGGTTAAACAGTTCTTCTCCACATGAGATTCTTTCCAGTTCGCCCACTTATGCCATGCATAGCTCTAATTAGTCAATGGGCTGATCTCATTTGTTCAAATGCTTTTGCTGCAGGTGTCCAGTCCAAGCTGAGAAGATTGCCAGGGGCATTATGCTAGAGAGGTGGGCTTAGGAAACCAATATAAACGACTTAATGGCTTATATGCAGTCATGCTTCCAGCTTACATGCATGCTATCAGAGTTATAGCAATGCCACAGTTTCTAAAAACTGCAGTGAAGGAAACTGCTCTTGTTGTCACAGTGAAGCGGCGTGCATCAATCTACTTGATATTTGTTGTTATTTCCTGTGTGGATGATGCATTTTGCAGTTTAAAACAAAGAATAACTCTTTTGGTTGAGTGGGCAGCCACCGTTACAGTGTACAGTCCTCCTGCAGACGGCCCAGGTTTGACACCCAGCCTGTTGCCCTTTGCTGGTTCTTGCCACCACCCCTCTCTCTGCTCCCATTTCCTGTCAAAACTGCTTTTAATAAAGGCCACTAGAGCAACAACTGATTTTTTTTCCCCTGAGTTTGGGATTATCTAGTTTTTGTTTTCAGAAGAGGCCAGCACACCACACAGCAAAAACAAAAACTTAAAACTGCTTTCCTTAATAAGATTCTTAATTTTGGTGAACAGAAATTAATGACCGCACTGTTGACGACACCAAACTGCTTTGACTCACTTTATAAGGTTTTTTTTTTTTTTTTTTTTTTTATTTATATTTTTTTGTTACGTTCTGCCTCTCATTGCATATTCTTTGTCGGCAAAATACAAAAAATGCAGATGAATGTTTCTCCATCTGCAAAGCATATCATCTCAGGTAAGAGCTGACTTCCAAAAGGTGAGTTTAGTCGTTTTTACATTTTTCAACGAGTATGTTTAAGGTAAAAAGATAAACTCAAAAGTGTTGTTGTAATATTTTGCCAATTAGTGGTAATATTGTGGTAATACGTTGGCACGAGGCAAACAGAGAGGTTTGGTGGTTAGCACTTTTGCCCTGGTTTGAATTTTAACTTCAGCCTCTCTACCTGTGCTAGTGTAGGTTTCCCTCCAGGTACTGTGGCTTCCTCCCACAGTCCACACATGTATCATAGGCTAACTGGTGATTGCAAATGGCCCACAGAGCTGATCGTGAACATGTATGGGTATTCATTTACGGTCCATGTGGCGCTGTGACAGACTGGCGACCTGTCCAGGGTGTAGAACTGCTTTTGCCTGAAGAGAGCTGGGATAGCCTCCATAAATAAAAGATGGATTGCTGGATAGTTAAAACAATTGATGCTTCTTAGCAGATTAACCTTTTTGCTAATTTTTCATTTTTACAGTGCACTTGTTAAGTCCTGAAGTGTTAAAATGACTTTGTGCATGTGTGTGTGTGTGTGTGTGTGTGTGTGAGAGATCACATAGGAATAGACATGCTCCAGCACAAGTACAAATAAATAGATATCACCCCATGGGATGACTTCTTACAACTAGAGATGTTATGTCCATTGCACCAGAAAAGCAAGTGTTTGAAACACAGTGATTAGCACAGCGTCGAGTTCATTTTAACAGGGTTTGCAATGGGAGTAATTCAGAATTAAGAACTGGCGTCTACTTTAAATCGCTGTCTTTACGCATTCATGGGGGAATACTGTCAGGATAAAAAAAAAAAAAGACAATTGTCTGAGGTCTCCCGATTATCCTCTGCAAAAGCCTATAATCTGGCTGAAAGTACTTAAAGAGTCAAGCAGCAAAATAAACAACATTGATTATCATCCCACTGTTCTTTTTTTTCCCCCGAGAAGAGGACCATGCAGAGAGGGAGGAGGTTGGAGACTAAGGTTTTGCGTTCCCCCGTCAGTGCCATCTGCTTGGGCAAATGCTAAGGCAGGCTAAATACCCCCTGAGTCCTCTGTTCAAACCAGATTATCAGCTATTCTAAGGAGGCGGACGAGCATCTTATCATCTCCCAATCTCTTTTACAAAGGCAAATCAAGAATTCTGTGCAAGGATTACCAGGATTAAGGAGGACACAGACATGGCCCTCCTTTTACAATGTCTTAAGTTGTTGCCTCGCCTCTAAGTCTGGCTTCCTTCAACTGGCAAACAAACGACTCCAACAATTCCTATTTCTCTTGAGCTGAAACATCATTTCAAGGAGGTGTTCCTTTTGTGGCTGCGGTAAATGGTGAGCATGTTGCCATTCAACATATCTAACCTAGAGCTACATTGTTGAAATGCATTCAGCTTTACAAGTTTACACCGATTTGAGAAAGGCATCCCTGCTTTCTACAACTTTGACAGCATCACATATTACTGAACAATAGCGTACCATGTGATACAGCAATGGAAAGTGCACTTATCCCCCCCCCAACCACTGTTATTGAAGGCTGCACAGGCTTTTTGACTGTATGCCTAAGAGAAAGTAAAATGAGAGAATAGTTTGACGCACACAACCTCCGTGTGAGCGAGTGCACAGACTGCAGGTACATCAGTGATCCGAAAGCTAGAATAACAGCTGCATAGATAGATAGATAAAAACAAAGTCACACAAAGGAAATCTTGGTCATTTCAATTTTGCTTCGTCTTCATGGTATTCGTCTTTGTGTTCAGGAGGATTACAGTTAAAAGTACATGGGTAAAATTAAGGCCGAAACCATGTGATTATCTTAAAGAGGGGTGGACTAAAGGAGAGGGGTCAGGAATATTTCTCAAAGCTTTTTAAAGCTGCGTTATCCAAGCTATTACAAATTGTAGGAAATATAGCACATAAAGTAAAAGAATTTCTGACAAAGCCATGCAATCCCACCAACAAGTACATCTCTAAAAAATCAGGACATTTTTAATCCTACACAAGAGATCATGATGCATTTCTCCACCTGGGACAGTTTGGGGGGGGGGGGAACTGAACAAAATTGGAGCCACACCAGAAAACCATATGCTCCCTGCACACGATCCGTAACCACAGTTTTAGATCACACTTTTAACAAGGAACAAACAATTGTACAAGCAATCGATGTTCTTCAGATCCCCGCTCCACAGTCACACCTCGTTTAATCAACCGAATTGTTTTCAATAAAAACAATCTCCGGGCTGTACAGCTATACTCAGCATCTCAGAAAGAACCGCTCGGCGGGCTTCCACAGTGATTCGATTGTTACACACACAAAGGTGGCTAGCCCACCGCTGCTATGGGGAGGATGATTGAATTATTCAGTTTGGCAAAGATCTGGCAGCAGTTGTGTGGAGTATTGTCTGGAGTGCAACAGAAAAAAAACAAAAGAAAAAAAAAAGAAAAACGGCATCCTCTTGTTTCCTGCACCACCGCACATACATAAGTAGGTTCTCTTAGTCAGTATTGCTTCGGGACAACTTCACATGATAACCTGAACATGCTTGCTGCTCGGTAAATTGACTCACACCTCCCTGTAGACACCCATGACATTTAATGCTTCGCGCTTTTAAGCATTTAGGGTATTTACATGAACAGAATGGAAACAGAGGTGATTTTAGAGAAGGTACAGAAATATAAAACACAAGTTCACTGCTTAAGTTTACCCCATGTCGTCACTGGAAACATATCAGCGTCAGTAAATCCATAAAGAAGTAGAAGAGGCAGCCAAAATCTACCTAATCGCATTTACAAGGCAAGAACAGAGCGGAAAAAAAGAATCCATGTGCACTTGCATGAGTCACTACTTGGTGACAGGTTTAGAGACATAAAACATCAACAGCGGTCCTGACATTATCTGAATCCACGTTGCTTTTAAAAGATCAGCTTAAGTGATCATGTAGCTCAGACAATCTGTAATCTTGAATTGTCACTCTATACTGTCTGCAGTAGATGACGCTCACCTCAGTGGAGAATGTTAGAGACTTGTAAAATCAATGTAATGTGCAGAAACGCATGTTTTTCTGGCCATCTCAATGACGATACTCTGTAATGTTAGCCACATAAATAACGGACATGTCCTGGTTTTACGTTACAGGCAAGGAACTGATAAAGCCGAGGCACTGATTACACTGATTGCATTCTCAAGGTTGAGGAAAGTCACCGGCTGGACTCGCATGCTTTGTCAAGAATAACAAACTTCACATGTGGTTTTGGGTTAAACTTGAGATTCATTATTTGTAAGTGAATGATAAACATGCCGGCTGGATAACTTTGGTGTGTCAAATAGTTTACATCCAGAAACTGGAACACCTATAGAGATAATGTAAATAGAAAAACAAGGACACAGGGAAATGAAAAACTATAATTAATAAAGACCATATGTTTGGCCCGACCATCATAAACAGAATGAAATGAACATGTGTGAGTCTGTGTGAACTCCTGTGAGCTGGTCTGTATATACTGAGAATGAATCATCGCTTAAAATATCATCAAATTCACCACATATAACTCGTTTCCTGGCCAGTTCAATGAAATGGAATCCTGTGTCCTGATGAGTCATTGATCAAAATGTCAACAAGGAAACGCGAACATTTCCCTCACAAACATACTTCAGTAAAACCATAACTTTACTTTAAAAAATTATCCAAACATCACTGGGGATGGACACATTTCTCATAAAACTCAGCTACAACAATAAAATGGTCCAAAAACTAGCGAGCAAGTCGTGTTTCTGTTAAATCATTTACTTCATTTACATTTTTTTTCATCTTGGACTCGAATATTCCAAATTATAAGAGGAATCTTTTCATCACCAGTTCTTTCTTCACAAATGTTTAGACTCAATACTGTGTCTTTGTTGGAGCATTGTTTTAACATATATTTATGGCTCATTTGAAACCATTTCATTATCTAATTATGCATAACACAAAAATATCAACAGCATAATTTATCAAGCTCAAAGAGACAATGTTACCTTGCGATCCTTGCAAGTGGTGTTTTTTTAAGTAAGGGCGATGCATTTAGTGAGTTTATGCAAACCTATGAATAGAAAGCTGACATTTATGCACTTTCTTTACCAGAATGCTCATCTTTTCTCTGTGTACTATTTCTGAAATCACCAAGGACACTTTTCCCGAGGGGACTGATTAGCTCTCTCTCAGTTTAAAAATATGAAGCAACTTTGATAAGTAATTAAAGATTTTCTTTTGTCAGGCTTTGTTTTATGCCTTTCAAGTCAGTTGTTTTTTTTTTTTCTTTGCAGAAAGTCTGCATAAAGAGTGCAGAACATGATGTTTTAGTTACTGTACCTTCTCCCATCCATCTCTCCTGGATGTGTAAAATCTTGCACTTGCGCACTGTACTGTACACCGTAATTGGAGAGCTATCATTATCAGCTTTCATGGGAGGGAGACAAAAACAATAACAGAGAAAAATGTTGATCCAAAAAAAGGATTCTCTTCACTTCAAAGGATGTGTTCAAGCCATATTTACATACGTTTTCATCTGCAATCTGTTCCTAATTAAAGATGTCTATCTACACATTCCTTTTTTTCATTTTTATTCCATTTAATTTCTATATTGTTGCAAAGTGTAGATAGAATATATTGGTAATGGCATTTTTTTTTAACCAAGAATTCTTCACTTACTGCTTAAATAACACCCATTAATGGTGTTCAAACCAACACAGCCACATTTATTTCTTTAAGGTCATGACCTCCCTGACCAAATGCAACGTTGACTGTAAGAAACACAGCATATTATTCTCTGCGTCTGTCTTCTTGGCTTTAGTTTTACTGTTCCCCCTAAGCAGACGCAGCAGTTACGGTGTGCAGACAGCTGAATCCAGTGATGTAAACTAATACTGAATGCTGAAAGCAGTGAATAAGAAGAGTCATCGAAATATGCAATACAATGCAAAAGACTTTAATAAATTCCAGAAGCGCACACATACATAAACAAAACATTTACATTTTTTTCTCCACACTGGCAAATCAAAGTCAGTTACAAAGATCATGTAAGGTGCATGTTGTACTTCACATTGAATAAAAGTGAGGTTTTCTGACTCCCTTACAAGGACAAAAGCTCTCCCAAAGTATATATATATATATATTTATATATTTTTTTCTTTTCCCCAAAGATCAGGCAAATCTAATTATTACACAGTGCTAGGATGCTATGTATATTTCATACTGTGGCTCCTACGCAATAGTGAGTACATTTGATACCATAATTACATGAACATACCTCCTTAAATAATTACAGCCTGCCTCACAGAACGGCGACACGCATAAAATTTAAAGCTTTAAAATAGACATAGTCTGTACAACTATGACATATCAAGACTAGGGAAAAAAATGAAAAAGACTTCTGGTCCGTGCAGTAATTTAATTCAATTATATATAGTCTCATATAAGAGGCAAAAAAAAAGCCTCTGGTTCTGTCCATCTGCACATTTCTGACAGAATACACAGACTATGTCTACTTTAATGACTCTAATTCTATGGTCACATGAATGTACTGAAGGAGCCAGTTAGGCCTTACCTACCAAATAAATCTTTAGCTTACCAATTAACAGGACTATTGAACAACAATGCTTCTAATCCATCAAACCAGTTACTGGTGTTAACTGTAGAAATGATTCTAGTCAGAATATACCACTGTGATTGTATCGGTGAAGGAAAAAAAGAAAAAAAGCCCCAAGAAGCATTGATTGCACCATTGTGGATTTTCTGTCAAACGTGAACTTATTACTGTTTTCATACTGAATCCTGGATTACCTCTTCATTTTGGTGCTCAGTCTTCTTCTCATCAAAAAATGCTTTTTTTTTTTTGTCCTATTCAATAAGTGCACAAAGTAATTTTTGCTTTAACCCACCAACTCACTGCCTGGGGATTATTATTATTCTTTTTTTTTTTTTTTTTTTTTTTCACCATCTGGAGTCATTTTAACGTGGATCCCACAGGTTAAATCACTTCTGATTTAGGCATAGAAAGCGACACACAAAAGGTTAGGCTTAGCGCTCTTCAAATCTGCCCTACATAAACAGCTTTTGATTATGACCCCAGCAGTTAGTCCCTTGTGATTGTGGCTTAGCTCAAAGCATTAAACTTGTCCTACCATTTCTTCCAGTGTAATAACAGCGTGGCGATCTTTAGCACAGTTTTAGGAAAGAAAAAAAAAAAAAAACCCACTACAGATGCGTTTGAGCTGAGAGGCTAAGCGTATCTCTTATACAATAGCCACGCTCGTCACTCACAATGCCATCACTGGCATCCAAAGTGGAACAGAAAAAGGCAAAGAGTGACAGACAAGATACACTGTGAGTGAGTTCAATACTAACGTGAGCCTCGGGGCTGTAGGCCTTGCAGCATAAATTCAACATAAGTCATCAGTTCTATGGGAAAGCCCAGATAGAACAAAGTCAAATGATACAAAAATTAGAAAGTAAGAAAATAAAATAGCCACCAGGCAGCTTTGAAAACAAGGCAAAGAAATGCAATCAATAAATATAAACACCATCAACTCTGTGATAGAGATACATACATACATATAAACATACTTTACAGATCTACTGACTGTATTTGACACCTATTTTACAGATTGGGTGCTGAAGTGGGATAGTTTGGGGGTAGGTTTGAGGGCAAAAACATCCTCACTGATACAGGCAGACTGTAGCAAAGGACTCAATAAAGCATTTCAGTGTTCAAATAGATTCACAGGAGGAGCTTTGTCAAGTTTCACGCAGCAACATGAAATACGTCTCCTTTTGTGAGACACCCAACCCGCCCTTTCCTTTCCAAATTCATTTTATTTACTCTTGACTGAATGAAGAGGTGGAGTTTGAGGCTGTAGAGACAGTAAAGTACTTGTTTCACCTCTTCAGTTCTTGCCTTCCTTCCTCCCTCTGACCCCTCTCTCTCTTGCTCTCTCTCTCTCTCTCACTCACTCACTCTCTTTTCTCTCTTTTTTTCTCTCTTTTTTTCTCTCTTTAGGAAGTGGGAGCTAGAGATTGATTTTAATCCTGTGGGAGCGAGCTGTACCTGTGCCACAGAGTGTGCCATAGTGTGGTGGTTTCAGTGCCATCTCCTGAAATATAGAGAGACAGACAGATATAGGGAGATTGTAGTTACAATGTCAGTGAGCTCTGAGCAGCCTGAGCTGTAGCCTTATCAGTGCGAGGCTACATTGAACATTAAATACAAAAAAATATCTCTTAAAAGTGTGTAGAAGATAAAAAATAAAATAAATAAAAAAATAAAAAAGCATTCTTCAAGGTACGGCTGGCAATCAAGTCATTATCATGTCAGGTTTCCTTGAAGAATGCTACAGGTGTCACAGGTTTGTGCATTTTCCTGTACTTATCAGAGCATGCAGTCTTATCAATCATTACTCCCAATTTGTCTTTTTTTGTCTCCCACCACACTAGTGCAGCACTCCTTCCCCTAAAACAAGCATTTGGATCAATTTAGGCCCACTCTTTCATTCGGACCCTTGCCAGTGGGTCCTCTGATATGTACAGAACGTGACATTTGATCCTCAGAAAGTCAGAGACACATCTATGAGTGTACGAAACACAGACAATCGGACCTGACAGTGCTTACGTCGGGAGAGACACAGTGATTGGAGATGGAATGGCTCAATGGATCAAAGGAAATCGAAAATGGGAAACAAAATAAACCATGAAAAAACAAACCAAAAACAAACACAATACGAGCAACAGCATCACCATGATTTGACACAGGCAACAAATTATATTCACAAGCAGAATCACTCTTTTTAAATAACAGCCTCCATGTGTAGTGATTTTTTTTTTTTTTTATATCACAAGACTTTATAAAGAGGAAAAACCCCACACCTTGATCCACAAATATGATGATGTGGAAAATAAATCTAGTTTGTTATTGATCCCATTCACCAGTGCTAAAATCTTTCAATAATACAGAACTAATAATGACATGAATGCAACTCAAAATGAGGCCAAACAACAGCACTTTTGCCCCGCGGATATTTGATAAAAATGTAATGTGGATGCATGAGATACTACAAAACGGTTAAGATTCTCATGCATTATGCCAGTGAGATTCATAAAACAGCAAACCTTCAGCAAATTATCTTTTTTTTTTCTTTGAATATTCCCTGTATTGTCTGAAATCACCCAGAAAGGGTGGTAGTTATTTGATCTGCCCCTCTAAAGCACATGCTCTAACAAGACCTCCTCATCACTGGAGGCAGATTGACCCCTAATATCAAGAGGGTAGGGGTTAAAAGAAAATGATGAGATGCATAAAAACTGTGAAGAGGAAGGAGGGAAAAATGAGTCTGGCATTTGCAAATACAGCTCTCGCTGCATAATGAAGCCATATGGTGGCACAAATCTGTAGTCTCTGAAGTATTTTTACAAGCTTTACTCTTTATCAGCTACATCTGTAAAGTCCCTGAAAACATTTTGATGACCTTCAGCCATAATTATCTCCTCCTATGTTTCCTCCCCATTGTTATTCCGTGGGTGGGCTTTTTGTCTGCGCTATATTTTCACCGGCTCTAGGTGTGTGACAGATCACTACAGAGTCACTACAGTGCTGCCTGTCACTTTCATGAAGAAAAAAGGAACAACTCAACATCCCGCTTATGATTTCTGACGTTGGACTTCTCACATTATGTAGCACCAAAGAGAGACAGATTAGCTGCCACTTAAAGAATAAATGCAGCTTTTTGCTCTAAGAACTGCTATTGAAGTGATTTTGACAAACTGTAGAGTGCTCACGTATTCTTTTTGGCTCATCTTGATCTGAGCAAGAAGCATAAATTTGGAAGGAATGTTTTCAAGGGTTCTTCTTTAGACTTGGAAATGAGAGTTTCTTGAAGCAAGTACAAAAATTAAATCAAGCTGAGACGAAGCTACAACTGAGCCTCAACAAACAGAGCTGCTGGTCATCTGCATCACATCACTTTGGATCCTGACAACATGACTTACCCAAGGCTAGTTTGTGGCATCGCTCATAGTCTTATAGCACAACTGACTTTTTTTTTTTTCCTCTTTCTTATCAGCCTCATTCTCAAACCAATTACAGTGATTTTAATCATACGGTATTACGAGTGATTAACCCTTTAGTGCATTTAATTAACCTTTGCAGCCACTGATTCTCATCGGGTAGAGCTTCATGCTATTTTTTTCTGTGACACAGGCTTTAAATAAGCACACTTTAAACTGATGGGAAATCTAATGTCTAAAGTGGGAGGAATCACTTGTCAGTTCCTCAAGGGTACACAAAAATTAGACATGCTGTCGCTGTACGGTGGCTGGAGCTTGCGCTTGATGAGTACAACCAATAAGAGCAGATTTTTTTGATATATTATTCAACTGCTAGGAGTGTTTGACATCAAAATATGAGAAAACTGCACACATGAAATCTGTCTTCAGATAGATGAGGAACTAAATATACCTTAGGAATAATGAGATATAAACATAGCCTCAAAGATTTGGAAGAATGTTTACTAATCAGATATTCATAGATTTTAAATTATGTTCACAAAAATACTCCAATGCGATCAACAATGTAAGTAAAATTCAATTTAAATCTGTGATGCATAAAATTCAGAAGGAATAATAATCCAGAATTGCTGAACGCAAACTGAATATTTTTGCATATTTCCTGGCAGTGACTACGCGTAAGAGGGAAAAATCATTCTGACAACTTGTCAGTGTGTCATATAAACACATTATGGATTAAATCTTTAGTACCAGGGGCATGTACCAGGCTTACATATAATACACCATGACAGGCCGTAGCTTTTAACTAGGGTTTCAAATAAAAGGTGGATGAAGGGAATGACTATCAGCCCAGTGTGGGTGTCTTTACAAATTAGCCTAAGTACAAATCTTTATTGGATCAACAGTCATTTACAACAAATATGCTATAAGGAATTTTAGCTTGCTAGATGTCATACAAATGCACACTGGGACCAAAAGATAAAATGTAGAAATGAACTAAGAAAAAGAAATGGTGTGAAATATGTGTAACAAACAAACAAAAGTACCTCATGAAGAGAAAAAAAAAATCAATTATTGATGCAATATCATGAAAGTGACCCAGAAATGCATGAGTGGCAGTTCTGGTAATTATGATCAAAACTGGAACAAAAACAAAAACCAATGCTACCAAGCAACCAACAAATCTTCAATACTAATAAGAAATAAATAAAGTAAAAGAAGCATAACAAAAGACAAGAAAATGGTTTTGAAAAGGCAGCAAAACAGACTGGATGATTGAGACTTGGGTAAAACTATGGCAACACACACGTCAGTGTGAATAAATTGCTACCCAGTGTCAAAGCTATTCAGCCTTGTTTAATTCACTTGTGCTGGGGATGGCAGGTTGAATACCAACATGTATGTTTTCTCAGGGATTGGGAATACAGCAATGGCAACGCACTGTCAAAGTTGCAAACATCTTTTGCGAGATTGTTCATCATGTAGGTGAGCTAATTTAGTCAATGCAAAAAATGTGTAACAACATATGCAATTTATAACAATTATAGGGGTCGTTAATGGAGAAAATTAATGATCTTAATGCAGAATTGGCCTGGCAGGCTTTTTTACGGACTATTGCTCCCTTGGTGTTTAAGTAAATTGGTCTCAAGGCTCTGCATCACCTTGATCCCGCTGACCCCTCCCCTGCCCCGAACACGTACTCACGTCTTCCCTCCAATGTTTAGCTCAGGCTGTCAGCACAGAGCAAGGCCACCTCTCCTTACATCTGATTTACATTTATTTCCCTTGCCAGCTTTTATTTATTGGGGCACTTCACACTTGGCACATATCTCTTAGGAAATCTAAGCCCTTTGCTGTACCTTGGCATTCAAATGAGCTCCACTCCCACAAAGCCTCACTGGCACTTTTAAGACACTTAATATTATAAGGACAGAAGCCACAAATCAGTGAAGTTATTTATTAAGTTGTGCACCAAAGGCAATTTTTTTTCCTTTTCTTTTTTTTTTTTTTTTCTTTGTGCCATTACTTTCAGACTTTCTGGCCTAATGAATACCTGATGAGATGAGTAGCTGTTGACAGTTTTTACACGCCTTAGTAAGCGTGTCAGTCAGATATACATAGTTCCGTTTGCCCTTGACCTGAAATACATCATCAGAGAGTTCAATCATTGTCTCCTATCCCAGGCCTCTCTAAATCAAGGTGTTGCCACAGACTAGTCATGATAAAGATAAAAATAGTCAGCTATTGTAAGCGCATTCTTGTTTTTACTGAAGCCTAAAGATAGGAAATTAACCAGAAAGTATATTTCGGTTAAGCAATTATGGTTGTTTATTAAGGAGGATTCAATGTGGGAATTATAAAGGGGAAAGGTTTGCTCAATTTGGGACCATTCAAATGTCATTATTTAGTTTGTTTTGTTTACTTTTTCTAAGTATTCCTATTTTTACATGCTAATGACATTCATGTAAACATGATTGGGGTTTGTGTGAGAAAATTCCCTAGTTTCATGCTCCCAACCTCTCGCTTCCAAATCACTTACCAGGGAACAGAAAGGGGAGTGTGAATAGGGACTACTGTGGGTGGGTTTAAAAAGGAAGTCATGAATTACCTGTCGGGTGGTGATTTGCCCCGCAGTCTTGAATCCGCCCTGACAGCTGCACTCTGTGACACTGTACGGGTCGGAGCTAGTCGATGAACACTTGGAAAGTGAGTCACAGCCCACCACAAATGTATTGTCCAAGGGGAGTTCCTGGATCACGTGATGTTTCTTAGGGGCCACTGGAGTTTCCGGTTTGATTTGAAATGTAGGTTGAGGGGATGCAGACTTGTAATGTTTGGCTAAATCTGGGCTGTCAGGTTTGAAGGTAGTGGGCGTGGTTGCCCAGTTGTACTTCCCCATAGTTTGCTCCTCTAACTCCACAGGGAGATCCAGCGTTCCATTAACATGCTCATGGGTGGGGTCATCAGGCTTGGATTCATCTATAGTCACAAAGTTCAGGAGGAGGCTCTTAGGGGATCGCTTCTTTCTCTTCTTCTTCTTCTTGATTTGACGGTTCTCTTGGTTGGGTGACACCCACTCTCCACTCTGCTTGCCCTTCTGTACTACTTTGTGTCTCGGTGTTTGCCGGCAGCGCACCAAGGCAGTAACAAATATCACCAAGATGACAGTCATAGTCCCTGCTATGATAGCTATGACAACAATCACATATCCATTAGCTTGAGGTGTTACCTCACTGTCCCCTATGTTACGATCCAAGGGCGTCTCCATACTTTTCCGCAACTGCTCTTGGATAAAGGTAGCGTTTGAAACAGTGTCATTGACAAACAAGTGAACAAGTGCAATAGCGTGTAATGATTCGGGTTGGCCTAAATCTCTGACCTTGACTACCAGCCTATGCAGCCCCTGATCGGCTCCTACAATTTTCTCCTGCAGCGTTATGTTACCCGTTGTTTTGTCGATGGCAAAGAGACCTCGAGGGGAGCCTCGAGATGTGATGAGGATGCTGCTGAGAATACTGTACTGCAGCTCAGCATTCATACCTGTGTCATTGTCAATGGCAAACACCCTGGTCACCACAGCACCAGGGGTGGTGGTGGTTCGGACTAGGTCATATGAGTAATTGGAGGATGGGATGACAAACACTGGGCGATTGTCATTCACATCGACTACATTGATAGTGACCTTGGCGTAGGAAGAGCTGGGAGGCTGCCCTCCATCAACTGCCTTGACCATAAATGTGTAAGAGCTTTGCTGCTCCCTGTCAAAGGTGATATTTGGCTTGATCACACCTGTTTGCGGGTCAATGATGAAATTGTCTTTCCCATTCAAGATAGACAGCGTTATAACAGCATTATCCCCTGCATCAGCATCTGTTACTGTGATTAAGCCCACAGTTCCATAGAGAGGCAGGTTCTCAGGCACATAGAAGTTGTACTCAGGGTGTAAAAGCTGGACTGTTGTCATTAAGGTCCTGGACAATTAGCTTGACGGTAACATTACTCTGCAGGGATGTGGAGCCATTGTCCTTTGCTATGACAGTGAATGAGTATCTCTCCTGCTTCTCTCTGTCCAGTCGTTTGCCAACAGATAGAATTCCTGTCCTCCTGTCTATGTTAAAACTGTCAGGAGCTTCTGGGCCAAGACTATAAATGATCTCGGCATTATGTCCACTATCGGCATCAGTAGCACTGATTTTTATTAACTGTGTTGAGGGGTCATTGTTCTCTGGTATGGAAAGTTGAATTTCAGGCTGGGGGAAGATAGGTGCATTGTCATTCTCATCCTTGATTTTAATTAAGACCATAGCTGAAGTGTTCAGAGGAGGCGTCCCTCTATCTGAGGCCACTATCTTAATGGCATATTCTCGGGTCGTCTCATAATCTAGTGGGGCAGCTGTCTCTAGTAAGAACTGATCATTAAAGACAGGCTTCAACCGGAAAGGAACATCATGGTCGGTGTAGCAAGCCACTTTGCCATACAGATCAGCATCCTTGTCAGTAACAGTAATCAGGGCTATTTTTGTGTTGAGGGGTGCGTTCTCAGACAGCAGAACAGTCCCATTTACTAGGTTGATAATGTAGCGAGTGTCAATGGAAGGAACGTTGTCATTAACATCCGTGACATTAACAGTCACTGTGGCTCTGGATGGGGTGGAGCTACCATCACTCGCCAGCACAATGAGTTTATGAACAGGAGTTACCTCCCTGTCCAGCGGTTGCTTCACAGTGATCAAACCAGTAGAGCTGTTGATGGCAAAGTGACGTTTGGTTGAGGAGGAGATCTGGTTGCTGAAGGCAAAGTGGATCTGTGCGTTGGAACCCAAGTCTGCGTCTGTGGCGTGAAGCTGAGCAACTGATGTCCCCGATGGTGCGTTCTCTGGTACTGAGACCTCCAACTCGCTGTCCTTGAAGATCGGACGATTGTCATTTACGTCAGAGATGGTGACTTGGAGAATGGCAGTGCTGGATTTGGGAGGGTTGCCACCATCTTCCACCTTGATCTTCATGACAAAGGTGTCCTTTTGCTCACGATCAAGATTCTGCTGAACGATGAGCTGCGGCCACTTGTCACCTTCAGGAGTCTCAATAATGTCCAGGCCAAACTCACTGACGCTCTGCAAAGACAAAAAAATAATATGTCTTGGTTAGTTATGTTGTGTATGCTCCTAAAAAAGGCAACCTTAATGACATGGATAAGGTTTCAAAAAATATGTATCAAATATCACATCAAATATTGCCCCCTTTTTGGCTTTTCCTAACGTTTTGCACCAGTTTATCACTTTGTCGTTATTACTGTTTATATGATTCAGCAAATTAAAAATTAAACCTTTCATGTCAAGGTGTTAAGTCCACTCTGTAATAAACAGATCTGCATTAAGGTATTAATGCCATAAGGAATATGATATTTTCAACAGTGAAAAAAAAAGGTATGTTACTGTGATAAACATTATCAAACTAACCAAGCAAAAAAAATTTTTAACTTGTTTGGTTTTTCTGCTTCATTTGTAGCCTTTTTATGCAATCTGATGAGTGTCAAAAAGCAACTTAAACAGCCTGGATAGCCGTGCAACTGAGCTAATCGTCAGCTTGTTTCACGGTTTGATTCATTTCTTACATACCCTGTAAAACACAAGGAAAGGGAAAGTGGAAAAAGTTAATTAATCCTTTTGAAATGTAACCAATCAGTGTAGTAAATCAAGTCTCTCCATCCTTCCAAGAAACTACAGCTGAAATGCACTCATTTACCTCTTCTCATCAGATTTCTTCTGCCTTTGCTAAAATAACGTTTCACTCTAACCTCCTATCAGGTGTCCACTTGGAGCTAAGCAGGCAACCTTGCACCATTTCAGATTCATTATGGAAGAGAAAAAGATGGATGGAAAAGGAGACACACCCATACGCTTAAATTTAAAATGCTGCAGAGCAGATGCCATAGATAAGGAGAAAATGGAAAAATCCTATGTATCAGGAAGAATTTTTCCTTAAGCAGAGCTAAATGTAGGCAAAGGTAAAAAGGGAGCAAAATGAAAACACATGCATGAGTGATCCACATTAGAAACTAAAAGAAGGAATACTTGCTTTTAAGAGAAAATAAAGTTCCATCCAGAGAAACTAGTGCTAATGTTTACAATAAATGGTGCATGGTATAGATTCATGCATCAGAAGAGAAAGGAAAGGAATAAAGTAAGAAATAAACAGGGAGAAAGGACAGAAAAGGGGGGAAAAGGAGAGCAAGGGGAGGAAATAAGCAGAAGATCAAGCCTATGAATGAGCTGCATGCACATTATGAAACAAAGAAGCCCTTTGAAGCTCTTTCAGTCAGGAGCAGTTTCATGGTAAAACAAGAAACAGCATCCTCTTTAAAGAGATAAGCTTCATGCTGCACATAATGTTGGAGGAGATTACTCTGTCTAGGCAGGGCTATCGAATGAGATTAAGATATGTACATTCTCGTTATTCATGGGGGGACCATTTCAACCAAATTGGGAGCACAAGAGCCTGCAGTATATTTCAAAATGTAGAGCTGTCCTTGTGCCAACACAGCGTTGTAGCCGACACAAGGAAACGTGCAGCTGCAGCATGTAAATTATTATGTACTCTGAAAAATTGCTTGCAGAAGGAATGTTGTCAACACATCAGTGATTGACAGAACTACTTAAAACAGCCAACACTGCAGCAGTGATCTTTAAGACCTTATTTTGTGATCTCTTTGGCAAGTCTAAGTCACATAGGGATAAGCAGACATAGCATATAAAATGTAGAGAAACTGCCATATGATTAAACTCTGCTGAATCTTTACACACATTGCAAAATGATTTCTCTCATCACTGAAAGGACCAAGGCAACAATCTGGGGGTTGCACGTTATCCACTACTCCCTCTATACACAGCTCCTCAATTCTCAGTTGTTTGACTAGGTTATGGATTCTGAACAGTATCTGTGCACTGATATTTGGCAAAGCCTGATGATAATCGTAGGATGTTGAGTTAGCATGTGTCAAAGGGAATGCTACACAATGATTTATGAGCTAGCAGTTCCTTTATGCTTTTGTCTTGGGTTCAGACAATTTTACAACTGACAAGAGAGCCCTCACTGCATTTCAATAGGTTGAATAGAGGTTTTTTTTTTTTTTCCCCCCCCTCTGGCTGTGCATTCTCCTGAATGCAAAACTAGTGTGGTGGATTGTGATAAGATCTAGGGCAGGCTAAGAAAAGGCCAAATACTAGTATGAATCCTTCACTGGGAACCTTAAGGCTGGAAAAGAAGGACAAAGCTCTATAAACGGCTAAGTGTGCGCATTAAACCTCGCCTCGCTCTTCCATATACTGTACATGTCCATGCCTTCTTGAACTCTGAGGAGATGCTTTTCGCTCCACATTACAGGGGCACAGGTCTCTGTGAGAGCTGCATATCTGGGGTAGGTGCATTGCACACTCTAGTGACAGCTGGCTAATTTAAATAAAAATGATTGAGGGACATTGACAGAAGCAGGGGTGGCTGATGGTGAGAGAAGGGTGACTTGGAACCCCATTTTGCAGACAGGGCCTCAGATTATCGCTGGTTGCATCTTTCGCTCAAGTTGATGACCTTATTAAAACTCAGAGGAGACTCAGACTGGGCCTTGAATATATCAGGAGGACTACTCACACTGATGCCCATGGATGGGACCAAACGGTGAGGGGTATTCATTTCAAGGTATGGCATCTCTTTATACTGCAGCTAGAAACTCACTTCTCTAACTCTCTTTTATCCCTACTCTGCCTTTTCTTTCTGGCCCTCATCCACTTTTGCTGCTGGCTGTGATACCATGCATATAATTAAGACAAAAGAAGCGGGAATTGTTTGTCTCTTTTTGTCAACTCCAACAAGAGGATAATGTGTCAACATTGCATACCAATGAAAACATGGACACACTCAACAGTGAGCTCTCTGTTTCAAAATCCATTTCCTATAGGCAGCAAGCATAAATTAATCATTTTGTTCTTGCTACTAGGAAATTAAACTTAAAAGTGGCATCTTCAAACCATTTTGGGAATAACATCAGCCAGGCTGAGACTTGGAGTACCAACAAAAAGACCACTCCATCCACTCAAAAACTGAAGTTATATTTCAGGAAGTCACATGGATAGACCAAGTGGACTGCCCCCTGAAAATTACCCTCAGAAAAAAGCTGGGTTTGTGGCAGAAGGCTAAGGCTAAGAGTCCACTTCATCATCATCATCATTATCAATGAGACATAGCCCAGCCAGAGGACAGAACACTTGATGTGAACAAAATTATTTAAGCAAGTTGCTCACTTTAAATGTGCTGAAAGATGCTGACGCTCAATGTTCAAAAAGCATGCACCACTGGAATAAAAATGAGACTGATGTTTGTGAACAACCTAAGCCCTATTCAATGTCAGCAAGAGAATCTCAAATCTCTTTTTGCCCTGTTTATGGTAGATCACGTACAAATCACACATCTGATGCGTTCTTTGACCTTGTCTATTCTCTTTGGACAACTTCTGTGCAATTCAGGTGATGAAACACACAGCAGCACTGATGGCAGAGTTTCAGTCAGAGCGTGATCACCGATCATTATGTCTGATGCTGAAACCCAGTTCAGGACAAATAATCTGTTGTTCTTGTTAGCTTCGGAAAAGAACAAAAGAAACTCCTGTGCTTCTTTTATTTATTTATTTTGCTGTAGTTTGACAACACAGGCAAGTTACATGCAGCGTGAAGCACCACCGAGTATGACTGACTGTGCTTTACAATGGAAGCAATTTTCGAACCTTGCCTTGAACAACATGAGAAAACTGGACAAACTATCACTCTGAGGGAGCTCCTCAAACAAATCTCACAGGACCAAACAGAGATAGACCACGGGTGGCTTAGCAGCCAAGAGCTATTCTAGGAAATGCTTGCACAGTCCTTCCCTGCTAAACCCCTGGCTTTCTAGCACACATCTGAAATAGACAATACCATAGGCTGAACATGTCTTCTGGCTTCCTTTAATGCTTTTCCCTGTGTTTTACTCATATAGAACCTGGGACATGAGGAACTTCATCTCAAGCACAATGAGGATGTAATGAGGAACACTGAATCAAGGACGCAGAGCTACAGATGCTGCAAAAAGAATTTTCTGCAAAAGATAATACAACCACAGCCTATACATATGTTTTAGAGAGCTAAATATTGTGAAAAGGGCAAAAAAAAAACTACTGCGGTGATCATCATAATGGGCAGAACATTTGGTTAGTGATTTTCCAGCCATGAACAATTCAGGATGTTGCGTCGGACAGGTCTTGGCAGTGGGGAGACTCTTTAAAAATGCACATTTGCAGGGACGGCAGACATGGACAGCAACAAGTTACATTCATTCCACCACACCGTTGACTTCATCTAAGATTGCAAGAGGAACTTGTCAGTTCCGTCTCACATCATCCCCTCGAATACGGCAACCTTTGTGTATTTATTGTGTTCAGCGTTCCCTCCAGAGTCCTCATATCTCCCTCTTTAATTACACTTCATTTGCATGTGTTGTCTCAAACACGCAAAGCATAAAGTGTTGTCTAGACTATAAATAAAGACCTCATGATATTATATTACAATTCTGAATTTGAGGCCGACTCCATTAGGTAACAGAGAATATTGCGCTGCAGTTAATAGAACATCAATTAGATCAGAAAAAACTTTTCCTCGTGTTACATGAGGCATCTATTAACGTAATAGAATTTATTTCTTTTCACTTCCTTTTTTCTACTGCAGTATGTTCAGCACATGTGACCTGTGGCTGGAAATTGGACCTGCAGCATGTACTGGGTCTGCACTCTACGGCATTTTCTCTGATATTACTGTACATGGTGAAAAATCACCTTTAAAAGCCTTCTCTCATAATGAAATAAAACATATGGAAAAATTAATGGCCGGTATAAATGTTTAAAGGTTTGCAACATATTCTACTTTATGAAAAAGTAGGTCATATCTTCCATGCAGAGCCCAAATTAATTTCCTTTGGAACAGTACTACACATTAAAGAACCATAGCAGGTTTGTAGACCAAGCTCCAGCACAATGTGAGTCATATCACATGAAATCTCCAAAGATTGCAAAGAAAAAAATGTAAATGCTGACTAATTATAATAATATAAGAATAATAAATGAATTCAACCTGATATACCAGGTGGCTTGCTGCAGGCGCAGCAGTGTGTCAGAGTTTAATCAATAACATGCGTGCTGCAATATTCTCTTTCTACTGAGGACATCGTCGATCAGATTATTTGAGAAAGGTAATACATTTTATTCATTTTATTCCATTTTCTTGCTGGAAGTTGTTTACAAAAGTACATTATAATAATGGTTATTTTAATTAATGTATTTCTGCAGGTCTGATCTGTGCACGTGTCTCCACATGTTAAAGCTATTTCTGCGAATTAAATCCTTAAAGCAGGCCAACAGCTGGAACACTGGTGCAGTAAGTCAAGGCTTCAGATTGGTTACTTTCACTACTAATTTCTCTAACTCTATCACTATTTGAATGAATTATGTTAAACTATATAGCTTTTAGGTTAGGCATGGAATTACAGACATTAAGCAACAGTATTTATCCACTTTAATTGTGGTGTAGATCTTAAAGAATATTTAGATGAAAATTCATTTTCACATACTTGATTGTGACCTAGAGCAGTATCTGCAGTTTTCATTCTCTCAAACCAGAAGGTTTTAGTTTTGTAGACAGGACTAGACATACACCCTATTTTTTGATTTGTATGAGAAGTGTTTTTGGAAAAAGGAAAACAAGATTTACAGGACGATGACCTTATTTCATATGTTCAACATGGTGGTGGTAGTACCATAATTTGGGCTTACTTGCTGTAATTGAGCTTTTACAGCTTGACATCACTTGCAGAATAATAAATTCTATTTTTTTTCTTTTAAATGTATTGCATCCAAAAATACAATGTAAATTCTATTTTCAAAAAAAGTAAGGTGAACGGTGTCTTTCTGAACAGATGTTCAAGAAAAAGTGGCAAAAATAAAACAACACTGTCTAACACATGGTTCTATCAAAAACTTGTTTAAAGGAGAATACTGTTGATTTGGGACAGCATAGTTAGTGTTCTCAATTTAATCTTTAAATGAAAGGGACATTTTTTTTCTGTTTCCACATTGAGAGCTGAAACAGGATCAGTCCTTACCTTGACTAGCTCGTAATGCTGGATCCCATTGATCCCCACGTCAGGGTCAAATGCAGATGGCACCGGGTATCGGGTGTTGATCACTGTGTTCTCAGGGATTGAGATGTTTATAACAGTGGATTGGAAGAGGGGTGCGTTGTCATTCACGTCCTCAATCAGGAAACGGATCTTGACCAATCTGAAGATCTCATCAGGCAGCACGGCCACCTCAATCTCATAGTAACAGCGTTTCTCAGTGAAGACTCCTGAGCAGAGCTTCTCCCGGTCAATTCTGTGATTGGTGGTAAAGATCTCCCCTGTGTTGGCCTCGACCCTCACCAAAGGCACGTCGCCTGTCTTATACACAGGCTTAAACTGCAGCGGTGAGGACAGTTTGATGTTCGGGTCTAGGTTGAGGTCCAGGTCCTTCCGCAGATTTCCAATGCGGACGTTCTCTGGCTGCTCCTCCTTCACTACGTAGTCCCTCTCCTGGGCCTTGCATAGTAATACCACACAGGTGAGCAAGACCACCAGAACATGTGCCTGACTTGCTAAGTCCATACTCAAGATTAGACGGCAGCTTCACTTCTACTGCAGCAATTCTACCAGAAGAGAGAGACGAGGCGGGAAAAAAGGAGAGAAAAAGAAATAACATATCATGTCAATGCAGAAAATGACGATCAAGTCAAGATTGGCTGTTATTAGTATTACTTCCCCACACAGAGTTTTTAACTTGACCTCTGCATACTGACTAGTCATGAGCCAACATTCCTTCCCATGTTCTTGAGAGCAAATTAACGGCAGTTATACACAATTAACCTTTGATGACATCCACTGAGAAAGGACACACGTAAAGGTTAGTAGTTCATGCATTCCATCAATCGATTTCATTACTGTGTTGAACTATTTTATTTATTTTTCATCTCCCTTTTGTTTTCTATGCTCATTCTCAGCTGTGTAGCCTGAAATTAAAAAAAATAAAACAAAAACAAAAAAACAGACTGAATCAAATAGTGTGGCAGTATCTTCATAGAGGCCATCTCACATCCAGATTATAGCTAATTTGGAGGAAGCAGAACTGAGCCTTAAACTGTGGTGCTTTCATGCAAGAACACACACAAATTTTCAGTTTTACTGCTTGACAGCAGCTATTAATGGAGAGCCTTATTTGCTCTGAATGTAAACAATTGAGCTCTCAAATATTTCATGAACAGCCAAGTGTGTAAACTAGCACGCTATGATAAGAGCTCTGTTCAGAGAGATAGCCGTGGAAGGAGACTACAATGGGCAATTCTTATTGTGTAAGGCGTCTGTAAAATCATGGGACATTTATTCAAACTTCACTTTTCTTTCCCCTCTTACGTCTATCAGTTGGCTGTTTGCATGGAATTATAAAACTCTTCTATAAAAGCACTACACGTGGCTTTACAATAACAGAGTATTATTCATTCATGTGCTTTCTTGTGGGGAGTTCCAGTTCATTTGATGCTGTTGTTTTACAAAATCTTTAAATGTTTCATGTGTGTAAATGCTTGCCAAAGAGCAAGAACCCAAATTGCCAAAATCCAAGTAGGTCATTGGAAGATGATGAAGGAGTCGTGCTCTACAACGTAGCTGCCTAGAATAAAAAATTGACTGCTTTGCACTTCTTAATTAGTAGGTTATTGGGGAGTGACTTTGTGTGGTTTGCAATCTGACATTTTGACATATTTATTCATTTACCACATTATCAGAAATGTTTAACACATTTATGACATCATTTCCATTGCAATCTCAAAGGTCAATTCAAATTTTGCCACACAGGCTGTAATGAGCTTGTGCCGTTTGAAATGAAATGCAACATAATTATAAAAGCACACTT
This sequence comes from Hirundichthys speculiger, assembly GCA_018398805.1. Lineage (NCBI taxonomy): Eukaryota > Metazoa > Chordata > Actinopteri > Beloniformes > Exocoetidae > Hirundichthys > Hirundichthys speculiger. The sequence goes on from JAGFBZ010000571.1 coordinate 929,774, forward strand.
GCATTGGATAAAACAGCAAAATTATACCTTTGATCTGTTTTTAATCATAGCTATGTCTAGCCAGCAATGCACAGGTACAGTTTATTTGCTTCTCGTAATAACACCTGCAACCTATCTGTATTCCAGCACAATACATTTGGAAGCTAATTTCGTTTAGTCATTTCTCAACGTGTGCTAAAGTCCACCTACCCCCTTGGGTGTTTATTAAATGAATATGGTTTTCCTCAAGGTATTGCTTTGCATTCACAGGGTAGCTGCCTCGAAATCAAACACCCATTCCTTTCAAAGAATGGTAAAGTGTGTGTGACTGCCCACACACACAAACGATTTACATCTGCAGCTGTAACATGCAGACGTACCTGCAGTAACAAGGGATCAAAAGAAGCTCTTTGGGAATCATAATATTACTTGCTTTATGAAATTTTCCACCTATTTGCATGAGTCAAATGGTACCTGAAACGGTATGACTACCTAAACCGCACAGCATGGGGTTCCTGCAAATTGGCAAGGCAACAGTGATCATAACAATTGAAGCTCTCGACTGGCTGACAAAGGGGAATTGATTAAAAATGAAAATTTCATTGAAACGCTCTTGCATTTGAAACAATTGCAAGGCATTCATGAAACAAGTAAAGATAGACATCACACATCTCATAAGGCAGTCGCATGAGACTCATTACAGAACAGTTGGACGAAAAAAAACCATAGCCGACTTTTATCAGTATGGGGTATTTTCATTCTTCACACGCAGCGCAGGCAGTGTTGTACCGTCATGTCTAAATTTTGATGAAATATATTCTATTAGCAACACTGACACACTTTACTTTGAAGTGTGCATCCTTCTGAAAGCGAGCATCAATTTCTTTACAGCGATGATCACCAGGAAGTCCAAAGCTGAGCTCGTACGACGCATAATGAAGTTTAAATTACATCCTTAAATGGGAAGGGATTCGTTGAAGTGAAAAAACAGGAGAGATCAAAGGATGATCTAGATTTCTTCTATCTTCTAAGTGACAATAATGTTCTGTAGGATGAAAAGTAATATTTTTTTTTCCATACATAGTACATGCAGGAGTACAAATGTAGTGACAGAGAAAGACAACCTTGCGGTTCTAATGTGTGCTGTTGTGGTTGAAACATACTCAACTAATTTAGTTGGTTTTTTTTTTGCGTTGTTGTTTCGTTTTTATCCCACAATTTCCTCGACATTTGCTTTTATTTGTCTTACTTGTCACAATTCTCTTCTAACCTGCCCACATAAACTTGGTGAGAGAAGGAATTGTGCTGATGGGGGGGGGGGATCTAGGTGTCAGTCAGAGAGTCTCCTTTGCTTACACTTCACAAGTCCCCTGAAATGCTATTTTGAGCCCCAGACAGCAGGTTGAATCCAGTAGGAAAACTCAAACCTCCCTCCTGGGAGAGACAGTGAAGAAGAGCAGGCCATCCCCCGGATCACTTTACACGACAGCGTGATGGACCGGTCGCCCTGCTGTTTGCATCAGCTGAAGCTGGCAGTGAGAGGGGAGATGTGCAGGTACTGTCACCCTCTATGCTCCCCCCTAAAGAAACCCCTCAGGTTGGTTGCTCTGATGCTCTAATGTTGGCACAAAAGAGATATGGAGTCCTTTAACCATCAAGATTAAAACTTTTTCTTCTTCTTTTTTACTGTTGTATCTATTATTAGTGAATGTGGATCCAAGGAGATTTCAAAAACGAGGGGAAACGGTCGATGCAATGTCTTTCACTGTCTTGTTTGTTTCTTTCTTTTCTTTTAACAGACTCAAGGTTCACGGCAACCTGACAAAGAAAGTTTCTGTCATGACTAGAGTTTCTTTTTCAGTCCACAAAGACAGAACTGTTTTTTTTTCCTCTGAAAGTTGGAGGAATAAAAGTTTTATCGTTTTCACCTTGGAAAATGTTAACAGTGACTTAACAGCCAGAGCGGTGCTGTAAGGTGAAGCACAAACGTCAACACTGACATCATTAATGATAATGAAAATAGGAAATGGTAGGTATGTAGACGTTCACATAGCAATGGGATTTGTGATGTTTATATATAATGCAGTTTGGCCAAAAAAAACCAAGCCAGTGCCTACTGACAATTCACTCAGCGTCATAATTCATAAATAGATTTAGATCATTAATACTTCCACATGTTGGGTAATTAAATGGTTTCCTGGCGATAATTCCTACCCTCTCGCATTAGAACAATGACAAGCTAATTTTCAACACTGAAGTCGTGGACCTCAAGAGGGCAGTGCACGCATGCAAATGATACGCAAAAGCTAAAATATATGTGGAACAATTTATATCACCGTCCTGGTTAAATTTGACCTTTAAATGCTTTGTTCTTGAAGAAAATGTTACAAAACACATGGGCCAGTAAATAAATGATCAAATCAAGAACACAGTTGAAATGACATTGAATATATATTAAAACTCAAATGATGTTTTAATGACACTAAAATTAAAAAAAAAATGAGAGAGCATCTTTTATATATTCCAAAGTGTTTATGTGTCAAGTGAAGATTTTGATGTCAGCTGAAGTTGTCAAGTATGAGATCGAGCCAAAAAAGGTAATCATAGTCGAAGCAATTTATGGGAAATTAGAAAGACCCATCTGCTAATGTATGTTGACTACTAAAACAGAACACCTGAAATGGCCTTAAATTATGTATTAGCTCTTAAAATAGTGCCCACTGACAGTAGAAAGGGCTGCAGTGAAATGATAACATACACTGGAAGATGAAAAGCAAAGCAAACAGATAAAATCTCTGACAGCTGGGAAGCACAGAGACCACAGGTGCTCCTGTGAACTCTTCAAAACACCTTGGGAATTGTTTTCCTGCAAGTTTTACACCAAAACCCACCTTTCATCATGGCAAATGATACATTAATTATACGAATATAACACGTAATATGAAATATGTTTTACCACATTATGTCAGGCCAGTGGAGAATTTGGTTCATTTTTTCTCTGCAAATTGGTAAACTTGAAATGTGGATGGAGATGCATACATGACAAATCAAGCAAAAAAAAAAAAAAAAAAAAGGAAAAAAAGAAATGCCTCCACTGATTGTTTGTTTTTCATTTAACGCAAACTATTGATTAAGACAAAATATTCGTCTCACCTTTGGAAACTTCACATTGCGGTTTGCTTTATTTCTGCAGCAAATGGGGAGTTCAGAAAGGCTTTGCAGAGCAAACCCAGGGATAAAACAGAGCGCGAATACGTGTGGCTGATTTTAAGAAGTCAAACAACCAACTGTGGCGTCGAGGCGGAATTTACATGAGCTGTTCCACTAATTAGCAGTTAGTCCTTTTCTGATTTTATTATCACAACTGTTTGAGTGGGAACGTGAGCAGAATGACAGCCTCTGAGGTCTGGGAAAGGTGAAGCGCTCGAGCGGGAGCGCGCTGCTGCCGCGCACCCACACACCGAGCCTGGCGGCCAGGCGGCTCAGAGAGCGGGCTGAAAAGTCCCCGCAGTTATATTCCCCTGGAAAGAAGGCCCGTCCATCTAGCAACCAGTGGACAGCAAGACGACACAGCGGCCGAAGTCGTGATGGAGCGCGCGGTAGATTATACTTTCAGAATGCGACGACTCCGCTTCCATCCTTCGCGACGCGCTAAAGTCAGTATGCGTGATTAGACGTGGGTCAGCTCGACATTATCAAACAAATAAAACAAAACATCCACCCAGCTACCTTGTAGATTATAGCACACAGAGAGCAAGTCCACACGGCATATTGGAAAGATCTATTTTAGTTTAAACGGACCACACAAAATATTAGCGTTTCTTAAATGCGCTCGGGGGGAGATGAACATTCGTGTACATGGTCAGAAAACGCTGAAGTAACACACTTTGATCGCAACACGAAAGTCGTATTAAAAAGTAAAGCTCACCTTCTCCGCTTGGATAATGATGGAAAATCAGCCGCGAGTCCCGTCGCGTAAAGACATCACCGACTGACAAAAAACTAGTGCCATGAATTAATCTGGAGTGGGAAAACGGGGAAGAGAGGATCCTTATCAGAACTGGCAGTAAAAAGGCAGACCGAGTAGCAAAGAAAAAAATGTTATCCACTACAAAAACTTATCCATGTGCTAAAAAAAAAAAAAAAAAAAAAAGAAAAAGAAAAAGAAAAAAAAAGTGGTCCTCGCCTGTAAGTTGAAAAATGGAACAACGATCACAACGATCAACTTTGTTTGAAAAAAGGAGGCTGTAATTCCTCTTCGGCTGTCTCGGGCTCACAGTCCCACAGGCGGAGATACGCAGTGATCCAAGGATGTTTTACACTTTGTAACCCTAACTTAATTTCTCTTGAATTTTCTCCAGCCTAGAATAGCTGGAAGGACACTTGGACATGCGTTAAACGCCTCCTGACCCGAGCGTAAAACTTCAATCCAAGCGGGCGCACACAAAAAAAAAAAAAAAGAAGAAGAAGAAAAATACATCTAATGAACAACTGAAAGCGTAAACCTGATGTATTTAAGAACCATTTGTTTTAACTGATTCAAGGCAGCCCACGCTCCCAGAAAACAACTCTTAAATGAGGGATGCAGAGAGCGCATCGCCCTCCCCCCAGTGGAGTTGGATCAAAGTGTGCCTCAGTGCAGCATCACTTACAGGAGCCGGGATAGGCGGTTCAGCGTATCTGTCTGCTAAGCTGCAGATGTCTCAGTAGTATTGTATGAACTCAGTTCCTCAATGCTGCCCACCTCTCTCCCTCTCCCTCTCGCTCCGTCTGACATCATGGTGGAAGGAGGAGCCAGCCGCAGATTTAAGAGCCCCGCTCCTCTTAAAGCCGCACTGCGTTGGAGAGATGCTTGCACAAAAAAAAAAAAGAGAAAGAAAGAAAAAAAATGTGCAGAAGGTAGTTGTCGGGGTGTTTCTGCTGTTTGCAGTAGCCACCGTATTCCAGAAATGTACCTGAAAGCAAGAGGGGGGCACTGTTCTCCTTGTTTCTGCTTTTTAATTCCAGTAGGGGTCTAATGAAACTTTAGCATCTCCAGATGTAGAAGAGGTTTCAAAGGAATGGGAAGAGAAATAAGCAAAGTAGTACATGAAATAAGCAAAATAAGACAAGAATACTTCATCCATGAAGCTGTGTGCACAGTTTTAACTTTTGAAATGTAACATATAAGAAAGAAGATAAAAGAGAAAAATATATTACCTGAAAAACCAAAAGAGAAATGCCATACTTAATATTTCTTAGAGAAATCATGCTGATCGTGTTATTTAGCATCGGCAAGGTAACGACCTTAGCTTAACCTCTGAGGTAAATCATCAACAAGTGTTGTTGCAGCTGTAGGACTCATTGTCAGACCCTCATTACCATATTTGCATTGATTGATTTAAAAATCACTAACCGCACTCTGCCAAGCCGTTCCATTCCTGCTGTGGTAATTTTAATGGCTACCCACTCCCCAGATATTAAAAGTAGATTCTAAGATGTGCCTTTATACGGTCACAAAAGATCACTGTCCCAAATGATCATCCCTGCTATCATGTTACAGCAGATATGCTGCTTAGACATCGACTTTGAACAAATTACTTCAGTTTTTCACTTGGCCTCTGCAAACTTTAATTGAAACCTTTCATTAAGCTGTCTGCTATTTTCATTCACATTATTTAATGTCTTAACGCTCATCAAGTGACTCGCGGTGGCACAGGTGGCCATAAGCAACTGCTGGGAATTTGCATGCTTATGTTTACTTTAGTAGCTATAGAGGATAATGAGCACTGACATGAACTGCATACAATTCTTGACTCAGTCTGATGTCTTAAAATTCAAATGCAACTGCTCTGAGCAACGCTGAAACTATGTCTTTCTAAATATGTGTAAGAAGGGCTTTTACTGTAATTATTCCTCACTGGCCTTGAGTGGAAATAATGACAAAACTGTCAGAGGGGATTGAATGGCTCATGTCTAGCTGTTTTCACCGTCAGTACAACTTGTCATCTGTCTAACATGTGGTTAATGCCCTGTAAAAGTTTTTATGTCTCCTAAACTTAGTTCTTTTTCCACACAAAGATGGTGTTCAATATATAATAAAGTAACAAGGCCTAACAATGGTCATCAGCCAAATCCGTTCAAAAGGCAATTTTTGTTCAAGGCAGTCAGTGTCCTAGTGACACTATTCTGCACACATGCACTGAGGTCCAGAAGTTATTGGACAATGATAAAGTTTTAAAACACTCAAAAGTGTTTGAACAATTGACTGAAAGTAATTCAACTGATCAGGTTGAATTAAAGTTTATATTAGGTACTGAGTTGGCATTAGTGAGGTGTTTGATTGGAGCTATCACTGTGACGTTCAAGGAGATCCCAGCGTAAGTGACGGAGCCATCATTACGTTGATAAAACAACAATGAATCGGTCTGGTACATTCTTTAAGAGAAAGAAAGGACTAGTGAGCTCAACATCAAAATACCTGGAAGACCACACAGGGAAAATAAAGCAGATGGTTGGAGACTTCTTTCCTTGGTGAAGAAAACTTCTTCACAACATCAATAGAAGACGGTAGGTGTGTCACTGTCAAACTTTATAACTGAGACACGCCATTCAAGCGTTACAACAACCTGTTAACCACGGAAGGACAGATTGACCTTGCCAGGAAACATCTAAAAAAGTCTCACATTTTCTGGAATCAAAGCCCCTGGACAGATGCAACCAGGATAAACTTCTAGAAGAATGGGAAGAGAAAGGGACAGAGAAGGAAAAGAACCAGCTCATGATCCAAAGCGAACCATATCATGTGTTGAAATCATGCCTATGTGGAGGCAGGGTTATTGGATGGGCAGGTTTCGCTGCCAATGAAACAGGTGCAACTGGTGTTTATCAATGATGTGACTGCTGACAGAAGAAGCAAGATGAATTATAAGGTGTATAGTGGCTATATATCCTCTGCTCACATTCAGCCAAATGCTCTAAAACTGATAGGCTGGTACTTTACAGTGTAGATGGATAATCACCATAAAAAAAATAAAAAATGAAAACAAATGCTGCAAAACAGTTCAAGAACATTTTTTAAGGCAAAGAAAAACAAATATTCTCTAATGGCCAAGTTGGTCGTCTGATCTCAGTTCAGTGCTGAAAAACATGCTTTTCAGTTACTGAAGACAAACCTGCAGAAAGAAAGGCCCACAAACAAACAGCAACTGGAGGTGGCTGCAGTGAATGCCCGACAAAACATCTCCTGGGAGGAAACTTGGAATTTGATGATGTCAATGGGCTCCAGACTTCAGGCGGTCATTGACAGCAAAGGATTTTCATCCAAATATTGAAACTTATGGTTATATTTCTACTTATGCCACTTTCACAGAATAAAAGTCCCTGACTTTGCTTAAAATGGCTGTGATTCCTAAATGGTTAATAGAGTGTTTTTGTAAAACCTTTTAAAGTCCACACTTTGATCACATCTCCATTTACTTTTTCTTTTTTTCAAATCCATTGCAGAGGTATATAAATGTTATTTTAAAAAAAAAAATCTGTCCAAATCTGTCCACTGTCCAAATGCATATGGACCTGTGTGTGTCAAGAAAACACACAAATATAACGTATAACAGACTTGGGGAAGGGAATGGTTAAATAGTTGCCAAACTAAACTGCAAGGTCTGCATAAGGTCACTGTGAGTTGTTGAGAAAGATGCGCTTCTTTGTCAACCATGATTGGTTTAATGCCATTCTGTAGTTTTGTATTATCTTTTTCAGCTTAAACAGGTCAAGTTGTCCAAAGAGATGCCATTTCTATATCTTTTTGTCACTGTGTGAGTTGCCATGGAAATGTTTTTTTCTTTATGTTCAAGACTAAAATTGTAATATTTGATGTTTTCCAACTGTTAAAGAAGAACCTATCAGTCAGAAAGACAGCAGTGAAAATCCGTCCGAAAGGTATATACTGCAGAAAATATAACCTTTATTTTTTTCTCCCTTTTTTTTAAATGAGTTGGGTACAGAGAAGATATTTTTGCTCCTATCCATATCCTGCTAGTCTCCATGGCAACTTTCAACAATCACTGACACTTACCAATATAAGTTTAAACTATCACCATTGACTGTTTCTATTACTTTCTTTCTTTCTCTCTCTTTCTTTCTTCCTTTCATCGTTCATTCTTTTTTAAAATTTTCTTATCAACCACTTTCTCAAGGATGTCGAGTGAAAAGAAAAACATATTTGAAAAAGATGGAGTAGACAGAGTGAGAACAGTTCAATATTTGCTTTTACTTTACTGAAATCTGAAATTGAATTTTGGAGAAATTGTATTGAAATAAAGAAATACAAAAATAGTCCATTAATGGAATAATATTTAAAAATAATATTTAACTTTTTTTTCGCACAGCATCACTTTGCAGCATGCATGAGCAACAGATTGTGAAGAAGTCCTTATCGACTGAGGAAATATGGCTAAAAAGAAATAGACAAATTACAGTGCTAACAAAAAATAAAGAAAGGCTGGAGTTTGCTGATTAGTTTTATAGCCTTTAGATGTGCAGAGACTATTGTTGACTATCGTTGTGTTTACTGTTTGTTCATCAGAGTAACGGGCATGTTCAAAAATGCAGTGTGGTATACATTACTGTGTAGTGGACGTAGTATGCCACTGTCAAAGCGACTATGGCTTAACCAGAAGCTGGTCGTCACTGTGAACAGCTTCTGCTGTGGTGGCCCATTGTATTATGGGAGACAGAATCTGAGTTAGACTGCTCTGTTATATAGTGGAAACTTTCCAGATATTTCTTGAATATTGTAAAATATGCAATTGCTCACATCCTGCATAGTACTACCCATCCATTATCTATAGCCGCTTTGTTCTTTTCAGGCTCACAGGGGTCTGCAGGAACTTATCCTCTGTGTGAGAGATGGGCAGGAGGTACATCAGATCCACATATAGATAACAACCACGCTCTCCTATGGTCAATTCAGTATCACCAGTCCTAATATACATATTTTTCGACTGTGGGAGGAAACCTGAGAACCCAGAGAAAACCCACACAAAGATAGGAAGATCATGCAAACTAAACATAGAACGGCCCCTGACAGGATTCAAACCAGGACCCCTTTAGCTGTGAGGTTACAGTGCTATCCTCATAGGGCAGCATGACATTTCCAAAACAGCTGCAGTTTAATCTCATTTCAATATTGGACAGCCAAAACAAGGGTGTGGCTTTTTTCAGTGTGTTCAAATACCATGCACCAACATCAGATACAGAGTGACAAATACCAATATAATTCACTGTTTCAAAGACAGAGACACAAGCAAGGCTGCAAACATTTTCAATTTGTTAGATTTTACAAGGACGTGATGGAGAAAAAAAGGAAGAAGGAAATCAGTTCAATTCTGTACTGTGTACCGTTAGATAAAAAACACAGTATTTCTGAAATGTTAGTGGCTTTATACAGTTAAAGCCTGAAAAACAAATCAGCAAGCTTCCTGAGAGGTACCTGATTCAGTTCTGATTTGTTGAAAGTTTCACAGAAAGCTCTGTTCTTAAATAACAAGATAAAAGCTAAATGGGGCAATTATTATGAGCATTTTGATATCATTCATTATGTGAATTATGACTTATGTGTCTAAGTTTTCAAATAGTTTTTTTTTTCCTTTTTTCCCAAAGGCACAGTCAATGCAGCAATTAGAAGAGTTATGTCCAAGTATCACATGACCAGTGGAGGATCTGGATGGGTACATAGTAACTCTAATGAAATGAGGACGTTTGAGAAAAAAAATAAAAACAAAAATATGTGAAAGTTATGCTGTTTTTGTTTTTTAAATTTGCTGCTGCAGCTATTCAGAGAAAATTGATGGTGGGCTATTAGACTGTTCTTATCAAAGTACTGACAGTAATTCAAATTGTCTTCCCAATCTTTAATGATATGGTAAAATCTGCACTTTAGGCAATTATTTGCTGTCTGACAAAGCAAAGACAATTCATAAATGTGCAAACATTTAAGGTGATTTCCCAATTTATCAGTTATATTGGTTATATCAATTCTTATAATGTTCAAAAACCCTTCAGCTTTTCTATATGAGACGTGCTTCTTTCTTTGGTTTCAGCCAACCAGCTAGCACAGAGTTGTTGTCAAAGTAAGACTGTCGAGAAGACTCCTGTCTATAATAGCTAGTTGGAGAAAGTTGAAGCATGTTAAAACAGAGTAACACAGACTTCATTAGGAAGTAAACAACTTGGGGGTAATGAAGGGTCTAACACTGAGCTGCGTTCAGCTCCAATGCACCAATTAGACCGAAGCCAGTTTGTGAACCACCATTATTGTCAGTTTACATGTCCTTACATAATAACAAATTAAGTGTTTGTACGTATGTATGTGTGTGTGTGTGTGCGTGTGTGTGTGTGTGTGTGTGTGTGTCCGTTTGTGTGTCAAGCTAAGGCATGATGCTGTCGCATTAGTCTTGTAGAAAAACAACTACAAACATGTACACTTTTCTGCTGTTGTTTTCAGCTGTCATAACTGTGTCACATAAAGGGTAGGCTTTGCTGGGGCTCCATGGAGAGGAGGTAATAAATGATCCTCTCAGGCCTGAGTACCTTAGTGGATCTGAAGTTATACAGGTGTCAATGTATCGTATTGCGTCACTTCCTGTCTGTTGTTTGCACAGTTTCACGGTCTCTGATTCTACTGGTCTCTATAAGCAAAATTTGATCTATTTTCTCGGCACTGTTGTCGGTCATTTGTAATTGAACATTTGCACCTAGTTTCACTGTCGCACCTTGCCCTCTGGGATTTTCATTGTCACTAATCACCGGTTCATCTTCCGCTTATTAGCCTGTTAGCTTCTTAGCATGGCCTCCTTCTCTCTCTGTCTCTCCCTCTTACTACTCAGTGTGTGAAAGGTTAAGCTATTCCTCTGCCTCCTTTAGTGAGAAGGGTAAATGCATAAAATGTAATTTGTTTACAGTTCTGGAGGCGAGGCTCAGCAAACTTGAGGCCCAGTTCTGTCAACTTGACCATAGTCCAGTAGGTGCAGTAGCGAGCCAGGCTAATGTAGTGGTGGACCAGCCAAGAGTAGCCGCTGCTAGCAGTTCCCCTGTGGCACCCGAGTAGCTGGGAAGCCTGGGTGATGGTTTGAAGGAAGTATAGTCCCAAACAAAGGCCTGTAGATCACCACTACCCGCTTCACATCCCTAACTGTTTTTCCCTACTTAAAACACACTTGCTGAGAAACCGACCCTGGTGATTGGTAACTCTATTTCAGCAACTCTATTTGAGACATGTGAAGCCGACTCCAGCAACCATAGTTAGGTGTATTCCAGGGGTGAGAGAGGGCGACATTGAGGCAAATTTAAAGTTGCTGACAAAGTGCAATTGTACGTACAGTAAAGTTAAAATACATATTGGTGCTAATTACACCTGACTACACCACTTGGAAGTCACTAAACTTAACACTGAGTTGGTGTGTAGCTACGCAAAAAGCATGTCGGACTCCGTAGCTTTCAATGGTCCCCTTCCTAATTCGACCAGCAATAATATGCTTAGCACCATGTAATTGCTTTGTTGTTAGTTGTCTTGGTGGTGTGGCCTCTATCGACAATTGGCAAACATTTTGGGTAAAACCTGGTCTGATTAGAAGAGACGACATTCACCCCACCCAGGATGGTGCAACTCTTATTTTTACAATTTGACTAATTTTATGAGACACTCCCTCTGACAATCCAGGGTCAAGGCCTAGATGCAGAGCTGCAGTGTTACACGCTTCTCTGCTGATCCTTGAGGCCAGTAAAAATATAGAAATTAATTTTGCAACTAGTAAATCAAACATGGTGCCGAACAAAAATACAGAAATTGTGTCAATTTCCCATCCTCCAAAAGTCTACCAAGCGCTATGTGATAGGGGCGTTAAACAAAACAATCTTGATTTCTTCTGTTTATCAGAGACGCGGCTACAGGAGGAAGAGTATGTTAATTTGAATGAGTTGATGCTGTTTGGTTATATTAATTATCATATTCCAAGAAGCATGGGCTGAGGTGGAGGAGTAGCGGTTATCTATAGTAGAGCCTTCAAGTAATGACTAAAATTTAAATGTGATTATAATACCTTTAAAAGCCTCATGCTTAGTCTACCCATCTTGAGCTGGAAATCAGAAAAAAAAACAGTTTTGTTAGTGGTATTATTTTTGGTCACAAACACCTAAGGATCGGATTAGCTGATTTTATGTTGGCCTGCAGTACAACTATGAGAAATCTTGGAGTTATTTTTGATCAGAATATGTTGTTTAACAGCATATTAATCAGGTTTGTAAGAGCCTTTTTTCACCTCTGTCATATCGCCAAGATTCGGAGCATCCTCTCCCAGGGTGATGCTAAAAAACTAATCCATACTTTTGTCACTTCTATATTAAATTATTGTAATGCGTTATAAGGAAGATGTCCAATTAATTTGCTAAATAGCTTCCAGCTGATCCCAAATGCAGCAGCACGAGGAATCGACAAGAGAGATCACATCTGTCCCATGTTAGCCTCCCTCCATTGGCTTCCTGAAAAATTTCTAATTGAATTAAAAAATATGTAAGTCATGTATGTAGCCCTAGTGACCAAGCTCCTTGTTATTTACAAGACCTGAGAAAGCCTTATGCTTCTTATAGAGCATAAGAAGTAATAATAATAACAATAATATGCAGGGGGACACCAGCTGTAGCCATAGTTAATTAGAGGCACCTCAAATGTAACTGCGCTTCATTGTTCCTGTAGTTTTTAGTGCTATCCTGCACCCCCTGCTGCCCCCTATTTTTTTTTCTGTATATGTTTGCAGGCCAGAGTTTCCAGTAGACACATACTGACCTGCAGTTTCACCCTCTGACTATCCCAGCGTTGACCTTCACCTGTCTATATAGATGTCTCTGGGATATCAAATAACATGCTGACCCTCTGACCACCTCAGTGTTGCTGCCTACATCTGTTTATACAGTCATCTCTGTAGTGCATGTACTAACAATGTACCACTCAGAATATAAGTGCATGGAATTCTTAGTTCTCCAGCTAATGGATAGTTACTATTAATATATTTTGTCTTATACAGAATTGCCAATATATTTGTGCCTCTACTCTCTCTGTCCTTCATCCTGTCTGTGCTATCTCTTTCCTCTTTTATTCCTTTACTCAACTGGCCTTTGGCAGGAAGCCTCCCCCCCACCCCTATGAGCCAGGTCTTGTTCAATTTCAAAACAGTGAGATAGTTAAGCAGCACAGGAGTGATCATATATAGTGCACAAAGGGAATGGAAGTCATCCAGAGGTCAGAGGGTGCCTTGACACTGACAAGATCTGCGACTGCAAGCACAAGCACCAGCAATATAATGAAATGATCTACAAAGCAGCAAATTTGAATCAGTTTTGGTTTGCGAGGGTGGTGGTGGGGGGTTCATAACATCATAAAGACACCTGAGCTGTCACTTCAGTCACAGACTTTAAGTCAGCAAGACTTAGTGTGTAACAGGTCCTTGATCTGATCTTCCAAGATGAAGAGGTTAAAGCTGATTTGGTGGAGGATATGTCAGAGCAGGAAGACAATGTGGAAGTAAATTCTGATTACAGCCCATCTGATAAAGATGACTCTGATGGAGAGGAGAATGCAGCAGATGTTTAAGTCGAAAAATGGTGCTATCTGTTGGTCTTCACAATTGCAGGCTGGATGGCAGCATTTAATGGTTTCAGTGATTAAACATGATTATATTTTAAATTCAAACAGTTAGGGTTAGGGTTCATGGTATTTTTCAAATTCAACAATATACATTTAAATTATCATGGCTTTTATGTTTACATGATACTGTGTAATAATACTATTGATAATAATAGTACTATTGCTTTGTAATAGTAGATGTAGTAGATGTTTTTCTTCAAAAACGAGTGTTGTAAAACTGTTGTAAAAACGAGTGTTCTAAAAAAAACACTCTCCCTTCTCTCTGAAGCATTTATCTGTCATGGTTTGCAGCCAAGAGCGTAACCATGGTATAGACATTGGGGGGTCCAAATGAGAGCCCTCCCCCAGAATTTTTTTTAAAAGGTGCATTTCCCACAGTTCTGTGATTTTTATTTATTGACCACCTGAAATCACATTTAAAGGAATAGTCTGCAATTTCTCTGAGATAGTAGCAAATAGGATAGCTTCCAGCTGGGAAAAATTACATGCCTAAAGCATGTTGATGTAAATATTGTGATTGGAACGACAAAAAGTCCATAGCACACGATGGACTTTTAATTCCAAGTTAATTTGTATTTTGTTGATTTGTCTCAAAATGAATGTCTGCACATTTACACTGAAAGGTTTAATGTGAATGAAATCATAGATTTGTACAAAGAATTAAATGTAAAATATTGATGTTAATTGAATATATATACAGATTTATTCATTTGACATTAAAAAAAATAGTGTGGCCTGTCCTTACACAATCCCTCTCCCTGTCTCTCTGTGCTGCCTGCATTATGACCAGATATTATTATTGTACCAGAAGAATAACTGACCCTGAGGAAAATTTTATTTAGAATATTCTGCTTTTCTTACTAGTTTTATTTACTGCTGACACGTAGGCTTACGTTAAAACAAATGTCATCAAGCTGTTGAGTCTTGTATTCCAGTGTCTCACCTGATCATCCATGTCTTCAGAGACTGTCCCTGTGTGGCCTGTCCTTACAGCATCCCTCTCCCTGTCTCTCTGTGCTGCCTGCATTATGACCAGATATTATTATTGTACCAGAAGAACAATAACTGACCCTGAGGATCTTTTTAATTTGATACGTTGGAATATTTTGCTTGTATTACTAGCGTTACACACACACATACATACGACACACGGAGAGAGAAAACAGCAGCACACACAGAAGACACATCATATCATATGATACAGTCTCTTCACTTCAAGCTAGCTAGCTCAACTAACAGACTGAGCCCTTTTTAACAAGTTAAATATTTCAAATTGAATTAAAAAATTAACACACTCAGTATGACAACATCACTCCTCTTTAGCTATCTAGTTGCTTACTGTCTGAAAAAAACTTCGTATGTCCTGTTTTTTCTGCTTTTTGGGTAAAGACATTGCTCCCTCCTTTCTTTAACATTCAACGCTCTCTATTGTTTCGTCTGTCGGAGCCGGCCTTCAAACCGAGAGGCGTTAAATGGGCGCAACCAAGTGTACAACTGGGAGGGGGGTGGTCACACACTCTAGTGTTCCTTATAAACGGAAATAAATTGATCGGTAAATATTCGGAAATAACAAGAGACGGACTGTTGAGCCAGGTTTCATAAAAGGAGGAAATATTTAACATGTTTAACACATAATATTGGGGGGGACAGATTAGTATTTTCCCAGTATTGGGGGGGACACGACCCCCCCAAAGAATGCGTGGTTACGCCCATGTTTGCAGCTACTGAGGAAGGACCCAAGAGCAGGAGATCTCAAAGCAAAAAGGTTTATTATACAAAAACACAAAAGTCCAGATCCAAAATGCAAAACACCAAAAATATCAAAATACAAAAACATAAACTTATCTTAATCCAGGGAGATGACGAGAGGGAAAACAAGCAGGACTGCAAACATGTATCACACAACAATGGACCCACAGAGAACAGGGGAAAATGACAGGACTTAAATACACAGAGGAATAAACGAGCGGCAGGTGCAGGGAATCAGTGGTAACGAGAGGAAGGAAGCAAAGCAGAAAACAATGGAGACAAGACAGACCTTTCAAAGTAAAACAGGAACCACTGCAGACAGGGAGAGAGGCCAACTGTACAGACACACACAGCGCTGCCATGGCCGACCCAGGCCATGACATTATCAAGCCTTTGTCAAACTATGAAAAGTTGCAGTTCCTGTATTGACCACTAGATGCCATGGACTGTATGAAGAGACCGGGAGAAACCCTCCAGTGACATCAGCCATTGGTTTTCTACAGAGATTTTGAAGTCTCTTTTTCCTCATGATGTGCACGCTGCAAAAGGGCAGAACATGCACTGAAGAGAAGCCGGCTGGAGCACTGCCACCTTCGTTCAGTTACAGTTAGCCGTTTTAGCTTGTCTGACTTAGCTTATGTTTACCCAAGATGACAATTAATAATTCGTTTACATTCACTTTAGCTTCTTAAATTATTATATGTGGCAATTATTATTAGTTATATTGACTTCTGAACTGTGATTAAAAACAGAATGGACCATAATTATCTTTTAAAAAGAATATGTTTTGTTGTGAGACTGCAGTGAGTGGCTATGAGTCGATCTGGAAGGGTCATAGGATGAAATTTAGCTGAGCAGCAGGCAGCTTGTGCTAAACAAGCATCAGCTAAATGCAGCAGCCATTTCTGATGTTGCCACCAAAATGAAATCAGAAATGGAAGGTCCTGCTGCAGATGTTCATCAGAAGCTCCAAAGTTCCTCCAGCATTTCTTGGCTGAAGCAGCTGGGAACCACCACGGTCGTATCAGGATCAGATGGGGTTCCCAGTCAATCATCCTGTGACTCACAGGCTGACAGCAGTAGGTTCTCCCAAATGTCTAGATGTCTAGTCCCTGCATCCGCCGGGGCGTAGTGGCCGGTAACTGGCGGGTCCCACGCAGAAATCCACTAACCTTCATTTTAGCTCTGACAGAACTCGTTTCAAATGTTGGTTTTAGTAACATTTGAAAGGAGGATGTTTGGCCAGACTTGATCATAATGAATGCAAAGTAATATTAATCACCATCACGAGTTAGCATAAGCTAAGCCATCCAAGCTAAAATAGTTAGCTGTAACTGAACTTATCTCTTTTGCTACATGGTGCCGCACTGTATGAGGAAATAGAGGCTTCAAAAGCACTATATAGAAAATCTATGGGTGACCCATGCTTGATCGTCCCATCGCATCTAGTTTTAACCTTCAACCTTGTCCCATGCGTACAGACACTACTCCTGATTCTTTGAATCCTTTGATGATATTATGTTCCTGTAGATGGTAGGATCTTCAAAGTCATTGCAATTTTATGTTGAATTGTTCCATAAGTTAACACAGACTAGTGAACCTCTGCCCATTGTTACGTCTGCGAGGCTCTGCCCCTCTGAAATGCTCTTTTTATACCCAGTCATGTTACTGACCTGTTGGTAATTGACCTAATTAGTTTTCAAATGATCCTCCATTTGTTGCCCCTGTTTCAACTTCTTGGAGATGTGTTTCTGTCATCAAAGTGAAAATGAGATAATATTTTCCATGAGATGTTAAAATGTCAACATCTAATATGTTCTTTTTAAACTATTGGGTTTTATATGGGTTTATGATATCTGCAAATCCTTGCATTCTGTTTTTTAATTGACGTTTGACGTTGAGAATTGCATTGAATATGAATTACCCACTCGTGACACATACATAATAATAATGTCTATGTGGTAAGTCCTGTTCCATGCTATAAATAGTCATTATAGAATTATAATGCTCAGGTGTAAAGAGTTAATGACTGCTTTGACTATAAACAGTTAATGACTCTATGGAAACGGGTTACAGATTAAAAATAGTAAAATGATGTGCTACTACACAAAATATGTTTCCAAAACAGCATGAGTGTATTTTGATACTGATTCACTAACTCTCCAAGAGAGATGGAAATCCAATCTTCCAAAATATATTCCCTCTTTTTGTGTCAATGACAATGACAGAGGGGAAACATCTACAGGTGTTCAGCTGGGATGATGCCCAAAGAATGATAACATTGTTATTATTAAAAATAAAGGATACAGGATACAGGATAAATAAGATCATTAAGAATATTTTATTGTAATTTGCAGACACATCTCTCTGGGGGAGCAAGTGGACACAACCAGACCAGAAAAATGCCCTCCAACACTCACCAGATGCTGTGGGCATGCTCATTAAATGGGTCAAATTAAAGTTTTTTTTTGTTTTGTGTGTGTGTGTCTGTGTGTGTGTGTGTGTATATATGTAGGGCTTCAGGAGTTAATACAATAATAACCCTCCTTCCATTAGTATTGCCACTTGTGATAGGATTTCTTAGGACACATAGTAGAGCAAGGTCTGAATGGGGTCAATGATATTGCACCACAGCGTTGGCAGCTGTAATACAGTAGGAAGAAATTGCTCTCTCTTTTTTGATTCACTGAGTTCAGTTTTCCCCACAGTATATCCAACATAAAACATGATATAACATAGAATGCCTGGCCAAAGATGATAGCTAATTATAAATTGTCTTATCTATAGTGTTGTTTTTTTTTCTTTTCTTTTTTTTTTTTTACGTGTAGCCTGGCTTTTCTTTGCTGTATTACACTTCACAAAACTACTATGTTACCACCAGGTTGCCCAGAAACATCTCAATAGTAAAATCTTGGCCAACAAACACACTTTTGTACGGAGTATATTTCCATGTGAATATATTTAACACATTTTTCATCTGTGCAAAATTGCATCATATTTAATAAACTAGTAATTAATCTTGAGATTATGTATGTGGCCAATTGCTACAAATGAAATCAATCATACAAAATCACTTTGAAAAAATCCATTCTTGTCAAACAGGGTCTAACAGTAGTGAAAAACAGAAAAAAAGAAAAAAAAAACCAGTACAGGATGTATCAAACCCATTGCAACTTTGGGGCAGGCTTTGTGGGATGACTCATAGAAGAATGTCCAAGAGACGCTTTTCAAAACAAGCAAGATGGTGGGCAGAATTGCTAATAATTTGAAATTTGAGCATGCAAAACCTTGAACAGTCATTCACCATCATTCTTACTTCACTGTACACAAATTTGGATGTCTTTTGTTGATACTTGTCTGGATGTTGCTCTGCCTACGACACGTTTCATTTCTTTGGTTGTGTGCCTAACGGAGTCCAGAGGCACTTTCCTCTGCATCTGTTGGTACTGTCCCTTTGGAAAATCAAAGTCCAATCCAGAAGAACCAGACTAATTATTTGTAACCAAGAGGAAAACAATTAGATTGGCAGCTGGCTACAATACCATTTTAGTAATTTGTCAACTGTCTGTACACGACACATCCGCTGAAGCAAGATCAATCTGAAGTGCCAAAGAGAAACAAAACAAAACAAAAGAATGTTTCACCCACTCACCTTAGCTGTCTTATAAACTTAAGATAAAAAACATATTTTATGTATTTTATGCTCAAAATAGAACAGAATAAATGACTGAAAAATGTGATGTTTTTTTTTTTTTTTTAGATGGATGCATAATCATATCAATATTGCTGTCTGGAAAGCCCCCCCTTTTCCACCAAGTAACTGACTGTTAAACCGTCTTTTGTGAATTGTTTGATAAAGGCGATTGTACATGCTGTGGCGTTACTTTCTTCCATCTGTCTACTGTGAATCAGAGCCTGGGGCAACACTGTCAGACAAGAATGGTGCTCTCGACTGTAAACGCTGGCTTGAAATAAGTCCAGCGCTATAATCATATTCAGTTTTATTTTTATTCATTCACAACGGAAGCAGAAAATTAATATGATATATTTTAACTTCTTCGATATTGTTCACACAGGTCTTATCAATAAAGACATTTGTTTAACATGGTGTCTCTAATCATTATGGGTTTGACAAAGTGTTTGCCTTTGTGTGGTGAAAGTCACTGAATTGATTTCAAATAAAATTTTATGTGGTGAAGATTTCAGTCTTAACGATGAGATTTTGTGAGGTCACGAACAAGACAGGCCTTGGTGGAAGAAAAGGAAGTGGGAGGTAAATTGCATTTGAGATGGAAAGAAAAGTTTTAAACCGATCAATGTCTTTAAAAATGGCAGTTTTACAAAACATTTAATGTTATGTTTCTCACAAGAAGAATATGATCAATGTAACAGAAAAAAAAAAAAAAGCATGCTGGGGTCAGTGGCCACAGATATTTCTGCTTCATCCATGATTTTTTGAGATATGTCAAGCGAGAATAAGAATAACAGTTTCATGATCGCTTAGGAATTATTATTTGGCACTGCCCCCCCCCAGATGGCCGTATGCTTGATGTTCTTGTCACGTTCTGTTGCGTCTTCCCTGCCTTGAATGGGCTGTGCACACATCCATTGTTTGAAGAGTAAAATTGAAGGCAAGCCTTGTAAACTGTGGATGTCTCCTTGCCAAAGACATGGCACTGCAAAGACAATGTGTACAGAAATCTCTTTGTCTCTCTTGAGACTTCATTTTACTTAACTTGGAATTTGACGGAGGAAAAAAAAATATTTAGAAGAAACCCTTATACCCTTTGTGTCCAGTATGGTTGTATGTCATAGCTGGAACATTTAAAACAGTTTACCTTGGTAGTTTATAGTACAACTAACCAGGGTTATTATAGTTAACGAAAACTAAGACTAAAACTAAAACTAGCAATGAAAAAATATTTCATTTAACTGAAATAAAAATAAAAACTACAATTAAAAAAAAAACGAAAACTAAATAAAAACTACAATGAAGGATGTAAAACTAACTAAAACTAAACTGAATTGTAGATAAATTCAGCTTCGTTTTCGTTGTCGTTTCGTTTCTCCCCCCTCGATTACTGCCATAGAGATTACTGCCTGTCCTGCAGCAGCCGCTATGATATCCTCCCTCCAGAGAGGGGGCAGCATAGCGGATATAGACCTTTTCGGGCCAGCCCCCTGGAAGTACCCCGTCCGCCATTGCTGGAGGGTGCTACAGAGCGACACTTTCACCGGCTCGCAGATTAACCAGTGTTTTTCTCTTTCTACAAATATATATTTTTATAATGTCGAGTCGGTCGAGTGGGAATAATGTTCCGTCATAAACTGTGCCAACAATGGTGTGAAAATTCGACAATGGAAGAAGAAAGTATGCACGAAGACTGCCTTGTTTGCAGAACAAGAAGTTAGGAAGACGTGGGTGAAAAATATCAACAGAAAGGACTTTGTTCCAAATGAATACAGCCGGGTGAGTTTTCGTTAACATTCAATCTCGTACTACTCATAGTCTCGCTGAGAGTCCCGGACGATTCTGGCCAAAAGAACAGCAGTATGAGGCTACTGTAGCCCTCGGCACTAGCACAAGCCTATAAATGAATGAATGAATGAATGAATGAATGACTTAGGAGAATGATAAAATAAATTAAATATAACATTAACACATAGCCTAATTTACCGCTCGCGTTAACATTACAGCAGCATAATCTTTATGGCTTGTTGACGTTAGTTATAGCCAGCGTTCCACAGTTTTTAGTGTTTGATTATGGGAATAGATCATGCTATTTCCATAACCAATCATTAAAAACAACGATAAACTACCTTCATCTGTAACTGGAGGCCACTGCCTAACATCATCAATCCAAGACATGTCTGTGTTATCCGTAACAGATCCTCCACGCTGCTGTGTTTGGGTTACTTGATGGAGCACCGCACCCTCCAGTTATGGCGGGGCCACTAGGGGGCGCATGTCCACAATTTTCAAGTCGAAAAGGTGTATAAACTGCTGCATACTGCAAGAAGAAGAAAAACTAAAACTAAATAAAAACTAAACTGAAACTAGTCAATTCCTCAAAATAAAAACTAAACTAAAACTACTAAATTACTTGTTGAACTAACTAAAACTAAACTGAAATAAAAAAGCAAACTGGAAAACTAAATAAAAATAAAAACTAAAGAAAATTTCAAAACTATAATAACCTTGCAACTAACAAGATGATGTAACATTCATATCAGATCATAAGTGCTGTGCTCCGGCGCACTCATGGGGGTGGCGCGCGGGGGGGAGTGGCGGCTGGCGGGGGCGGGTCACGTGTGTGGCGGGCCACGTGTGTGGCGGGCGTTTTGTTGGGGGTGTGTGTTTTCATCTGTTTCGGCTGATTGGCTGGCTGTTTGTAGTATTTGGATGCTCTTTGGTTGGAGGACTTGTGTTGTTTTGTGGGTGGTTCTGCATGGTCAGCTGCGCCCGCTCCTTGAGACGCTCACAGTCAGAACCACATCAGGAAGTCAAGCGAGTGAGATTTAAACAGAGTTTAAGCAGAAGAGAAAAAGCAAGAGAAAAAATTAGTCTCTAAAATCGCCTCCAGGCCTCACAATTTGGCTCATTAGTTCCCACCTCTAATTTGTTTTTGGGGGACACATTAGTCCAATGCAACTGTGAGTTGGGGCTGATGTGGTGCCGTTAACCCATTCAGTACTGACGCCACGAAGCTATGAGTGCCTGTGGGACGCTATTTATCGCTAGAGTGATTATATTTGACTATAGCGCATCATTGGGCTTGTTATTTTGGTTATGACAGATGTACGATAATTTCCCTCAAAATACAATAATTTTGAGTCTCTGGTACGATAATCCTACATTTATCACCTGGCAACGCTGATGTGGGACAACAACCAGCACATGCATGCCTATGGCAGGGTGCCCTGTTGCCGCTCACTCAGTCCCCAGCAGATCGTGCGGAGTTATTTGCGGGATGGCATGGGTCTTCTGATCGAGGATTGTCCGGGTGTTGTGGATGGTCGGTTGGTCGGTTTGGGCGGGTGGGGGCGCCCGCCTCCGGTGGGGTGATCATTGTGCCTGTGACTTGTTCTCGCCGGTCGCCGCTCTTTCCTCGTGTCGTCCCCGCGGGCGCATCGGACTGCGAACCGCATAACCTGCACAAAGACTTACGTGATCGCTTAAGTCCCAGCTTGTTGTTTTCACTCCAATATGGCGACTGCGCTTTGTCGTCAAGGTGTGTGTCGCGTGGCTGCGGAAGGTCTATATGGGTACGGACACATTTATTCTTTACACCCCCCCCCACTGTCAACACAATCAATTAATAATGTTTACATCAATTCTCCATTTACAGGTCTATAGCTTGGTAGAAGGTGTTCATCTAGTTTTCTTGTTAGTAGTTTCTGCTTCTTACGTATCATCCTGAGTTTGTTTGCTGTCACAACACAATCCACTACACAACCCCCCTCACACTTCACAACCCAGCACAAACACCCCTTACTGTCCTGTCTCTTTAACTGTCCTGTCTTTAAATGTTTCACTGCTGGTGTTTTTCTAGTCCTCTCTGACAAAATCAGGATTTAAGATATTAACAAAGACGTTAGAAATTACTGCCAGAGAGGACTGGTGAAGGACACATTCACCCTTCACACAGCCACAAAAAAAAAAAGTCTGTTATAAGATTAAATTGCATATACATACTAGATGGTTTTGCTAGACAATGGCACTAAGCTGAATGTAAATGCAGACAAAAAAAAAAAAAAAAGATTATAAGTGCTGTAATTGCCACTTGTAAACAGCATTCCAGTCAACATAAAAGCCATAATTGCGACTCCGAATTTCTGAAGGCTCATATACTCGACATTTCACATGGCACCGTTAAAGTATGAAAGTGCAGGCTAAGGCAACACCAGTGTCTTATATCAACCAAAGTCCATTATGAACAATAATTAAATACTGAGTTTTAATAGAAGTAACATTGTATTGGACAACAATGATGGTTTTACCCGAATAATGTCAAGTCTCTCACACACACAAACACATACTACCATGCGTGATAAGAATTTGAGGTTTTAAAAAAAAAAGATTTAGTCTCATAACATTTGTTTATTCTTTGCAGTTTTTACTTGTTGAAGCACACACACAATATCCCCTGAGCTAAAAGAGAATGTATCTGCTTATCTGTTATGACTCTTTCTGCCAGTAAGAAGAATTATTTTAAAATTATTGAATTTTATGTATAGTTTATAAGATTTCCTTCTTCAGGAATTTTTACAGAAATGATAGCTTTTAGAGGCACTTCACAAACATGAAGCATGACCTCTATCAAACAAGTTTCAACTACTTATTTCTAAATCCTCTCTCTCCCTAAATGTATCTGTTTATTTTCCATGTCTGGATAATGAGGAAAGCACAGCAAGTAACACATTCAAGGCACCTGTTTTCCAAGTTCTTCCCCTTAAATGGCTAATTATGTCCCTATAATTTGTCCTGGCTCTGACATCAGTAAACAGTATATATCTACTGTAACGACAGAGGATAATCCATCTTTTTCACACTAATATAACTATCCATATACTCTGGAATACTGGATTGAATCCTATATTTCAAGCTGGTTTGTAGAATGGCATTACCCCCTTACCATCCAAGCGTTATGAAACACAATATACAGTATGTCCAGTTCAAGTTCAGTGCTCTGAAATCAAACCCTAAATCATATTAAGGATAAGCTGGAACACCAACTGTAAATCCTGCTTTTTTTTTGGTCAGTGTTGGTCTTCTTTCCCCACTATTCTTTTTGTAACCAAATGGCTGTAAATCTTTCCAGTTGCTTTTGAAAGTCTTGAAGAAAATCTTTAAAGAAAATTGGGGGATTCCATGCATGTTGATTTGGTATTCAAATGCTTTTCATTCTTTTTTTGTCTAAGGAGTCCACTCAGTTTGGTTCTTAGATCCATTCACAGGGCCGATGTTCTTTAGTACAGTTTCAGGTAATTCAGAGGGACAGGGGTCATCTGCAAAGAAGACACATTTTGTACACAGATATTACCAAGATTTGAGCTGCCTACACCTCAGCCGTGGTTAGAATTCTGCTTTGCTCATGTATATCCCACGAAGATGTGGCAAAATTTAATAGCTTGTAAATACTTAAAAGGCAAAATGTTACTGCGAATACATGGGGAGCTATGGAGAGCTCCCACTGAATGACATAAAAGATTTTTAACTTCCTGGTGAGTTGTCTATGGAAGCTTAAAATGATCAAAACAGAACCAATAATAATAATAAGAACAAGAATGGGTAAAAAATTCATAATAAGAAGAATAAGAATAATACAACTATTTGTGTGTTTAAAACTATTTATTTGGGTGTTTGAAATCACTACTAATTCAAAAAGTTGATTGATCACTCTCATTGAATGAGACATTCAGATCTGCATGGTACCATGATGCTACCGACTCAAATCAGAGTATAATCATTCAGTCAGACTTTATCGCCACCCAAGTTCACATGCAGCATTTACTGTACCTTAGAGGGGGATAACACAGTGTTTAAATACCAGCTTGAAAGGAGAACACACCCTGTGGTACAGAGAAATGGAGTGGAATCAAACCCGCTGCTATGAAGAGAGCATGAAAGTATGGTTGAAAAGGGAGTTTTTGATCTGTGATATTTTTGACAAAAGCATCTCAGAGAAATTTAATTAAGAAGTCAAAACACTGTCAGCTTTTGAGGAAAGATCATACCATGTTCCTTTAAACAAAATATTTTGCGTGCCAAATCATCATCTTGATTTTTATGGCTAAAAGGGTGTTTTAAGTGTGTTGAGATGAGAAGAATTCAACATTTGACTCAAATGTTTTTCCTTATACATTCAGTCCAGTGCTCCTCAAAATTCTTTCATTTCCAGTTTGTGCTTGGATGCGCTTTTACTCGGATACAAGTCAGCTTACTAACACAATCAAAAGAAATTATAGTCCTGACATCTGCTACAGGCAACTAGTGGAACTAAAAGACTAAATAAATGTGAAGAGGAGTTCATGAAGTGACTGATTAATAGGGAATCAGCATGTTTAATCATCAGAGATGTCACCCTTTGAACATGTCTGGCCTATCTGACCTTGGTTAGAGAAGCTAAATGCATGGAAGTATAAGTGGCTCTCATTTTAATTCAGTTTATGAGTCATCCTTTTGTAACAGAAACAGATTTCAAACGATCCAAATTGTTCATTATATACCTATTCAAAATCTCATCAAAGACAACCCAAAATGCATTTATTCTTTTGGAATGTGAAAGTCAACCACATTTCTCTCTGGTAAATAAGCAGTTCATGCTGAAATATAGATGAAACTTACAAGTGCATTAAGTTTTTTTTTTTTGGTTGAGGCAAACCATTTTTGCAAGGTTTAGAGGGACTGACCATGGATGGCAATCAATATTTAAAAAAGGATTTCAAAAGAAAACATGAAATACGCTTCTTGTAAGTCTGTCAATATAAACTACAAAATACAGCTGCTTTTACACATATCAAAATAAAATGATGTTCTAGGAATACCGCGTTTCACGTGTAGCTCAATAGACATTTGTATGTCCACTTCAGCATGCAAATACATATGACCCTTATACATTTTTGAGTGTTCGTTTTGTGTGGTTTCTTCATGGATGAATGAACATGTAGCTCATAGGTTATGGCACAATACTCTGTATATGGAAGCATTTACTTACATAGAACTAGTCTGCATGAACATTAAGCCTGGGATCAGTTAGATTCACTACTGATAGTACAATAAAAATGATTGTAAATTATGTAAATATTGTGAGATAGTGCCTACAGCTTACACCAGCTCAACTTCTTTACCTCCTCTCGTTATTGCCTTCCCTTTTCTTTCTCATCTCTCTCCTCAAATGCCTCATGATGCTCCTTTCTCCACCTCCAACACCGTTATGACTGACAACATAAACAGAGCAACCTTGGAAGATACATTTTAAAAAATACTGCTTCAACACAGTGTTCCACAACAGCAGATTTATTTGTTATCATAACACATTGTCACGAAACAACAGCTCATATCACGCAGTTTTAGAGTTACTTGTCCAGAAGTAAGCTAGCAGACAGCCAAAGCCACATTATTATTATTATTTTTTTTTTGAATATAGCTTACACCTTCTTGCACCACAACATTATCACTCCTACAGTAATGTAGAACATTTTTTCGGCGTGTTGGATGTAGTTAAAAAAAAAAAACCTCATGGCACAGTGAAGTGGTGTCAAAAACGGTGATAAAAATCTTCGTTTTCTTTCTAGATCTGCTGCACAGCTGATCTTAGGCTGAATGTATCAAATTAAATGTTGGCCTCATTAGCTTTAATTACATATGGGATTCTGTAAAACACAAAACTTAACCTATACCTACGTTGTAACACTTCTCTTGTGATCTGCCTGGGCAAATTGTGAACAAAGATTCAGAGGACGCATGCATTGTTTTTCTTTACGTCATCTACTAGATGTCTCAGATGCTGTGTGGCAGTCTTTGTGTTGCCCTTTGGTGTGGGTTTGGCCCTCTCGGTTGTCGCCACTGTTGCGTTGTGTGCAGGTGGTGGGCGAGGGGGTCCCACCCTCTTGACCCTTCTGGTGTTGGTACGTGTGGCTCCGGTTTCCCTTCCTTCCCTCTCTCCTCCTTCTGCCTCTTCTCCCTTTGTCTGTTGGAGGCTGGTGGCTGGTGGAGTGGTGCTGCTGGTGCCGTGCAGCATGGGGTGGTGGTTCTTCGGGTCAGTTGGTCTTGGTGGCACCATTGTCATGGTTGGGGTTGCAGTGAGTGGGAGCCCTGGGGGCTGGGTCGCAGTCCTTATCTCCTGGGTTCATTCGTGGGCCTCTTGTTGGTGGGGCGGTGGCCTTGTCAGGGCGATGGCCCCGGGGCTGTGGGTGCCTCTCGAGCTTGTCTGCCCTGCTGTAGTTGGATGCGGCCGGCACCGACATGTCCATGAGGGGATCTGGGGCAACTGACCCTGGGCAGTTGAGAATTGTGATGATGGTAATAATCACCATAGTTGTTAGTATTTTTTCAGTATTGGTGCTAATATTAGCATTCAGACCATTGGTACTATTGTCTGCAATATTATTATTGCATATGCGTGTCTGTGTGTGTATAGGTGCATGTACGCATATTTACACTATATAACAGCAAAATAAATAGTGTTATCAATATTAATGGATTATTATGCATTTGACAGTATAATATATGATAAATAAATATAAAAAAAAAACTAGATTTAAGTGTATATATGACAGGTGTTTATATTTTGCTTGTATTCACTGGGAAATATACAGTATTTATCATGAATAAATTATGATGAATGATAAATACTAATCTGTGTCATTACCAACATAACAATCACAACCAGATGCCAGTCTTAATTAATTTATTATTTATAATTTAATCTTTTATGCAGCCCTGTGTTTTGTGCATGTATGCATGTATGTTCATATTCTATGTATATATCCATATGTATGTATATGTACAGTTATAGGTGTGTATATGACAGGTACAGGTATATGTATATTTATATTTTATAATATATATTAATCTATCCATTACATCTTGTCCCCCCTGGCCTAGACTCAGACATAATTCGTATGCATGCACGCACACATGTGGTGCACATGTACATGTGCGCGGGCAACCCCCCCGCACACACACACACTCATGGCATTGCTGCACAACTTCTCTCCTTTTCTGTTGTCCAGTTTTTCTGTACCGTCTAGGTATTTCATTTCCCTTTAATCCTGCCTGTCTTATGTTTGCATGTCTGTCCTTTTATTCAATCACAATCCACCACACATCGATTTACATACACCAAAATATACAAACATTGAAAAACATACAAATAAAATAACGAAGGAACTACGCATTTATGTGGAGGGAGTTACAGTATTTCGGAAACCATCTGTGTTGCAGAATCGTTTGGCTTCAAGTTGGAAATGCTGCATCAATAGCGGTCCACATATGGGCCTAAACCAAAACAGAGGTGAGGTGGTTATTTGGGGTGGCAGGGTTTCAGAGACACGTCTTCCTGAACATCGCTGCTCAGACCCTAAAGAGTGCCTCGGGTCTGGTCCACTTGGCAGAGCAGTGTCAGTTGGTGCTTGGTAGGGTTAAAGATGCTCTCTTTAGGAAGCTATAGTTTCACAACTGTTATGAACAGCATTCAGTAGGAATATAATTTTTGATTACCAATTTTAGAAAGAAAAATATGTAGAGAAAATATACTGAAAGCAACGCAGGCCAAAAAAACACGGCAAAAATGGACAAGATAGAAAATGACAGCTCAGGTCCAGCATTTCAAGCAGCTGATAAAACTCTCTTCCTTGGATAAAAACTGGCCATGTAAGACTTAGATCATATACCTCTTTTTCTGGTAGTCTTTTTAAACAAAGAAGGTCAGTCATTCAGTGGAAGAAAATGTAAATTTGCTTGCTCTGAAAGAGGAGCTTTTACATGTTCACTCGCATGCGTGTTTGTGCATGTCCTGCCAGCTGAGGGAGTGTAAACGAAGCAGGATATATAAAATACACAGAGAAGAGAGGATCAATTTTCTGTGTTCGAGAGCATATATTTGAGTGTTTAAGGTGACCACCAACGATAAATTCTAATACAACACAACTCTGTCTCTTTGTTTGTGGCTGCCTCAGTCTGAATATATGTCTGGTGAATGAAGTGGGTAATGCAAATCTGTAGCACAAAACAACTATTTCAAAAGAGTCAAACCCCATAAAAGAGAGCAGAGTGAATAGGAGTTGCTAACCCAATCCCCTAAAAAAAAAAAAGACAATAATCAGAGCATCCATTTGTTTCTCACCTACTTCTTAATATTTTCACACTATAGTGTAGATATGTCTTTGTGATGAAATGTTTGTAGATATGTCTGGATAGAAAGGTTTTCAAATAACGTATTTCAAGTGTCTGAATCATTTTGAATGTTGTCATTCCTGTGTAAAATTGTGACAAATCAAAGCAAGATTTTAAGTGCTAGTTCTTACCAAAACTGAACATCATATTAAACAGTTGTAAACAACATCATAACAAACATCTAAAGCACAGAAACACCTCTGAATCCATTTATCAACTACTTGACTACAACGGAAATAAAGTAAGAGACATTTTTCAAACCATATAACGTTTACAGACGTTTCTGCATTGTACTGCACATGTAACAGTATACATACATAACAGACAGCAACGACATCAGTCGTTCGGACTAGATACATGCATTTGAACTGTATCCAAGAGAGACGCATTATTACAACTGGAAGGGTTGAACTATCAGAGGGCTACATGTTTGGAACACCGCCTAAATATCTTGGGGTTAATGCAGAGAAAATGGCAACAACAAAAAAGGCTGCAATGAAGCCAACTACAGCCAAGGACCTAGTTCGAAATCTCATTATTGATGCCTTTCCAGTAATCAGCTGTGACAATCACCTGGCCACAGGAGGTGATGGAAACCACTTAAGTCAAGACAAGAAAGCTCCTCATAATGCAAGAAGGGTTTTACCCCAAGTCTAGGCAGCAGAAACCCAGTAGGAAAGACAGGAAGGAGGACTCATCATAGAAGGGGGAGACCTTGCACGACATGCACCACTGTAGATTGAAGAAGAGTAGCTGATATCAAGAAGTCCTCCCAAAGGCATGACAGAGTTCTTCAGAAGAAGATCTGTGAGTGGTATGAACACTCGGGCGTGTGATAAAGGTGACTGTGAGATACCCCATAGGCGAACCTCCTTTGGGATGAATGTGGTATCTGTTGTGGGTGGGAAAATCTCATACATATACACAATCTCCCTTACATGGGTTTAACCATGTATGCGTACCTGCTAATGCACTGTAAAACTCAGTACAACGCACTATGCATCTTAAAAATCTGCGCAAATAGGCAACGTGCAATATTTTGAGCATTTTACATCATATTGCTAAAAGTACTTTTGAACTTGCACTTTACCTTCTTATGAACATCTGGTCCCTACTTCCGGTCTGCAATCAACAGGGCTGTCTTGTTTTTTCATTCTTTCCATTCCGACTTTCTTCTGTTGTTACAAATGTGCGATCTTTGACTATATGTTTTGTATTATTGATACTGTGTGTCGTGTAATGTTGTATGTAGCTTTTTATTGAGTCCTACAGGAGGACTGCCAATGCAAATTAGCCTTCTGGCTATAATTGGGTATATTTACATTTTTTAAATGTTCATTAATATACAATGTCCCTCTACACTAAATAAAGTGATTTTAAATAAGTCTGGTTTAAAGATGGGACTGAGGAACTAAATAAAGCAGCACAAAGAAACCCTAAACCCAAGAGCAACAGTGGCTCGGGTTTATAACACCCAACAAGACCACAGGTGAAAGCTGTGCAAAGATGGCTCCAAGATGATCCAGCACATAATGGTATGGTGTAAGAGACGGATGGATACAGTGTAAATGGAACACAACACTAAGTCACTGGAATAGCCTACAAAAACATTTGAGCTAATTTTAGGTTAGAAGTCCCCAAATCAAGATGGGAGATACCTCCAATGATTTTAAAGAATGATAGAGCAACAATTTCATGGGATTGTCAAATGCAGACTAATAAACTTGTGATGGCTTACCAACCAGACATTGTTGTGATAAATAAACTCCAGAAAAAAGCAAAACATATCACTCCCAAGCGATAGCAACATTGAGGAGGAACCCTAGAAGCTCGAAAAATACCAAGGTTTGAAAGACTGTAAGACTGAAAGACCAAAACTGTAGGTGTGTCTAGCAGATTCTGGGAGCAAAAACAGAGGTCTTTGTCCAGTCGACACAGTCAAGGGAGAGTTAAGATAATGCACAGAACCCTCATGTTTCTAGAACTCTGTGATAGGGCTCAGTAATAGCAGTTTTATACATAAACAAACAGTTTATGAAATTATTTAAGACATTTTTGATGACTTTTAGAAAAGACAGGTTACAATGCCTTCTGTTTGGTCATCTGGCAGTAGACGCTGATTTATACTGTTTTCACTCCTATTTCACAGATGAATAACAAGACTGCAGTTTCTCTGTAAACTCCCAAATATATTTTGATCAACAGTTTGTTCACTTAAAATACTTTCCATTTTTGCAAATATTTAAACTGACTGCCTTCAACTGTGAAGTCATGTCTGTGGCATTCACCCACATGGAAGATGCTGCAGTCAATAAATGCAAATGATGGATTTTATTCTAAACTGCATCCCGATAAGATGACTGTGTGTATTTTTTTACTCTGTTGCATGCAGTATCTTTAATCTCGGACACACTAAAAATGGAACCTGTAGCGTATGTAAAAGCAGCACACACAAAGATGTATTTCATTTTTGCATGCATTAAGTGTGGCCAATGAGTTCATGTCATGCCAGCTCATGGTTACCTTAGTTAGCAAGTAAATAAATTCCAAAGATTTCCAAAGAACACTGTCAAAGTGTTTGCGATGAATTTTTGTAAATACACTACAGAACCAAAATGCATCATCACATTTTCCAATTTTAAAGCAAACCACCTGTTTTGGCAAAGTGTAAAAAGGAGTGACAAAGTAACAGTGGGAGGTCCAGAAGCATAATATTGGTCCAATACATTGCTGTTAGCAAGAGACCATGATGGATCAAAGAGAAACTTCCTGTTGAGCTGTCTGTGTCAGTCCATCAGTCACATTAGCAATCTACGTGTAGCTCAATCAACTGCAGTCTTCATAACGGGAATCTGTCTGTCCTCAGTATGTGTCCATCAGAAGGAAAATGTTGTATTGATTACATGTCTGGTGAGTCTACATACTGCAGCTGGAAGTGACAGGTAGCGACTCAGCTCTGTTCTGGTGACAGATAAATGCTGGAAGAGAAACAGTTCTGGAGGTGAATGAAGAAACAAGCAGATGCTTATTGTACAGAAAGAAAAAAAAAGATTTTTCTTGACAATGTCACACAAACACTGGGAGCCAAACTGTTACTGCAGCATCAATAAACTCATAACTATCATATTTTTGATAAGAAAAATGACAGTATTATGCCAGGGTTATGGCAATGTGCTGGTCCTGGGTGCCAAGTCCACAGCTCTGTGTATCTTCCAATTAGTCATCTTGGCAAGGAACTAAGGGGAGAAAAAAAAAAAAATATATATATATATATACACACACACACGACAACACACACACATGCAATAAGTATTGTCTATTGTACTTATAATACATCATAAGTATTGTCCAGTTCTTATGTTTGGTATTCTGTCATCGATTATAGTGGCCAGAGGCAGAGAAGATTTTGTGTTGCAGTATGAATTATAAAAATTTGCTGACAAGAAGAGGAGATAGGCCTTACTATAGAATTAGTATACAATTATCTTTTCTTAATTTGCCCTGTAGACAAAATAAATATATCACTGTAAAACTGCAACATGTTGAAATACACAATGACATGAGAAGGAGCGGAAGGTGGCTTGACACTACAGTCGGTCCAAAAAAACAAGTTCAAGTGTTAGGGCACACTCACCCGAGCCAAGATGTTCTGTGCCATGCCACGGCACGACGGGCCCTGCCCTGCTAGCCTGCACTAACATTGTGCCAGTCTGAACCACGCTCGAGTATGATTGCCACCTGCACATGCTGAATCATGTTTTTACACAACACACCCACATAACACTTGTTTACTGGAAGCAAGCACAATGTCAGCGAATCAACACAATTTTGGGTTGTTCCTGTCAGCTCTTTCACATTTTGGAATTTTTGAATTATGCAAGGAAACAGCTTTCTGTTCTTTGTGTATTGCATGCCATCGATACACCATTAATGTACATGTGCATCTGTAACATGCTCATGCACACATCTTCCAACCTGGCCAAAGACCAGGAAAGGTGCCATGCTTGAGCATGCAATGGAGCTCTCACACCAGCCAAACAAACCAGACTTTAGGAGTCTATCACGCTTGAGTATGGTGTTGATCGCCTATTGTGAGTGCACTCTTTTGTTTAGTTTGAGCCTTCGTTTACTTGTGTTCTTTTGTTGTTTGACTCCTTGTTATGAGCCAGCATACAGCATACGGCGCAACGACAGAAATGTCAATGTGAATGCACCTGTGCCCTCGAGATATTGTACAATTTTGTCATATTTTTGGAATCAAGAGGGAGCTAAATGACATTAAAACAAGGTAAAACAAAAAGTCAAGAAAAAAACTTTGCATGATGCTGTTATAAGCACTTACAGTGTGTTCTGAGTGAGAGAAAAAAGACAACAGAAGTAGTTAACTAACTTTATCATCTTTGAGAGGATCCATCCTTGAAGAGCTGTATGAATTAAAGAGACTCACTCTGTAAGCCAGGCTCATTTTTGGATTGTTACTGCCTCTAACAACTGTATCTTGTTAGAGCAACTTCTTTCACTATCCCCTACTGAGAAGATATCAAAGTGACAAAGACAAAAGATTGAAACTTATTGTTATAAAAACAATAAAAAAAATATATGGAAAAAACATGAAGAACATTGCCTTATGCTAAAAATCCACAAACATATGAATAAATGTAAAATAACAAAAAAAAAAAAATACAAATAATATTTACATTCCAGTTTTAGAAAAAAAAAGAAAACTGATGTAATTTTTGCTCAGGCAAAAAAGTGTTTATTAAAAAGCTCTTGAAGTCCGTCCCTCTACTTTGTCAGAGCAACAGTACAATCCCCCTTCAGTTTTGTTATTTGAAGACTTAAACAATTCCGTTTGAAGTGTTGCTTTTTTGTTTTTTAAGGATGTGGATTTGGCTTGTAACCACAACTTCACATTCTAGAGCCACAAGATTTACATAAAAAGCCTGCAGTCTGTAGAGTTTTGAACATATTCTGGTAAAAAGTAGACTAAGGATGAGCAACAAAATGAAAGCCTCAAGGACTGGCGGGTTAGGGGTGGCGTCTGTTTATATGTGTATGAATGTGTCTGTGTGTGTGTTGGAGGGGTAGCAAGGGCAGGGGGAGGGACACTGGAAGGGCTTGCTGGGTAGCTGAGCTTTAGCCTGGCTGCATTAGAGAGTAGCAAATCCGACTTGGTTGGTAAACAGAGGCTCCAGGGACACTTCTTTTGCATGCAGGCTGCTGCTGACGAGATGGAAGCCCTCTGTGATTCTAATAGAGTAAGCTCATAGAAATCACCATGAAAAATGTCAATAATGCTGTCAGCCAGCTACAGGCACAGGCTCTCACTTAAGCACATCACTGAAATTTTTACAATGCAAAGACACACACACAAAGATAAATATATTACTTGTGAACGTTCCAGTTTCACTCATTTGAAGAAAAAAAGCAATCTTAGCTTGGAGTATCGTGAGCGCGCCATCTCTCTTTATTTTAACCCCCGTTGACTTTCACTGGACTAGTTAAAAGAAAGCATATGCTTTTCAACTTTACACAGCAGCAAACAAACTAATTTTATGGTTCTGATTTTCAAAGGGGAATGAAATATATTGTAGCGATACCCACATTGCATGTTTTTCTTTCGCCCTTGGATAGTTGCGTCGAAAACAGACCCTGAATAGGATGCTAACTCGTGCAAAGAAAAAAAAAAGAAAAGAAGCCTTTACTCTAAAATGAGGTTAAGATTCTTCTGCAAGAATTTTTTTTTTTTTAAACTTAGCTAAGCTTGGTTGCAGATAGTAAGCACCCACACTATCTGCACCCTCAGCTTTACACCCCATCACAAATTCAAGGCTTCTGCTTCTGATGTCAAGCTTGAAGAAATACTGATGCAAGTTCACAGACATTGCCCAAACTGTCCTGGGATGCTGAAGTAATCCATGAATACTTTAAGATTGGCATTACCCTTTAAAAAGCTCTTTTTTCTCCTCGTCTATTATGGACCAATGTTCTGTGTACAGTATGGAGAGTCCTCTCTGATTGTATAAAATGAGACAGACCTCCCCAGAGATCTGTTTTCTCTCCTTTTCCTTTCTTTTCTTTCAGAAGGATGCACCTGTAATTTGTCTTCATCAAATATTATGGACATCCTCAGGAACAAAACGCAGACCCGAAAAGTATCAAATCAACAGTGCATTTTTCAGAAAATGGCAGATCCAATTTTATATATGTCCCCGAGGCATCCCTTTAACTGTTGGTGTTCTGACCCTTCACTCATTTGATGCTGCTTTTAGCAGCCGAGAAGAAGCTTTTAGAGATTGTTTCTGTCTCTTGTAACCTGTGAGATGGGCTTCCATTTGATAGATGCTAACAAGATGTCCCAATGATGTTCAATACAATATCTTAAAGACATACAAACCTGCCAAGCTAAATTGCGATTGGTCTACATGAGTCAGAAGAGACGGAGAAATGTGTCATTCTGACATCTGGTGAGATAGCGTTGTCTTGTATGTCATTTGATGTGACGTGCAGCAGGAGAAAATGCTGTAACTGCTCATTTGAATTTCCAAAGACCCTGGCTGGTTCACTTTCCCTTTACTGCTTTCCTTAGGCTACTTGCTTCTTACTGACTATAGTTGTACCGAGCTTAAATCAAAGTTAGTCCAGATCTCTTAGAAGTACCAAATAATGTACTTTGACTTCAACTAATGAAATGTTTTTTTGTTGTTTTTTTTTCCTTTCATTTTGACATTTTCACTCCACAGTCACTGGAGCTTTTTTCTTGCCGCAGATCATCGTGCTGTGTCCCATCTGGCCAGGTGAAATACTTAAGATCCATTTTATTGCTTCAAGCATCAAACTGACAGACATCATTGTCATTTCACTGTCTGTGTTCTCACTCTTTCATGTTGCTTTGCAGTTAAAACATTCTTATTTCTCTGACCCTGCAACCACAAACAGTTACATTTTTCTTTGGCTTTGTTTACCTGTAATATGCCTGTAATATAATCAATGTAAACAATAATAATAATAAAAGAAAAATAATTAATGTTTAACATTTTTTGTAATCTAATCTATGAATAATTTACACTTCTCAGGGATTGACTGATTGAAATATTCTTAAAAAGGTCCCCAACAGAGCTCTGCAAGTCCTTGTCTCAGTTCTGGCAAACTTTAGGATGTTGTTTCAGTAGAGAGTTCTGAAATGACGTAAGGCAGCATTAGTTAGGATCTTCGATCAGCATGTGCCAAGCCAGTCAAGCTGACATAACTAACTTCTGGTGGCTGATTTACAGCCCTGCCTGTTCTACCTTTTGGCCATTTTAGGCAGTTCCTACCAACATGGCCGAGTGCAGAGAAATGAAAAAGCAGTCTTTAGAATGTCAATAATTGGGGGTTAATAATTGTTAAACTTTGCACAGAATGCTCTACTTAAAGGGATATTACCACAATGAGACGGTTAAGAAAGTCACATTTAATTTTTCTGGAAGTTACTTGCAAATTTCACCAATAGATAATTCAAGAAGTTATACTTTTTTTTTTTTTCTCAAGGCTTAATGTCTTGTTCAACATGAAAATATAGAACATAAAATGTAATCACATTTCCTGTCATTAAATGGGTTGTCTGCAACATGTTTCATGGCAGTAGAAATTGATTAGTACTTGCACAATTGCCTTCCACATTGGTATTCTACGTGGAAATCTTACAAGTGTATAAACAAGATTTTCCACTGACACTAAAACATGTTGTTGCTGCTTTGATTGGAATACATTATGGGTGTGTGCCAAGAGTGGTATCAAAAAATATGGATTGGGTCCAGTCAACACACTGCAAACTGTCAAGCTCAAATGATAACACCAGAGTGAAATTGGCCTGTGTGCAAAGGTTTGCTGAGGGCGAGGATTATAAAGGTTTTTTACCCTCCACCTTACCCTCATATTGATCTGAGAATAACTAGGAGATTTATCAACACAAAATGTTTGACAGGGAATTCAGTAACACTTGGAATTTAGTTGCAGCTACCAGGATGGAAGAAAATGCAGCTGCAGCACAAAATTAGGAGAGGACACTTTGGTCAGCTGGTCTCTCATGCACTCCCTCTAAACTGTGTTGATTTATGTCGACTGTTTGAGCCTGCATTTGATGAGATTAAATTTATAGAGTAACAAAGCACGAAGTGATATTTTTCTGCATATGAACATGGAGCAAATACAACTGAAATCTTGTTTTGAACTGAACATGTAGAATAATCCAAGAAGGTTATAATCATTTAAACAACATTTGAATGTCATCAAGCAGAAGTATTGAATGTTGATGTCTCACACTGTAACCAAATTGCAAGCACTTAATCGATGTTGGATGAATATTGGATTGTCAAACAACAGACAGAAATCCAATAATTCAACTGTCATCTAAGAAGTCAGCCAATACATGTACGTTGCAATCTTATTTTCCAGATTTAATCATAATACAGTCTTGAGTCATTCTTTTCTAGCAATGAATCTATCAGATAGTTGGTCCCTCCGAGATTTTACCTGAACGCTTTTGACCAGAAATCAATGTTGAATTTACGACTTGTGTCGTGAATTCTCACTGAAAGGAACAGCTCAAATGTCCATATCTATGAAACCTGCTCAGCTGTACACACCACAGGGGCAATGCCTTTTGGAAGAAAAAACTGTTACTATTAAAAAACTATAAAGACAAAATAGGATTGCACAGTTGTCAGTTAAGCTCATTTACTTGGTTTTACAGTTTAAGTAATTTATTTGACAAAATAAGAAATGTATTTCCCACTTACTAATTTTGTTAATATGTTCCCTCAGTTAGGTCCATGCAGGGATGCTACCTCTAAAGATCAAAAGAAAACAAATACACTGTCCGGCCGGTGGCTTTAACTAAGCAAATAGGTACGAGCCTCCTATTGGATAATTACTGCAAAGGCAATTATCTTTCAGCTGGTAACAAGTTATCTAACGCCAACTGGTGCAATGAATTGTTTCTCATTTCTAAACAACCATGCCAAAAGACACATCCTGTGGTTGTGGAAAAGATGTTAGTCTGTTTGAGAAGGGTCAAATCATTGGCTGCATCAAGCAGAGAAAACATCTAAGGAGATTAAAGAAACTACCAAAATTGGGTTAAGAACTGTCCAACGCATTATTAAAAACTGGAAGGATAGTGGGGACCCATCGTCTTCTAGGGGGAAATGTGGCTGGAAAAAAAAAATCAATGATCGTGATGGTCGATCACTTAAACGTTTGGTGAGATCAAATCGAAGAAAAACAACAGTAGAACTCAGGGCTATGGTTAATAGTGAAAGTAAGATCATTTCCACAAGCACAATGCAAAGGGAACTCAAGTAGCCTTAAGAAAACCACTAATCAGTGAGGCTAACCAGAAAAAAAGGCTTCAGTTTGCTAGGGAGCATAAAGATTGGACTCTGGAGTAATGGAAGAAGGTCATGTGGTCTGATGAGTCCAGATTGACCCTGTTCCAGAGTGATGGGCGCATCAGGGTAAGAAGAGAGGCAAATGAAGTGATGCTCCCATCATGCCTAGTTCCTACTGTACAAGCCTGTGGGGGCAGTGTTACGATCTGGGGTTGCTGCAGTTGGTCAGGTCCAGGTTCAGCAACAGTATAAGCTCAAAGAATGAGGTCAGCTGACTACCTGAATATACTGAATGACCAGGTTATTCCATCAATGGATTTTTTCTTTCTTCCCTGATGGCACAGGGATATTCCAAGATGACAATGGCAGGATTCATTGGGCTCAAACTGAGGAGGACTGCTTCAGGGAGCATGAGACATCATTTTCACACATTGATTGACCCCCACAGAGTCCAGACTTTAACCCCATTGAGAATCTTTGGGATGTGCTGGAGAAGGCTTTGTGCAGCGGTCAGACTCTACAGTCATCAATACAAGATCTTGGTGAAAAATTAATGCAACACTGGATGGAAATAAATCTTGTGACATTGCAGAAGCTTATCAAAACAATGCCACAGCAAATGCATGCTGTATTTAAAGCTAAATGTGGTCCAACAAAATATTGGAATGTATGACCTTTTTTTTGGTCTTGACTTTGTTTGGGGCTGGGCAGTGTATTTATAGTGTATTATTTATTCATCAGGATCATTATACAGTGTTCTCACAAACACACACACACACACAAAAAAAAAAACAGAAAATGAGAGAGACATCATGTGTAGCTTTATGTGCCTTACTTCCTGTTTTTCAACCGGTTCAACTGTAGATCAGATGAACCCGTGTTGCAATGATGCATTTATGCTCAACTTTAAACACAATTACAAGTTAAACTCAAAATATTGTGGCTTATTTAGTACCATCAATAACATGTTGACAGTGTCAAAAAAAAAAAAAAAAAATCATACTCTTTAGAGTCAAGTTGAAATTATAAAAGCTTTCTGTGCAGCTCCACCACATGAATAAAAACAATGATGGTGCACTTTTTTTGCACTAAACAGACCATAGGAACAATTAATGATTTTTCTGTCAGAATCCCCCTTTTGTTTGAACTGCAGTGTCACTGTTGCATTAACACACACATTTTAAGCCCTTTTTATCAGTGAACTATCAAACATCAGTTAATTTTTGTTTTATTTTATTATTCTTTTTCTTTTACCATAAATTAGATATTGTAATAAATAAAATTATTTCCTAACTTTTCAGCTTTACTTGTTCAAAAATGAACATTACAAATAAATATCAATAGGCACATGTAAGTAAAAAATGAAGCATAGTAATTCATATCATGCTTGGGGTCAGTTATATTCAGCATGTGGATAAGCGTACACGTGCTGCATACTGGTGCCAGTCTTACCTGCGAGTTTTAATGGCATTGTTTTCTTTTGTGCAGCTCGCAGTAAGCGACGAACAGTTCTCCCACTCACTTTACACGCTGGAATAAATTAGTCATGCTGCTACCTTTAGTTGTCACACACTGTAGATGAAATTTACAGTTGATAGCAGTTTACACGACACATAGCTCTTCAGCTGCAAACCTTCATTTAAGATGCTAAAAATAAATGAGCATTGCTTTTATATTTAGCATCCATGGGCTACATCCAGCTATAGACAAACTTTACAGCAGTTAGCTGTGTGCCTAATGTTGGATATCACAAACACATTTTTAGGGAAACGTCATCAGTTTTTACAGGTCCCATTACATTACAGTACATTGACGATTTGCTGATTCAGAAATAAGGCGAGTCGCTTATGTTTTACAAAGTGATTAACGCCTTTATAATGGAAACGTTACAAACACTAACCCAAATATGTTGATTAAAAGAAAAAAAAAGAAAGAAATATAGCTGCTATTAATACACTTAGAGAGTCTGACTGGCAGACAATGGCACAGACAAAAATATGTAGACTAATACTCGACACAGTCTATGCTAACAGAATCAAACAAAATAAGTTCTTAATGTGGGTGATATCAAAGAAACTAAAGTGGGGTAACTTTGACTACACTGCATTTTAATTATATGAAGTAAGAAGTACGATATCAAACACTGAACAAGAACTGGTGTTAGCACTGTTGCTTCACAGCGAGAAGGTTCCTGGTTCGAATCCTGGCAAGAGCCGTTCTGTGTGGAGTTTGCATGTTCTCACTACACAGGTGGGTTTTCTCCAGGTACCCCAACTTGCTCCCACAGTCCAAAAACATGTATATCAGCTTAACCCGTGACTCTTAATTACCCATAGGAATGAGTGTGTGAGGTTGTTTGTCTAAATGTGCCCTTGATGGCCCAGGTCTCCCTTTGTAAAAGAGATCTTGATCTCAATGGGACTAACCTGGTTAAATAAAGATTAATAATAAATACACGGTAAAAATATTTGTAATGATTCAGGTGAAAGCAATACTTACAGCTTTGAAGGTGGAAAATACTGGCTTTAGTTAAAATTATCCACATCACTAACCAATAATTAAAATGTATTGCTGGCAGGAAACAAGAAGTCTACACAGTAGATACAGTACCTGCCCCTTAGACTGTGACTGTCCCTTTATCAGCAGCAAAGCACCCAACAACAGTGCCAGAAACATGTCAAAAATGTCTTTACCATTTGACATTTATTTTTATTTTAACATCATTGAGAATATTAAAGTGGAAATGTTCTTGTTGCTGCCATTTACTAATCAGGTCTCATTTAAATTTATTAATAATTGTTATCTAGTGATTTTTAATGAAGAAGTGCGAATGGATTTTATATTTCTTTTTCCCCACTGAAAATGTGTGAAGGTGTCTATAACAGGTAATTAAATGTTGTTTTGTATGCAGGAATGTGACCTTAAAAAAACAAAGAAATGCTGAATACACCTATTGCTAATTTATTCACAATCTGTAGAGAATACCATATTCACAACTCCAGATGCCAAACTTCAATGCACTGTTGGCTTAGTTCAGTGCTTTTCAATTATTTTCTGCTGCGCCCCCTCTAGGAAGAACCCCCACCCAACCGTCCACCGCCACTATAAACACTATCTTTTGTCTATAAATTTGTTATAAATACACCTCTGCATAACACTGTATCCATATAAACATTAAGGGAAACAAAAGAAAGAAATATACATCAACTTATAACAAAGAATAATTTTATTAAAATAGTTTTTATTCTGTAAAGATATAAAGTGCATCAATCCTACCGTAGTAACAGTGAAGCCAAGCGCTACATCAGCATCGCCATATTTCCTTGTCTTAACTTTCTGGTCACTTTCGTTTGTCTCATTATCTCCGTCTCTCTCTGCCTTTCTTTTCATCCCTGTTGAATATTTTTCTGTGGTGTCTTTCGACCGTTTGTTCATTTAATATCTCCTGCTCGGTGCTGTCACATGTCTGTGCAAAAAAACAAAAATAAAACAAAACAAAACAAAACAAAAAAAAAAAAAACGACACCATATAGCTAATACTCCCTGCGCCCACTGCGACAATGAGAGCGCGAGCTGCCGCCTACTGTAGTATGTGATGTGCAATTACACTTTATTCCAGTACGGCAAAAAAAAAAAAAATTTCCCCGGGGTCACACGCGCCCTCTCTGGCATCACATAGTGCCCCCGCAAGGAGTCCACTATTTGAGAAGGACTGGCTTAGTTTAACATTTACAAAAAAAAAAAAACACGGTAACTTGTCCGATCCCGCTTTCATGCAGCCAACTGGAAGAAAAGTTCAACCAGGATAGTTGACATATCCCAGCTTAACACCTTATCTTGTTTTCACGCAACGGACCTCTGCTCTGTCAAATAAAGCCTGGCTTTGCTGAACTCGCTTCGTAGTGGACCACTCATTAAACACACACAGCTACAACACTGATAATCTGGTGGAGAACAAAGAAAACCAAGTGATTATAGACAGAGAGGAGATGAATAATGGTAAACAGGTGCTTGGTGGGAACAGAGCAGGGGTGAATCGGCTGAACTGTAAACAGGTGCAAAGCATTCAACGAAAACAGAAAAACAGGAGGGAAGGGACACTTAAAAATAAAACAGGGAGTTCAGTTAACTGAGACACACCGAGCAAAGCCCTCCAAAAACCAACAGAGAAAATCCAAACAAAAAATACAGCCAAAACCACAGATCATGGCACTATCTGCTTTAAAGATATATTTTTGTAGAAAATTTCAAGATGCTGTGAAGAATCTCTTCG
This sequence comes from Hirundichthys speculiger, assembly GCA_018398805.1. Taxonomy (NCBI): domain Eukaryota; kingdom Metazoa; phylum Chordata; class Actinopteri; order Beloniformes; family Exocoetidae; genus Hirundichthys; species Hirundichthys speculiger. The sequence continues at coordinate 972,727 of JAGFBZ010000571.1, forward strand.
ATCTCCTGGTGTATCTAAGCCAATACTGATGACTGAGAAAATGCGTATACCCCATCTGTTCAACTGAGCAATGTTATCTTTATGGAAAGCAGTCTGTGAGCCTTGCATTGCCTGGAAGCACATGTGGGATGAGATAGGCGACAGAAAGAAGAAGATTGGAGACAACACAGTGCACGAAGCATTGAAGCAAAAAAGCAGTGAGGGAATATGTCAAAAAATCAAAGCCAGACAAGTTGAAGGAGAGTGGATTCAGATACACAAACATGCACTGTGTTTTTCTGAGACCTAGAGGTGGAGGAGCACAGCTCAAATCAAAATCCACTTCGCTATTTTCATACTCTGGTCTGCTCTTGCTGTTTCTTGCTCTGCAACAAAATGGGCCAGCCAAGTCTGTAAATGACCCACTTACGTGTGAATAAATGATGTTAACTCCAAAGGAATATAACAATTCTTGTCCCTTCATAGACAAAAGAAATAAACACACTTCTCTGATAGTGTTGGCTTTTTTGTGATACGTATCCTAATAGACACACATTTCTTTCTATATTCAAAAGATTTAATAGATTTACTTTGTGTGTGCGTTCAGATAATATTGCAGTTTTGAACTGTTATTTTTCTGCTTTGATTTTATATTTTATTAGAGGAATTCAAATGCACTGGCATCTTTACCTTACGTGGCACCTTGATGACTTCTTTTTTCTATCCTCAGTCTCTTTTGTAGGTAAAAATGTTAACAAAAAATGTTATGTTAGTTCAGCAAATATCCAAAGAACTTATAAGTTCACTTTCTTCTTTAGTCCACTCACACCAGTGTCAACCTCAGACCTGCTTCACATTCAACAGTTGTCTGAATTATTCAAATCGTGCACTGTTTTTGACATATTTTTCCTTTCATGATTGAACTTTCCATCTTCCTTCTCCCAATGTTGTTTTTACTTTTGCATCTTTTTGAACATTTTCAAACATGTTTTTTTTATTTTCCAATAACAAAACAACAGTATAAGCGATGAGTAAAACTAAGTGTGCACTAATATGTGGTACTGTGAACATAGGAGTACATGAATGAACGGCCTTGAGAAGCAGCAACATAAAATGCTTTTGTGCCATATGATGACTGTTTCATGTTGTGTATTCTACAAGAGTTTAAGGTGTGACACAACTTAGAAATATCTATGTCAATAGATATTTATATTTTATTTATATTTATATTAAATATCTATATCAAATTAAGTTGTTTTTTTTTCTTGAGTTTTGTTCATACCCAGAATAAGTTTGTATTGAAAGACAGACACTGTGGAACAGATCTGAAAAGAGGGAGATGGAGTGGATTTCACTCTCAGTCCCCCATATATAATTAATGGATACAGCACTTCAGATAAAACTAGGATAAATTAACTTTAAAGTAGACATAAAGTTTTGGCAATACTCAAAACAATTTCCTGAGCTCTTATGCTGTATTAAAACGTTGTCAAAATACAATGGAATAAAAAAATACACACATGTATGTGTGTCTGTGTGCGTGTGTGAATATACTACCCCATTCCCAAAAAAGTTCTGAACGTCCTAAAATGTAAATAAAAACAGAATGTAATGATTTTCAGAGCTCACAAACCCATATTTTATTCCCAATAGAACCTAAAGATCATAGCAAAAATTGAAACTGAGACATTTTATCATTCCGTGGAAAATATTAGATCATTTTGACTTTGATGGCAGCAACACATCTCAAAAAAGATTAAAAATATATCCCCAATTGCCCATCTCTGTGGGTGGTTGCTCTCTTCAAATGTGGGTCCTCTACTAAAGGTCTGGAGCTTGGCAGTTCTGCACAGCATCTTAGCTGTTCCTAAGACTGCACTTTTCTGAACAGAGATCTCTGATGTTGCTCCAGGAAAAATACGTATAAGGCTAATTGTCACTAGCTTAGCTGTATTACAACCCTGCATTCTCAATTCCAGTGTCCTCAAAAAGTGTCACAACCATTAGAGGTCTCTTAACCTCTGTATTTACTTAAGCCTGATACAGGTAAGTTTTAACAATAGTTTAAGATACTTAAGCTAGTGAAATTAAACTCAGTGATCCAAAAAATGTGTTCACTCACAGCCAGCTCATGATTTGATAAGGGCTATCACGTTTTCACAAAAGACCAGGTTGGTTTGGACAGTCTTTTCCCCTTAATTAATGAAATCATCATTTAAAAATTAGCTTTTTGTATTTACTCTGGTTATCTTTGTCTGATATTAAGCATGTCAGTGTGACAAATCAACAAAAACAGAAGAAAACTGCAAGCGGACAAATACCTTTTCACAGCTAAATATATATATATATGTATCATGTGTGTGCAGTGTTGTACCTGAACATGCTCCTTGAACAAAAGTTAACAAACTAGTTCATATTTTTTGCGAACGTGAACTGAGCGTGTTCACTTTCCCCTTCACGAGCGTGGGGCGTGAACGAGTTCATTTGGGCAGTTGTAAAGGACGCTCTTTCAAAGTTCACGCACGGTCAAAACCGTGCCCGGTTTCCAGCGAACCCCATTTAAAATACACCACAAACGAGCCTGATATGTATCTGAGGAAATCAATCAAACATGGCAACACGGGCTGTCGCTTCTGTCACGCTAACAATTGCGTCATCAAACGTTTAAAACGATCATGAAGGAAGATGAGAGCTACAGTTACCCAGAGCTGGAGGAGCGGCCCCACTGCCGGGGGGTATTGAAATATTGAAATGTGGGGGAAAACATTTGCACCTTAATGACCTGTTTGTGTCTTATAATAAAGACCATTTGGCAGCAAGTTTTTCCTCATATTTTTAATATACTGTAGAGCAGTGATTCCTAAAGTGTGGGCCGCGGCCCCCTGGTGGGCCATCGTGGGACTGCAGGTGGGCCGTGAGAGGTCATTAAAATTAAACAAATGTGTTTTAAATCCTCGATCATTTTTAAATATGTTTTTAATTACTGTAAAATATTCATGACATGATTAAAAAACATTGAGAAGTAATAAAACAAACCAGTTAAGTGTTATTCTACTGTCATCTTAACTTAATATGACAAGTGTCACCTTATTTGTTGACCCCTTACATTAATATCAATATTGTCCTGAATGTTGATCACAGTTGTGATTAAAGGTTTCGGTGGGCTGCGGAGATTTTTCACATTTCAAATTGGGCCTTGGTATACTGAAGTTTGGGAATGGCTGCTGTAGAGAGAAGCTAAAAGGGAAATTACAGTTTTACATGGGCTGTCTCTTCAATGCTAAAGTGAACCATGGTTGGTTAAGGATTCTGAATTGGACCAATAGTTTTCGACAGTTAAAATGGATAAAATAATTGCTGTTTGTGGTGGGGTAGTATATGGGTGGTAATCATTTTGATAAATAATTGCTCGCAGCAACATTGAAAAATAAAAAAATGAACTAAAAATGAACTATTTAGTTCATTTTTTAAAATGGTGAACTGAAATAGTTCATTTTAATTTCTATGAACTCTGAACTTAACTAGTTTGTGTGGAAATTTAACTTGCCCAACACTGTGTGTGCGTATATATATATATATATATATATATATATATATATATAAATGCTTGTGTATATATATTTATATCGCAATATTTCAGTTTACATTGTTTGTATTTTTTGTATTTTTATCGCATGCACCATCATCGCCACAACAACTTCCTCGTATGTGTAAAATCGTGGTAATAAAGTTGATTCTGATTCTGATTCTGATATTCAGTGAATGTTCCCCCTTCTATCGCGGAAGTCATGTTTCAGAATCAATAGTTGAAAATTCGCAATATAGCGAGACCAAATAGAAAACATCTTATTTTATAGTTTAAGCCTTAAAATACACCCCCCCTTCCCACTCCCCACTCCCCCCACCCCCGTGTGAACACATGTTAACCTGTTAACCGTTCCGCACTTTTTTAATTTTCTGTACTGATACTATACATACAGATGAAATTGTCCAGCTTCACTCTTCCAAAACTTTCACAAATCCACCCATCTGCGCACCACCTACCTGCCGTGACTCTCCTGCCCATGCGCCTCTCATTTGCAGTCATGCAGAGCTCGGCTAAGTGACGACAACACTCTTATAACACACACACTTTAAAAACAATGTGGTCATAAAGGGACGGACATGGCAACAAAACTCACCTCTGGATATCTTGGAGACACATTGCTATGGTGTAATCATGTCAGTACACCTTTAATGTTTTGTTATTAACAGTTTAGATATTAATAGTATAGAAGAATGCTTATTTCAATGTAAAAAGCTGTAAAAAAAATGTGATGTAGCTGGACTGCAAACATTAGAACGCAATGTAGCGGGGATCACTGTACACACAAAGTGGATAAAATAAGTATAACACATGACCTAATTTATGGACATCTATTGTTTGACTTCTCTGCATGAGTGGATATCATGGGTTGTTGCCAATGTTTGGTGAAAGTTTCATGTCGATAACAATTTTAGAAATATATTTACTGAGAATAATAGTGACATGTTCAATATTCTTTTTACCTGCTGTATCAATGATATGTGATATTCACATGACATCACAACAAGCCTTCTGCCATTTTATGCATCAAGCGCTTCATTCATAAACACTGTAACACGTAGTGTGCAGTAAGTGTACATTCTGCACTAGATCAAGTCTTTTGAAGCTGAAATCACAATAAAAATTGCTAACATGCCACAAATGTGTTGTTCATGGTTGCAAGAGCAGATCGGACCCCTACGGATTAATGTAAAGTAAGTTCTGAGCATTTTGTCAAAGGTAAGACTAATAACTTCTGTGACTATAATTTTGGTTCTTGATTGAACATTTCTCAAATCTGGGAAAGATTACCATAGACGGACAACGGACATCACTGCTGAGACGAGCCTACTTAATCTACTTAATACAGTATTAATTTATTCCGTAAACATTCAGAACTGATCAAATTTGTTCTCAAATTAAATGAAGTGACCAACATTTGAAAGTAAAAGGATCCCATTCAGAAACCTGAAGACAGAGATTAGTAATATTATTATGACTACCACAGATGGACATTGTTTAATTTTCCTGGTATTATGGATGATAGTGAAATTTCAACAAATATTTCCCGCAACCATGAGATACAGTATCTTGCTGATCAAATGTAGCCCAGACTCATGCAGCTTACAAGCTGATTGAAAATCTCCAGAGACTTGTAGGTCATGAAAAATATAACTGTAGACGTCCAGGTACAACACATCAGATCCTGTGTATAATCTATATGAGCCGTCTGTACCGATTGATTCTACTGTTGCTGCTGTTTCCACGCATAATGAAATTTCAGTTGGGTATTGAGCACTTCCACATAGTTTTGCTTTTTTCCTTTTGCCTTCTGATGCAGTTTGTGTATCTTTAGCTGATGACTTTTGTCCATCTCTGACAACTAATGCTCGTAAGTTCTGAACACGAGTTCATTAGCATGAATGAAGAACCAGCGCAGTACAGGGAAGCTTGAGGCACAAAATGGTGACCTTGGGTCAAAATGTGATGTATGACGTCAGTGAATACTATCTATATACAGTACATGAAATAATTCAACGTTAAGAATGTTATTAAATTGCTAACACTCCCTACTGTTTTCCTTAAAATTGATTTGACTCTGTGACAGCAGAATCGGTCATTCATCACTGGTGTTCACAAATACTCTTAAAATTGTCTTGATGGTTTCTCTGATTATAATGAGGAGGTGCGAAGGTCAGTTACTTTCTGAAGAGAACATTTACAATTAAAAAACCATGGACAAGTATTAGAGTTTGCTGAAATGAAAGTTATCTTTGTAATTACTCTACACTTGCTTATCTGTGATGATACTGGCACATACCAGCGCGGAATTGTGATGAGACTGGATGACATTGAGCTATCCTCGTTTTGTCCCTTAATAAAAAATACAAGTTTAATATAACAGTTTGTCCTTAAAGGCTCAGAACTTGCATGGTATTAATGTTGTAATTTATGCTCATAGATGATTGAGAACATCCCAAAAGATTTTAATGATCAAAGCAAAACATTACAAAACATGCTGCAACTTATGAGCTAAAATGCATTGCAGTTCTTACTGTTTGTAACTGACAATAAAAATATTACATTTATGTCAGTGTTTGTATGTGTCCTTAAATTTATGTCTTCTTCCAGTGCTTTAGGAGTATTCGAGGCTGAACGTAAGCTCCACAGAGATGCACAAGGACACAAGTCCAAAGGTTCCCTTGCAAACGACAATCTATCACGGGACTACAGCACCTGCTGGGACCCAGATGTGCTGTGGCGCTTTTTTACAGGGTGGCTGGTGGAGCGCTTCCTAAGGGACTCAGTCGACAGCTGTGACAGTGACTACGGCGCATCTTCCTGATCTACACATCCAAGCCCTTCCCTGCTGGTTTACGTGCAGATGTGCAAGAGCCGGTCTGAAGCAGTCATGCATGTGCCCAAGCTTTATGGATATAACATATGAGAAGAGATATCTGAAAAGCGAGTAAAATAGAGAAGGCACATCATCCACACTGCATGAGTGAAGTGCAGTGTCAGACTGAGTAGGAGCTGGCTGCTGATAGGTGATTCTCTGTGTAGCTACAGGCTAAAGTACATCATTATAGAAATAAATGAATGCACTTATCAAATCTATCACTTCACTTTTTTGCTACAAATCAACTGCTGTGCTTTTACTGGATGACCTCAGAATTATATATTCTTCAGACATGCATAAACATAGCTTTACAGATGCAAAATATTAATTTGGATGTGTTCACAGGCTCTTATTAAAAAGCTCCTGCAAGATATAATCCCACAGATGCAAAAATTCAAACTCCAAAACACTGATGATGAAACTGAAAAACTCCTGCTCACCTGAAAACCTGTAAGGAGGGTCATTCAGACACATTAACATAGACAAACTATTTACTATGCATTAGGCATTTTGTATTTAAATGCATTTATATACTATTTTAGTCATTTTAGATTTGAAAATTCTAGATCAGTGGTTCTCAAACTTTTAATACTGCGTACCACCTGAGAAACTGTTCAGCTCTCTGCGTACCACCATGACGGCCAATTTTAAAATATAGCCATATATGCCTTCTCAATTATCTTTAAAAACACAGAGATGTTTATTCCTTATTGTGGTTATTTATTGTTGCCTGAATTATTACTTTACTGAATCAGACATTTACAACTCTGTCCAACAATTCTCACATACTCATACTCTCATACAGAGCAAAATAAACACACTCAAAAGTTGTTACATCTGCACTGCAACTGAATTTGCAACAAATGTTTTTTTATCAGACAATTTTAATTATCTCAAGCTACACATTTCGTTTAAATTTATAATACATTATATGTTTCTGATTTTTTTTTAAAATTAAATTGAGGGAAAAATGTGGAAAGTCATGACGTTCCCCGTGTACCACCAGAGAGCACCTTGCGTACCACCAGTTGGTAAGCGTGACACAGTTTGCGCACCGCTGTTCTTGAAGAAAAATCCTACCGGCTTTGGTGGTGTTTTGACTTTTGGTCTTGTGCAACAAAGTTTCATGCAAAATGTTGAAACTATCACAGAATTTTTCTTTTTTTCTTGTATTAATCAGCAAAAATTACAGAAATTTGAACAAAGCATTTAAAAATAATATAATAAAGAATAAGCAAAGTGCTAGGTCCTCACTCTCCCTCCCCCCCCACCTCCAGTGTTCCCTGAGAAAACATGTCCCATCACAGAAAACCAACTGGACAAGCACAAACCCTCCCCCATCTGTGATTGGTTGGAGAATTGTTTGTCATAGTTTGAGGGAGTTTAAGTCGAGTCAGGACTTTGAATGGAGGGTTTTTTTTTTGTTTGTTTGTTTTTTACACTCCTTACAAGATGGCCAGTGCTGGGTTAGAAATCGGATAGAAAGGCTTACCTTACCTTTAAGCGCCCTACTACAACTAGTAGGGCGCGACCCCTTGGGGGGGGGTGGGGGGGTGGGGGGGGGGGGGGCGCGGTGCGATGCCAGGCGGGGCTTTTGTGACCCCGGGGAAAAAGCCTTTTTTTCCTCGTAATAGAATAAAGCGTGATTGCACGTATACTCCAGTAGGGGGCAGTGGCGCTCTCATTATCACAGTGTGCGAAGTATTAGCTATATTGTGTTGGGGTTTTTTTGCGCGGACATGCGCACACATAGCACAGAGTGGGATATATGAAGTGAACAAACCCTTAAGAGACACCACGGAAAAATATTTAACGGGGATGAAAAGGCAGAGAGAGATGAAGATAATGAGACAAACAAACGGGGGGGAAGCACTGGTTTTAAGGCTCCAGGCCATTTTGTCCTTTTGTCATAGTGACTCTACAGTTGCAGATTGTTGGTCACTGGTTTAGCTCTGTAGTTCCCCATTTAGTATTGGTGGCAGGCTCTTGAAACTTATTTTTCCACAGTACCTTGCTGTGATATGGTTGAATGATCTTCATATTGAACAGCCAGTTGCTGAATGATCAGTTATTTAAGCCCAGTTATCCTCTCTCTTTGAGTCCTGTTGGAAGTCAGCCAGCTATCTTTGTGTACAACTAGACTTTTGACTAATGAGCTGATTTTGTTTCTGTAAGGTTCAATTAGCTGGAATGTCAACCTTCACTTGTCAGTAGTAAAAAACAATGTATTTGTGTATTTTATATTTTTTACTGTGTGTATTTGTTTATTGTTGTCTGAAGTTGTTATTTTCCTTTTCTGTTTTCTTTTTTGGTTATTATTTTTTGTTGACAGCATCTGGTCCTGCTCTCTGTTTGTGTATGTTTAATTATTAACACTAAAGATAAGTTACTTTTTCTTTGACCATTCCCACATAGATTCTTATGAATTGAATGATATTTTCCTCAGTTCCGAAGGGGAAATATTGAGGTGGCAGCAAATGGGCTGATGACATCACATCTATCATCAGCAGGTAACACAGGGTAGACAACAAACAGAAGCTCACTGTCAAAAGTAAACTCTGGTGCACAGATCAGTTTCTAGGCAGCCAACATTTTCAGAATTGCATGATGTGTTGTTTGCAACCGCTCCAATCCGTCCTCCTTTTCTCTTATTGTCTTTCTGTAGTCCCAGTCTGTCCGTATAATGTAAACAGATGGACAGGATGGTGGTGGGTGGTTGGTTGTCTCACTTTAGTACAAGCTTTTTTTTTTTTTTTTTACTGTTTACAATTAACTACATACTAAATTACAAAAAAGACAGCCATCTAAACTTGTCTTTTTTGTTAAACTTATACCTATTTATCATACTATCATTAGTATGAATAAATGTAGAATGATGCTGCAGTTTCTTTCTGTGACTAGTTTTCAAACATTTAGCTTTTGGGCATAAAGGAGCTTAAAAGTGTCAGTCGTGATTATTCATTTTACATAAAAAAAAAACAATGGAAAGTTTGAACGCTGTACATCTTCAGTTCATCCAGTGTGATAAGTTGTATTTTGTCTTGCAGCTGACCCACAAAAAAACAACAAACAAAAAAAAAATAAGGGAAGTTCATGCAAAGTGCCCCTCATTTTCTTCCTGATTTTGTCAAATAAAAAAGCTGATGAAAGTTAAATCATAAGAGTGTTGAGAAAGACGTATAAACTGACACATGGAGGCAAATGGCCTGGAAGCCTGAAATAACCAACCAAGTGCTGTCATTTGTCGAGTATCTTGCCAGCAGCAACCTGGAGGCTCAGCCTGTGTAAAACAGACATTTGCCCAGAGGCTTTTTTTTTTTTTTTAATATATCTCTCTTGTGCTTTACCTTCTGCACTGTATCGCTACTTTTACACATAGTATCTTACAGATGTTAAAAACATCTGCTGTCATTAGAAAGAAGGGCAAGATTAATGCAAAGATCACCCCGGCCTAGATGATTTCAAGACTCTTTATCTGGTTGTAGTTTCTCTGCTTTCATTCAATAAATCAATAAAGAAAACAATAAAGGTACAGAAAAAAAATCCCATTGCAAACATAAAATAACTAAAAAAGCTATAAACTGACATACATACAGAAGTTCACAACTAGTCTCTTATTTTGTCGGATTTTTTAACAGCTTAGATAATGGCTTAAAATGCCAACACTGCTTTCATCTGAGGATAGACACAAACTGGGAAAAAAGTTTGGGAATTGTGGGTCTTTAATATGCCAGACCCTCTTTTTACAGAATACAGATGTACGGTATTTGAAATAAAATGTTTATGCATCTGTAGTGCTGGACCTTTTTTTGTTATTCACTTGAGCAGTTCCCCACTACTATTGATCAGCTGCACCTCAATAAAATTTCACATAGAAGTTTCAGTAACCTTGCAATATGCGATCATTTAAAATTATAGCTAAGGTGAAACACCACGATATTTTTTCTATTCCACGTTGTCAAACAAACTCAAGAAAGAGCGTGAGGAGAACATAAAGCTGTCTGGGTCTGTACAGCGCTCCACAGAAGTCCGGTGTATTGACATGCAGCTTGAAGCACAGTGGAATGAAAAATAGAGAGAAATGGTTCACATATAGTTCGTGAGTGTAGGAAGATACCAAGGAACAACAACAAAAATAAGTAGCAAGCTAAATTCAGACGTGATGGTAATATATAGTAATTGTTGAGGTTGGTTTCAGTTATCTGACTGCTTAGCTTTTTCTGCATGTTATTATTCTAGTAAACATTATAATTACTGTGATACTGTATATACCCTGATAGAGTTTTGCTTCACTGCATATTTAATGCATATTTTAATGAGTTAAAGTAGAGTTTATTTAATTTACTTCAGTAACAACAAAAGTAGAAGTTTTGATAGTTTACTCCTCTGGAGCATTCGGGTGTGTGATAACACAATGCCAGGGAGAAAAGACATCGATAATCTTAAAGAAGTATTTGTTGCTGCCCATTAATCTGGTGAGGCTTGTGAGGCTATTTTCAAACAATTTGGGAGTCCATTACTCAAAAGTAGGAAAGATCATTCACAACTACAAATCATTTCAAGACGTCCCAGCAAATTTACTGTAGGGTAACTAGTGCAATAATCAGACATTTACAAAAGAAGTTTAACTTGTTTGGAAGTTACATTTCTTATATGTTGGTATTTTCCTCTGAAAAAATAATTGCTTTGTATAAACTGGATTTATCTAAATATTGCTGTCAGTATTCATGTTATGCATATGGGTCGAAAGAATTACAAATACGCTTTTTACTGCAAATCTTCAAACAACTTATCTTTGTCCTGGTGGCACATCTGGCTGCATGGCTTGTTTGGGTGTTTATGCTCACATAAGCAATATTAAAAACTCCAAGTGTTCCTTGGTCTCGATGTCTGGTGTTGATTATTTACTGTCTTGTAGTACAGAAGAGCCACACATAGCGCAAGTGTTATTGGAACCTAATATATTAACTGCAACTACCACAGCTGAAATCCATAGTGCGACTGCACCTTGTCATCTTACAACATGCTATAGTACCTTGGCTTTATTTATCTAGGCGTTTATTTTGCCACCACTTTTGTTGCTCTTTTATACATTGAGTTGCATATTGTTTTTGAAACCATGATAATGTACATATGTGTCAGAGATGGAAAGAAGACAGAAAATATGTATATTATAGTGACATATGTTGTTGTCCATTTGCTCTCATACTATAGAGTGTTACTATAGATACTAATTCTTATTTACAATCTGTCTGATAAAATTACATTGGGATTATGGGCCAGAAAGGTATTTAAATCTTCGACGGGGGTACCATGAACTAAAAACTGTCTTAAGAGCAAGTGTGGGCAGGGACACTGTAGGTAAGTATAATGATGCTTCTGTGTGCCCCCTTCCCTTGTGTTTTTCAAACCTAAAGCTCAATTTCAGCTTCTGCAGTAGACTGATGCCATAGCTCCCAACTCCCTACTTCATAGTTTGATGTGCATCTCTCCAGAAATGTAACTAAATGTTGAGTCAAAGCGGAACTATGATTGCTCCCATTGTACGGTTACATTTCCTGCTCCATATTTTCCAGCTACTACTTAATATTATGGAAAGTGGCTTAGAGACTTAAGTTAAAAATCATAGCAAACTGCTGTGTTATTTAAGCTTTCCAGTTGTGAATGGTTCCTCTTTGGTTTCACCATCCTCACATACCATGCAAGATCGAAACGGGCAACGTGATTACAGTCATTAACTTAGCTCCAACCCTGGGTGCTCAGCAGCTCCATTATCTGAGATAAGATTTAGGGTACTGGCAATAAACCTTTAGCTAGCATTAGCACCAACTGGCTAAACTATCCAAGGCAAAGGCTAAGTTGCAACACAGCAATTGTGATTAAATAACTCTCTAAGTAATAGGTAACGTTAGCAGAGTAAAAGCACTGTTGCTTTGATTACCTCAGAGCGAACGCAAATAACCATGTTGACCTTCTGGATGTTAAGATGCTACACTTAGTCTAAAGCAAACATTTAGTTTGATCTTGTTTGGGTTTAGGAAATGTAATAAAATAAACTCCACTGCCCATGCCATCTGGAATCAGAGAAATAACCCAGACACATTGATTTTCTTTTTTTTTTTTCTTGGCAAAAACACCATAGAACAGATGAGAGTTGAGGATCTTCCCAGTTCCCAGTTCTTGTCCATGTGGAACTGATACTCAACAGCCATTGGCTTGTCTGCATTTGAAGGGCTGGTCTTTCTGATCACTTGGCATTTATACCACCATCGTGTGCAGTGGTTGTAGTGTAGAAACATAAATCACGCCAAAGTCTCTTTCCTTTACACAATCTCTGTCAAGGGTTCCATATTACATCACATTGCCACTGATTAAAGAAAAAGAAAAATGACTCTCACTGGCTGTCTCTCTATCTAAGTTCGTTTTCACATTGTCCCTGTTTAGGTTGGAGCAAAGGGGTTTTGATTAAGAGTGCAAGTTCACTTGGGTTAGTGTGAACACAACAACTTGGTGCGCACCAAAACACTGGTGCGGTTCATTTGTGGTATGATGCTTCACGACCTCTTAAGTACAGGTTATACAAGACACATTTCAGCTAAAAAGGCTTCTGTCGTCTGCTGGACAGCAGATTGTCAGTTGTAAAGGAGAATGTAAACATGATAAAAGAAAGTGACGTCCAGCCTCTGCGTTTACAAGCTGTTTGTTAAGCATATTTGATAAATAGTGGCAAAGTCATGTTAAATAACCTACGCAGTGATGTCACGCTGAATGTGAGTGCCTGCATGCACTGTGATATATGTTGTGAGCATGCGCAGAATAAATGGCCATGAGAGAGTTCCCAGCCAAAAAAATTTTCTCCCGTGAATATTAGACCTTAGTTTGAAATAGCTAGCCACTGTGGGGGCTGCACACGGTAGACTGCTGCAAAATGTCTAGTATTGCAACACTGTTTAACTCACCTAAAGCTGTTTAGCTCGTCTAGAGTAATATAGAGGAAAATGACCATCTCTTGGTTAACAACGAGTAATTGTTGTGTTGCCATGCTTTGCAGCGCTTCACTACAGGTCGGTTGTCATGGAAGCATGACATTTGGTGCTGCGCTTGGGCTAGAATAAAAAAAACACTAAGTGAACACAAACCGAACTAGCAGAAAAAAGATACATTTAATTTGTGTGTGCACCAAAGCCGCACCAGGGTGCACACTTACATGAGTGAATACAACCTGAGAGCTCAGTTCCTTTAGCTTTTTTACTTTCTACTGTTGACATCATTATAAAACAACTTAAAAACGTATAAACTTAACTCGTGTAGTAATGAGTCTACCAAGCTGCCTTCAATACTAATAGGGACACTCTACCTTATGTTGTGTTGCATTGAAAAATGACATTTGATGACCTGGCTGTCTAACAAATAGACTTAAACACAAACATTTTGCAAAGTGACAGAACAATCCTAACTTTTTAAATGAGCTAAACCATTTAAACGAGGTTCTTCAGCAGCATCACCGGACATGTTCTCAAGGAAAATCTTATATATGAGATTTAAGAAGCTGACACTGTGGGATATTTTAGAATTTTGTCACAGAGAGAGGAAAAGCTGTTTTTTTTTTTCTACACCGCCATGCCCCACAATGCAGTTGAACTCAAAATACAAACTGAAAGTGAGCACTATGCTGTCTGTGCCTGTGGTGTAACACAGCAGTACAAGGTATAAGCATGTGGCGTGCAGGTTGAAAAGCACATCAGGAGTGTAGCAGAGAGAGAGAGAGAGTGAGAAAGAGAGAGTGGGCTTGCTCGCTGTAGTTTGTATTGTGTAAGAGCTTTTTTGATTGTGGCATCATAACAAGGCAACAATGACACATGCACCAAACTGGGCTACAAGCTAAGCTCAGACATGATGGTGATGAATGGTGAATGTTGACTCCGCCTTCACCTTCCCTCCCAGCTAAACTGCAGCAACTAACACTTTTGTTTTAGTAAAATATTTTGATGTCTTACTTTAAACTTCCAACTTTAAATGTAATGCAGACCCCCAATTAGTCCATGAATTCCATTTGGTTTTTATGTTTGGATAACGGCGCGCAGAGGGAAAGAAGAAGGTCGAGAGGGAGAGGAAAAAAAGTAGGAATTGCTGATTTGAAAAATGATTTTAAATATGCCTCCTAAAAAGGACATCTCTGAAGACACTATCAAGAAGAGAGCATCTGCATGTAGCTGGAAACGTAGTTATCTCAAAGTGTTTTAGCACCCATCAGTCTACATTTTGATAAAGTGTATATAAACAGAGACAGTCTAGTACAGAGGTTGCTTCTTCTATTTGAGCTTCCTGCCAAGATCTCGGATCCAAGTTAATGGAAAAGGCATCTGCCCCAACAGGTTCAAAATTGAATTGTGTCGTTTGGTGGCAATATGGAGGACTGGAACCTTCGGAGACCTACTGATTACTCTGTTAATATGTCAAGCCATCCATACAAGGAAACACAGTTGAGTTGAAGTAATGCTATTGTCTCCTCACCAGGGTGCAGAGAGCTTCACTTGTCAGAAAAATGACAATTACCAGAATAAAAAACAATTTTATGGTGAGAGACATTATAGATACCGTCTAAAACTTGCATTGAACCACAATTATATTAACTACAGTGAATGTATTGCTAAGTAGTGACTTCTCAGTCCATATGAATGATGGAAAATCAGATGTCTCTACTAAATATATTAATTAAACACCTAAAATACTGAGTCATTGAGTGTCAAAAAGCTTTTACAGTGAAATACTTTCTTGCATGTTCCTTGACGTATTAACTGAACTTCTGAAACAATCAACAACCCTAATAATTGCCATGACAACATGGATCATTGTCTTCTATTTTATAGGCTCTGTTGCATAACATCCCTTTTAAAAGTAATAACTGAATGTTTTTGTGTAGATATGTAAGATTTTTATTTTCTATTTTATTTTTTTTTTATTTTTTAGCAACTGGGCTAAAAGACAGTGGCCCCCAGGTATGCAACTCTAAAGCCTATATTTCTTACCTTTAGGAGTTGTGCCAGAACAGGGCACTGCATCATTACATTGTGCCATTATTTATTTAACTTTGCAAACGTAAGCCATACTGCCATGTTCTCTTCAGCAGGATGCGGATTTTTCTTGGCAACCCTTCCAAACACGCCATACTTGTGTAGTGTTTTTCCGACTGTACTGTCATGAACTTGAGCATTAAACATGCTGACTGAAGCACGTAGAATCAGAGATATAGCTTTTTTGTTGTTTGTTTCCCTGAACACAGTGTGACCTCGGGGGTGAACTTGCCGGGAGATCCACTCCTGTGAAGATGGGCGACTGGCTTGAATGTTTCTCACTTATATAACGTCTCTCAATTCAGATTGATGTCTTTCCTCATTTGACATTGTGTTATGACAAGGAAACTTACGACTAACAAAACTGCCAAACTTCTGCTTTTATGGAGGTGTCCACACACTTGCTATCAATCAACTGATCAAATACATTTGATTAGATGTGCCTGGCTGTATCTAGTTACACATTTAATAACACAGAATGACATGCAGCATGTTTTGTTCAGCCGGCATTCTGTTTACCTTCTTATAAGACCAGATGATTTCTTTTTCATGGAGGTCTTGATACATCAAACCTTGGAGTTTAATCTTCAATGTCAGAGACAAACATTCCAGTTCTACTGGATTAGGATGATAAAGCAATATGTTCTAAAGAACAATATTTGAAGCACTGAAGTCTGGACAGAGAGAGAGCGAGCAATATTTTCTGTTCCTGCAGAGAAGGAGGAACCTACCAGGAAAGCCTGGTCTACTCTGATTGGTCAGGTTTACTGACCTCAGCCAGCACTGTGAAAAATTTACCATGCTTAAGGAATTTTTGCTGTATTTGTTTCCTTATTTTATAATGCTCATTTTTGACTGTTTGATGGTTTGGTTTGCCCCCCCCCACCCTTTAACTAATTGGACTTCCAGTGAAGCAGGGACAATACTGTCAAATCAGATTAAGGGGCAAGTTGTCAAAATCTTTGATATAGTGGCTCAAAGTTAGCTAACCACATAGCCGCAGAGTACTTTAATAAGGTGTCTTTGAAGACGAGGAAAGAAAATGTGTACATTTTCATGTCTTTTGTTTCAAACAACAAGCTGTTGCTTTCCTGACAATTTTGTAACTATTAGTGAGACAAAGAGATGCTGTAAACCGGTATTATATCAAAACAGTGTTGTTGTTTTTTTTTTAATTTATGTGAGATATACCCTGATGTGTTTTAAAAAGTGCGGGCATATTTAAAGAAAGTAACATCAAAGCTCAGAGAAAAGATTTCATCAAAATAGTGCACAGGGATTTTTTTTAGTTTAGTATCAACATTGTAATTTCTTTCCCAGTTTTATTTAGTGATGATAAAAAATAAAAATAAAACAAACAGCTTCAAGACAAGATCAGACATGCAATGCAGCCTGTTTTTCTATAAGTAAATAAAATGAAAGACACAAACAAAGAAAGAAACCAAAAATGCCGCTCTAAAAATGCAGCTCTTCTATTTATTCTTGAACAAAAGCTTTGGATACAAAATGACTTGTATTCCTTGCATTTTTATACTAGCTTGAATTCTTCAGATGGTTGGAGAAGTTTAAAACCTTAGGTTCCTGCTACCATTATAATGGCAAACCTTTTGGAACTATACCAGCAACCAGCGTAATAAAAACTGACATGAATGCTGCTTTGTTCCTGAGGCTGCTGCCTTTACCAAGAAATGTGGCTGCTGTTTCTTGTAGCCTGAATTCTCCTGCCTCATTCTTCTTTATTAGAAATGACAAATTATCTAAAATAAGACATGTGACTTGCTCTAGTGTTTGTCTGTTGTATAACAGTGCGCTGATATTATTGATGTTAGGAAGCCCTGTGCTTTAATATCAGTTTTTCATTTCAGATCAGAATCTACTCTATTGTCGTCTCACATTATAACTTCACTTTAAGTTTATATATCTATCTCATAGGAATGGGGCATTAAAAACAATGCTATATAAATGATATTGTAACCTGGTACAGCTGTATCAAGCACCTGATTTATTTGTGTAGTTTGCTGTGTGGGTGTGGTGTCCAGGTGCTTTCAATCAGCTCATGGGAGCACTGCTCTATTTAAGCAGCAGACACACCATGCTCTGTCTCTCTGTGGTTGGTGAACTCTGTGTCCAGGTAACTGCACACTTGGTGGACTGTAATTTTACCTTTTGCATGTTTAATTTTATATTTTGATAGAACAAAATGTTAACCCTCTCTGTGGTTGGTGAACTCTGTGTCCAGGTGTGCAGGGAGAAAGACCTGCAGGCTTTGCCCCGAGAGGAATATGGTCTGAACTGTGAGCCACAGCAGAACTGATTCGAATCAGTACAAGCTCAAGCATTGCTGGCCTGCTTGAGGACTTGACCCACAGACTGCATAAGACTTTTTATACAGACCCTATCTCCTCCAGTGAGCTCTCCCCGCTTGGCAATTAGCACACCTGTATTTTAAATGTCATTTTAAATTAGTTCATAATAAATTGTAACTTTTGGTAACTTGACTCTTTGCATTTTGTCCACATTAATGCTGGTTGGTCAGATCAAAGTAACCGGTGTTACATCTTGGCGTTGTCGGCAGGATCTGACCAAATAAAAACCAGTGGTGGGCAAAATGACAGACCAGAGTCAAACTCAACCCAGTGCCAGTAGACGTGACCCCGATCAAGTTCCAGCAATTAGACCACTTGGCATGATCCCTATGTTTAACATGGTGACCTCAAAGTTTAAAGGCAAAGACTCCGAGATCAGTCTCGCAGAGTGGAAAAGTAGTTTAGAAACCACCTTTGCATTGCAAGGAGTACCAGTGGACTTCAGAGTGGAACTTACACTTTGCTGCTTAGAGGCCAAGGCCAAAAGAGAGATTTTAATTTTGCCACAAAACAGACGGGACACAACGGCAAAGATTTTTACAGAACTTAACAAGCTGTATGGGGACAAAGTCACTGCCTCAGTTTTGCGTTCACAATTTTTCAATGCTAAACAACAGCCACATGAGGACATTAGTACTTTTGCTCTCCGATTGCAAGAGGATTTTAACAGGCTTAAAAACAAAGACTCAAGAGGAATTAAGGATGAGGATGTTCTACTTCGAGACCACTTGATTGAAGGCCTTAGAGATCCAGCAACCAGGGGTGAATTTCGAACCAAAGTTTTGCTGAATGATTCGCTCGCATTTGAAACTATTAAAGATGAACTATGTTTGAGAGAACAGGCCTATGGTGAGGTATTTGAACAGGCTCAGTGTCTCATGTTGAAGGGGCACGACAGCAAAACTGCGTCCGCTAATGATTTTGAACATTTCAAATCACAACTAAGAGAAGAAATGAATACTCAAATGACTAAATTTACAGAACTTTCCAAAACCATCATCAGTGACATTAGGTCTGAGCTGCAGAGGGCTCCACCTGAGCCAGCCCACTCTTCAGGCTGGAATCCTTCATTCTCTCAGACCAGACCTGTGGGGAGGGGCCGCTCTCGAATGAATTTTACCAACCGGTACGATGATCGGGGTAATCCCCTTTGTAATAACTGTAACCAGTCAGGCCACATTGCTCGCTTTTGTAATGCTAGACAAAGATCAGCCTCTTCAAACTAGTTGACACCACTGTAGCGGCCCATACAGTGGGATACCCAGAACTTAAAGGGCCTAAGGCGGGAGTTGCAAACAAACTGATTGGACAAGTACCAAATGTTGACTTGATGATTGAAAATGTTCCAGTTTGCTGCATCTTAGACACGGGGTCTAATGTTTCACTGATGAAAAACAGTTATTTTCTGAGTCATTTTGCCAAAGAGGGTAATCGGTTGGAGGATGCAGGACACTGGCTTACACTAGAGGCCGCTAATGGACTTAACATCCCCTACTTGGGTTATGTGATCCTCCCTATTAAAGTAGGTGAAGCTGAGTTGACAGACTGCGGCTTCCTGATTGTGGAAGATCATTGCCTTACTGACACTAATGGTGTAGTGGATGAACATAATTTCTCGCCTCTGGCAAGAAATGGATAATCACACTATTTCCTCAATGACCAGTGACCCTTCTCAACAACAAGCATGGACCATGGCGTTTAAAATCTGCTCCAGACAGGCTCAGTTTGCAGATTCTGCGGGTACAATTGGATATGTGAGGACAATCAACCGTCATCCTGTCCAAATTCCAGCCCAAAGTGAAGTTCTGCTGTGGGGCCGGACCAAAGGAGGAATTGATGGGAAAGACTCAGTGCTTGGTGGAACCACTGGAGGTGGGTGGACTTTTAATTGCCCGTTCCTTATCAACCGTTCAATGTGGACGAGTGTTGATAAAAGTCAGAAACCCAAATAACTTGCCAATGTATCTGTACAGACATCAGGTGTTGGCTAAAACTTGTGAAGTTAACCTTGCCGATGTAATTCCTGAGAATAATGTGACCTTGACCCGGGTCAGTGCAATGACAATAAGAGTGAGTACAGATGAAAACAAAGTGTGTGTTGAGCATGATGCCTTGCCTAACTTCAATGATTCCGACTTGTGTGCAGAAAACAAACAGCGATTTCAAGCTCTCCTCCATAAACACAGAGCTGTCTTTGCAACGCATGGTGAAGACTACGGACGTACAACAACAGTGCAACATGTGATTCCAACGGTAGACGCACCACCTGTCAGAGAACGCTATCGTCAAATACCACCGCAAATGTACCAAGAGGTGAAGGCATTGATCCAAGGTATGTTGGATTCTGAGATTGTTGTACCCAGCACCAGTCCATGGGCAGCTCCCATAGTGTTGGTGCGTAAAAAAGATGGGACCCTGAGATTCTGTGTGGATTACCGCAGATTGAATGCAGTGACTCATAAGGACGCTTACCCGCTCCCTCGGATAGAAGAGTCACTAGCTAGTTTGGGCAAAGCAAAGTTTTTCACCACATTGGACTTAGCCAGCGGGTACTGGCAAGTACAGGTTGCTCCAAACGATAGAGAAAAGACTGCTTTTATTACACCAATGGGGCTGTATGAATTTACAAGAATGCCTTTTGGATTGTCCAATGCACCAGCTACTTTCCAAAGATTAATGCACACATGTCTTGGAGACCAAAATCTACAGTCTGTATTAATCTATTTGGATGATGTGATAATATATTCACCAGATTTTGACTCTCATCTGGCCCATTTAGACTCTGTGTTGGAAAAGCTGGGGAAACATGGCTTAAAACTGAAACCAGATAAATGTCATTTTCTAAAAAGAGGTACAATACCTGGGGCACCGAGTGTCTGCAGCAGGAATTTCTCCCGACCCTGAAAAAGTGAACTGTGTTAAACAGTGGCCTGTCCCGACAACAGTCAAACAACTTCAGTCATTCCTGGGTCTAGCTGGTTATTATTGCCGTTTTGTCAAAGACTTTGCTAAGATTGCCAGTCCACTTAATCGCTTATTAACTGGAATAAGCCCAAAAAATTCAAATGGTTCTGGAAAGCGACTTCTTTCAAACTGGGATGAAACGTGTGTAGAGGCTTTTCAGACCTTGAAAAATGCCCTCACGTCTGCACCGATTTTAGGCTATGCTGACTATACCTTGCCTTTTGTCCTTTACACAGATGCCAGTAGCCGGGGCTTGGGTGTGCAGTCCTGTGTCAGATACAGGATGGAAAGGAGAGGGTGATTGCATTTGCAAGCCGAACACTTAGCCCCTCGGAGAGAAATGATAAAAATTACAGCTCTTTCAAGCTGGAATTTTTAGCCCTAACTTGGGCTGTGACAAAGAAGTTTGCTGAATATCTACATTGTGCCCCTTTTCTTGTGTACAACGGATAACAATCCCCTAGTACACTTGAATTCTGCAAAACTTGGTAGCTTGGAGCAAAGATGGGGCTGCACGTTTGGCCAGTTTTCAGTTTGAGATAAAGTATAAACCAGGGCGCACTAACCAAAGTGCAGATGCCTTGTCTCGTTTTCCCCCAGAAATACCTACACTGGACTCAGAAGAGGTGACAGAGGGGCTGGAGATCCCTTCATTTACTCCCACTGGAGTAGCGGTGGCCAGAGCAATGTGTATTGGTGTTGGTGGACTGAATTCAACTGAACCCGACCCGGTTGGCATCCCTGTACTACCAGAATGGACTCGGGTACAATGGCAAAATCTTCAAAATAATGATCCCATTTTGGCACGAGTAGCAATGTATGTGCAAAGGGGCTACCGTCCAAATGGATCGGAGAGGCAAAATGAAAGTAAAATGACGTTGCAGGTCCTAAGTCATTGGGATCGCCTTACCTTGATCAATGGTGTATTACACCGAAGACTGCACGACCCAAAAGTATTGGACCCAATTTTCCAAATCTGTCTTCCAGAGGGTGAGCGTTATAATGTTTGGCAAATGTACCATACACAAGCAGGCCATTGGGGCCCTGAGAAAACGCAAGCATTACTGCGGCATAGATTCTTCTGGCCAAATATGCTTAAAGATGTCACTAACTGGTGTGCTGAATGTCAACCATGTGTCTTGCGCAAAGCACCTAATCAAACCAGAGCACCCCTAATCCCAATACAGTCAAATGTTCCTATGGAATTGCTTTCTTTGGATTTTCTGTCTATAGGACATGCTGAGGATGCCTATCATAACGTGCTCGTGATGGTGGACCACTTTACAAAGTTTGCCTGGGCCGCCCCTACGAAAGATCAAACGGCTACCACTACAGCTAAGGTACTATCGTATAAGGTTATTCAACAGTTTGGAGTGCCTAAACGGTTGTTGTCGGACCAGGGGCCCAATTTTGAGTCTAACCTGATGAGAGAACTGTGTAATCTGTATGGCATGTCAAAGAGCCATACAACACCTTATCATCCTGCAGGGAATGGTGAGACTTAATCGGACGCTCCTTGGCTTGCTGGGCACCCTGGGCGACGAGAGGAGAAACTGGCACGACCATCTACCTGAAATGATGCAAGTGTACAATAACTCCATTCACAGCACAACAGGATATACTCCACATTATTTGATGTTTGGGAGACATGGATCTCTCCCCCAGGATCGTCTCTTAGGCCTCTCCGAAAGTGGTGGCTGCACATCTGTAGAGAACTGGGTTACCTGTCATCAAAAGCGTCTCCAGTTTGCAATGGAAAAAGCAAACCAATTCAAGGACTCCGAAATGGCTCGACAGAAGGTCTACTTTGACCGGAGGTCTGCCCCAACCTTCATTACAACCCTGGCCAAAAGGTACTTTTGCAGGATATGAGGGCAAAAGGACGTGGAAAACTCTCTACTAAGTGGGAAGAAAAACCTTATCTAGTAGTAAAACAGCCTGACCCCAACTTGCCTGTCTATGTGATTAGACATGATGGAGGAACCATGAGAAAGTGGTGCACGCAAACCAGTTAATTCCGGTACCAGAACAGAGTGTCGTGCCAAGCCAGCAAGGGAATAGTGACCCTGTGCCCAAGCTTCAGCAGGGAGGCCCCCACTCCCACACAGGCCCCCCATGGGTTGGGTTTTGGGTCCCTACAGGTTCGGACACTAGAGGGAGCTGGCGGCCCACAAACAACACGAGAACCTATCCAGAGGCAGCAGATCCAAGGCGATCCACCAGGGCGACCAGAGGAGCACCACCTCAACGTTACAGAGATGTCTAGTGCTGCATGCGGAGTGGTCGTTGGGACAACGACTGTTCAAACAGGGAGGGATGTAACCTGGTACAGCTGTATCAAGCACCTGATTTATTTGTGTAGTTTGCTGTGTGGGTGTGGTGTCCAGGTGCTTTCAATCAGCTCATGGGAGCACTGCTCTATTTAAGCAGCAGACACACCATGCTCTGTCTCTCTGTGGTTGGTGAACTCTGTGTCCAGGTAACTGCACACTTGGTGGACTGTAATTTTACCTTTTGCATGTTTAATTTTATATTTTGATAGAACAAAATGTTAACCCTCTCTGTGGTTGGTGAACTCTGTGTCCAGGTGTGCAGGGAGAAAGACCTGCAGGCTTTGCCCCGAGAGGAATATGGTCTGAACTGTGAGCCACAGCAGAACTGATTCGAATCAGTACAAGCTCAAGCATTGCTGGCCTGCTTGAGGACTTGACCCACAGACTGCATAAGACTTTTTATACAGACCCTATCTCCTCCAGTGAGCTCTCCCCGCTTGGCAATTAGCACACCTGTATTTTAAATGTCATTTTAAATTAGTTCATAATAAATTGTAACTTTTGGTAACTTGACTCTTTGCATTTTGTCCACATTAATGCTGGTTGGTCAGATCAAAGTAACCGGTGTTACAATATGAAAATATAACTGATGCAAGAAAGCATCTAACTTATTTGCAGACCTCAGATCTGGTTCAAGGTTTTGTAAGAGAAAAAAAATGTATTTTTCTTCTCAAAGGAAAATAAATTCTATAACATACTATTTTGTGCTATATAAAACAGAATATTTCACCGTTTTCATGTTTTTTTTTTTTCTGTGGGCGTGGGAGATGTCTAAGGTTTACATAATAATAATAAAAATAATAATAATTATTATTATTATTCTACTTCATTTTGACTGCACAGATGTTGTTTTACACATTGCCAGTTGGAACTCTCCATTAATTGCGAAGTGTACATTAAGCTCCAACTCGCTTTAATTAATTTAATTTCTTTCATCATTTCAGTTAGTAGCTTTAGAACAAGATTAATAAGACATTTTAAAATCTATTTTATTATCACAACCTAACACATAATACTTTTTAGAAGAGCTCCTCACTATTGTAAAATACAAGCTTTTTTGGAAACGCTGTACAGACACATTACTGTCCACAGAAGAAACATCTTCACCAAAACTGACCTTAGCTTTTCACTTATTGTTATATTGAAATCTATCAGACAGCTGCATCAGAAGCCATGGAAAATATGATAACTGGACCCTGTTATTCTCATAATGCATGGGATAAAATGTCAATGGGCTTCAGATAATTGTATCAGTGATGTTTTTTTTTTTCTATATTAAATTCTTCTAAAAGCCATTCCAGTTTCTCTGCCAAAGATGTCATTTTAATTTAAGTTTGAGACCTTGAGAGAAGGATAACTCAATTTGTACATTAATATACCGAGTATATGATACATTTTGAGGGAATTAAAAGCACACACAGCAAAATCTTCTCCATGATATTTTTTATTTATGTTTTTATTCAGATCATTTGATCTCCCAGCTTTGCCTTCGATTAATACACAATAAAATTCTTTGGTTATGTTTGATAAAGTAATGTTGGGGTTTAGGACAGTGACTGCACATTCACAGGCTTTAAACTAAAGAACATGATATAAAATAAATGTGTTTTCATGTTCCTGTAACTATGTACTATACCCCTTTAACATGTAAATTCCATATTCTGTCATTTGTCCTCTTATTTATTTTTGATTGTGCCACATATTGAGCTGTGGTACTGTCATGATCCTGCTCACTTTGTGTCCAGCTACCCGTTTCCTGCCCATATTTGGACTTCCTGTTGCCCTCTGTGTGTGTCTGTGTCACCTAATCACCCTCAATGGCCTCACCTGCTCTCCTTCTTATTTAAGGTCTCCAGCTCTCACACTCTGCTGGAGTATGTCTTGTTGTCCTTGCAGAGACCACTCCCCAACCACTTTGTGTTTGACAGTTCTCTGAACTTGACCAGCTTCGTAAGACCTGTGTTTCCTGTCCAGCCCCGTTCAGGACCTTTGATTGAATTTATCTGCCTGATTTTGGCTCTGAGCCTGACCTGCTTTTCTTGGACCTGTTTCTTGTCTCAGCCTCACTGGTACCTCTTCCTGGAAAGCCTATTTGGATCGATACAGACCTGGATTGTTTCTCGGACCGGCCTTCTGCCTTGCCCTCACTGGTACCTCTGACTGCCTGAACCTGGATTTGCCTGTTTCCTCGCCTTGCCTGCCTGAGTAGTTCTTGAACCACAAGATCTCATCTGAGTTTTTTGACTCTAATTCCAAACCTGCACCATACATCTACTTTCTGAACTCATACTCATCCTAGTTTTTGTTTATTTATTTATTTATTTATTTATTGTGTTTCTGTTTCTCTTTATCATATCTTCTTCCACCAATTTTTGTCCACTAACTAGTCCTCATACTTTGTGCGATTTCTACCGTTCTTGTACCAAAATGTTCAGCTTGTTCTGGAGATGGGTGCAATGTCTTTTTTGTGTTTCAAACATTTATACTTTTTAAATTATTTTACTTTTAAAACTTTTTTTATGCCATTGAAAATGAATAGAGAGCTCTTTAAATCTTCTTAAAACTTTGTGGTCTTTCAGAGCTTAGTACTTCAGCATACTTTCACCGAGAGAAACCATTCAAATTTTAAAATGTTGATAAAAGATTAGACTATTCTCGTATGTCTCCGTTTCTAAAAATATTTTACCGTTTTTGAATTATGGCAGTTTTAGTTTCACCATTTTTTTTTTATCATCAGAGTGTAAACAATCTATTAGAATGAGAGGCCCTCAAAATGAAAACATTTTTTTTTCTCTTCAAACTGCTCTTGCAGCCGGACCTTTAACCCCACAGACATAATTTATACATCAAAACGTAGATATTTTTGTTCTCTTTGAGATGGTGTGACTTTTGTGTCTGTGTGGCCTTTAGTTTTCCGTCAAATCAACCTAGAGTTCAAAGTAGTGCTTCACGGCTCTATTTTATTCCAATGGGGAGAGTTCTGAATCCTCTCGCCTGACAGGAAAAAGTTTCATTTTTTTAAACTGCTCTAATTTAAAAACGGTAGACATTTACCAAATAAAAAATATACCAGTGCTTTCTGGAAAGCCTTGTGGCGCTCACGGTTCAATAATTTTTCGAAAAACTTATTCGGTTTTTGAATTACAGTCGGTTTGTTCGTGACATAGAAATCAGGAGGCAGTTGTGAGCATGATGCTCATTTAAGTTAGCTTCATTTAACATGCTGCTAATTCTGCAGTCGTTTCCATTGTGTTAACTTTTCTTCCTTGATCCCTTTTTCTCAATGAGCTGTAGTTAGTATGTAGCTAACCTTGCTGCATTTAGCTAACTTCTTTCTGATTTGTCATTAGCTTTTAAAAAAAATTTTTTTTTCATTAAGTCTTGTTGCTATTAACCTTTTCTCTGAATTTAGTTGTCTTAGTTGTGTTTAGCATTTAGCTAAATTAGCTTCAGTTCACATGTTTTAACTCTTGATATATTCAGCTAAAGTCTGCTACTTTTGAAGATTTTTCAGCTCATGTTTTTCAAATTTTCAGTGCCATTGTAATAAAGTAGTTTGACTTTTTCCTCAATGTTAAGCAAATTTTAGCAACTTTTACATTATTTTGGCAACTTTAGCATTTCCTGTATGAAGATGTTCATGTCTGCCAAGATTTATTCTTGAACTTCTGCTTTTTCAAATCTTTCTGGTTTTAAATACTGTGCTTCACTTTCATACATTTATGGGCGTTTATCACTACATATTTTTTCCTATTTAGGAATATTGTCCATTCTCCTACCTTACCATCATTCAGCATGTTGCTCCCTTTGCTGTGGTTGTCATGTTTTATCTTTTCAATACATTATGCTGAGACCTTTTGCTGAATTATGCCGCGTTCAAAGACTATTCAGTTGTTCAGATTCCTTTTCAAATTCATGCTTTTCAAACATTTTTTCTACTTTTGAGCAGAGTTCAGGACAAAAATTACGCTTAATGCATTCACACCTGCATTTTCACAGGAAATGCAATTTTTCTAGTTGTATTCATTTTTTAAAAATTGCCTTTTCCTGTTCGGTCATCTGAGTCCAGTCAGTCCAAACCCTCAAACAAGACATTACAGGTATGATTCACCAAGACGTAAGACAACTCTGGTATCATACAGCTCTTCTGTACATTTAAGAAGCAACCTGTTTTAGCACACCTTTTTAGAACACTTGATTCACATAACCCAACACACCACTACAAAAAGATGGGTTAGAAATAAAAGGCTTCTTAGTGCTCCCACTCACTTCCTCAGTGACTGTGATGTGGCTGTCTGAATTTATGCAGCAAACTATAACTGTAATATTTTTAACATTTTAATAATCTTCTAGCGTGTATATATATATAGTTACTTTCTTTATCTCACTAGCAGCTCAAGCATTTCAAATAGGTCCCCAACTTTCTTGTTTTCATATCATAGCAACTTCTTGACATCCCCTAATTTGATTAAGTTGTTAAACCTTGATGAAGTTGCCATCAATCCATCCATTATTCATACCGGCTTTTGTCCTATCCAGGGTCACAGGGATCTGCTGGAGCCTGTCCCAGGTCTCTTTGGGTGAAAGGCAGGGGTTGATGAAGTCTTTTAGTGGCTTAATTAGGTGGATCAAATGTTCCAGTATCCTTATGTGTGGCATTAGGTGATCAGCTTTCTTGTAGTCAGTTGAGATGCCACACAGATTTATTTCAGTCTGTGGACCATCAGCTTACTGGTCTCCCAGTAGGCATATCAAGTATTGAGCATACATCTTCTGGAGACTTTCACAAGGCTTTGGTCAGAGATCAGAGCGTTGGTAGCTTGGTTATGATGTTCCACATCATGTCAGTTATTGCAGGGTTACAGTCATTGCTTCAAGCTTTGTTATCCTAGAGGTCCTCAGGTTCTTAAGTATCTGTAAGGCCTGTCTCTCCTTCACACAGCCTTACAAGAAGAAACCCACCTTGGTGAGATGGTTTGAAACAACACATCTCACCAAGGTGGCAGTTTCATGTTCTCTATTCTGCTCCAAACATCTTGTCCCAGTAGTCCACTCGTCATCAGCCTCTCAAAGTCCTCCAAAATGTGACAAAGGATTTTGGATCCAGGTTACATCAAGCCAACTGGCAAACATTATCTATATGTCATGGTAATGTATACTTCTGAGAAGAGTAGCTCATCTAAAATCACATTAAGAATCAATGAGACTCAATGAGAATAAGATCCTAAAGCCCAAACTCATCTGGGATTTTGCAACCCAAAGTATCTGCTTTAACTTGAGAAAAACGTCCGTAACCCAGGAACTGAAATACTAGCCATAAGTTTCCATCCACATCACTTAATCAATGTTCTCCTGTGATATACTGAAAGCCACAGATTCCTTTATCTCCCCATCAGCTATTGCCACCTCTGCATTTGTTGCCATTTATTCAAGGCAAACTACAGACATTTGCTGCACTTCCAAGTTTACAACAGTTTAACAACCAATCCACCAGAGGAAATAGAACAATAGACTTAGTGTATTATTGTATTATTAAACATCTCCTTTTCCCTCCCTCCTCTGGGAACAATAGCAGAGGAGGAAAGCTGAGCTGAAAGCTGAAAAAAATCTGAGGAGGAGGAGTGCAACCTTCAACAGCAGACATGCAAGATGTGTGAAGTAAAACTTCACAGGGCTCAAGGTGAAGAGGACTCAAGGCCCTCACCCCCATACACCTCAACCCTCCATCTTCCTGGACCCACAGCTTCCCTCTCTCCTGTCTGCTGTTTGTGTCTTTGTGAGGGTTCATCCCACTGCGGCAGCATGATAGCCCTAAACAAACTTCAAAGCTTTGCAGGGACTATTTGACCAAGAAAAACCAATGAGCCCTCACTGTCATGCAGTTTCCTCCACAGGCACTCTGTTTCAACCCCGCTGAACATTTGTGGCAGGAACAAGAATTCATTCCATCACAGGAAGGTTTTTCAAATATGAGATTTTAATTAAAAATCAGGGACATTCAAATTTTGCCCAAAGTATTGAGATCAGAGCATCTCAAGTCTCAGCTATCATTAAAACAAAAAGAGGAACACCTGAAATTAGAATATATTTTAGGAAAACAAGTAATGTTTACCTTTTTTTTCCCCTCACAATATAATTTGAATGTTACAAAAAAATAAAAGGCTTTGGCAAGCAGTGTAAACGGTTGATCAAATATTGTAAGATTAATCAAATAGTTTTGCACATCATGGCAATCTCAGAAAGTGCTATGAACAAAAACACTCATCAAATATGGCAAATATATTAAATTCATATTTTTTTTTTTAATCACAAAGAATTTCTCTGTGAAGGAAGAATGATATTTTGACTCTTGTGTAGGCACATTGTCTTGCTGTGAGACACCAGCCATGTCAGTATACTGTAGGTCACATGTGTTGATGAACAGAGGCTTAAAGGGCATGAACAGATCACTGACAAAACCCATGAACCATAACCTAACTTGAGGTCAGACGGGCTTGAGCTTGACAGCGCCGTAATAAAGAAAAATAGGGGGGAAAAAACGTGGATGGTGGACACAAACACAGAAGCCAGGCTTTGAGAGGGTATGTTGGAATCCAGCGTGTTTGGGCCACGGGGTAATTAAGGCAAACAGATATTGGCAGAAAAATGGCATGTATTGAAGGAGAGCACTAACAGTGAAGAGGGTGCATCTTCAAAAACAGTAGATGACTTTAATGCTTAAAGGCACAAACAACTACTCGACAGCCAGATTGTGACTTTTAATTTAAAAGAACTGGCAGTAAACAGAGAAGCCACTTTGATACAACAGTGAAATTATGGGCCTTACGGGAGCTGCAGGGTATCAGGACACTAGTGATGGGTCGGTCGCGAACGAGAGCCGGAAAAGAGCCGGCTCTTTGAAGTGAACGACGGGAGCCGGCTCGCGATCGACGGGAGCCGGCTCGTGAGCCAGAGCGATTTTTTTTTTTTAATTATTATTTTATATTGTCTTTTAAAGCCGCATTGGTCAACATGTGTGGCTGTGGCAACGTCTGTGCGACTACACTGAGCAGGGGGGAAGGGGGGAGCAGAGTCAACAACACTCTGCTGGGGGGGGTTGCAGACACACAGAGGAGGCAGAGAGACGACAGCGAGAGGAGCGCAAGAGGATTTGACCAGTTCACCAAAGATGAGTGACAACAGGAAAAGGAGTAAAATATGGACACATTTTAAAGTGTTAGACTCCGTTAAGGCAAAGTGTACACTTTGTAAAATACAAATTTCATATGGAGCAGGCTCCACAAACAACCTGCACAGTCATATCCAAACTAATCATCCAACAGTGCAATTAACAGAGTTGGAGAAAAGACCAGAAAGGGACTCTAAAGGTTTTTCACGGTAAATAGTTGCACATTTGAATTTATATTTTGTTGAGTGATGTTTAGTTGATTTTGTTTTTTCACAAATTGAAATGGGTCTTTTTTTTTATTTAGAATTTATTAATTTATATGTTAAGTTTATTAATAAAGACATATAAATACAATACATATGTAATATTTTATGTTTTTTTAAGATTAGTTATTCATTTTACACATAATTTGGTAATAAATTAATTTAATTAACAAAAAATCTGAGGAGCCACTTGGGAGCCGAAAGAGCCGGCTCTTTTTAGTGAGCCGAGCCAAAAGAGCCGGCTCTCCTCAAAGAGCTGGAATGCCCATCACTACAGGACACCAACAAAGAGCGGAGAAAAAAATAGGTGTTCAAAAGTAAATAAATAAATAAATAAATACATGCATAAAACCACTTTACTCTATTTTCCTTGTTTAAAAAAATTAAACAAGGATGGGAATAAATAAGTTGATTTCACTCGACAGTCTCTGAAGATATCTTAAAATGCCTCGAAGCAATGCAATGAGAGTGGCTAGGGTTATGGATGTGCCTTCATATTTTTAGCTGTTTTTCAGTGTCTGAAGTTATAAAAAGAAACATTTTACTTTTAAAATACTAAACTTGGCAGGTATCAGCGATAAACTTGATCATTTGTACGTTGTCAAAATCACGTAACACGCTGCATAAATTTAGTCATCTGTGTGAAGCTGTCAAAAATGAAGACAATGAAGCCAAACTTTGCATATCAGTTTTAAAGTAACAGAGTAATAAACACCTCTAAGGGATTTGTCAGAATTATCCATGGCCTCATCCAGATCTGTCTGAGAACACTGCCATTTCCTGAATCAACGTAATAAAATGGGTAAAAAGTTATCTGTATCTGTCTGCCCATTACACCTGCTGGTATGTATTTACATGATTAAATGTTCTGTTTCGTTTTTTTCTTTTTTGTGTGATGTCATATAAAACCATGGCTTAAAATGTCTGGGGGGTTATTGTATATTTATAGAGAAATAAAACAAAACTGCTTCAATAAAATTTTACTCAACACTTTTTGTAAGCTCCACGTTATAACATGTTATGTATTATGGAGCTAAAGTCAAACTGCTGTTTTTTGGAACTGTGATGAATTCTGTCCTTCACACATATCATATTCAAGATGCTTAATGACCTCCTTTAGCTGGGGAGAAGGGGGGGGGGGGTGAAGGTGCTCTTAGCTTGCCACATTTACCTAATTGTTTTTTAATTACACCTCAGACTGTATCATCTGTAGTTATTTAAGACAGCAGGTCAGGTTTCTGATCTCAAAAACATTAATGAACTATTAGTTTACGCAAGTTTTTTTTTTGAATCTGTGAGTTATAGAGTGATGCTTGTATAACTGTTTTTTTTTTTTTTTTGTCACAATATGATTGTACACCGATAATATACGGGAATTGAAAAATAAAGACAATCTGTCCTTTATTGAAAATATATGATAATGACAAGATTTGTATATGAAAAAACATCCACTGATTATTTAAGTTATGATCATTTTTAATTGTGTGTTAATAGACTGCTGGTCTGGTTTGCCTTGATTATGATGGACCCTACATATTCTGTGCTAGACTGTTAATGAGGGGGGTTTGGCCTTCAAAGAGGTTTAGTGGGTTTCTGTGATGATTTTCTGATACAATGATGACAACCAGAGGTGTAAATTTGCCTTTAACATTAGTCTGTAGATAACCAACAATCACTGCTTATTTTAATTTTCCTCTTGATGCATTGTAGAACATCTTAAACTGGCTTATGTTCCAATTAACACTGTTATTTAAGTTGGCATTCCTCACTAATGAACCTCAATGGTACTCCTCCCTCAGCATTGATGGTGCATTTCCAGATATATGAGCTGCCCACAGCATAGGTTCTAATGCAAGCCCATACCATCAGAGATGCAGGCTTTTGAACTGTCCACTGATAAGCTGGATGGTCCCTCTACTCTTTAGTCCACAGGACACAGCTTCCATGGTTTTCGAAAAGAATTTCAATTTTTTTTAAATCAATCTGTCCACAGAATAGTTTTTCATTTTCCCTCAGACCTTTTGTAATGAGCTTTGGTCCAGAGAAGATGGTGGTGCTTCTAGATGGTGTTCACATATAGGTTCTTCTTTCCATGATACAGCTCTAACTTGCATTTGTGGTCAGACAGTGATTTCTAGAAGTGTTCCTGAGCCCATGCTGTGATGTCTAATAGAGAATCAGGCCTGTTTTTAATGCAGCACCACCTGAGGGATTTAAGATCATACGCATCCAGTCTTGACCTTCAGCCTTGTCCCCTGATCACAGACTTTCCTCCTGATTCTCCAAACCTTTTGATGATATTATGAACTGTTAAATGGTGGGGCATCTTAAAAGTCTTTGCAATTTTAAATTGAGGAACATTTTTTTGAAATTTTACACAATTTCTAGACGCAGTTTGTTGCAGATTGGTGAACCTCTCCCCATCTTTACATCAGAGAGGCTCTGCTTCTCTCAAACACGCCTTTTAAACCCAGTCATGGTACTGTCCCGTTACCAGTTAACCTAATTAGTTGTCAAATGCTCTTCCATTTGTTATTGATTTGTACCAGTTACTTTTCTAACCTTTTTTGCCTCCATTCCAACTGTTTTAAGATATGTTGCTACCATCAAAGTCAAAATCAGCTAATAATTTCCTTGAAATAGGTAAAAGATCATAGTTTTAACATCTGATATGTTCTTAATGTTCCATTAGGAATAAAATATGGGTTTATGAATTTGTAAATCAATAGCATTCTGTTTTTATTTGCGTTTTACATAGCGTGCAAACTTTTTTGGAATTGGGGTTATACAAATCCAGAGCTGTTTCTTGCTATATTCAGACTATGCAGATGCACAGATGCCAGATAGTCACTAGGACGTCCTAAAGATGCAAAGTCTGCCTCGATATAAAGTATTTTATAAAGAAATAAAAGGACTTGTCATTATTTGTAGTGGTAATTACAACCAGAGCCAGTCTGACATCCATCAGGAAATGACAAAGCCAATTATATTTGTGACAGCTGTTTTGAAAGTGTGATTTGAGCAGAGAAAAATGGAAATTGAACTCTGTACCTCCACATTGACAAACAATATTCTTCACCATAATGTTTAGGAAAGACAATTCAGCAGTAGGCAGATATTGGCAGGGATATGTTCCTAGCATCTACAGTATACTCAAACCAGTTGATGGCATTCACTGCCTTTTGGCAAACTAAGCCTGCCATCTCTCCAGTCATCTTTAGACCATGGTTTTAAAAATCTAACAGTGGCAGACAAGATGCATGTGTCTTTGGGAAGCACCTATTTTCTTTGTGTTCCCAAAGATACAGTGCCTGCTGTCCTCAATCTCCCATCTTAACTGAATCTAAGATCATGGATCCTTAATCTAAGATACATAACATGAAAGAAGTTAGTTTGAAAAGGAATTCAAATTAGTAATTATTACACTATTTATGCATCGTAAAATAAGGTGCTCCTTCATAGCCTGCATGACATTAAATTGATTTTTTTAGAAGCTTCATGTGGCTTCAGTGGGACATTTATTCAGCCACAATCAGTTGATAAACCTGAGGCTGTGCTTCTCTATAGGAGTCAGAAAGCAAAGATTTATTGACAGAAAAATAGACAAGGTGTGGTGATAGCAACACAGTAATAGTCTAAAAGCTAACTTGATAATGGTGTATGGATGGTTGATTTGTGTTTTTTTTTTCTTTTTTAATAACAGCCAATGGTATTTTAGAAAAAAAAAAAAAAATCAGAGATTTGATAGCTCAAAGACAGCATGTATACTTTGTCTTTGTTTTCTCTTCCCTGCTGTGCTTTCATTATGTGTCAATCTCAACAAACTCCACTGAAGTGGAAGCAGTCAATATTACCCTGTTCTGAACCATGTGAAGGGTGAACTCTAATCGGAGGCTGCACAGGGTGCATTGGTCTACTAAAAGATGCTTCATCTTCCTGATAAAATGTGTTGAAGCAAAAAGAACATGAACCCTGATTGCTTTTTAAAATACTTAAGAATCTCTATTTACAATATAATGCTTTGGCTCAAGCATATGGGACAGTTTTAGTTACATTTGAGGTTCAACCAGGAAATTGCTGAACGATAAGCAACAACATTTTGGAGAGCCACTTAATTTGACCTTTCTCTCTCAAGTTGTGCCTGGCTAAATAAGCCTCCCCGCTAGCGCCTTCAGAAACAGCCATTATGTTATTCTAACATGAAACGGCATTTATAATTCAATATTTTTAATGGATTTTAAATTATTTATTCACTTGTTTGTAAGTATGAGGAAACCAAGTTGTCAGAAATCTCTGATCCCTGTGAGGCAGGAAACTGTATCACAGATACAATGGCAAACCCATTAGGCCACATTGTTAAATGTAATACCCAAATGATGGTTGCTGCTGGTGGTAATAGTGCCTTAAGGTTATAGCTGTCAGTGATCATCTCCAGCAATGAGCTTTACAGGGTAAGCCCTCCCCACACCCTTCTTCTAGGATCCATAAAGGCCACCCCGAGCTTTTGTTCAGGCAATCAAGATATGCATGGACATTAGTTTTGAAAGCCAAATGGTACAATTCAACCCTGACCTGTCTTCAGCATAAAATGAATTGAGACTGAATTATTCTCCCCCAGTTACTTTCTCATGCAGCACCATTAGAAAGAGCAGTCACTGTAATTTCCTTTGACAAATCGTTAAAGAGCTCCGGCACTAATGTGTCGATTCATCTCCACTCAGACTACTTTAATATAATATCCGCACACACTAGTGGGGAAAAAAAAAAAAAAAAAAAAAAAAAAAAAATATATATATATATATATATATATATATATATATATATATATGATATGGAACATGCAAAACTTATTTTTTATTCAGAAAATAAATCATTATTTAGTGGAATCATGTCAAACAATCATGTCTACACTGGCAATGAGCAAAAAAAAAAAAAAAAAAATACAAACACACTTCTTTGAGTCCAAGTTCATTAGAATAATTTTCATCTATTCCCAATATCTATAAAATAATAGATAAAAATGAAGGTGCTTTCAAAGAATATAATAATGTCTTACATTTTTTTTACATATCTTTTTGTATTGCTAAAGAAAAACATCTTACATTTTTAAAATAGTATTTAAATTGATATTCCTTTGTACTTTATGCAGTGTAAGTTAAAATTCATAAAAAGATCATAAAAATTAGGCCCAAATGAAATTGAATTAAATGGGAAAAAAATTAAATGTTATCATCTCTTCCTGTTTTTTCTCTGTTGCAATACAGAGTTATGTATTAATATTGATGAAATGGACAGACATTTGGAAACATCAGGTTTTACAGATACAAACAAACTAACAGACCCTGTATGCGGTGAAAGTAAGACTAACATTGATCAGTTAATAGTCAAACATTTCTGATATTCAAAAATGTGTAAAACTACATGGGAGTTGTACATTTACAAATATTGTAAGATAATGTAATTTCTAGTAATTCTTCCAACCTTGACAGCGTGTGCCAAGTCGCCTGTCCAGCCTCACCCATTCATGTTACGATAACTCTTGTGAATCCACATTTCCACTTCCACTGGTAGAGAACATACCAATCCAATCACATTGGGGCGTTCATGCTGTGTCTAATAAAAGTCTAAGAGCCACTATTCAAAAAACCCAAGACAGCTGCAGAGTTGCACCTCATATCAAAAAGTTTTTACAGCTAAACCAGCCACAGTCATTCATCTGCTATCCTCCTCCACTGCATGCTATGTTGGAAAGTTCTGTTGATAATAGTCTGGTCGTTGCTCTGCCTCGTGCACATGCTTCTTTTCACTGACTGGTTGTAAACCTGTTCAACGGCAACCAGAGGCCCCTCAGACTCTTCAGACTCCTATCCCTTTGCCCTGTGTTGATAATGTCCTTGACTATATTGCAGGGTCCCAGTGGTTCGACTGACTCGAGCTCCATAGTGGCTACTGGCAGGTGGCACTAACACCTGAAGCTGCTTTCTTCATTGCCCAGGGGTCACGGCGGTTTAGAGTGATGCACTTTGACTTGTGCAAAGCCCCAGCCACTTTTAAGCGTCTGATGGAGACGGTCCTGACTGAAATCTTTCGGAGGCACTGTGTCACGTACTTGGATGACCTCCTCTGTCACGCTGAGGACTGTGAGGGCACTCTGACCTAAGGCAAGTCTTCCTGGCCTTCCACCATGCTGGCACAGGGAGAACATACACACAGAAGCTTCCAGATGTGAGGCAGCAGTGTTAACCACCAGCCCTGTGTATTTGCGTACAATGTTTTATTTGTTTTCAAGCAAATTAATATTACCGGTCAAAAAAGTTTGTTGTGATCCCCTGTAATTTTAAAAAAGAAAAGTTAGAGCACAAGTATAATCAGCAAGAATATAGTATCTTTTTATTTTTTAGAAAAATTGTAGCGACTTCTTAACTTAGTGTGAAGTTCCTCTGTTCAGTAAAGCAGGCCCACTCAGCATGCTTCACCTGTTGTAAACATGCAGTGGATTTGCAGCACGCCTCTAATCTTTTCTTAATTGTGGAGGGGGGAAGAGTGATCTTCCTTTTGTGGCTGTCCTCTGTCTAATGCTGCTAAGACTATTAGGATTGAACCATGGCAAAGGCTTTGGGGAAGTCTTTTGTTAAGTAGATGTTGGTGCATAAGTGATAACAAGATTGAACTGCTTTCATGTTCAGCTACAACGTTTATGTAATCCACCAAAAGCATGAGAGTAATTTAGTATAGCATCAATAGGACCACTGGCCTCATCTTACCGGTTCGCTCAGGAAAAAGACATTTCGGCCCAGCCTTTACTTGACTGAGGGTATAAAATATTAACGGGTACAGATAACTCAATTACTTCTAATCCCTCTCTGAAAATACACTCCTCCCCTAGGAATTCCAAACAAAAACTCACACCCCCAAAAATTATTCACCGTGGCATAAGAAACAAGATTAATGATGAAAATTCCTATAATCCCATGCAAGTGGAATTCAAAATCTTCCTATGATATGTCGATGAGGTGACTTTATTAATTGAGAAAAGCTATTGTCACACTGAAAACTAACTAGTTATGATTAAGTTCTCCTTTTTTTTTTTTAGATCTTTTCTCACTCTCTGATCACATGCAACTGTGATGACTTCATGCATCTCCTTCTCATAAATGATGTTTGCACAATTGTATTTCCTGTGCTGAATTTGTGAAAAGGCATATTAAGAAAAAGATGGAAGGAAAAGAATGGTTGCAGTCATTTTGATGGTACCCAGCATGAAAATGTATTGCTCTACTGACCAAAATCGTGAGACAGTGAAGATAAAATAATTGTAAGGCTAAATTTGGGTAAACTAAAAGAGTAGCTTTAAAGTTAAAGTATGTCTATTTATTAGACTGACAAGAGCTGTCATTTATTGCTTAATTGGTAACCACTTCCAGAAAAATCAAACAAAAAACAAACAAAAAAAAAAGAGACAAAATATAATATTTAAACCAAGGCTTTCATTAAATTTTCTTCACATGGTGAGGATGGACTGACAAAATAAGTGCTGTAAGAAGAGTCTTATAAATGTCAGAAAAGAAATTCTAATTATCAGTTGTCTTTTCTGTTCAGTTATGTGGAAGTGTGAAAATCTCAGTGAGTCATAAGTATGTTTTGTTATCTTTATCCTCTAATCTTCTCACGTCTTCAGGGGTGGGGAATAATTTAAATTTTGTCTTCTGTGTCCTTGAGTCTTCACCATGTGGAGTCTCTCTGTGTGAAGGCATTAGTAATACCAACACCTAAAGCAGCTTTTTTTCTATAGTGAATTAATGTATTCTTGCAGGATTTCCAAATAAGTCAGGAGCTTACAAATGACTTTAAAATAAGCATGATGATGATAATTGCATTAATTGTTTGACAGACAGGTTCTTTTAACTGCTACTTCATGATTATAGATCAGAGGATCAAAAATGCTTTTCCTGACACAATATCTGATGTCTGGTGTAGTACAAATATCTGGAAAAAAAAAACAAAAACAATAGGGCTTTGAAACACCCAATGCATTTGTGGGGCATGGCAACCATGTTGGTAAGTTAAAGAGGACATTAAACGACAAGCTGAGAGAAGACATAGAAAGCAAAAAATAATGAAACAGAAAAAGAAATAGGGTGAATAACAAATCGGTGGACTATGACAAGTTAAAAAGCAAACTTTTTTTTTCTTGATCTGAAATTTTGTCATTCAGAAATGTGTCTTTTTATGTCATATAAAAAGGTAGAGATACTTTTTGGGAGGATTATAGCTTTTGAAAAACATCTATGAAAATTCTGTGGACGTGGGGTATTTACTTTCCATACAAACAAGGTATTGGAGCAGTTTAAATGCTCAAGGACTGTCTGCACAGCTACTCGCTCAAGTGTTGTTGAGATCAGCTCCACTAAATACTCACGCTTAACACCTTCATACAATAACATTTGTTGAAAATGTTTGCACCAAGGTAATCAAAAAGCCAAAAATGTGGGTATTAGCATCTGGGTCTTCTATTCAATTCCCAGCCTGTCTGAACCTTTGCTGCTTGTTATTCTTACGTTCTCAGTGTTACATTTTTCTCTTCCTCTGGTTTTAAATGCTTAAAATCCCATATCTGTATTCTTTTAACATTTCATTCCCCCAATGAACCCACCGTTCTAGCTGGTAGAAACACCCAAGCGCAGATATGTCCCAAAGATGTTACAAGTATGCAGGAGCTTAGGCTGCTGTTGAAAAATCACCATTTAAGTAACAAACCCTAGGAAAAGCTGCAATAGAAGGGAAGGGAAATGTGTAAAGTCAAGCGATTTAAAAGAGCCCAAAATAACATAAAGTGGACATACCCCTTTAGTGTTCCTGGATTGTCTACTTTGTATGATCAAATAAGATAGATGTTGCTTGAGGGAGCATCCCACAGCAGTATTGAGCTTTTCCTGTCGGTATGCCTCAGAAAGTTGTAAAAACACTAAGTTAAGTAAAGTAATGTTGCATTCAGTCCATGTGCGCTTGACCAAGGGAAATCTGATTCGGTCCACTGGTGAGATTGGCCCAGAGCTGTTGTTTGCTCTCCTGCAGAAAACACTAAAATTCTGCCCCAGGTTATAGACGAGGGCCAAAGCTATAGAATCACTTCCCCAAGCCCTGGAATCTCTCTATCCCCAAAGCAACGCCCGAGTCCTAATTGGCTTTTGTGATTGGCTTGTTAGATAGCCAGGGTCCAATCCTGAAATTCCCACTTAGCTCATTCATTTTCAGTGTGAGCCACTGAACCTTAACAAGATGTCCGGGCCTGCAAGTAGTCTGCTGTGATCCTCCCGAGGGCAAACTGAGTACTTTCTTACTTCTTGTATCTTAGAAAGGAGTTCCCTCAGGTGATGACCAGGGCCAAGGAGATCAAGGAGTGGGTCACTATAACACTCTAACTCTTAAACACAAGTTCATTCCTCACCCCAAGTACATCCAGCTAATTAAACTTGATGCTCAGGAAAAAGCCTGACTTCAACAGTTATGTGAACCTCAGAGATAATCGTGGTCAAAGCTGAAAGCCCACACAGTCTGCAGAAAACCAAGTTTGTTAGAGTCTAGACTT
Source organism: Hirundichthys speculiger (assembly GCA_018398805.1). Classification (NCBI taxonomy): domain Eukaryota; kingdom Metazoa; phylum Chordata; class Actinopteri; order Beloniformes; family Exocoetidae; genus Hirundichthys; species Hirundichthys speculiger. The sequence continues at coordinate 1,012,927 of JAGFBZ010000571.1, forward strand.
TACAGTCTGACCAGGCGTATAGATGGCCAAATGAATATGAACATTTCACTGCTTCTGACACAGTCTAAGGAGAGCGAGTGAAAAAAAAAATTGCTATTGATAATATTGATAGAGTGGCATCTTATCTCTCTTGATACTGAAATTGACTTTCAGATTCAATATTTGTGGCAACTCGCAAAAGTTTTTAATGACACAACATTGATTTACCAAGATGTCATGCAGATCTGTGCGGATAAAGCCATAACTCAAGAATTTAAACAAGGTAATAAATTCACCACGCACATTATTGGCCTGCTGAAGATTCAAAAAGTAATTTGTATTAGGATGGTAGCGTGACAGTTTCTCTTAAGAGGAGGCATAAAGCCTTCTTGACTGATGGATGTTTCTTTGTGTGGCAATGTTGCTATGACATTTTGTTTCAGGAGACTTGTGTGCAAATTAACTTCTTCTCAATAAGAACCTGCCTTCAGTGTGTCATAGTAATTTCCTTGCATTCCACACAGCGGCGTGAGTTAATGATGATTCTCTTTAAAGTTTTGAATGAATAAGCTACAAAAGAGTCAGTGGCCCGAAACTATACGAGGACTTTGTGGTCATGCCTCAAATGTTTTGGTAAATTGTTCCTTGTTCATAACAATGGCAATTCACTTTTTTTTCTTTTTTTTTTTTTTTTCTTTTTAGAGGATTGGCAAACTTTTTTGTCCCGTTGTATAATTGCCTGAAATCAGAGCTTTTTCCAGACAAGAAGGAAATGACTAAACACAAGTGGTATGTTGCAAGGCTGTCAGTTAAGATCAGGAGTCTGACCTACTGCCAAATTTGAAAGAGTAATTTTAGACGGAATTTTTGTTCATCCCCCCCCACGCCCCCCAAAAAAGGAAAGGAAAGATTGATAAAGTTTCAGAGTTTTGCTAATTAAGGCAAAGCATGTTTTACAGTTCCCTCATCCCTCCCTGCTCCAGCTGTGTGTTTTAGAAGGGGTGGTTTATCATTAGCACTTCCCCCACATTGTGCAGTCTCTGGCATCACTCCCTGCTCTGTCATTGGCACACTCTCCCATCTTGTGTTTTAAATTGTTTGAGCCAAAGACTGTAGCTATGTGGGGCTTGTTTGTTAACGGCACGACACCCTCATGAGTTAACGCTGGCAGCATGCCGAGCCACCACAACTGTGGAGCAGTACACTAGAAAACTGGAAGTGAACCCACTCTCATTTTTAAACGTTCATATTTATTTAGTCATTTACCCAGCAGTCATTAAGCCGGGGTGTGCAGCAGTTTCCTGTGATCTACTTAGACTAATTATATCAAACTTGCTCTTTGGGTTTTAATTTGTTTACAATAGATGATATAAATGAGGCCTTTCCTCTGATGGCATCACAGATGATTGAAGTGTTGGACTGAAATGCATCTGTGCTGGATTTACTGCCCAACACAGTGTTTCCCACTTCATCGACTCAGCTAATGTCCTTCGCTTGGACAGTACAACTGCTTTCTAAACTTTGCAAAATAGTTGGCTCTTGCATAGTGACATACCCTGTACATGCACAAAACCCTTACGATTCCAGATATTTATAAATATACACTTATTATTTTCAGGGGTTACATTCCTTCCTCCCACCGCAAATCTCAAAAATCCATGAATTAGTGATGCAGTTTTAAAAGGCCTATGCATGATATTATATACGCTAAAATATGCTTCCCAAACACATTCTAAAGTCATTCTTACTCATTAATACAGTAATAATGTAGTAATGAAAAGTTAAAAACATTCTAATTTTGTAGTGTGAATCAAATTATTATTATTATTATTATTATAAATACATTCACACTAACTAGTATTATTGTGAGTGTTTTTCTGCCAAAAAATGGCCTAAGAAATTCCCCAAATTGTCGGGGGTTACCACAAATTCAAATTAGGCCTGGACAACGATAAAGATTTTAATCACGATTAATTGCATTATTTCCCTGATTAATCATGGTTAATCGCATTGTATACGTGAAATCAAATAATGAATTCAAAAGTAGTGTAAAATGCACTTTTATTGAAATGTTCTGCTGCCATATGAACTAAAGTGCCATAACATTTGTTGTTCAAACACTTTTAACATCAGCACTAGTCAGTAACAAATATTTAGTGAATTTAACTTGTCAGTTGTTACAAATAACCTTGTTTTTGTCAAATCCTCCATCTGGGACAACTTTAAAATGAAAATGTCCATGTTAAAGTTCAGTAACTTTACCAATCCGTGTTATCATTCATTCTTTCCATTTTCAATTGTCAATCAAAAATAAAAATAAAAAATAATAAGTGACATTTTATTACATTTTTCATTTTTTTAATCTAACACAAAAAAATGAAAAAAATGCCTGTTTTTTTTAATATTTCAATTTTAGACTTTGGAAATGTGTCCTTTAAAAACAAAAACTGTTTAAACCAAATTGTGAAATGGTTGAGCAAGCTGATTGGTGAGTCTCAGCTTCATCCAGAATATCTGTATACTAAACAGTTACAGAGGATAGCTGGCTGTATTTTAAAAGACAACTCCCACCCTCTTAAAGGTGAGTTTCAGCTGCTCCGATCAGGTCGGAGGTTCATGGTACCTGCTTGCAAAACCAAACGCTACAGCAAACAGCTTTGTAACAACAGCCATCAGTGCTATTAACAAGTGAGAGAAACTGCAACATAACTTTGTATTTATGTTTTGTATTGTTTCCTTTATCTTGTTTTTATGAAAGGCACATTGTTTATCCTTTGGCTTGGTTTGAATATTTTAGTGTTTTTTATCTACTGATGTTTTAACTTATCTTGCTTTTTATCTTGGGGCCATCCTTTTTGTTCTTTTAGCAAAAGCACTGTCATCACTTTATCTTGTCCTGTGTTGTTGAGTGTATGGTTTTGGATCGTATGTATAATACGAGATGAATCACTCACTGTAAACCAAATTTACCCAAGGGTACAATAAATAAATAATCTTATCTAATCTAATCTAGACTTGGATCAAAAATACGAAATTAAAAAACGGGCCCAAAGAACTGAATTTGTTTTATAATCGAGGACTAGACTTTCTGTTGTCATTACACATCTGTGCCACTAGATGGAGCCGCACTGAAGTAACCAGTAAGAGAACAGCACGACAGTGAACACATGGAGCACCTGAGTTGCAACTCAAACTGTAAAGTTCACAGATTTTTACTGTTCTCCATGTCGGTTAAAGCCTTTCCTTATGTTTACTGTTTTCTGGTTCTGCCGCAGTCAGTTACAGACTTTTCAAAAGTTAACGTGATAAAAACTTGCCCAGCCCTAATTGAAATACATCATGAAAGAAAACCGTTGAGAGCAAAGTCCGCGAGTATGCGGAACACAAACGATGAACCGATGTATGTATGTATGTATATATATATATATATATATATATATATATATATATATATATATATATATATATATATATATATATATATATTATATATATCTATATATATATATATATATCTATCTCTATCTATATCTATATATATATCTATATATATATATATATATATATGATCAGGGCAATGATTAAAATTTTTAACTCACTGGCTGCCATTGACATCGATTTGAATCCGAATGCTCACTGCCATTGAGTAAATGGCAGCCTATGAGTTAATTGTGATTAATTGCATGATTTCCCTGATTAATCATGATGAATCACATGGTATACACAAAATCAGTGAATTCAAAAGTAGTGTAAACTGCACTTTTATTTAAATTTTCTGCTGTCATATGAACTAAGTGCCATAACACTTGTGGTTTGAATACTTTTAACATCAGCACTTATAAGTAACACATATTAAGTATAAATATAATCTTAAAAAATGTAAAATAAAATAAAGCTTATAGCCACTGCCAGGGCATTAATGTCATGTTTTGTTTTTTTAATAAAAAAAAGTCTACCAACAAAATCCTGAGCCACAATCATAACATTAAAATAGGTAATTTCTGAGGTAACAACAGAAACTTTTAACGGGAAGTCCAACTTGGCAGTGGTTACAAATAACCCTGTTTCTGTTGCATCAGCCGTCTAATAGCATGTTATTTCGCGCAGTCCTAATGTGTGGGTATATATATATATATATATATATATATATATATATATATATATATATATATATATACATATGTTAGGGCTGGGCAAGTTAATGCGTTATTATCGCGTTAACGCATTCATTTATGAACGCCGACATTTAGTTTATCGCTTGTTAACACATGTGGCTCACATGCTTTTGTTTTGAAAAGTCTGTTTCGGGCTGCTGCGGAACCGGAAGACGAACATGTGAAAAAGTTAAAGCACACATGGGGAACGGTAAAACTCTGTGTACTTTACAGTTCGGGTAGCAACTCAGGCAGCAATATTAACAATTCTGTCTGAAAGAAAAAAATTCTGCACGTTACATCAGATCTGCTCCATGTGTTCACTGTCATGCTATTCTCTTTCTGGTTACTTCAGTGCGGCCCCATCTAGTGGCACAGATGTGTAATGACAACTAAAAGTCCAGTCTTACATTATAAGACAAAGTCAGTCTTGTGGCCTGTTTTTTAATTTAATTTTTTTTAATTTAATTTTTTATCCAAGTCTAAAATTGAAATATTAATAAAACAGGCCTTTTTTTTTTTTTTTCTTTTTTTGTGTTGGATTAAAAAACAAAAAACATAATAAAATGTCTATTTTTAATTTTTTAAATTTTTGATTGATACACGGATTGGTAAAGTTACTGAACTTTAACATAGACATTTCCATTTTAAAGTTCTCCCAGACGGAGGATTTGACAGACACAAGGTTATTTGTAACCACTGACAAGTTGAACTCCCCGTTAAATGTTTCTGCTGTTGCCTCAGAACAGCTAATGGCCATATATGTCTATATATATATATATATATATATATATGTATATATATATATATATATATATATATATACATATATATATATGTATATGAAGGCACAATATAGAAGTGCTTTATGATTATTATGATTATGATGATAACATCTGAAAATGTACATCAGAACCAGAAACGGAAGCAATGGAGGCCATTAAGGAGAGCTCTCACTAAAGCCATCTTACCCACAGAATTCACTTTCACTGTTGACTCCTTTTTGCCATTTATAAAAATGTACCCATTTTTTCTTCAAATTCACCTAAAATGGAGCCAAGACATTTTCACGTACTGTTTCACAGTTTTTACAGCATTCCAACATTAAAGTTTCAAAGATTTTAGCTGGCTGTTGCTGTGGGCTTCCAGCAGGAAACTTTGTTCAATATTTATCATATGAAGAGAATCAGCTGGTCACCCTATGTGGACTAGGGTTGATAGTTTTGGCTGTGTATTGGTCTCCCATGTTGTTTAAATAATCCATGACAGCTCTCAGGGTGGCCACAGACAAATATAAAAGACTTATAAACTTTTAATATTAAGCAGGATGATAGTGGATCACTCTGGTGGAAGTCTGGAATTATACATTAATGATTAGATCTTCATCTTGTTCTGAAACCATTTCCATCTTGCTGGGTGTGAGGCTTTCAGTGAGCTTGACTATGCCTACAGAACATTCAGATTCAGAAAATTGGTGAGTGTTATCATGCATACAACACCAATGTGCTGAGCATTGCTTGAGAAGAAAGAAAGCCTTGGTTCATATATTTATTAGGTCTGACAATGTGCAGTACAGTATGAGTGTTTTCACTCACATAAAGATGAATCAAGCCAAGGACGAAATGTATCAAATTATCAAGATACTGCCAAGGGTATTCATGTTTGCACAAGGTTTAGCAGTGGGGGTGGAAAACAGTTGTAGGTTGTCAGAAACCTTTGAGGATGAATAAATATGATGAAGGGCCTTAATTATGTGATTACTGGCTTGGAAGCCGTATCACTGAAAATAGACATGAGCATGGCAGGGGGGTAAAGAACTCCCACACCCCTCATAGAGGAGGAGTGACAGGTACTTTCTGCTGAGTGTTTGAAAGGGGCATTTCTACATTTGGCATCTTTGTGCACCTGAACGACACTTTGATCCTATGAATAGCTATTAATATTTATCTATAAACAAATAAACTGGAAGAATTGAAGCATAATGATTATGTATTTGGATTATTCTTCACCAATTTCTAAAGACGTTTTGAGTTGAAAAACGTCTTACATTTCAATTGTCACCTGATTAATTCACAATATGGACTAAGATTTGGTTCTGTAGCTGCTTTTGTCATTCTTAAATATGATGATGTTTATCTGATAAACTACTGACTTACAAATCACATCATCAGTCCCATTTTTTACTTTTACTATTAGCCCCTTAAGGGGTTAGATCTGGCTTCCTAGTCTAACCTGTAAATCCATCTGGAAATTAAGCAAAATCACAGGTTCTGACTCCAAAAGCAAGTCAATCTCTATTGAGCTCCAATGTTAAATGTCCAACTATGCAGCAGAAATAAACATATTTATGGCATGGTTAAAGAAAAATTGACTTGGTCTCCATAGCTAGATTTGACATTCATGTGTGTTGTGATTTTTTATGTAGCTCATTAGATAAAATGATATAAAGCCACAACATTATGCATAATTAGTGGCTCTTTTGAGTAATGGCCGGCCACAGCTAATGGCCAGCTGTCATCACTTTAGCTACCGAGTGCTTAGCACTGTCTTCACATCTGAGGTGTGAATCAAAACCCAACAGAGCATAGTCATTCTTATTTTAAATATAATGTGACAGGTTGTGCTGTAAACTGTTTTAAGAGAGCCTTGATTTTGGCTTGGCTTGGAAGGGTTTGCGGGCAAAGGTTAGATTAGTAGGCTGAAGCAGCTATCTTGGCTCCCCCCGTTGTAGACTCCTAGTCAGGGCTAATCAGGTGATGCTAACTGGACTACCTCATTGACTTTTACCTCTTGCAGCGGGTCCTCCAGTTGAATTACCTTAACCTTGGATCATTTCAGGACCTTTCCAAATTGATTAGCTGGATCACTAGACAATGACATCTGAAATCTGAAATGAGTGCTGCCAGAGCTGAAATGAGTAGTGCAGAGCTGGAACCTGCTGTTGCTCAGCCTGTGGAACTAGTTGAGTAGTCTTGGATGACGTAGGCTTCTGGCCTAGGCCCATGAGTCGGGGGGGCTGAGCGGGCTGCGTTCCAGTGGGGCTCTGCTAGTGGGTTCTCATTTCAGCTCTGGCAGCACCCATTTAAAATGTTGTTTCAGTAGCAACACAACAAAATTAGTATGTTTAGACAGATTTGATCAGAATGACTAGTAGTTAGTATCATAACTTAGCATAAGCTCAGCCAGCTAAGCTAAAGTAGCTTACTTGTGGGGACTCAACTAAGGTGGGTGTCTTCGAGCCGGCTTCCACACCGGCTCATTCTGTCTGTCTTTTTGGAATAACTGAGGTTGAGCAGCATCAGTTCTTACCAACATGGTGACAAACAATAAAAGAGGCTTCAAAACCACTCTTCAGAAAGCTTATGGGTGACTTCACAGAGGGTCTGTTCAGTTCTTGTTAAGTAGTCTAAAGTGTGACCTGGCTCCATGCATATGCAGTAAATGTACCCCCTGGTAATTTGAAAGTTGAAATTTAGGAGAAACAAGGCACACAAATCATTAATTTAGCAAGAGTGAAACATACTCAGTAGCTTAACTGCATGGTACCAGGAAAAATCGGACCAGACTTTGTCAGAAGTGAAGCACAAAGAGGAGGCTATTAATGCTTTGAATTAATGATTTTCAGGAATCACTCAGCAGATACCATTGTAGTTGCCCCTTATTTATAATTCTTCTCTCATTTAGTACCTGATGAGATAATAGGTGAAATAAAGGGGGGGGGGGGGGGGGGGTTCAGAGGGGTTGTTGCTTGTGCTACCACTTTTTTCTTTTTTTTTTTTTTTGCTGTAGAAACAAATACAGTTTCTCAACTATGTTCACACAAACTTGGCTTAGCATTGACTTAGCACCAAGCTCCCTATTGATTCATTTTGCCTACAGCTCTTTCACACTCTAATCAGCCTAACAAAACAACGGGACAGGTGCTCATTGAAGATACTGGCAGCGCCATTAAGTATTTAACAACAATGGTGCACCACAGAGGATGTATTCCTATTCTTGGGTAACCTACTTATCACCACAGTATGAATGCAAATGCTGATGTTTACTACAGTGTGCTCGCATGTTTAAAACATTAGTTGAAATTTGCGCATCTGTTCCACGGACATATACCTTTGTGGAGGAGGATTATATGTTGTAAAATAAATAAATCAAATTAAATTAAACATCAAAAATATTCATATTTAATTTTTTAACAATTCTTGGGCATGGAAACTATTATCTGAGGCATTTCATGTGGTGATTGTATGACTTACAGTTCTCTTCTTCTCTGTTCACCCAGAAAATTAACTCTGCAGCACAAACAGTGCTGAATGTTTGTGAATGTTTATTTCATGAAGAAACAGCTTCAAACCCACAGATCATTCCATCTCCATGCACCACAAAAAAAAAAAAAGATAAAAAGATGCCTTTAAAGCAAGAGCCAGTGTGTGCAGTTGTCACACTGTTCAAATGTGTGACCTTGCTCTCTGTGGTCCAGTTGCAGCGTGATTCTTCCTCACATGAAACAAGCTCCATTACCCTTTTTTGTTAGACCACAATACCTCAGGGCAGGACTTTGGTCTTGTGCGCTTAACTGACAATGATGCACTTTTGCTTTTCATTTTGTTTTCATTTATTTAATTATTATATTTTTGTCTTTCCCAATGCTGGGAAGGAAGGATAATTGAGAAATCAGCAGGGCCTTCGCCTCCTCCTCAAAGTCATTTGCTTACATAGTGGGTTTCCGCACCAATCATCAGCTTAGCGGCTTAGCTGTATTTGTACTTGAAGATTGTGTGGCTGTTGCCGTTAGTCGTCTTATCCCAGCAGTCGCTGTGAAGGAGAGTATAAATTTTGGCTTTTGCACGCGCAGAGATCCATTTGTTGTACGATTCTGTCAGTGAAAAAGCACTGATTAAAATTTAACAGAACTTCATATGTGAGCGAATAACTTGGAACATACCGACTCAGGGAACACATGAGAAAATAATTGTAGAGAATTTAGCACTGGATGACAAAGATTTCTCTTGAGCAATGATGTTCATTTAAGCACAACTTATAACACAAAAGAGCAAAAGTAAAACATGCTGTTATTTTATCCTGATACTGTAATATCAAAGAGGCATTTAAATATGGTTAAATATTGTCAATATTTTTAATAATAATGAAAAACAAAAAAAAAGTGTCTTAAAATGCATCTATTTTAAATTAAAAGGGGTAGTTTTTTACATCTTATTTCCTCCTATCTAAATACCTAAAATAAAGATTCCTCCCTGCTGTACTCTTTCACTGTGAAAGGCTACCATTTCATTCAAAGTTACACTGACAAAAAAAAAATGCTGAGATGTAGAATTTTCCATAAGATTACAGGTGTCATCACTTTTGGGGGTTACGGTTGGGAGTCAAGCCCTTGGAGATGTGATCATTCTCCTCTTTCTCAGGTGAGCAAATTCTCTTCTGAAGTGGCAAGGCCTTATCTGACTCCATGTGGGCGTGAATAAACTCAGAAATTGTCGTACAAGATCCATTGAGTGATTTCTGAGCCAAGGAATATGTCTCACAAAATCAATGCACTTTGTGTAGTTTCCAATACCCAGTGCTGAATAATTATCATTTTTCTTGCAGAAGCAATTCTCAGAGCATATCATGATAAAACAACCTCTTAATAATAAAATGGCTTACATTACTGTGTGTACTAAATGCTGAATTAACATTATCTACCAGTTGACATGTGAATAATATACCTTTAATAACTTGACTTACTCCCACCTGAAACATGACTCCCCTGTCAAGCTTTTAAATGCTGACATTGGTAGAACCTATGTGAATTAATCAAAGACATACGCTAATATCTGAGCAACTCACACTAAAGGAGATGACTAATTAAAACTGGCAAAGGGAATTAATGTATCCTGTCAGCAGTTGATGAATAAGTATCAAAGACTGGCCTGTCTAATTTGTTATGTAGCTCAGCTATTAAGCAGGCATACAGGTGCATCACTTGCAGATCTTGCTAATGTGAATATAGTAGAGAACATTAAGGAACGTTCCCTCAGAGTTATTTTCAAATTCAGCTCCTCATGGTCACTACTATTCCCCTGAGGAACCTGAGAAAGCCCAGGGATATTTGACTGCTGCTGGTCTTGTCACTTCTTTGCTCTCTTTGTTCTGTGGGTGTACGTCTGCGTTTGTGAAGCAAAGTTATGTCTTATTATTTGTTCCTTGTATTTGGACCTTATTTAGACAAGGAGACACATTTTATACTTAGTCAGCTCAATGGGTAATTGTGTTTGCACATTTTTGAGTTTTCCTCAGTTTCAAGGTTTCCATAGTGTAAGTAAAGTCCAGACCGTGTTTACTTGTGCGTGGAGATGAGTTTCTGGCAGCTGTTGTTTTAAGTCAATTAAATGTTTTGCATCATTTCAATATTTTCAACATTGTTCTTGAGGCAAATAGCTTTATTTCCTTCTGGCTTTATGATATGAGAAGCTGGTCACCTTGGATGAGGTGCTTTTAGTCCATCCCAGTTAATGATGCAGAATTGTGGAAAAATGTCTTAGGCCTCCCATATTCAATTATAAGGTTCTTTACCAAGATTTAAAAAGTCTATAGCTAATTGGAATCCGCATATTGAAACATTCTTTTTTTTTTTTTTTTGTTCACGCTGTCAAAAGGAAGGAAGAAAGATTTAGATCTTGGTTAGACAGGTGAAAAAAAAATCACCTATGGGCCACACTGACCTGCCGTGTGAACATAGTCACACGTTTCTTGAGTTTGTGAAAGTAACACTGTTTATTTTGGATAGAAATAAAATGCCCCATCTATCTCTTTTTATAAGCTTACAATTAATCTAAAATAAGAATTCATCACGAACATGGAGAAGCATGTCATTTCCACCTTAAGTAGTCTGTTCCATTCAGACCTTTGCAGTGATATTAATTAGGATTCCTGTAGGGTTCTGTATTTTCTGTTTGTTTCTTTAATAGACTGGAAAACAAATACGCAGATAATTAAAACTCTAATAAACAAAAACACTTAACTAAGACTATTTCACAGTACTGCATGTCATAGCCGTCATGTTTATTTTGTTTATATTCAACTATTTATCCACCCTGAGTTCAGACTGCTAAATTCAACTCTTAAAGGGATATTCACAATTCGCATGAGTTCAAGGAATCGTAAAGATTAGTAATTTTAAACATATTATGTTCTTTTTTTGTTTGTTTTTTGATTGAGAAATTTCATAATATTTTACTATATTTTCTTTTATTGCCTTTCTGCAATTATTTAACAGTAATTGCTTCAGTTTGGTGGCTGATCAAGGACGTTGTTGCATTCATTGCAATTGTATTTCTTAATTATGGGTTACTCTTCTTTTTTAATGCTGTGTTCTCTCGCACCAACATCGAGCTCTGCCTTCTCCCTCCACCGATCACTTTTGAAAAACACTTCTGCTGCATGCTGGGGACAAACCATGAAAACTGTCATTCTGAAGAGCCTTTGTAAATTTTCAAACTGCTGAAGTCACTGTTTCAGAAGTAGGCTCAGACAGAATAAGTCAGTAAGCCTATACATTTGATAAAGAAATATTTATGGATTAAAGCTGGATTATACCTTTCTTTCCTCTACTTTTTGAAAATCAATTTAAACAACATCTTACAAAAAAGCCTGAGCTGGAAACTCTTACCTCATGACTCATCCTGGAGCCAGACTATATCTGCAGCTCATTTTAAAAACCTACAGTCACTTTGTCACTCATCCAAAACAAATAAGCACTGTTTTCAAACTTTTGTCTAGTGTTATATTTGACATGCCATTAAGCCATTATAATGTGATGTGACATGTGACTATGTGTGCTTTTAACTTTTAAGTCAAGAAGAATGATTTATCTATTGGAAATTTGCCTGTGATATAGAATTACTTAATTCAGTACTTCTCAGTTGTTGTTTTTTTTTTTTTTGTTTCATATTTCCAGATTTTCAGAGGCTGAGAAATAAAATATTTTGGACAACTTTAAGGTTTTCAGAAAAGCTTCAGGTTTATAGTGCATGTTTAAGCAAAACTTCGGTTTCAAACGTGTTCAGGTAGTTAATTTTGCAACTGCCTTTAGATGTTTCATAGCCTCTGGCTCCAAATTTAAATCAATCAATCTGTTATGTAGATATTCTGACTGGAGAAGAACAATCATAGCGAGGAGGTAAAACAGTGGCTATATACAGATAACTGTTGATGGAGCACTGATTGGAATCCTCAGGAGTTTACACACTAATCGTTATATCGGAAAGTTCTGAAACGTAGAAGCAGTATCTCCTGAAGTCAAAGCATACTATCTTAAGGCACAGAAAAGCCAAAGTGGCAATAGATTAAAACTGAAAAAAAATTCCTGTACAGATTAAAGGTGGGGTGGGTGTTGTTTTTTTGCAACACTTTTTACAATATTGCCTGAAAACCTTTTCACATTTCCATTGCACCCACTGAAATAAAATGTTTGCAAAAAAAACTAAACATTTTGGTCCAGTCTAGAAGGTATAATCAGAGAAAAACTCTGACCAATCAAAAAAGTGATCATCACTTTTGATTGGCTGCCTAATACGTCCATCAAATATCACCCCTCCCTCCCTCCCTCCCTATGGTTCATGCAGTCGTGAATCATGTGAAGGCGTGGTTTCGAGGGGTGAGCTGAAGAGGAGGAGGGGCCCTTTGGGAGGAGGGAGGGAGTGTATATTTTCAAAATCTCACTTGAGTTGGATTGTTGGAACCGTTTTTCAAACAACACCTACTCCACCTTTAATGGAGCAGATGACACAGGAGACCAACGGGCTTGCTTCATTTTATCTACCCGACAGATTTTGCACACATCCTTGTGCTGGTAAGTCAAAACAAACTATGTGTAGTGAAAAATATCATAGTGTAAAATATTAATATGAATCCAAATTTGTTTTAAAACAGTAATCTGTAAAATGCTGTCTCGCCTTTCCCTTCCAACCCTGCAGTACAGCTGCGCTGTAAAGGTCACACTTATAACAACCAGTTTGGTTTTGTTCATATCGAGCCACTGGTGAAACACAGGCAGGTTCTACAGAATAGAATCCGTTCCATACGGTGATATAAATGTTCCAGATGCGATATGCACTGTACCGGGGCTGCCATTGTCACCAGTTCTGTTCAGAACTTTTATGGACAACATTTCTAGGTGCAGTCAAAGGGCAGAGGGAATGTTGCTCTGTTGTGTCAGGATTTTGTCTCTGCTTTTTGCAGATGATGTGGCCCTGCTGGCCTCATCAAGCGAGGATCTTTAGCTTTGCAGGAATCAGCACCTCCGAATCTGAGACCATGGTTCTCATTTGGAAAAGGGTGGAATGTCCTCTCTGGGTCGGGGGTGAACTGCTTCAAGTGGAAGAGTGTCTTGGGGTGTTGTTCACAAGTAAGGAAAGAATGGAGCAGGAGGTGGACAGGTGGACTGGTGCAGCTTGTACAGCAGTGCAGACTCTAAAGAAGAAAGAGTTGAGCCGAAAGGTAAGACTTTCTGTTTCAATCTATGTTCCTTTTTTATTAATCTCTTTTTCTCTTTTAAACAACTGTCTGCATGTACATTAATGGTTAGTGCCATGATATGGCAAAACCTTTTAAAGTCAGATATATATGCACTATAATCAGTAGATGTTACTTTAATTGTGTGTGTGTGAGTGACTGTGTCCTCCACCAGTCCTTCCTGATGGTCTAATCTAACATGTTTCATTAACACCTGAAACCCTGAATCTGTCAGAGAGGACTAAAGTCACCGATAATGAAAACACAAAAGGACAGGACAGACAAAGAGACCAGACCAGTGATGGTGTGGTGTGATGGCAGTATGGTGACTTTTGCAGTGTTTATATGCTGTGGTGTATGTTAATTAATGTGTTGGGGATTGTGATGCAATGAAAGAACACACATGCAAATGTAAGACAAACAGATAAATACCAACAAAAAAAAAAAAAAAAAAAACAATACAGAGGCAGGACAGAAAATTGGACAACAGATAAGGAGAGAAGTTGGGCTTGTATGTTTGTGTGTGTGGGTGTGTGTGTGTATATGTGTCATAAATCAGCCGCTGGGACTCGCTCCAGTTGCCACCAGAGAGACCCTTCACAGGACTACTAACCACTGCCCTTGGGCTTCTTCTCCCATAATCCTGTGCCTCTTCCTGATCACCAGCCCAGGTGTCAGCCATTATCTGGACTATTTAATCAGTGTTCTTTCCACCCTGATTGTGAAGTCTTGTTCTGTCTAGCCTGACGTTGCTGAGCATTCCTCCCTTGTTTGTTTTCCCTGTTGCCGATCCGGACTATTGCCTCTTCTCGGGTTGTTTGCTGCCTGCCTTCTTGACCCAATTTTTGGATCTTGGACCTGTTCTCTGCCCCGACCTCTTTGCGTGGACTTTGTTTATGAGATTGCCTAGGCTATGTTGTACTTGAGTTATTCCTTATTAAAGCTACACATGGAACCCAACACCACTGATGCCTCGTAACAGCGTGTATTATAAAATGTATATATGCATATAGCTGTCATATACACACCTATTGATTGACATACATGTACATATAAAAGGAACATATATGCATACATACAAACACATCTACACTCTTACGTATGTGCCCACACTTATCTATAAACATATACACATATAGAGACATACACCCCAAGGTAATATTAAAGTCTGAAGCATTAAAAGAATGAGGTGTTTAGCCCCACTTACCCTGTTCTTTTGTTGTAAGTTGTGGAAAATAATAATACATAACCCTATGTGGTGACTACAATATCTAAGTAAGACTGAGGATACAATTAAATAATGATATTTGACAATGACTAGATTTCAGTGAATTTTAATATCCATTGCATGCAAAGGGGTCATACATACAACTCAGATTGAAGAATGGCCAGGAGCACTCAGCAAAGGGTCAGAGGCTGGGAGTTGAACCTGTGACTGCTGCAGGGAGATTGTAGCCTCTATACAGAGGCTGCGCTAACCACTGTGCTCCTGGGGCGGCCCACAATTCTTTTAACAGGACACACCAGAATACACGAGACAAAGCATGTGGCAAACAGAAACAACATCTTGCAGCTGTGTAAGACATGTGGAAACCCCGAGTATTAGACATAATACATGTCCAGTAGCAAGAACTAAGAGTTCACACTCTGAAATGGTTAGGCAATAACAAAGCAATAAAGAATAAGATTTAATTCCCATCACAACAGTGTAATTTGTTGGTTGTATTTATGTCCAACCAGGAGAAGAACCAGAGGCAGACTCAAAACATGCTGGAGAGATTATATTTGGTGGCTATACTGGGAACGCTTTGGTGTCCTGCCAGATGAGCTGGAGGATGCAACTGGAGAGAGGGAGGTCTGGTTCTCTCTGCTTTGGTGCTGCTCCCCCCCTCCCGCGTGACCCAAACCCAGATAAGAGGAAGATAATGGATGGCTAGATGGCTAGAATTATTATACCACAAGAAAACAAAGGAAATGTTGAATTGCAAATCTTCTAACAGTTTTCCAGTAATGCCACACACTGGAGACAATTTAACTGACAAAATAAGTTTTCTGTGTCCCTTTAAGTGTAACAGTTCTTGTATATAATGTTAAGATCTTTTTTCTGAAAGATCCTTGCTGCATATTCTTTGTTGGAAAGGAGAGTCTTGGATGGCTAAGTACAACACAGATGTTTAATTGCAATAAACATGATATCACGGCTCCCTGGCAGAGGCAGTCTCTCACGAGGAGAGGGCGAACAAAACAAAACAACAACAATTTATACAGAAATGTGCGTCACTAGATGGGGAGGAGCCGCGGTTTAGACTTGGCTCTCCCATTGGCCGGTCCGGTCCTCCGTTCGTACGTCCAATCCGTTGTCTTCATGTCGTCCTCTTCTGGTCCAATCCACTGCTGGCATTTCCTGAAAGAGAAGAAAGACCACATATCCCACAATGCCATTTTAGTTACCTGGCCAGGTTTTTGTTTCCAAACACGTGTTTCTAACCGGCTTTAGCAGAGTTAGTTTACTACATTTCTGATAAAACGTGAAGACAAAACATACACTAAGATCAATCTAAGACACTGTGATATGAACATATGGTTCATTAAACAAAATAGTATAAGGAGCAACAATAAAACAGTGTGATATAAACTAAGATATAATGTCATTTATGTTTCCAACACCAGAATATTAATAATGCTATTGACAACAATATTAATACCAGTATGCAACTAATGTGTATCTGTGCAAAAATGAGAACCATTAGCTGCACTAATTCTGGACCTAAAAAGTTAAGAAAATTCCAACCTGACAATAACCGTTAAAATTCACAAATGTTTAAGCTATTTGTAAATAGGCTTGTGCGGAATTGAGTTCAAAAACTCACAGCTTGTTAAATTCCACATTTAATTAGTACATTATCTGATTGTGTTTATGGTCTTTGATGAATTTATGAATGTTGTTTTTGTTTGTTTGTTTTTTTCACCTGAACCTTAAATGCTTCCCCAAGAACAGTAAAAAATGCTAAGGCCGGGACTTGGTCAAGAAAATGTGAGGAATAGACAGTATGTGTCACTGTCCGACACAGATGTCAAATGAAAAAAGTAATGTCTTTCAAGATTTTATTTTCCACAAACAAGGCAGGCAATTATATCCTGAACAACAATTTTCCTGTCAGCTTCATAAAGGCTCAAGATCATCCCGATAAATATACAGGTGTTGCAGTATGAAGGCTATTCACCCTTGACACTTTCAGTGAGTTTCCCCTCCTGAATAAATATTGGAGGAAGGTGGGACAGTGGGCTAAGGGTGAGCTAATGAACATGAATCTATGTAACATATACAATCGTACAAAAAATATTGTCTCGCTGTAAGTGAAATGCTGGTTAAACTTGACTAGTTACTACAGAAACCTCATACGCGGTGTCGTTTAAAAATTACATCAGGTCACTATGACCTGTTTCTCAGTATCTAATGTAGAATATCTAAGCCATATGGGATATTGTTCAGGCGCCATGGCATGACTTTCTGAGGCTAGCTGAGAGGAATTTAGCTCAAGGCTCAAATGTACTGATAACAAGTAGTTAAAATGACTGTGTTTCCTTTGATTCATTGTCTTGTGCTGACAACGGTTGTCCTGTACGCCGCCGTGAGTTACAATGACCATCTCTGCTTGTATACAAATGGAGATTAAATCCTCTTGCACCCTCTGTCCGATTGTCCAGTCAAGTGCTTTGTTAAGTGTTGTACAATTGCCTCACTAGAACTCACTAATTATTGGTATACTAATATACATCGATTTGAAATATTTCACAATACGTGCTGTACTGTTTCTAGCTGTATTAAAGGTTTGGGTGAGGAGATATTTTTCTAAAGTAATTTTTGGCTATATTGTTACTATTACTTGGAATTATTACTGAAAATTCTCTTTAGAGGCCAATGTTCACACATCAAAACAAAAAATATTTCTTATCTCTGGAAGCAACAGGGCTCCAAAAATAGCATCCATTCATTGTGACTCACTGGAGTCACACACAAAATCACTGGACTTGTGGAAACTGTCAAAGTCTCTTTTTTTTCTGTGAACTACAAGTGCTTTTAGGATGTGGCTTCAGATGCAGGTCTGAACGAAGGGAGTTGTACTTTTTAATAATACAATTTCAAAATTTCAATAGCTTTTACTGGTTTTCCCAGCATTTCCTTTTGGAACATTTAAAACGTTTCTGATAATACAAACACCGGAAACAATTAAGACAAGAAACTCCAAATAAAAGATAACAGTGGTAATTCTGTCAACATGATGTATAATAGTCTTTCTAAAATGTTTACATGCCCTTCCTTGCATGAAATTGTCCACAGTCCAAGCCACTAATTGCTGTCACAGCAATGCAATACAGTTCAAGCCAACTATGACATGATAGCAATGTTATAATACTTTCTGACATAAATATAGATGCCTTCATTTTAGAGTTCATTCATGCCTGCTTTTTTCCTGCTCTCTGTTTGTTCGTCTCTCCTCCTAATCAGTTAATCACTCTTACCTGTTATGTGATGTATATAGTAGGTCTGCTGGTAAGACTTCACTGCCTGATTGTGCCAGCAGCTACCCTGATTCTGTTCTCTGCCTTTTTCGGCCCTGATCTGATTTACTTGATCCTCGCTTTTGTATTCTGACCTACCTTTTGCCTTATCCCTTATTGGTTTGAAGGTGTATCTTGTTCTTCAAATTGTTTTGAATTCTCAGTTTTGGATTTTGAACTTGTGCCAGAATTGGATAGTCTGACAACTACGTATTTATTGCAAATGTGTTTTGATCTATTCCACTCCAAGTTTTTGCCTAAAGATACTCACCTGTACCAGAAAGCTGTATGAAAGCTTCTCTTCCTTCTGCTCCTGCTTTCCTTTGGGTCACTCCTCTGCCTTGACCTCTCATCTGGGTCCAGACTACTGTTGTTGCTGCCCATCTCCCCCTAATCGTCCCAGTGCTCCTCACTCTGAAACTAAATTTACACAGGGCCGAACACAATCTGTTTTGGCTCCACCAACACTATTAATCACTTTTTCTCACTTCAAATCCTGCCCATTTCCCAAACTGTTCTGTTCTTGTTGCGTATGTATATACAGTACTTTTATATTAACAGCATTATTATGAAATGCAGTTGTCCATGCAGTAGGGAGTGCACAGAGGTTTATGTAGGAGAAACTGAGCAACCACTGCAGAAATGCATGGCACAACACAGGAAAGCCAGTTGCTAAGGTCAAGACTAAGCAGTCAAAATGCAACCTAAAAAATTATACCTTTTTTTTTTTTTTTTTAAGAACACTACTTGTACACGTTTTTCTAACAGAAAAGACAGATGTTTTGAGAAAGGACTCATCTATGTTCAGTGGAAGGAGACATTATTCCAGATATGTGGTGTCCTCTTTTAACCTTGTCTAGAGACTTCACATTAATGTGTTCCCTTCAAATCAGCATCTTTTACAGGAAACTCCTATACGTTCTTCAGCCGAACATTTTCAATGCTATCCCAATTTCTGATTAGAGGCTATATAGCTCTAAATGTACCTAAATATTTGGAAATATTTTCGAAATATGTAGGCATGTCCCTATATATGTATAAATATATATATATATATATATATAAGCAACAGATTCCCAACAAGTGAATCACTAACGATTTTGAGTTGCTTTGTAATCAGTTTATGTAAACGTGTAATATCAGATGAGCTACTTGAACCCACACCTGAACCTAGAATATATTTACATTTGTGTCCTCTGCATTCCCTGTTCCTACACATTACTTACTCTGGGATCACCTTGGTACCTTGCTGTATGAGATTAAAGGAATAATTTCAAAGCTGTAAATAATCTGTGCAGGCACACGTTACATCCTCTGAAGGTCAGTGAATTATTTATTAAAATCTGGCAATGCAAGGTTGTTTATCACATATTAATGTGATACATCAGGGGAGTAATTCTCCTCTGGCACACCACAAGGAGTTTTCCTCACTGCGTCAAGGTTTATACTCTATCTATGAGGATTCATGAGGCTGTAATCTGAGTGGGAGCTAATCTACACCTGCAGCGCGTTGTCGGGGACTGATGCTGATTATTGGTGAAGATTTCTGGGACCACTCAGGGATAAACTGCCCAGGAAGTATTTCCAACATAGATGTTGAAGTTAAGTTACATGTCTGGCAAATACTCTCCCTGTGCATTGTTTTTGCTTTTGCAAAATGTGAAATTAACTTTGATAAAACAGTGGACAACAGGAAGATGAACCATTAAACCGTGAAATCGTATTAATGAGTCTAGTATTTGGGATGATAAAATGATCTTATCAATTGATGATATAAAAATAAACACATCTGCTTCTTATATATATATATATCTATATATATATATATATATATATATATCTATATATATATATATATATATATATATATATATATATATATATATATATATATATATATATATATATATATAATTATTATCACGGTTAACGCATCAATTTATTAACGCCGACATTTATTGTATTGCGCGTTAACGCATTTTGCTCACATGCTTTTGTTTTGAAAAGTCTGTTACTGGCTTCTGCAGAACCGGAAGACAATTTGCAGGTAAACATAAGCAAAAGCTTAAACAAACATGGAGAAAGGTAAAAATATGTCAACTTTACAGTTCCAGTAGTATCAGGTAGCAATATTGACAATTCTGTCTAAAAAAAAAAAAATATATGGACTGCAACAAAACGTCCGTGTCATTCCTCCATGTTACATCAGATCTGCTCCATGTGTTCACTGTCCTGCTGTTCTCTTACTGGTTACTTCAGTGCGGCTCCATCTAGTGGCACAGATGTGTAATGACAACAGAAAGTCCAGTCCTCGATTATAAAATAAATTCAGTTCTGTGGCCCGTTTTTTCATTTCGTATTTTTGATCCAAGTCTAAAATTGAAATATATATATACAAAAATGGCATTTTTTCCTTTTTTTGTGTTAGATTAAAAAAAAATAAAAAACATAAAAAAATTGGCACTTTTTAAATTTTTTTTAAAATTTTTGATTGATAATTGAAAATGGAAATAACAAATGATACACAGATTGGTAAAGTTACTGAACTTTAACATGGACATTTTCATTTTAAAGTTCTCCCAGATGGAGGATTTGACAGAAACAAGGTTATTTGGAACAACTGCCAAGTTGAACTCCCCGTTAAAAGTTTCTGCTGTTACCTCAGAAATTGCCTGTTTTAATTTTGTGTTGAGCCACATTCATTTTGTTGGATTTTGTTTGTAGACTTTTTTTTTTAAATAAAAGCAGGATGACATTAATGCCCTGGCAGTGGCAATAAGCTCTATTTTATTTTACATTTTTTAAGATGAGATTTACACCAAATATGTGTTACTGACAAGTGCTGATGTTAAAAGTGTTTGAACAACAAATGTTATGACACTTTAGTTTATATGGGAGCAGAACATTTCAATAAAAGTGCATTTTATACAATTTTTGAATTCATTATTTGATTTTGTGTATACAAATCTGCTGTCTGGCAGCATGTTACTTGTATACCTTGTTGTGTAGCGACGGAAGACTGAATAATTTATCCTCTTTTGTGTTATTTGCTATTAATTTATTTGAGAATATATGGTGTTATATACGTTATTTGAGAATATACGGTGGTCTTTTCAATGTTATCGCTGTGTCATTTCAGGGAATACAGAGACAACACGGGCTCTGATACATTTCAGTCTGAAGACGTAACTGCACTCAAGTGGTTTCTAAACGACAACAACAAAACAAAATTGAGGGTTCAGGGCGAGGGTTCAGATTGAGGGTTAAGGGAGGAATTGGAATTGGCCCTTTATCACCAAGGAACAGTTTATTGAAGGAATATGAATACAGTGATTAAACTGGGTTCCAAAATGATGTATGCAGGAATCATCGGGCAGAAGGTCCGAGGATATGAACTAAATGATGAGGAATGGTTAAAACTGCATTCAAACAGGGGAGAACACAACAAGGAGGCTAAATGAATAATTTACCCCTATATTAAGTAATACATAGATCCGCAGATTATCAAAAAATGGGTTCCCCCAGATTAAAAAAAAAAAAAAAGCAAAAAAGCAAAATGGTTGGACTTTATGTTAGTGATATACAGTATATAGAAAAACTGTAGTACAACAATACAATCTATTCTTTGTTTCTAATTGGACACCAGAACAAAAAAAGCCTTATTAAAAGAGATACTTTTACAAAATAAATGAAACTACTTTTGTATTAAATTGTTCAGGAGAATGTGGAAAACACTGGTGATGATAAATTTTATTTTATGGTGGCTTGTCTTGAGTATAGACAGGCAATATGTCACCAGTTGCACATGAGGCATGGATATAAGTTTGAGAATAAGAGATTGCCTTTTAGGCTCATTAGGAACAACAGCTGGTTGGTTAATGAAGAGGAAACTGCATGTCAAAAGGTTACCTGAACTTCCCCAGAGATGCGTTTGCAGAGTATGCCACTGAAGAGAAAGATTTATATTGAGGCATTTTCCCTTCACCACACTGAAATGACTGAAAGCAGTCTCTGTCACTGGTGATTACTGTTCATACGTGATGCCACACATTGCCACGGCAAAACATGTATTATATGTTTATATTATATTGCATGTGTTTTATTTAAGTGAATTTCAGTTGCTCCCTTGGCAGTAATCATTATTGGAGTCGTGGGGCATCAGAAATGAGAAAACAAGAAAAAATAAGAATGCACAAATACAGAAAACATTCTCACCAATTGCAGAATATATGTGCAGCATTTCGGATAAATAAATAAACGCATTTTTTGTTATTTCCAATTTGGTCATTAATTTGGACTTTTATTTCAGTCTGAAGTAAAATGGAAATTACTTTCAGTACCTTTACCGACCAAATGTAATTAAAATTTGATGCCAACAATAGAAAGATCAAAGAGTTTATGAAATAAAAAAAATGAAAAATGTGTCAATCAGCAGATTCATTAGAGACAGGTGAGCGTGTCAGGATTCAGTATAAGCACTACAGATTTAGTCTTCTTGAAGCAATGGACAAGTTTGACTCACAAGTTTAGTTAGTTAAAGGAGCCGTATGTAAGAGATCTAATAAAACGAATCATAAAATGACCCCGATATGTCAACAGACATTTAAAAATCATGTTCATTTCAAATAATTATGTCACTGACAACAGCACTCAAGCCAGGATATTCCCGTTTAAAAAGAGGAGTTGCAGCCCTCAACTGATGTTGATGTTGTCATTTTTTGTTTTGGCCTGAAGCGCCACCCTCCACCTATCTCCCAATCACGAAGTCAGTAGTGTTTCTGCATCCGGGTTGCCAGCTCGGCTCTAATTATCGCAGCAGCCGCTACGAACGTGTTGGATGAAAAAATGTCTAGCTTTCCAAAACCTAAAAGACCTCGTTATGAATCCGAGTTACGTCGTGACAAGGTCCGAAATAAAACAAGGATTTGTATAGGAGATGCTTTTGATAGATGGAGACGGCTGAAAGTGGAGAAGAATTTGAAGACAGACGCCAACGTTGCTGATTTTCTCCTGGACAGGTAAGATTCATAGCTAAATGTTTGGCTAACGCTAATTTACTTGGACAAGGTAACAGTGGTACCTCTACTTACGAACGCCTCTACATACGAAACTTTCAGGTTACGAAACGCCTCAACGGGAAAATATTTCCTCTAGTTACGAAAGATCAAAGAAAGAAAAGATCTTTCATAAAGCATTAAATATAATTAACAGAAAATAAACTTACTGTGTAGGACTCGTCGCTTGCCATGACAGCCTACGTTCCTGCTGCATTCTGTAGCCGACCTGGCAACCTCCGGTCGGGGAGGAGGGGGAGGGTACACGCCGCTCAACAGTAATTTGAAAGTGACTGCAGTACCAGTTTTGGCCATAATCTTACAAATGGCTCCTTTAAAAAATATTTAATATTTCTTTTATAAGAAGTTGTATTTTTTGAAATGTTTGCACATCAACAGGGCATAAGATAATAATATATGAAGTAATTCAACTTGTAAGGAAATCTTACATAAAAGATGAGGGTGTTCTTGCACTGAGCTTATGATGCTGGATGTAATGCACATTGGTACACTGGTGGTCTGTTGTATGCAAGGTTGTTGTCACACTGCACCTGTTTAGGTCGGCCCAAAGCAGTTTCGGTCATGAGTGTGGCTCACTTGAGTCAGTGTGAACACAACCACCGAAATCTGGTGAGCACCATGATGGCTGTAACAAGAGTGGCCGGAGGAGGGGGACTCAGTACGGCTGTCGTCAAACTCTGGTGAGGTTTGTTTGCGGTGTGAAAGCTCCACGATCTAAGGTCAATCCAACTACAGGATTTACAGCGCATGTCTCAGTGAGAGGTTTTGTGTACTTGTCGGTTATGGCTTCCAACCACTTTGCTTTAAAGCTGTTTAGTTCATCTAGTGTGCTCCAAACAAATTATACAAAGAAAAATGACCAACTATGGGTAAATAACACATAGCCGTTGTGTCGCTTTTCAGCTCTTCGCTTCAGATCAGTTGCCATGGAAAGATGACACTCTGCCAAGACTGCTATTGACCAATGACAGCACTGACCGTTGTCACATGACCTGTGGTCAGCGTTTGGGTTAGAGTGAAAACAACATTATGTGAACACAAACCAAACTAACTGAAAAATGATACAGTGTAATTCGGTGGGCACCGAGGCCATGCCAGGGTGCACACCAGCATGTGTGAAAACCACTGTAAAAGCTGTTATGTCACTGCATAACCTGAAGCCACTGGCATGACCAACTTCCACTGTATATCCCACAGTGGCCCACTGCATGGTGGGATATAGTATGCAAGGTACTGGTCAGTTGCACACAGAATTCCACCCAAAGTGGCACGTCAACTGGTTTACGCCAAATCTCACTCTCCCACATCAGCCTCCTGTTGAAAATGTATGAAGAACTTTAAAGTGGAGAATCAGACAACGATTACCATAGCAAGCTGAGCAGAAGAAATGTTGTTTTGAGCAAGAATGAACAGAAATCCCCCTCTTAAAACTGTAGCACTCAATACCAAAAAAGGAATTAAAAGAGACTGTCACGCCAACCAGTGTTTCGAGTGTTGGCACCAAATTCAGTTTATTTATTGTTTAAAACACAATACAGACACTTGGACTGCAATTATTTTGGTCATCAACTAATGTGTCAGTTATTATTTTTTTGACTCTTGCATTAATCGATAATGTACGTCATGCCTTCCGTATGCCTTCCTGTTGTGCTGCTGAGAAATGACAGTTGTTCATCACAACTCAGAGGGAGACATCCACCGTCTGGTGATGCTGCCCACAACTATCCCCCCATGCAGTTCACATGTTCTTCTGTTTTAGTGGACAGCAAGTAATCTCAGCAGCAGTGTGAGAACGTGAGCTTGCATATTTCTCACTCTCATCAGCTCAGGGACCGAGGTTTGTAGGTGATGGTTTTGTTGTAGTATTTTGAGTTACAGTCAATGGAGTGTGGTACCCACTAGTCACAATTCATTTTTTTGTTGTTCCATAAAGCTGGGGTATATTTGCTCACCTACATGCGACGTAGCTGTCTGGCCGCTGGGTCTCATTGGCAAAGCGCGCTCCGCGACCACGCCTTTACTCATGCTGGGTGCGGGCAGGTGCAAAGGTGTCAGACAGGTGAGGGGTGAGTGGGTTTGTGGGTGTACCAATTTATTGTCATTTTCAATTTGGAGATTATGTGGGATTACGTTTAAGTGTTATGATTGATGTCAAACGATGAGGTTTTGTGGTCCTGTCTTTTTTGTTACCCAATTAGGGTTGCCCAATTAGATCAATTTGGTTTTGGGCTATTTAAGAGGGTGGCTCAACTGACAGAGGGGGATGGTCTTTTCTTTTCGGGTGGCTGATGCTAGAGGAAGGCGGTCTCTGAGTCCATGTGTCTCTGTTGCTTTGTGCCCGAGGAAAAAAAAAACAACTTTTCTTATAAAAACTGGAATCTATCTTCCCGGCACCCTTTTTTTTATCCACCCACCTCAAACCCCAAGGCCCAAAGATCAACTGGGCAGAAGAGTGGTATCTCACAAGCAGGCATTACGAGCTACACCGATGACTGCATGTCCTGTGATGTACTGCAGTCACACATGAGTATTCACCTCTGAGCAGTTGTCTTCGACGTTTACTGTATACGGTTTTAAATGACAAATCGATGTTTAAAATTCTGCAGCCCTGGAAGACCTTGAAAATTATTTTGTTTGTACAGTTTTTGCTTAGTTTAGCTCCAGTCTGCCAATCTATCAATACAGGAAATGGTGGTTCCTCATTTTAGGGTGTGCTACTGTAAATTAAAAGTCAAATCCTAAAGCATTACTCTACATTTGAAAAAAAAACCACATGAAAGTTTAACAGATAGACTCAAACACATGGATCCAAACAAGCTCAAAGTAAAAACAGTGAGGTTTAATGACAGAACAGGGGTCAATACCACTTAATCAGTCAGTTAGACAAACTTCACAAATAGGTGCCTGGCAGTTGGAACATAAACTAATGAAGCTGTAGTCAAGAACCCTGGAGCTACAGACAGTAAGATGGGAAAGAGAAACAGGGAAGAAAAAATGGAAACAAGCTGAAGTAATACATGTAGGAGAAAAACACATGGAATCAATGATAGAAAGACGTAATAACTTTATAAAGACAAATCATGACAAGTTATTTAAAAAAAGTCAATGAATTCCAGCAGCTGACACATATATACATGTTTAAAAGATATTAATTCGCTATGCTTCAATCCCCCACTCCTATTGCTTGTAATCATAACAGCTTTAGATCAACTTGCTGGGTGTTAACCTCCACAGTCTGTCAGAAGTTGTCACATAAGGATGCGGGCCAATGTTGGTTTCAGTACTCCCCTCAGTAGCGCCAGGTTAGCTAGGAGTGAATCTCCACTTCAAATGTTTAGTCTCATTCAGCAGATGCTCAATTGGCCTGAAATCCTGCGACTGGCCAGTCTTTTCCAGTAAGCTGACTTTACAGTGGTCTTCATGGAGCTGTTTCAAGACTGTTCTGCTCATGTGGCATGGGGTATTACCCTGCTGGAAGAAACCTTCCGCAGCGGTGCTCCTGTGCCGTTGGGGATGTACCTGATTGGCAATAACACTCTGCAGTCCTGTGGCACTGAAGCATTTCTTGTCTTTTATCAAAG
This sequence comes from Hirundichthys speculiger, assembly GCA_018398805.1. Lineage (NCBI taxonomy): Eukaryota > Metazoa > Chordata > Actinopteri > Beloniformes > Exocoetidae > Hirundichthys > Hirundichthys speculiger. The sequence goes on from JAGFBZ010000571.1 coordinate 1,039,789, forward strand.
GCTGAAATTTGTTCTGCAGAGAAAAAGACCTCATCTCACTGTGCCACAGCCTGATGCGTGGCAGGATTCATGTATGTACTTGTGGATTTTCCTCCATATTCTAGGCATTTTCATCAACCTGGAACAGCAGGAACCAGGATTCATATATATTTTCAGCTGTGCAGAGTGGTGTTTGGTTGCTTAGTCCACTAAAACCACAGCAGCTGTTCCTAAAAATGCAGGAGTCACTGGGTTGTTCTCCCTGAGTTATATCATTTCTCCACAGTCTATGGAAACCTGGAAAGCAATATCAAAAAGAGATGAATATGTTGATATGTTTATCCACAACTGTTTTTAGGCTATTTATTAATTCTTTGTGAAAATAGATATATACCGAGTGATTGATGGTTTTCTGTGTTTATTTATGTCACACATTCTGCTATCAAATGAAAAAATGAATTGTTTTATTTTGTGTTGTCTTTGATTCATGTGCGAGCTAGAGTTTGTTGCCAGATATCAAAATCATTGCCTGAATGTTTAACGATACTACACTGCTACAGAAATACAGCACTGTGCAGAGCACATGGATGAATTATGAAGCAAAGTTGACAAGGATATCTATCAACAGGATATTTGATAAAGCAGAATAATAATGTAGTGCTGGAGCAGCAGAAGACAACAGAAACCCAGATGTATTGTTGAGGAAAAAGTCTAAGTAAAGTACATACAGATATCTGATGAAAAATGTCAAGTTTGTTGGCACTTCATAAATTTCCTTCAAAAAAAATAGAAGTTACAATTTATTATCTTGCTCTTATGAAACAGGACACATGATTATTTTTTTTTATTTTTGTCTGACTTTACTCTTTATAACTACGGTATGTTACAAATGGCCAAAAGGTGCTTTTGTACTGTATCTCTGGTATTTTGATGAAAAAATGTCAGAAATTTTTACAAGGAGCTCAAAATATTTTGTCAGTTTTTAAACAGGGGCTGGATTGTCTGGTTTAATTTCTCCCTTTCAAGGAAAATATTGCTGTTGGAATTTTGAAATTGTACAACAGATGGCCATTACCAGCCACTTCTGTCGTATCTAAAGTAGTTCTGCATTAGGTTTCCTCCCATCATACCACCGGTTTGTAAATGCTTTACAGTGATTAAGAGAAACACCACAGATGTAACAACTTCCTTAAACAAGATGTTGTTGTCTGAAGTGTTTTCTGAATGTCCGGTTGTTTTTAGGTGTCTTCTGAATAACTGGTTTTCTGCGGACGGGGGGTGCCTCCTGAATGTGCACAACGTCTGTTGCTGGTGATCTGATGAGATATTCATACAAACTAGTGTCAACAAAAGACATCCAAAATAGTGTGCAGTGCAGTAGTAACACCTAAGAATGACTGTTGTCAGTTTTGCAGAAGAAACCTATTGATCCAACGTGATATTACCTGATCTGCAACCAATCCTTGTTCTTTTTAACAGTGATTCCTGGATGCTCTTGTATGAGTTATTGCATAAAGCCCAAGCCCGACCTTTTCAAAGTGAAGAGGTATGGCTGGCCAGGCTGGAAAGACACAAGATTTTCTGGAATTTCCTTCTGGAAGACGCAACAAACAGTAAGAGGGTTTACATGCTGTAGGGTATTGGTTAGTCATTATGCTGACAAAAGTTCATGCTGCTGTGATCAGTTAGGCCTAAAAGAAATGACAGGCATTTGTCGTCAAACATTCAAATGCGATCGAGCAGAACTCTGGATGTGGGATGTTTCAATGAACAGGATATTTCATCAGGACAGAAACATGAAATAACAGGCCATGTCCTCTTTAACCTGAACATTATAAACTAAAATTAAGCTTGAAACAAACAAACAAACAAACAAACAAAAAAAATACACCAGCTGGAATCACCATCTATTTAGTTATTTTCACAAGGAGCTGGAGCATTTCCCAGCTGTCACAAGGGAAGAGGCAGGGAAGAGGCAGGGTGCAGTCTGGACAGGACGCTGTCACTCTTTGCCGCCCAGCTACACAAAAGTAGAGGGATTGTAAAGTTTCAAATGCTTGGTGATGGAATTAAAGATGAATCCCTGGTGCTTATATTTTTGTATGTATCAACGGTCTTTGAATTGATCAGAATGAACTGTTTTCTAAGAAACTGTAAAATTGGACATTGTGTGGACATTGTGTGTGTTGATCACTGCCACATTAGCATTCTTGCCTCTTCTTGCTTCTGTCTGAACACTGTTCAGGCAGAGGCAAGGGTAGGTGTATGTGAATCATAAAGAGAAGCTGTTTTTTTTTTTTTGTTACTGATATGCTGCCACTTTTACATTGTACCATAATGTCAGACTAAATGCTCTACATTACAACAATTTAAGACTGGGAAGTGAACCTCTGCAGTGCTCATTGTGCTAGGAAACCAAGCCAGTCTGGCATTCACCATGACTAATGCCAAAAATATCTCGAGAGCCTATTTTCAAATCACATTTTCCTCGAATTATGTACTGAATTTGGATCCGCATTTCAAATTATGACACTGCCTTGGATTAACTAGCATAAAATACATGTGTTAATGGGTTCCCTGTCCAGAGTAAATTATGTGATCATGTGTGGGCAGCCTGGCAGGTACAAATGTCTATACTAACCTTTCTCAGTGGCTGTGGCCATTGGGCCCACTATTGAATTTATAATTAACTTGTGGGGAAATGTGGGCATTTTTCTATTAAAAGAGACATCTTGTCAATTACAATCCTTCGAGAGATATTCACTGAACTTCCTGTTGGAAGAAAGGTCAATAGCTGTGTGTAATGAGTAATTGACTCAAGGCAGAGAGCAGGCTCAGACTGTGGTTCTGATCAAGCAGTGGAATGAGATTTATTTCCATATCGTTTTCTCTCTCATTCTCTAATGTGTTACAGAAAATCTGATTGAAGTGCCACTGCTTGGGCCAATTCATCACCAAAAATGACTAAGGAAAATGACACTTAAATGGGCTGAATGATGAAAAGAACATGGACTTTTGAAAATGAGCAGTGGCACAGACAAGGACTAATGACCTGCAATATCAAACTTAACCAACAGACTGATGTTTGAGGTCCACTGATGAAGGAGTACGGAGCTAATAAGCAAACAGGACGGAGTAGTATTTGAAGGGTTGAAATATTGGAAGATATATTTACAGGCCTAGCTGTAGGATGTAAACCAGACTAAATTAGCTACAAAGGAATAGTCAAACATGTGAACAAATACTGAAAATGTCCCTCCTAAGTTCCATATTTTTGATCAAGCTCTGTTATACTTGATGCGACAGAGCTTTCCAAAGTCAGATTTTATTTTTCTTAGATTTATGTCAACTATTTTCTGCGCCAAATACAAGCAGCAGAGCACTGGTCGGAAAAACCTAGTAAACCAAACATCTCACAGTGTACATCAGAAAGCTCATGCAGGCTCCTGGAGCAGAATCCACATCTAAAAGCACACACCACATACATTTATGACTGAATTTATGAACCGTGCTTTAGTTGTGGCTTTTATTTTGGAGACGTTTATATTCTGGAACGTAAAAATTGAAAAATAAAGGCATGATTGTTAAACATGGGAGAAAAAAAAAGCATAAGAGTGTACAGAAATAAATAATGTATGGGGTGAGATTGTATTTCGGAAACTTGGTGTTGTGTTGCTTGTCAAGCTGATTGAATATTTATAGAAATTTATGACTAATGTCAAAAACAATACAGTCTACACAAAGAGTTTGATGATGGCTTTTGGGCATATGAGACATAAAAGAATTGTGTTTGCAGGGGTTACGTGTGTACACAATCATGCAAGCAAATATACACAAAAGCATGAACATTAACCACACACACTGTACAGCTACAGACTTTTATGGGTTTTGAACCTTATTACTGTGATATAAATCACATTGTTTAAAAATAAAATAAAATAAAAATTATAAATAAAATCTCTGTGTAAGATGTCACCTCAAGGCACAGTCATTCATTTTGGTCACAGGTCCCTATATATATTTTAAAAAAATGATATCTAGGGGAATTTCATCAATGAATTTCAAGAGGGAAAAAATGGCTTTTTCATCAACACAAGGAGTTTCATGATGTAGAGAAAAATGTCTCAAACGGAGCAGAAGTGCACACCAGTCGTTGTATCAATGTTGCTCTCTTGCCTGACAGAAACATACTGAATGTAAACATATTGACAGGATTAATCCTGACAACTCTTTAACATAGGTGTATTACGTTCCCATGATGTTGAGCCTGAACTGTTGAAAATCCCATGTATAATTCCCTGTGAAGTGTAAAAGCTAAAACTTTAAATGCTCCTGACAGATCTCAGCAGGTAAAAGTGTGAAGAGCTTTTGGATGTGGGTTTTAGCTGTTTTATTGACGGTGATGGAACATTTCCATGAAATGCTAATATTTTTTACCATCATCAAAGTACTCCACATACAGAAAAGGCATAATCCTCATATTCAAAAGTCATCTTTATTGAAATGCAAAAGCCCGTATTTTTCTATCAATGAAGAGCACTCATCTGCCTTAACAAGACCTGTGCACATTTATCATTTAGAGTTCAGCTGAAAGAATCATCATGAGGTAATATATGAAAAAAGGGGTCCATACAAAGTGGCAGGTGTGTGTCTTGTTATCTTCCACTCATATTTTTCACCTTTTTCACCTGGGCATCCTAACATAATACGTGCTTACATGTATTCATGACATTCAGATCTCTCCATACACGATAGATAACATGATTGGAAGAGGATAATGTGAATAACAAAACACCCTGTTCTTGCTCAAGAGAGGAGTTTGAGTCCTGCAGGAAACCAATCTTGCCATCTTGTTGAATAACGCTGCTTTAATTGGTGACAAGTCTGGTCTTTGACCTTTCCCTCTCATGTTTTTTCTTTTCTGAGTTTCCTGTTTTTCTTTTCTGAATTCACCTACAAAGATGGAAAAAAAAAAGATGGAACCAGCAAAGGGAATGTTAGATTTTTTATGTTTACACTCCATCATGATACCTCTTATTACATTACAAATATTTTGCGCTTCCTCGCGATGACTTTACATGATCTTTCAATACACGTGCATTGCCTTGCAATATATATGGGATATTACCTTGCTCTACAGCTTTACCTCACAAAGTTACCTCGCAATATTTTTGCAGCACTTTGCAGTACATTAATGTGTTGTCCCGCAATAGCTTTGTGTTACATCACAAAAACCTTGCACAACATCCCAACAATTTTCAGCTGGGAGAATTATTTGCAGTTGCAGTGGCAGCTAGCAGTAGCGCTTCAGCTTTGGAAAGGCAGCTTCTGGGCAGGTTACCAAAAGATAAACTGCCCACACCTCACACATGCCACCCAGATGTGGAGCATGATCCAACTTGATGGCATGTGCTATGTGTTGGTCAGTGCTACTTAACTGAATAATGAAAGGCCTGTTGTATAAGAGGTATCTTGTTTCGGTAAACTTACAAATTGTATAGCTTCAAACCGCAGAACTAGATTAAGAAAATGCTTTGTTAAAATGAACTGTAGGACCAACATCTTCATATAGGTTACTATTTCCATTGCCTGAAAGTAAAGACAGTAGTGAATGAATGGCAAGATGTTTTAATGTCTTTATCAAATTTTAAACCCAAAATAATCATTAGGCAAGTTTCTCTCATCATTACATTTTGATACATGTATAGTTGTTGAACTGTTTTCCTTCCCTTGTTGTTGAAAGAACTGTCAGCTTCTCTCCATGCCTTCTTGACCTGAAATCTCTCATGATTTTGCATGTTGGAAACATCAAAGGAGCATGTATGCTTTTGCCAAAGATCAGCCAGATTTTGCTCAGTTTCCTGAGTCAAAGCAGACTCTACTTTCTTGTCTGTTTTATTACTGCTGATCAAATGTTGATTTTGTTCCTGATTTGCATTCTTCATCAGCGACTTCCAAGATTTTGCTACAGCATGAAAATATACATTAAAATTGTGTAGTTTTGGCTCTAGGCCATCTGTCAATATCAAGTTCAGACCCCTCCTGTTGTGTACCTCAACTGTAAGGTCCCGGGATCCCACACAGGCCGAGATTCACTTGAAAATTCGGACTCATTTCCATCTTCAAATTGATTTCATGAAAAGCGAGAGCATGAAAAAATGAAATCTCAAAGAGAATCAAAAAAAGAGCCAAGTGTGATGGCAAATATATTACATTTGGAGTAGACTACTTGACTTTGGACTTTTTGATCAAGAGGAGTTTTCTTCCAACTACTTCCAACTGCTGTTCATTTGTAATATCAGCCAGCAGTGTCCCAGTCCTCTTTTCAGCAGCAAATGTCAAGACAATCTAGCTATCCTGAGCAGTAAAATCACTGCTCTCCAAGCAGACAGTAAAGTGCAATCAAATGGACCCGAACGTAGTATATGGACAAGTGGAGAAATTTTAATACATTTTTGTAGTTGAAGCATGTCTCATATAGCAAGTCTCATATTTAACAGTGAATTTGAAAGCACGCTGTACTTGGAGATCAAGAAAATATCTTCTGCAAGAGTCCTTCTTCTCGTACTTTTTCAAAATAGTTTTTCATCACATTTAATGCTGAGCTACAAGGGACCCCAGATACTGAAATTACTTTAAAATCATTGCATTTGTGTGCACTAAAAACTCAAAAGGCAGATACAGCATCTCTACAATCTCTCTCAAATATGCAAATACACTCGTGAGAGGTGGCAGGTGATTTTTCATTGCCCTCTTGCTTCCACTGATTTCTGCTGTGCAACTCAGTGGAAATGACCCTAATGATGGTACACAAGAATGTGGAGGTAGATGTTTGACATTCCTCACGAGGCACATGTCTCCTTTGCAGAGCCATCAAAGCTGTATCAGTAAGGCCTCATTAGAGCTGGAATCTGACTGCAGAAAGGGGATTTTTGCAACATTAACTTTAACAGTGCCAATCCAGTAAATAATATTCTAGTTATGGCCCTGATCACCATCTAGAGACGGTGTGAGACTAGAAAGGGACCTAAGCAGAAATTGTTTTTGGTGAATTTAGAGACAATTTAAGAGTGTGATTGAAACAGAAAAAGACATTTGAAGAATTAAGGATTTGCACCCTAAAAAGTATTTATTGCAATAGATTGAATAATTTTGTAGCAATCATAATCATCTTTCAGACATTCATATCTGTCCATTAATCAGATGGAAGCTGAAAATACAGATTTACCATCACATACTGTACATATATTTATAATAACAATAAATCCTTTCCTTGTTAAATGGGACACTGCTTGAAAAATTTTACTGATACAAATATTTGTTTTTATTTTTTATTAGCTGAAAAAAAAAAAGCTATATTAATGTTCAGTGGAAACCAAAATGATCAATCAGTTATAATCAGATTGGTATAAGAAGACGTTTAACTGACTTGATGGTATACTCTGAAGATTAAGTGTTCCCTTAATCATACAGATCTTATTGCCAATTTATTGACTGTTTGGGGAAGCCACAGCTGACAGCAGCTCAGGCTTTAAGGGAATAAGCACTCCTGATTAATATGCAGCAGCAACTGCTTAGGTTAACTGCTAAACCACTGATTATGTCTTTCTCTCTTAGCATTATGTTAACAAACATGTGAATGCTTCAGGCCGGCAACCTGCCTAAACATCTGCTTTTATAGAAGTCTGCACACCCGCTGATGATCCATTCATCAAGCTGCAATAACTTGGAGACCCAGGCTGCAAATGATCCTCTTAAATCTTACTGACCCTGTGGATTTTTTTTTTCTTGGCTTTATTTTGGAAAAAAAAAAATAGAATTACAATTTGATGATTTTGATTATGTTTTATGTGATGTTTGCCATAATTGTCTCAGACAGCAGAGCATTTTCCAGATAGTCATATCTCCCTCACATCCTTCTAAGTAGTTTAAAGGGATAACCAATTTCCACTGCTTATCTGATAAGATTTCTCATCAGCTGTCGTGATATGGTCTAATATGGTCATCATTTTGCATTTGCTTCTCACATGTGCCATACGGAGGCTACACTGAAGCTGCAGTGTTTAACTGATTGTCTCAGCAATGACACATTAATGAGTCACTGATGTTCCAAAAGACCTACAACATCTGCATTCAGCTGATGCACAACAGCCAATGTTTGTTTTGTCTCTACTTAGTAGAGGATAGCTAAAAGTAAAATAAATGCATAAGGACTGGAACTTTGTGATATGTGAATAATGTCACTTCTTCCTATTTTATTTAATTCAGTTGCTGTGTTTTCAACTTGCTTTCATGGTGACACAATTGTAGTAATATAAGACACTGTGCATTTTAAGTACTGAAATAAACGTCGCTGTCATGTTGGTATACAGTCATAACCCGGTTATTTCCACTCCCAGTCTGCCACCTCAAAGACTTGACTAACTAAAGCATTTGATCAAGGTTAGGCAACAACAAACGTCTAGAATAAACAGAAAACATGCCATTGCTGATCATTAGAATGAAAGAAAGCCCGGGACAGAGGTGTCATCAGCAAATCATCAAGCACCATAGCTGCACTGTATAGCTGACCTTAACGCTGTTACTTGCAATCACACAAAAAACTAGTCAAGATTGAATGAGTCACTTTAATTGCATGTGCAAATTAATGTTATCTGATTGTAATTGTTCGGTGACTTTTCTGCAGATAAGCAAAAAAACAAAACAAAACAAAAAAAAAACATCTTCACTTTATATTGATATCCTTGTAATATGAAGGATATTGGCAAGGCCTGGACATATTGACGTCTAGCATCTCTGCATATTAATTAGTCATTTGAGCTGATACATGATTAAATAAGTCAGGGGCCTGTTTGAGGATGTTTCAGAATGGTTAATTGCATAAATAAATAACGTGGCCTTCTTTTAGGCTCGTAAGATATTCGCCCTCCCACCAGTCTAACTGTGAGTAAAATAAGAATCACAACTGCCTAATGGCCTCTGGTATCTTGGCTGACATCAGTGACTGCAGAAGTGTGAAATATGGCTCTACGTAGCACCTATATACAAGCTATCTTCTTTTTAGCAAAGCCAATAACCTCTTGCTGTTTCAATGAAATCTAATTCTTCATTAGTTGTAAGATTTCAAGTCTATGCGATTCTAATCAAAAATGAGCCCTGGGTGTTAAGTGGTTCCTGTCACAAGATCTTAAATACCACCACTCTATTTAAGCTACTGGGGATGCTGCTGTCTAAGTACTAGATCTTAAAAAAAGGTGGCCTTATAAAGTTCAAGGTCATTTGGATATGTAAGTTTTTAATTTCATCAGTCCACAGCGTTTCTGTATACATGCTGTTATTTAACTTTGTCCTTGTCTGAATCAATATTGCGGGGAAGCAATTAAAGATATTATTTCAAGACATCCTGCAACCCGACAGCAAATCTATGGGTCAGTTGTCAAAACACAAAAGAGGGCAAAGGAATGCTTCCTTGAACAAAATACATTTAGAAAAGCCAAGACTGCAGTGAGCATGCCTGGATCCAAGAGGTCAAAATAAAAGCAGTATATATTTATGTATTCCTCTAAAAGATGCCCTGCTGTTTCTCTCCTCCTCTCCTTTTCTCTCTCTCTCTTTTTTGCTCTGTCTATCCTTCGATGCATGTGCTGAGTTGGCCAAAGTGGAGTTAACGAGGATAAGTGGACCACACGTGTGCAAAATAGTTCAATAAAGTAAGCGAGAGCAGATGTTAATGATCATGGATTTACAAGGATGAGGTTGAATACTTGATGAGTCACTTCTCACCTGGATCCCAAGCTTATCTGTGTAGATTTACTTTAACTGAGAAATAAAAAAAAGAGAGAGAGAGAGAAAAAAAAAACAATTTAGGACATTGTTTTTAGGTGCTTTTTAGTAAACAGACTTGCTGAAAAACTATTGGTTTAATTTTTTTTTCCTTTTGGTCAACTTTATATAGCTTTTTGCGCTATTAGAGGATGTTCCCAACAATCCACAACTTTCATCACTCTGTATTTGTTTTTTTTTTTTTTCTCCAATCTTGGCACGAACACATTATAGAATACTATCAGTTCCACCACCTTCCCTCATATTAATTTCTCCCCTGGTTGGTTTTATATCCTTTTCTTCACCTCTAACTCTTAACTCTCCCACATTAAAAGCTGCATACCAGTCATTCCAGGTTTAACACCCCACTGAGATTAGCAGGTACAATATTATGAAAGATTTCCATGGCACTGTGGTATAATGACCAGCAAAGTATCCAAATTTGCATATAGTTTACAGGTTTTAAAGGGAAAAATGTATAGTATCACCAGAGTTCAGAGCACCTGCATATGATGTCTAAAGGTAAATATGTTGAAACTGATTTAAAAAAAAAAATCATGATGAAAAAAAATTTTAATTGCAGATGGTAAAGGTGAGGTGAAGGTATCAAAGAGGTCCCACCTTTCCACGGCTGAAATACTCATTAAGTAACAAAACACGTCATTGATTTTACAGTTTTGTCCAGGGATTTTATGGCACATAAGTGACTCTCATAAGGTTTCACTATGCATCATTAAGTCAGAGATGTAGATGATCCTCCAAACATTTTCTCCACGGTGATAACAATAAGCCAGAGACCTTGACATCTCCTTTAGAGAAGGCTGGATGGCTCCTAAAGGAGCACTCAAGTCAGTTTGATGTTTTCTATTTTTGAATTGCTATGTGCCTGTTTGGCTGCCTATCGTTAGCAGAACAAGACAGAAACTTAAGGTAATAGTTTTATTACAGTAACAGCTTCTTTTTAGGTGTCAAACAAGTAAATGTGGTAAGTCAACTACTATAATGATAAATGAGGAACACATTCAACCTCATATTCAAAATTAATTTCATAAAACATGAAAAGGCTTTTAAAGGCTTGCGTAACTTAATGGATGACCTTCTTATGAGACAGTTGCAGTGAAGTGCAAAATTGTTTCTTGATCCCTAAGAGTACTGGTAGACATGTACCGTAAATCGTTCTTTCTGTCCACTTTGAAATTAATATCCTAATATGGGAACAAAATGAGACTTGACAATCTTGATGAGGTGCCTTATTTCTGCTATTGTGACTTCAGTATTTTTATCTTCTAACATATAATTGCATTTATTTGAGTTTTTATGTGAAAATAGACACATTTCACACACAGAGAGGAAGAAGTATATATAAAATCAAACATAAAAACTTGACCTGTGCACAAACTGTCATTTCCCATCATCAGATTTAACCTTAGGTATGTGTGTGCTGTGACCACAGACAGTGATAGCAACAACAGCTACCACACATGTAGCTGTGGTGTCTAATGTCATGAAGACTTGGCTATGACAACTGCATGCATGGGACAAATAAAACGGGTGCCAACTGGAATGTCTGCAATTCCAGAACCCAAGATGCCGGACCACATCTATTTTTTTTTTCCAAACACTTCCAAATAGGTCAGTCACTTAACAGTTTGAATAATCAACAATAGCACCATTTTAGAGCAAGCTTTAAAACAATAACTAGCTTGGTAGCAAAGAGAGTTTGATTTGATTAGACTCTGGATTGCTGGAAATCTTTAAATGATTCATGATTATTTACTTGACACACTTGTCCACGACTGAGATAGAGTACCATCTTTAAACTGACAACAGAAATAGTTAAGTAACTTAATTATCTCTGTTTTGCTGCAACCTTCTGCTGCTTGCTGACATCAACCAAGAAAGATTTGACATTATGAACGCTGGCTACAGGCAGGTTATACATTCATTATTGACCATTAATGGTATAGGCTCATTAGGTTACTGTTACACTGGCTTTGTGGGCAAGAAGGATATAAATTAGATTTTAAGAGTTCATAGGTGATGATAACGATGTATATACTGTGAATTGTTTCGATATAGCTATGCAATGTTCTAAGAGAACTGGATGTCATACAGGAGATCATTACAACCATAGGGTCTTAAGACCTGACTTGGACATTGAATGACTTGAGTGCATCTCTGATATACAGTTAGGTTCAAAAGTATTTGGACAGCGAATGGGTTTTTATTATTTTGCCTTTAGACATCGCCACAGTGGACTAGAAATTGAATAATGTAAATGGGAAGAGTGAAATCACATACAGCTTTAGTTTGAGTAGTTTCATTTACAATTTAGCAATTATAACAATTTTAAGATTTTTTTTTTTTTTGCAGGGGCTTAAAAGTATTTGGACAAAGTGACATAATTATGAATAAAAGCATAATTTCTACTACTTGGATGAAAATCCTTTGTAGTCCATAGACATCACCAAATTCTGATTTCCCTCCTGGAAATGCCTTAACAAGCCTTCGCTGCAGCCATCTCTCAGTGTTGTTCTATCACTTTGGAAGCATTTGTTTGATTGTAAACAGAGGGTATAGCCCTTTACATATCAGAATTAATCTTGCTACTTCTGTCAACTCATAAATACACACCAGTGAGCCATTCCACTGGGCCATACATGCCCATGCTTTTCATCCTAATAATGGCCTCCTGGTGTGATGCCATTGAGGGGGCTTTCTTTACCATACTAGAATAAAGTGTAACTGCACATCCACTGCAGTGGGTGGCAGTGGCGCTCTCATTGTCACAGTCTGCGCAGGGAATATTAGCCCTATTCACCTTATTCCTAGTGATAAACAATCTAAAAAAGGTCTGAGGTGCATCAGCCTCTACACAGTAGTGCGTTTTAGTTTCAACCTCAGGTTAAGTACAATCAACAGAGTGTTCATGGATGTGGAAGGTAAATGTTAATTGTTCTGGTAGTTTTAAAAGTAACTTTAATTACAATTTTATAATGACACTTGTGAAATTGTTGTTTCATATTTGGACTTTATTTTTAAATTAAAGCAAATACATTTAAAACGTCATAAAGCAAACCACATTCATGAAGGCTCATCAACATCAGATCTCACAAGAGTTCCATCAGCAGAGGACATCCCCCAAACATTTCAAGAATCAAAGAATTTAAGACTTTTGTCAGCTCTTCTGTGATGGCTTCACTAGTTTAGCTGCAGGGTTAGGGTTATCACCTCATCTCCAGCAAATAAGCTGTCCAGAAACCTTGAGCTCTGTTATGCACCTGTCACTGCATTTGCCACTAAAGCATCTGAAATAAACATTATTAACCTTGGTGGTTTCTTCAAGTTCAGATTTTTCAGCCACAATGGGTACCTGAACTCTGCAGGGAAATTTTAGGAAAACGCTAAAGTTGTCAAACATCTGCCAGAAATGAAACCAGTAACTTACATATTAAACTTCAAGCAAATTACTTTCAAATAAATCGCTGTCCACGCTCAGCTACCATGGTTAGCCAATGGCTTACTGCTACTTCTGGGGTCTCACAGGAAGTTGCATAATCACGTCAACAGAAGCGCCCCCAGGAATAAGGTGGATTGTGACAGGTTTTGATATGAAGAGATATGAAGTGTAGTGAACAAACCTTCAAAAGACACCATGTTAACAGGGATGAAAAGAAAGGTGGAGAGAGATGGAGATGCTTGTGTAGCGCTTGGCTTCACTGTGACTATGGTGGGATTGATGCACTTTAAATCTTTACAGACTAACAAAAACATTAATATATTAATATTAATAAAGCTATTTTTTGTTATAAGTTTATCTTTATTTCATTTTTTGTTTTCCTTAATGTTAATAAGGATACAGTGTTATGCAGATGTGTACTTACTACAATTTTGTAGACAAATATAGTTGCTACGGAGATTGTGTGGGGGGGGGGGGGCTCACAAAATGTGTTCTTCTTTGGGGGGGCGCAGCAGAAAATAATTGAGAAGCACTGCCATAAGCTAATGTAATGGTATAGAAATGCAAAATTGGCAAGGAGTTAATAATAATTAATAAAGGCGTATGTTAATTAATTATTATTTTTCAATTTCATTATGTGAACAAGGTGTGACTGCTGAAACACACATTCACCTTACCAAAAATGGGATTGTGTGCAAGAAGTTTCCACTACTGGCAAGTCTTCTGCACGGCAATCACAGTCCTTTGTGTTGCAACATTCATCTGCACCAGCTGAGGCTGCCTTTAAACTCACTGGATATTGTGTTCAACTCTCTAATGACTTTTTTTTTCTCAAGGCTTTCAACTGAGTAATGCTCCAACTGATGGACAGTCCTTCATTTCTTTTTTTCAGTTACATGCTGTTGAAGCTAAAGTTTACATCAACTGTATATTCACTATCTGATATGAACAAAACATTTCCTGTCTTAGGTCAGTTTGGACTTCAAAATTATTTATATTTGCTAAATGCGAGAATAACCAGAGAGATTTTTTTTTATTACTGTCATCAAAGTCAGAGGTTTGCTGGTGTTTTCTTAGAATTTGAAAGCATTTCCTTTAAACTGTATGACATAGGTCAAACACTTCCTTGCTGGAATCGTGGTCCATTCATCCTGACAGAACTGGTGGAACTGAATCAGGTTTGTAGTTGCATTGCTTGCGCATCCCTTCTTAGCTCTGCCCACAAATGTTCTATAGGATTGAGATCAGGGCTTTGTGATGGCCACTCTAAAATATTGAATTTGTTTGTTTTAAGCCACTTAAAAGTTGATTTGGTGGGATGTTTAGAGTTGTTGTCTATTTGGAAGACCCATTTGCAGCAAAGCTCCAACTTCCTGTTCAGTGAATAGAGAAAGAAATGAGACAAGTCTTAACATTAAAGGTGGGGTGGGTGTTCTTTTTTTGCAGCACTTTTTACAATATTGCCTGAAAACCTTTTCACATTCCCATTGCACCCACTGAAATAAAATGTTTGCAAAAAAAACCTAAACGTTTTGGTCTGGTCTAGAGGGTATAATCAGAGAAAAACTCTGACCAATCAATGTACTGATCATCTTTACATTTATTGGCTGCCTAATACGTCCATCAAATATCAATGCACTCCCCCCCACCCCTCCCTCCCTCTCTCCCTGCGGTTCATGTAATCATGAATCATGTGAAGGCGTGGTTTCGAGGGGTGAGCTGAAGAGGAGGAGGCAGAGCCTTTACGAGGAGGGAGAGAGTGTATATTTTCAAAATCTCACTTGAGTTGGATTGCTGGAACCGTTTTTTCAAAGAACACCTACCCCACCTTTGAACCCAGCTTTGTTATAAAATGCTTTTCTTTTTTTTCTTTAAGACAATAACAGTCACCCATGTAGTACAATGGTAGTGGTACACACTACAATAATAGCTGTTATTATGTAATTTTAGATGTTAAAAAAAACCCTCCCATAATCAAGGATATGGGATAATTAAAATAATTGACCAATACATATTACGAAAGACAAAAGAATAAGAACTAACAGTTCATCAGTTAAGTTCAGTTATACACTTCAGTTAAGCCACAAATACCCCAATTATCAAACCATGATGCTGTTGTGGTGAGTAGCTTTTTGGCACAAAAAACAAACAACTAAGAAAAATAACAACAAAAAAAATAATCACAGTGATAGAAGATATGCAAATTATTGTAAAATTGTAGGAAATTTTTATTTAATGTGCCACCTCCAGACACCCAGTGTAACTCTAGTCACTTGTTGGCTTTATTAAAATTTGAATATGATTTAGTATTCTTGCCCAATAGGGGTAAGGTTGGGGAGGTGGAGGGGATATGGAAACACAGCCGAACTAGCGACACAGAATTATCTTTGCTCCAGCTGGGATGAATTTGCATTTATAAAAAGGCTGTGCATGTAAAGAAATCTTCTGCCAGATAGTGAATGTGACCCAAAAGGAACATAAAAGAGATGAGGAAATATCGTCTGGCTTATTATGCTTTAAAAAAAAGGACAAGATCTGAATGGAATGTAAAGAATGCAGTGATAGAGTAATTCTGGTGACACATATCTGACACATATACTTATTTTATTGTCTACAAAAGAACTGTAATAAAATTAAAGTCTCTAAGTTTATGTCTGTTATATATCGCACACCGCTCATGTTCACAGAGTTCTCTGGATAGAGCAACAACTCTACTTCCATCTTTCTTTCTATAAAATTACAACTTCCTAAATCCACGCTGTCTTTGATGTTCACTTGGACAACACAGTACACTCAGCCCAATGTAGTAAAGCCTTTTTTTCCTGATCAAAATGGTTGGCTATCCAGTCATAATCTAGTCATTAGTTCCCTTCTTTTGTCAATTAATTTGATTTGGGCCTCTGCTTGATGAGGTGTTCTCTTGTCCAAAGAGATTACATGTCTGGGTGCTGTTGCCACTGGCTACGCTGGTGCGGTAAGAGTGGCAGGCCATTTATCCATTGTAACTGGGAGATAGCATCTAAATGTTTGTCAGATCCATTGTCTACTGTTTAGGGCTACCATTACTTTTATTCTGTCAGGATTGTCACTTCAGATGCATCATCTGACTGTTGTCCCCTACAGCAGAGCAAGTACAGAAAGCTTTATTATGCAAAAAACACAGCTCTCCACATGCGATTAAGCTAAGGACTCTAAGTAATATAACTTAGAGAAAGGTTTGCAGTTGTTGCATCAAAAGTTACATAGAGAATAAATATTATACACTTCCATTGTAGCACACCTTGCAATAGCAATGTGAAAGAAGTCTGTGAAGCTTTCTGAAATGTATTTTATTCTGTGTTTCCACACTCAGCCATGATATTTTTTTTCTTTCCTAACCTTACTCAAGTATTTTTAATGCATAACATAGTAGCAGGCTATAGTAAAAGAGTGATTGCATGAAAAAGGAAAAAAAAAAAAGAAAGTGAAAAGTAAGAGTCTCAAGGTTTGACTCAAACAAAATCGTCATGGTTGGAATCCAGTTGTGAATCTTCCTCCTCCCCTCTGAACTCCGTATACGGTCCATGTTTTTGTTGATCAGCAAGCATGATAGAATGATGTTTCCTTCTTATTCATGGCATCAGCATCGTGATTGGACATTTTGTTTTAACATTGGGTGGACAATAAAAGGGAAACTTTTTCAAGCGCAAATGCTGAAGGCGACAGTGTTGTTAGTAACTGGGTCTTCATCTTTTATTGTGACAATGTCCTTGTGCCTCCATTTGAAGTCTCAGGCTTTTTCACTGACTTATCCGTTAAACTCTCTCACCTAATCATAGCAGCATCTCAAAGAATGGAAGTAAGTGGTTTTCTGTACTGAGGACTACCTAACACACATGTTCTCTCTCGCACACACACACAAACACATTAAAAAACAGAGCTGTTTTTATGGTCAAAACTCTAAATGTGAAATGTTCACTCCTTACTAATAAAGATTCAAATCATTGTAAAATGACCCGCTGTCTGTTTTTCCTCTTCTCCAGATACCAGACTTTGTTGTACAATTGTGAAATGACAAATGAAAGAATTCTAATTCTAATTGTAAACATGCGTTATATAATAATAAAAAGCTAAACTTACACAATTTTCTGACTTAAAAAAAGCTCCATGAATTAAATCTTCATAAAATGAAATTTCTGAGTGGTGCCAACAGAAAGTAAGGATGAAAAAAAAGAACATGCTTGCAATCTGACTGTCCGTGGTAACTGAAAATGGCCATATTGTGCTCATTTTAAACCCTTTAATTTCAATCTCTAGTGGCTCTAGAATAGCTTTACACTCAGCATAACTCCAAAAGCCTACGGTTTTAGAACAAGATCAAATACTTTTGTTTGGTCAAGTTGGTCAGCACATTAAAAACACTATGTCTTCAACCATGTCTTGTAAACCTCCACACCTCAAATCCATCCATGCATGTACTAGCCAATTACTATTTCAAAATGAACTTTCAACAGAGTACCTGTTCACCCCCTCACACATATCATCAGTCAGTGCTGTATGTTGAATAAACTACATGCTTCATATACATAATGGATACTCGGTAGGTGCCTGATGTTTGGATTGGCATATAATCCCCACTTCTCATCAGACAAAGTCAGAACACAATACACATTACACCAGTTTTAAAATCATTGCATTGGCTCCCCGTATCTTTCAGGATCGATTTTAAGGTTGTTTTAATGGTTTTTAAGTGTCTTAATGGTCTTGGGCCTTCTTATCTCTCAGAACTGCTTTTACTGTATGAACCTTCACGGACCCTGCGCTCCTGTGGCAACCGTCTCCTCCAAATTCCTGGGGTTAATTTAAAGACTCAGGGTGAGATATCTTTTACATTTTATGGTCCTAAACTCTGGAACAACTTGCCGCAGGATCTCAGGGACGCAGAGAACGTTCATATTTTTAGGAGCAGGCTCAAGACCCACCTTTTTGGTCTAGCTTTTAACTGATATTTATTTTTAGTTTAGTTTTGACTCAGCAATCATTTGTTAGTCATTTATCTGTTTTATTTATCTTATTTATGTTGTATTTAATTCACTGTCCTATTTATATTTTATAATGCTATATTTTAGCCTCATTTAGCCTTTGTCTTAGCTTTTTATGGGTCTTATGTTTTTATTTACAATTATTATTTTTAGCTTATTCGAGTGTTTCCTCTGAGGGAGCCCTCTGCATCGGGAACAGGGCTCGCCTGTTGCTGTGCTGTAGGTTCCTGGTTGAGGTTTTGGGGGTCATTCCCACGTCTCCTCTGGGTGTCCTGTGCAGGAGTCCTGGTTCCCATGAGTGACCTACTGCTCTTGGTGCAGACAGCTCCCTGGGTGTGTTTCCTCCTCCAGCCTTATATTACATTTTAATACTCATTGTTTATAGTGGATGGGGGGGGTGGGTTCTCGTGCTGTGTCTTTGGTCTTGGGGAAGATGGATTGGTGGGTGGAGTGGGTGGAGCGTGCTTGTTTTTAATCTGTGAAGCACTTTGTGTTACAATTCTATTTGTATGAAAAGTGCTATATAAATAAAGTTTGATTGATTGAATGAATAATCATTTATCTAATTTTTTGCTTTTTCTAAACCTGGTCCTCATTTACTGGGTGCGTTTTGAAGTCTAAAGCTCTTGTCCGCCTTGGGAGCACATCAAAATATCATCCTCCTTCTCTTCCCTGCATTCTGTGGTCTGTACACAGTTGCCTTTAGATTATAAGATCTCACGTAACCCAGTTGTTATTAACACTATTAAGATTTGGCTTCATTTCAGGGAAAAAATATGGTCTACACAGAGCTTTGATCCACACACCGATTTTATGTCACCATCTATTTCAGCCCTCGTGTTCAGATTTTGCCTTGCGCCGATGGTTCACGACTGACATTCAAATGTTTAGTGACCCGTCCTGAGAGGGAATCGTTGAATCCTTTGCATCTCTATCAACAAAATACAATCATTCCAGTAGCCATCCTTTTGACTGTTACCAAGTCAAACATAACATGAAGGGCTGCACTGTTAGCACTGCTGCCTCACATCAAGGAGGATGCATGCTTTCTGTGCTTGTGGGGATTTTTTTCTTCATGTAGCCTGTTTTCCTAGTACGCCCCAGAAACATCTTTTTTTTTAAGTCTTGTGCATGGAAGTGTTACATGGCTGTGATGGACAGGTGTGTACTCCACCTCCAGCCCTAACCCAAACCAGTGCTGAACAGGACAAATCAGAGGCAGAAAATAGATGAAAATAAATTAATGTTTTTTTGTACTTTGCCAACCTTCCCCTGAAACAGATATTGATCAGTTCTTCTCTTTAAATTCCGATCAGAAAACACTGAACTCTGCAATCTAACAAGACAAACCCCCTAAATTGGAATCCCACGACAAGCTTCAATGATTCCTGGGCTCCTGTTTACTGCTGTGTTAAGTGGTGGTATTTGTTACTGTTGTTTTCAAAGAGAACACAAAGTGAATACATTGAGTTACAAAACTGAATTTTATCTCCTCAATTGTTCAAAAATGTCTGGGAATCTACTCAAATGAAAAATATGGATGTACTCAAGAAAAATTTAAAAAATCTTCAGAGCCCACACAAATGCGCATGGTGGTAAACTCATCTCTGACTATGATTATTTAGAGATAACAACTCGTAGAGGGAAAGGAAATGTGGGAGGGGAAAGTAGGAGATTGAAACTTGGCCAAAAAAAAAAAAAAAAATCAACAGGTATCAAATAGATATCTAAAATTATTATCACTTTTAAAATCTATTAGTCTTTTCAAGTTATGTCATAATTGTTTTTTTTTTCTTTAAATTCAAATGTATGAAGTTTGAGATATGGATTTCTGAGACCTCTGCACTATCCACATTGGCAAAAACTCCTCCTAAAAGTGTCAGGTTTTTAGGCAAAATGGAGGACCCAAGCACAGGAGTATCAAATAAAGGATAATTATTCAAAAACACCAAGTCCAAACTTAACCAAAATCCACAAAAGTAATCCAAAACACATATCCAGAAATCAAAAACAGAAAAACACTCAGCAAAAACAAGTAGAGACTCAAGAAGATGGACCAGCACAGACAGGGGAGATAACAGGATTTAAAAAGGCAGAGAGACAAACAAGAGGCAGGTGCAGACAATCAGGACTACATAGTGAAGGAAGCAAACAAGAAAACAATAAAGACAAGACAGACCTTTCAAAGTAAAACAGGAAACAGAGTAGAAGAGGGACAGGGAGTGCCTGCCATGGCTGACCAGACCAATGACAAAAATCCCGTTGGACCAATTTATAAATTAAACTAATCAATTCATTCATGGTTGTGGTCACATAATTGCCATAAATTCCCTTTTTATGAAAAACGCAATTCTCCCCTCAGGATTCCACCAGAGTCAGTGGATCTGCAGTTGTGCTCCATCCTCAGCACGACCTCACAACCCACCAGGAGCACCGCAGAAGCAGAGCACCTCTGAACACTTCTTGTCCAGTTGGATTATGAGTTTACATTAAAGTTTCAAGATCACCTGAGAATGATATGGTCATCTGCCCACTTCAAGACATATTCCGCACCAGCATTCTCTTTAATCCCCTTTTTAGTTGTCTTGTTCAGAAATTGACCGGTTCTCTATACCATTCTTGTGTTTGACTTCCTGTTGGCTTGATCTGCCCTATGTAAATTGATGCAGTTCAGCTGTGGCCAAATGCCAAAATAGACTCAGCACGTATCTTTAACAGAGCAGAGCAGACGATCGCTTCGAGGATGCTTCTGAAAGCACCCCAGTGCTTGTAGTGGGACTACTATCATTGACTGGAATGTTCATGATTCCCAATGGCTGGTGCAGTGCAGCTGGAGCACGCCACTTCTACTGCATCATGATGAGAATCTCATGGTAATCTTCTCATTTAAAGATTTGTTTCTCACCACATCTTGTCCTTTCTGCTGTTCACCTCATAAAAAGGATGTGGTGTGGTGTCTAATAAACTGTGCTTTTCAACCACTAAAATGAAACTCTGAAATGTTTGCTCGTGACCTCTATGGGTTAAAATAATGTTGATGTACGAGTTCTACCCCACTCACAGTGTTTTATTTTAAAAATCTACCGGATTCTTTATGTCGTTTTTGTGTCTGATTTCCTGCCAGTTCAATCTGCCCTGTTTAAATTGACTCGGCTTATCCACGGCTGGGTTGCCAAGATAGAGTTGGCGCGTGTCTTTAGCGCAGCATGTCGGGTAGTCACCTCTGATATGATAAGCTGCGCTCCACAAGCAGTCTTTTGTGTGGTTGTTCACATTAGTATTTTAAATGCGACCTACAGTATATCAGACTCCAATGTGAACTGGCTACTGCTTTGAAGTGACCTGCATGCGCAGAATAACGAGGTGATGTCAAATGCAGTACACCGGGTGTGGGAAAGTAAACATGCATACAGCAGTAGGGAACCTGTATGATTTATTTTTCATGCTGACAAATTCATAAACAAATTATAATTAGAAGACGACAGACGAAAAGGAAAGCAAAATCTTTAACAATGCCCATGTGAGGAGTGATGGCTGCAACATCTGTGCAGAGATACAGTATGTGTGGATAAGGAATTGGAGCGAAGAGTGGTCGGACCATGGCGTAACCGGGTTTACTGGAGTGATTGGACGGATTTACTGGACAAAATTTCAGGATGTCAAGACGTACATTTGATTACATCTGTTACTGCCTCTCCACAAGACAAAACATTAATTTCAAGCTCTCCATCTCTGTGACGTTAAAGACGGATGAAATTCAGCAGTTCAACAGTACACACTGAAGTCACCTTGGAAGACATCAGATATGTATGTGTTTTAGGACCACATGAATTATACACATTATTGCCAAAAGTATTTGCTCACCCATCCAAATTATCAGAATCAGGTGTTCCAATCACTTCCATGGCCACAGGTGTATGAAAAGCGTTGGATGCAGTGGTCTAAAACACGGCGCCACTGGAGTCTAGAGCAGTGGAGGCGCATCCTCTGGAGTGACGAATCATGCTTCTCCATCTGGCAATCTGATGGAAGAGTCTGGGTTTGGTGGTGACTGCATTGTGCCAAGTGTAAAGTTTGGTGGAGGGGGGATTATGGTGTTGGGCTTTGTTTTTCAGGAGCTGGGCTTGGGCCCTTAGTTCCAGTGAAAGGAACTCTGAATGCTTCAGCATACCAAGACATTTTGGACAATTCCATGCTCCCAACTTTGTGGGAACAGTTTGGATCTGGCCCCTTCCTCTTCCAACATGACTGTGCACCAGTGCACAAAGCAAGGTCCATAAAGGCATGGATGGCAGAGTCTGGTGTGGATGAACTTGACTGGCCTGCACAGAGTCCTGACCTCAACCTGATAGAGCACCTTTGGGATGAATTGAGCGGAGACTGAGAGCCAGGCCTTCTTGGCCAACATCATTGTTTGACCTCACAAATGTAATACTGGAAGAATGGTCAAAAATCCCCATAAACACACTCCTAAACTTTGTGGACAGCCTTCCCAGAAGAGTTGAAGCTGTTCTAGCTGTTCCTGCTGTTCGTCACAGCAGGTGAGCGAATACTTTTGGCAATATAGTGTATGTATATGACTCAGGTCACACACGCCACCCCCCCCCCCCCCCCCCCCCCACACACACACACACACACACACACACACACACTGTGTACTTTACAGTTCGGGTAGCAACTCCGGTAGCAATATTAACAATTCTGTCTGGAAAAAAAAAATCTGGACTGCAACAAAAACTTTCGCGTCATTCCTCCATGTTACATCAGATCTGCTCAATGTGTTCACTGTCCTGTGCTGTTCTCTTACTGGTTACTTCAGTGCGGCTCCATCTAGTGGTACAGATGTGTAATGACAACAGAAAGTCTATTCCTCGATTATAAAACAAATTCAGTTCTGTGGGCTGTTTTCTAATTTCGTATTTTTAATCCTAGTCTAAAATTGAAATAAAAAAAAAAACAGGTTTTTTTTTTCGTTTTTTTTTTTTTTGTGTTGAATTAAAAAATGAAAATAAAAAGTAATAAAATGTCACTTTTTATTTATTTTTTAATTTTTGATTGATAATTAAAAATGGAAAGAATGATACACAGATTGATAAAGTTACTGAACTTTAACATGGACATTTTCATTTTAAAGTTCTCCCAGATGGAGGATTTGACAGAAACAAGGTTATTTGGAACAACTGACAAGTTGAACTCCCCGTTAAAAGTTTCTGCTTTTACCTCAGAAGTTGCCTGTTTTAATGTTCTGATTGTGCTGAGCCACAATCATTTTGTCGGATTTTGTTTGTAGCCTTTTTTTTTTTTTTATATATATAAAAACAGGATGACATTAATGCCCTGGCAGTGACAATAAGCTTTATTTTATTTTACATTTTTTAAGATGAGATTTACACTAAATATGTGTTACTGACAAATGCTGATGTTAAAAGTGTTTGAACAACAAATGTTATGACACTTTAGTTCATATGGCAGCAGAACTTTTAAATAAAAGTGCATTCTACACTACTTTTGAATTCATTATTTGAGTTTGCGTATACGATGCGATTAATCGTGATTAATCAGGGAAATAATGCGATTAATCGCAATTAAAAATTTGAATCGTTGCCCAGCCCTGTGTGTGTGTGTGTGTGTGTGTGTGTGTGTGTGTGTGTGTGTTTAAGCAAGAACTAAATGCAAACGACCATAAACAGCATAATGCTAATAAAGTAAAACAAACACTTAATTGGCTGGCTGTGTGATTTCTCATTGGGGAAATATTTGAAATATTTTAGGAAGATTTGCTGCAGAAACATAGAGGCTTGTGAGCGAAGCAGTGTGCCAAATTGAATTATTTATTACAAGTGTACAGTGAAACACTAGAGATTCTCAGATTTATACATGTAAACACTTAAAGTGATAACTGAAGCATATTTACTAGGTTTCAGGAAGCACAGTTTTTTAACAGTTTTTGACAGATATGCCAGCCTTCACCATAACATGTAACCCAAGTTCTATTTCACAGAGCCTCACCCTCTACGGCACTGCATCTTAAGATAGAGTACACGCGTCAGCAAGCACACTCCTTTTTATATTAGAGACATGGCAAGAGGCAAAAAGGTCCCATGCTGTTCCACCTGCAGTTTGATGATTGTGACATCACACAGCTACTACTTTAATCTACTGGCACCATAATGATGCATCAAGACAGGTAGAAAGCTAAATAATGGCCCCTGTAACCCGTAGCTACTTCACCGGGAAGGGAAGGAAGCTAGTCGGGCACCCAATATGCACAGATCATACAGGTTATATGAACAAGAGATGGGGTCATCCTTGACTGGAGGTAGAGGGTCAGTGCTGTGTTGCTTTTTTCATTTGGTGGATAAAACCTGTATGTGAAGCAAGGGGATGCAGCAGATCTGCAGAAGAAAAGACAATGAACTCCTTAAGCACAGGAGTGGCTTATCCTACAGGCGGAATAGTGTGCGTTACTGTTCTAAGCTTGGCAGGTCAACATTTGAAGTGGTCTTAACGGTGCAATACAGTGAAGAAAATAAAATGAAGTTTTGTTTTCACTGATAGGTGCCTGTTTGACCAGGTGTCTTTTTTTCTTTCACTTCTGGAGAAAATATATGTATCCAATTTTCTTTATGTCGAATTATCTGATAGACTACAATGTCAACAGTCACAGTAGAATAATTTGTAGCAGAAGAAACACACCATTTTTAGGTGCATGTATATCTAAGAGAAGACATAATGCAGAGTGACTACCTGTGAAATCCATTACTGAGGTCCTGCTAGATATCTCTAGTCTTTGGTGATATATTTGATGCTGAAATGCAGATTATCTCTGTCTGTGCAGAAAACACTCAGTATACCCCATTTTGCCCAACAAAACAGTAGAGGGGTTCTCTGAGTGCTTGCCTTGCTCTGCTGAGCTGAGTCCAATTTACCTTCCTTTGAATATTTGGTGTGGGAATAATGCCACTGATGGCGGTCTCTGTGCACCTATAGTGTGTAGAGGTAAGTACACTTTTGACTGACAGCAGCGATGATGCCTGAGCTGCAGTTGAAATCCCCACACCCTTAGAACTCACCTGCTGCCATGGCTTTGCTGATAGCCTCGCTGTAATTGGCACATCCCTTTGTTAATTATCAAGATGATGTGACACGTGTACTCATAGAGATCCGTGAATCTGCTTTGTAGACACATTCCCTGCTCAGCATGTCAGCAAGGTGTCCTTTGGAAACAGGCCTCTGTCTCTGGTGATTAAAGATCCTATCATGTTACATCTTCCAGGGCCAGTGATTAAAGCAGAATCATCAAGGAGTCTCTAATGAACTGGAGCTTGATGATTATTTCATCAATAAATACATAACATTCATATCTATTTTTGTAACTGAGTTAATTCCTTACTTGCACTTAAGGGACATGTCAATTATTGTGGAGTATAAATGAGTCATCAAGTGCAAGTATTTTGATTGACACCTACGTGTAGGTATGTGCACTTGTAATTAGGTTTAATATTTGGGCTTGAAATACTTGAGTTCAGGACCTGGACTTCATTTAGATTCAAGCCCTAATATTAAGGGTTCGTGACTGGATTTGGACTTGAGCTCTGCTGTCTCAGACTTCGACTCTTACATTAAGTTTATTCGGACTCAGAAAACTGGGATGAGTCCTGTACTAACTCAAATATCAGAAGAGGCGTGTATCCCTTTGAATACATCTGCAAAAGTCAGATGGTTTTATTCGGGGGCCGAGACACTGCATAGTCTCGCTTATAATGAACATGAATATGGAATTAGATTTATTTGAAAGTCAAGACATCTCTGAAAAGCAGTGACGCTGTCGTTTGGATGAGTGGCAGCCCTTCTTAGCTTTGAATAGAATTTTCATGGTTTGGTAAGTTAAAGTCCTAATTATGTGGGATTGGATAAATAAATGCAATTTTATGCGCAACATTTCATTCAGCAAGAGAGTGCATTATGCACCAAACTGCTCATAATTTTCAATCCTGACTTCAGCATGAATGAAATGTCCATGTCATGTTAGTGCAACATTGTCTGTCATTTTGCATTTAAAGCTAGGCTGACATGCTTTATTCAGTGGAGGTCATTAAGTGCTTGGGAAGGTACTGGTAGACTGGTGGCCAGACTGGTATTAGACAGAATGTTATCCTTTCCTAATTAAGATCATTTTGATCCCATGTCCTGTCATATTGTTCTGAAGTATTCACAATTCTGGTATAAGAAGGTCACATCCTGTTCCACACATACCATAGTTCAAATTTTAGGCCATCATCAAGCCTCAGGCACAAAGCTAAAAGCCATGAGCTTGTCCCTTCCACTAATGATGGCGAGTCAAGGGAATTTTCATCCAGCCTCATATCTTTGTGTTTTTCTGGGCTGGTTCTGTGCACAGCATACAAACACGAGTAACCGGCAACTACCCCAAAGGTTTTATAATCTAGCAGAACCTCTCGACATATTTTCACTCCTGAGCTTGAAACATACACCTTGCGAGGAGCCCTTGGTGTCTCATGTAAACACAAGCAAGTATCCCTTCCCCAGTTTTCAGTTGAACAACGTTGGGGTATGTATCTGTATCTACATCTTGCTGCTTTTGATGACCAACAAACACCAGCTATGACTTCATTAGGTGGTTGAGTGAGTTTAGACATCTAAATTATTATGATGGTTTAAGGAAAACATTGTGGGATTTTTGAGATTTTTCGATGAGATTTTTCGATGATCTCATACTTTTTATTTTACACTTATAATTCTGCATCTTGAGAATTAAGATTAAGGGGATCCAAAAACTGCAAAATGTGAGGCCAACTGACCAAGCATGATCGTGCTACATTTTGGACAAGTGAGCTGGTTTATTTCCTATTAATCATAGAAATGTGGAACAATGTTCAAATCTCATTTTAAGTTTTGAGAGGACTTATGGTAAATATTCAATTTATTTCTTACTCTATTCATGATAACTTATCTACCATTTAAGACGTGTAATTTCTTTTTGCAAGGTTCAATTACAACAGAAGGAAATCCAAATCAAGCAGGCAAACATGGTATTGAGAAGAAAAAAAAAAGAAGAAAAGTGAAAATGGAAATCTGTGTGGCTGGCTCCAGTCTGCATGCTCTACGGCTAACATGGTGCCGTGGTAAGGAGGGGAAAGATAAGAGCTGTGGTGTTTTCACACGGCTGAGGGCTGTGAGGAGG
Source organism: Hirundichthys speculiger (assembly GCA_018398805.1). Lineage (NCBI taxonomy): Eukaryota > Metazoa > Chordata > Actinopteri > Beloniformes > Exocoetidae > Hirundichthys > Hirundichthys speculiger. Next base: position 1,067,276 of record JAGFBZ010000571.1, read on the forward strand.
CTCAGGAGTGATATGTGATGACAGCACAGTGCCACGCTGTTGATACAGCCTGCATCTCCTGGGTACTGAGGGCAGGATTGCCCCAGGCTTGATTATTTACAGCCTTGCGTGTCTTCAAAAATATTCTGTGAGGACACTCTAAGAAACCCTCCTTTGCAAGGCCTTTTAATTGGATCAGACCTATCATTTATTAATGGGACTGACTATATGCAAGTCAAGTTTTTTTTTTTCATGCCCCATGATTATTAATGGCTGCTGGATCAAAAGGCTGATATGACCTGTATGATATTCCGCATCAGCCTGAGAGAGGAATACATTTCCATCACCAAATTGCAGAGAGTGGAAGAGGGAATCTGTAGTTCACACACTCAGGGAAAGCAGAAGATTTTTTTATTTTATTTTATTTTTTTACTATCTTGACCCTTTAAGACATGCATGGCAATTTCAGTGAAATCCTGGAAAAATATTGACTTACACTGACTTGCATCATACACTGAGTTTGAATGGAGGGTTGGAGTGATTTCCATCTGTGTTGAAGGTTGGACCGCTCCACAAGCCACAGGGAACGAGAATGCTTCAAGAATGACTGTTGGATCTTTTATTTTACCATGAAAATAAGTTATAAGCAACTAATTTGCTGAGATGGTAGGATTGTATTATGATAACAATTGTCTTTTTGTCACCATGCATTTCATTTTTGTTTTAGAAGAAAAAAAATAAACAGAATTAAAAAAGGCATTTAGCAAAGAGAAATCTGTTAAACTGTTTTCCAGAAATAAACGAACAACTTTGTTCATTACTTCCACAAGCGTGGTTCTCTTGCAGCATCTCCTCCCCTACATCACTACACTGCATCTAAATTCCCTTTGGACTCTCAGAGGCACATTCACTCATTGTCACTTGTTTATAGTGACAATGAGTGAATGTGAAAGCACTCTTGGAGCATTGAACAAATTCTTACTGCGAGCTAATGGAATTGACCAAATATTTTCTTTCAAGGAGATTCATTAACACGTAGACGTTACAGTGAAACAGGATATGTAGATGAATCGTCCAGCAGTAAGCCACATGTCAGGATCATCCTTGTTGCTCCGTGCATCTGGATGAAGCATGACATTCTCTTGGCCGCTTGCTTCTTGGTCTTAATTATTTATAACCTGGGTGGAAAACCGTGTCAGCATGGAGTTTTACTGTCAATGTCTCATAATGCTAAAGGGCATTTTATTATCACTCACTGTCTGAGTACTCTCTAAAGGAGGTAAAGCGTGACAATGTAATGCAAAAGAGTCGTCCCATTACCTTTTTTTTGTTGTTACTATTGTTGCAAATAATAGCGTAATGAGTTTGGCAAGTAATTAAGTCACTGAGTAAATTATCTTTTTCTGTAGACATTTACTGTATTATTTGTTCTTTTTGTTGTCACAAACTAAACAAAAAAAAAACAAAATGTTTTTGCATAGCTTAGAAAATTTTGGGGTGAAAAGGACAAGGAAAACATAACAGAGAAGTTGGTATGTTGCCATGCTGATAATTAGCATCAGTCAGAGGTGACAGACTGTACATCAGATTTGAATAAGCATTTGCATGGTAACGACCTCCCAACACCGGTGATGCTGCCAGTGGTACAGCACTAAAACAACAAGGGCTAGATTTAGACTCAGACGGAAATCTATGCTCCTTACATGGTAATATGACCGGCATCAGCTGTAGAGCCACCATCTTTCTGTAACATCATCAGTAAAACCCACACCACTTTATGGGCTGTGTGCATTGATGTTGATTAGTAAACATAACACATCGTTAATGAAGCACTGTAAAGGGATATTACGTCTGCCATTGGTGTTATTAGCCATCTGAGTTTCAGATTATAAACCGTTGAACAGATGATGCAATGAAATAAAATCAGTCTCATTCAAAGGTCGATGTACCCTGAGCTTCTAAGCACATTTTGTCATGCAAATATACTCCAATATAGTTTTATGGAAGCTGGAAGTTATGTAATATAAATGAATTTTCAAAGTGACATCACACAACATTGTTCAGGACTATCATGTACATAAGAATTAAAAAAAAAACAAAAGGACAAAATGTTTTCTACTAATGCATACAGACACGGCATAAGATAGTAAACATCATCTAAATAAAGGACAGAACAGGAAAAAGAAAGCATACAGTTACTTCATATGTACATGATGCTTAGGCTGAAAGTTGGATAAGCAATTTTGTTGGCATAGAAATGCATCATTGTTAAATAGAGACCAAGAGGGCGACAGCGTCCAGCCATGTCCTGTCTCCATCTGTTAAAAATGAAGAGTGCATTGAGACTGCCACAAGCCCTTTTCTTAAGAATGCCACAAAAGATGATAACATCATACGTCAGTCACTCTTTGGAAAGATGCATTAGGGTGACAGTTACAACTTAAAAAAAAAAAAAAAAACAAGCACCCATATTTCAAAAGCAAAATTGTGCAGTTCCGAGGTATTACTTTCTAGGCACTGCAGCAAGCATGCCTTTGTATATTTTTGTACTTGTGCCTTGGAAGTAACCTTCTGTCATAATATTCCAGGCCTGGCACAAACACATGTTTCTATGTCCTTGACTGTTCCATTCTCCTTTTTAGTAGGAAAACTGGAAATGTGTTTTGAACCTGAAAGTTCAAACATGATTGTTTGATGTGACAGATGTGAGAATAGGAGTGGGTGGACATGACTGATGGTGAACTCGGAGCGCTGTGCTATGATTGAGACTGGAATTACAGCTGCTGTGAGGAGACAGAATTGATGCTGACTTTTGACTTATGTGATTTATGTGTATTTTTGCACACGTAGGTGTATGTTTTTTTTTTTTTTCTGGTATTTTTATGCATGATTGCCCCAGATAAAAAAGTATGATATTGTAGTTTTAAATGTCATTTTGGTGATCCAAAGTATGAAATGCCCTCTGTTCCTTCATATCTTATATGCAACCATTAATCAGCAATAAACTTTTTTTTTTCAATAATTTATTTCTATTCAATTTCCATATTCTGCCAAGGGTATTGTATTGAGTGACAAACTGAAAGAATCAAGAGTATGACATTAATACACAGTGACTGGCGGCCCTCCATGTAGCAAGACCTTAATTTGCTAATGAGTTCAAACAGGCAGTTTAACACAAGACTGTCAATCAAGCCTATGGCATTTTGGCATCTGACAGTTGGGTCATGTGTTCCTCTGAGGGACATGAGCACTTTACCAACACTTGGTTTGCTGTGTTAAGCCCCCAAAAGGGAAAACTTGTATTTTACGCATAAATGAACAGCCATTGAAATGTGTGTGTTAATGTCCATTGAGAGTAATCAATTTGTTTTCAGTGGATGAGAGTAATTTATGTACACCGAGGCTGCATCATTGATATATCAAAGCCTTTTGCAGTCTGCCTTTTATCACCACTATGTGAAGTGATGTGTTTATCAGGCTGTGTTTGACAGTTGCCTTGTGTCCCAAGAGCTGAGTGAACATATTTTATGACGCCTTTAGAAATGAACTAAGTTTACTTTGAATTAATGAGCAGTCGCCCCCACCCAAACATTGATTCAAAGGCTGGAAATGCAGGTGCAAAGTATAAACTGCGAGGCAATAGAGCAAACAAGTACTGTCTGTTTAAAATGATCAATGTTTATGTTTTATCTTTGGTTTGAAAAGTAGCCACTGATGCTCATCCACTTCTGCCAGATCTTTTGGAAGCGAAACTCCTGTTGATGACTGTGCATTGACCAAAGCATTTTGAAGGAGGAAAAAAAAGTACTTTTCAGATCTTTATAATATTTTTTATATTTGCAGTTACCAAAAATCATGCTGCAAATTCAACGATTTAAAATTATGCTTAGAAAGACATGTTAAAGGCACTATATGTATCACTCCAGAACAAAAGGGGGCAGCATGTGGAAAAGTCCATGTGTCAGCGCCTGGTGGACAACACAACAAAGTGTACAGCAGTTACCACTCCAATAGAGATATTACGACTTCACAGCAGTGAATTCAGAAATACAGTACAGTGACACCATTGTAAAGCAACTAATATTATACCTTTTATGCATTTATTAGTATACATTAATTGAATCCACTTAAAACTCTAGATTAAACTTTTCCAGTTGTGCATCATATTTCATTCCTTTTTTTTTTTGTAAAAATTGTCTCTGTAGGGGGGGAGGAAGCAGTACTCTACAAATCTGGATGTGGTATATTTGATGGGATGGGTGGTGGTGAGGTAAACAGGCTGCTTATGAGGTTTAGCCATTGCACTTGTGAATTATTCATTTTGCAACCTGACTTTAAGGCTGCTTTAAGGCTACAAACCTTTCACTGTTGGCGGATTGCTGTACAGTTCAGACTGTACAACTCGCTGTCTTGTAACTAGAAAGGAATGGACGACCACAGACCAACAAAAGTTTGTTTTCCTACAGAGTTTAGGGGGAAGTAAAGAATTATTTATACTGCAAAAGTAGTTACCAACCACACCTGTGGTACGGTTTATTGAGTTTTGTTGAAAATGATATGAGTTGTTTTATCTGGGTGTGGAACTGTTAACATGATTAACATGCAAGCATAAAACAGCCGGCATAGTGCCCTCCTCTACATTTGAATCTAAGAAGGTAGATCAAGCCATGCAGTGATTTCTACCACCTTTGGTGGGACGTAGTGGTGTTGATGGTTTGCACCCAGTCGTCAGCCTCAGCTAATTTTTCAACACATTGGATCTATGTGTATAACATGATGTCCAAACAATATATACTGTAATGACCCAAATGTAAGACATCTCCACTCATAGGATGACCCTCACCTTTTTCAAGGAAGCACCATAGAAGCAACAAATCTGGACTAGTTTCAGTAAGTTTTTTTTTTCTTGACCCAGATATTTCAGGTATTTTATTAATTTAGTGACATAATAGTGATAAGACTTCTCTCAAAAGTCTGAGGGCCAAAGTTGGGTGAAACAGTCTCTCTGTGTATAAAGTATTTTGTCTGTGCACTGCACAAATAAATGTAAAATTTGTACAAAGCTTTACAGTCAAAGCTTTGTCCATGTATGTAACTATATGAAGTGAAGAAAGTGCAACTGTTGAATTGGATGTACATTTCAAAACATTGAAAATGCTTGGCTCCTGGGTGAGATACGGAGCCCTTTGATGGCCCCTTATACCAGAAAGATCCTTGGTCCATCACTGGCGAGACTTGTTCTCCATTTGACCCCAGCTGAAGCTGGATTTAAATTTTACCCTTCCAACTAAAAAAAAGTCTGGCGTTTTCCAATACGCTCAATTAAGGCAATGGCTTCAGTGATGGACAGCTCTTTTTCTATTCTCAATTTCATACTCCGTTCAGTTTCATGATAGCTGTCACTTTTTTATGATGTCAGTGTTATAAGCGGTCTCTTTGGCCACCTTCTACACTGCTTAGCTGTTTTTTGACTCAGCAGCATTTATTACTATCGCCAATTTCTAAGTGTAATCCCTATGTGTGAAACACATACAGACAAAACCCTGTGGTGTAATTTAAAGACACACACACATATATATACACACACATATATGTATGTATGTGTGTGTGTTATGTTAAAAAAAAGTCTGGAGTATTAGTGAATTAGTGTAAGTCACACTCATTTATAAAAGACCAACAGAAACAAAAATCAACTTTAAAAAGCAGGTGGAAACCTGGAATGGAAGACAAGGATGAAGTCAGTCCACAGCTGAGGTAGACATGAAACTAATGGTTTTCTTGCTACAGCAGAGCAAAAGAGCTTACTGTCACAGAGGAGATACTCTTGGCTGGTCAGCTCTCTGTCTGGTAAATATATATCCTAAAAGTGTCTCTCATAGATGTACATTCAAAGGCTATGCCAGGGGAAGCGAGAGCAGCCCTCACAACCCGACCTGATGATAACAGTTTGAGAACAGTCCAGAAACAGTAATTAAAACTTAAAGCTGCAAAATGAAAAATTGAAATGAAATATTAAATATTTGAACTTCGGCAGGTGCCTTTCTGTGCGGAGTTTGCATGTTCTCCCCGTGCTCCAGCTTCCTCCCACAGTCCAAAGACATGCATGTCAGGTTAACTGGTGTTTCTAAATTGCCTGTAGGAGTGATTGTGAGTGTGTGTGGTTGTTTGTCTATATGTGGCCCTGCGATGGACTGGCGACCTGTCCAGGGTGAACCCCTGCCTTTCGCCCGAAGTGAGCTGGGCAGAGCTCCAGCAGATCCCCGTGACCCTGCATAGGAATAAATGGGCATAGATAATGGATGGATGAATAGAAAATAAATATTTACAATGCAGCAAAATGGATGTAAGTATACCAAAAAAAAACAACACTTCTGATTCTGTGCTTAAAAAAAAAAAAAAGAAAAAAAGATCCATTGTGCTGACGAAAGACCCACTGAAGATAATTGGAGAAAATTTGAAGGCTTCTTATACCACTTTGTCTAACCAAAGGTGAAATAAATCATTGTGGTGTTTGGTCTGCCATCATACATTCAAATGAAGAAGAGGAAGTTATGCTGGCTCAGAGACTGCTCTACTCCCATGTCATACTGATACTACTTACTGGACAGACCATTTTGGTAAAACTTTCAGACAGAATGGGTTCAAATCTATGAGCAGTTGACGATCACCCATCAGCAAGCTTTCATTATGTGTGAACAATGTTCACCAATAAGCCATCTCCAACAGATATTTTTGCTGTATGCCATATATCTGGAGCCATCGGGGAAATCCCCACTGGAGCTACAACCAGTGAGAGAGAAAGCCATGGGCTGATGTCATTTGTGAGGAAAACAATCCCGTAGAGCACAGAGGAGAAGCACAATGTGCCATTCCACAATTCAAGTCGGTAGTTACTTTTTTGTTATGCTTTTTGAGACACCCTCCTCCTATCTAGCATAGCACAAACAGTAAAGATAAATAATAAATAACTTGTGTTTTGCATGTAGTTTGGAGATATGCTGCCCCCATCTGGTGTGGAGTGATGTCGCTGCATATATGTCCTAAAGTACAGTAATCCCTCACACTTCGCAGTTAATGGGGGCTGTGAGCCCCCCGTGAATGGTGAAAACTGCAATGTGGATGTACATGTACATGTATATGTACATACCATATACATGTACACGCTTATGCAAAATCTACGGAAGGTACACTCACTTTGACGATCTCTCCTCTGTGCGTAGCTGACGAGAGCAAGAGATGGGAGATGTGGGGGTTGCGTGTCAGCCAATCAGCGTACAGACATCCGACGACACAGTAATGTCCGTTGTAGCAGCCAATCACCGGTCTCTATATTCGTTCATGGGGCCTCCCCTGTTGGCTCTTGTTGCTTCCCGAAACTCGTTCTTGATGTGATGGTTTTCACTTCAGCCTCGCGTGCTTCAATTAAAAAAAAATTTTTTTTTTTAATATTTTTTTTCTATGAATATTTTTCAAACTTCCGTGAGGTACTGAGACCGCGATTGTTGAGACCTGCGAAGTGTGGGGGATTACCGTACATCAGAGGTGGGCAAACTACGGACCGCGGGCCAGATACGGCCCAGGTTGGCCTTTCTAATCCAGCCCACCGAAGATTGGTACAGATTTAAGGTTGTGAATGACTGCATTCATTTTATTTTGACTTGCAATGACAGGCATTTCAACACCAGGTGGCGCAGCAGGCGCAGTGACTGTAATGAGAGAAGAAGAAGAATGAGAGAGAAAAGCTCGATTTTTCCAATTATCATTCTTCCACTGGTCAGATCAGAACCCATCTTCACCAATGTCAAAGAAAAGAAAAGTCAACAGTCAGTGCCAGGTGTTTAAGTAAGAATGGACGCCCAAATACTTTTTCACTGAAGTCCGGTCCAAGGCTGTATATCTTATTTGCCAAGAAATTGTTGCGGTTTTAAAGAATACAACATTAGCCGTCATTTTTCCACTAAGCATGCTAATTACGCCAACAAACTTTCAACACAAGAACGTGCGGCTACCGCTGACAGGTGGTAGCTTGCTTGGAGGCTCAGCAAAACACCTTTATTCGAACAACTTCCATCCAAGAAGCAAGCACGAAGACAAGTTACTTACTGGCATTCAAACTAGCAAGAGCCAGCAAGCCTTTCTCTGAAGGGGAGTTCCTTAAAGAGTGCATGGTAGAGACAGCAAGTGTTTTATGTCCTGAGAGCAAGAACAAATTTGAAAAAAATTAGCTTATCCCGCAGGTCAGTGACTCACCGTATTGAAGTAACTGAGGAATACTTAACTAGCAAGCTAAACAAAAAAGCGGAGTCATTTACATTATATTATTTGGCACTGGATGAAAGCAGTGATATAAGGGACACCGCTCAGCTTCTAATTTTTATCAGAGGGATTAATGAGAAATTTGAGATAACGGAGGAGTTTTTGGATATGGAATCCCTGAAAGGAAAAACATGGGGAGAGGATTTATTTAACAGCGTGTCAGCGGTCATACAGAGGCACAAGTTACCTTGGAGTACGCTCGCCAACATTACCACAAATGGATCACCAAATCTGACAGGAAAAATTGTCGGGATGCTCAAGAGAATTCAGGACAGGGTGAAAGAGGACAATTCTGAGCAGGAGGTTATTTTCCTACACTGCATAATTCACCAGGAAGCACTGTGTAAATCCGTGTAGCAGCTTGACCACGTAGTGAAACCATTCGTGAAATTCGTTAACTTTATTCGAGCGAGGAGACTTCACCATTGTCAGTTTATTCATTTTCTTTCGAAACTGACGCTGATCACACGGACTTACTTTACCATTCTAAAGTCCGCTGGTTACGTTTGGGAAAAGTATGCCAACGTCTGTGGGAGCTCAAAGAGGAGATTATTTCAGTTTTGGAGCTACTTGTGAATACAATTTTCCTGAGCTGAATGACACAGATTGGCTTTGTGATTTAGCTTTTACTGTGGACATACTGACACACATGAACGAGCTGAATGTAAAGCTACAAGGGAAAAACCAGTTTGTGCATGAAATGCAAGCAAACGTCAGAGCCTTCAAAACCAAGCTGGTTTTATTTTCGAAGCACATGTCAGACAAGTCATTTGCTCATTTCCCCACACTGGATACATTAAAAGAGGCCTCGCAACATGCGAAAAAATATCGGAAATCCCTGGATGACCTGCATGAAGAATTCTGCCGTCGGATTTGTGATTTTGGAAAAATTGACAGGGCACTTCAGCTGGTGTCATGTCCCTTCTCACAAGACCCGGAAACTGTGTCACAGGAGTTGAAGTGGGAACTGATTGATCTCCAATGTGACATGGTGTTAAAGGACAAGTTCAACTCCCTGAAACTGGATGAGTTTTATGCTTCATTAAGTGCAGCCAAATTTCCAAACATCCAGAAGATGGCACAGAAGATGCCGGTGTTGTTTGGTTCTACATATATGTGTGAACAGACTTTCAGTGTGATGAACACCAACAAAGCACCCACAGATCCCAGATGAGTGATAAACACCTCAGATCTGTTCTGAGAATTGCCACGGCACGATTACCACTAGACTCTGATGCACTGGCTAAAATGGGTGATGAACAACACTGTTCTCATTAAAAGGTATGTTAATACTTTAATGCTTGGAAACAGTGCTGAGCACCAAGCCACCATGCTGCCTCATCTTAAAGTACAGATCTAGAAAAAAAAAAAAAAAAACCACTGGGTGAAGTATAATGAGAGGCATAATGGGGCACAGGCTGGTGATGGAGTTAGCCCTGAGTAAAATTAACCAAACCTATTAAACTCAGAGTAGATTTTCCAGCCCTTTAATCATGGAAGGCTCACAGAATAATACTTAGACAGGTGTGGACACATACAAACTAAATGTTTCAGTGATGCTTTATCTTTTAATTTTATAAGGGTGGCAGGCCACTTTATTTATGTTATCTTACATTACATGACTCATTATATGGACCAGCACCTCTGTGCCTTTGATATCTGGTTTATTACTGGTCAGAATAGTCAGAGAAAGATTCATGTTTATTTATTATGGATGCATGTCCATAAATTAAGAATAAAGGGTTGGTTTTGATGAGAGGAGTCAGTGTATTATCATCTGAATTAGTTGGATGATGTAATGTAAAGGGAATCTTTAATCTCATGAAATGTCCTACTTTTGACATTTATATGAGCATGCTTTTACATGGATCATTTTAGTTCAGGGAGAAAAATTGGCATACCACGGTACTTTTAGCTGAAGACAGTTTTCCAGCACTGTCCAGCACAATTTAGATGAATGAAACTGAGATGTGAAATGTGGAAAGAATACCAAAACAGTAGTGCAAAGCAAAAATTAAACAAATGAATACATAAAAAATAGTGTTTATTTGAAAAAAGATAAATATTTCCAGTATGTTACCAAAGGAGAGATAAGATAAATAATGTACTCTGAATTTCAAATCATGAATAAAACAAGATTACTATTATTATTATTATTATTATTATTATTATTATTATTATTATTATTATTATTATTATTATTATAATAATAATAATAATAATAATAATAATAATAATGATTATAATTTATTGAAGGCTGAGTTGTGGAGTTCTCACATCCACTTGATGAGAATTCTCCAATTAATTTTAATGAGTCCTCAAGACCAGGCCAGATTTTTGCTGAGCCATGTAATCTTATCTTATCACAGCGCAGAGAAAAGCAGGCTGATGTACTCCTATACCGCTCTCAGTCCTATGGCTCATAACAGTTTCACTGCTGAGTTTCGAAAACACGTCTTGTGCATTTTAGGACCACTTTCTTTCAAATTGAAGTAAAAAAGAGGTAAAGTTCAAGATTTCCAGCCAAACTGAAAAAAAGGCTACAATTTTACTGTTCTTGAAGCTTCACCAGTTGCCAAATACAATTTTACAACCCTGTGCCCATCTCTTACACGGACATAAAAATCACTGGCAAAGGCTTATACCTCACAGATTATCGTCAATATATCCATAATCCATCCAGATCACATCCGTTTTATCAATGGTAGACTCTCATCCATTTAAGTTAAAGCATTATTCAGACAGATATCATGAAAGCCATCTTAGATTCATAAAAAACTCGTTGGATATGCTGAAAAAAATGCCCCTTTTTTTCATCACATTAAGTTGATTTGGCTTAAACCCAACACTTAATATCTTTAAAAACTGAAGAATCAGTACACTTTGCCTTCAGCAAATGTCAACACCACAGCACAAAGCAAAACTTCACACTGGGCGACTTGACATGAATGCCCAGTTTTTCAATTCACTATTTTCATAGAACCCTTGACAGCAGCTAAGTGTGAGAGCATCTTCATAAAGAGAATTAAAAATCCCAGCACATTGTCATAAGATCCTTTTGCTGGGAGGATATATTACTTTTCTTGTAAAACACTGTAAGATCAGTTCAAATTTGCAATTAAAACCAAAAAACTTTAAATCTGTTTGAAATTCTAAACCGCCACCTAATGCTTATGCTGACAGAGCATCAAAATAAATTCAGTATTGTGGCAACCGGTTTTATCCCCTTTTACCAGTCTCTTAAGCTAAATTCTACCTATGCTCAAGAATGAGCCTTGGAGTGGACTTGGGTTATTTATTTATTATTCATTTATGCATTTATTCATTCATTTATTTATATATTCCCTGTTCCCTATTTTGTTTTTGAAATAATTATCCTCCCCACACTGCCCAGCCTCAAAAGAAAGCATGAGATAAATACTTTTTTTCCACATGTCCAGATGATCCATCTGTCACAATAACAGCATGTGGATTCTGAGATGGTAATGTTTTATTTTGACCGACGACATTCATGTGTGCTGACTTCAGCCCTTGAATGTATTAATTAATATTCTGGGTTCCAGAAAGTGGAGGAATTTAACAGATTTTACGCTTTTACTGTAAAACAGATTCATTTGGCGTTGTGGACAGATGCAGCTCCTACATACTCTAGAGTCAGAGTCTAGTATTTTTCTGTAGATTGTGATGGAGTTCCCTACTCGAGGGAATTTTGAACTGATCCATATTAAATTATCTTACCCTCCCCGGAGTATTTAGTCTGTGAGTTTCTCTTTCTCCTTGCCTGTCCATCTTTGTGGATACTGTCAAGCTTTCCAGCTGTTTTCCAAATATTCTCCAAAAACTCTCCACATTTGTGGTTTGTTTGTTGTATTTTGGATCCATTTCAGGTCAGATATTGCTTCATTATTGTGGCGGACTGACTACCTGGCCAAAACCTGTCTGCAAGTAAGAACTGAGTTTTGAACTCTATCCTGTGTCAGAGATACTAAATGAAATCGTCTTGTCTAACAAAAATCGGCTTCCTTACAACTGCGTTAATCAAACTTAAAACTACATCATAGTTCAAAGTCTACGAACGTGTTCAGAGAGCCGACTGAAGCTGCAGTACTGCTTCACATGTGATCTGTCTCAGTCTCCATGTGACTTTAATTCCACCCTTCTTATATAGGTGGTCTATTTAAGCTGCTAAATTCCAGTCTTGTTCTCGTGCTGCTGCTGCTGCTGCTCTCCTGCTTACTGAAGTGTTGCTGTCTGCATCCACCTGAATTCTGTGGTAAATATCCACTCACTGTTCCAACATCACTCTGACAAAATATATTCATGGAGTGTTATAACATTGGAGTCATTCAGATTGAAACAAACTGCAATTATGTTCTTCAATGAGCATTTCAAACTCGAGTTGTCTGACTTAACTATAAATGAAGACTTTGCAGTCCACTTCAGAGGTAAAATGAAACCCTCTTAACTACTGCTTGTACACATGAAGACAAGGGAAATTTCTGCCCTCAAACCTCCCTTTAGATCCCGTTCCTTCATTCTTTTTTCAAAATGTTATATTTTTTTGGAATGAAGATTTACAGAAGATTGTAAATTTTATTCTTCAAAATTATTATTATGATTTTTTTTTCCTGAAAGACTGTTGTGATTAAATGCCAATAGGAAGAGAAACAGCTTAGATGCATCAATACCTGGCAGCTTCAGACACGTTTCTACATTTTAGATATATTTGAGAAATATCAATCTGATTTCAGTTGTAATGATAGCATGATTGGTCCTGAAGCTGGTGCAATCACACTATTCAGATCCAATTATAGCATGATTGGACTTGAATGCCTACCAGAATATAAAATCCCAACATTCCAGTCTCCTATCCATTTGCAATTATAAATAAATCACCTGTAGGAGGTAGAGCTTTTTCCTACCAAGCTGCTCACTTCTAGATTTGGCCTTCTCATTGAAATCTGGGGAGGGTTAGGGTTAGGGTGACTGGCTTAAAGCAAAACCTAAAACACATCACGTTTTGTTGTGAACATTAGATTATAATTCCAAATGTTCTGATTCATCGTGTTGTGTTTTATACTATGTTTCTGTAAAAACATGAATATTGCAGTTACCATGATCATTCTATGTGTATGTGTATGTATTTATTTTTATTATAAATTTAAATGCTGTCTAGCTCCAGGGCATATTTACTGGAACTGAGCTGTAAGAAACTGTGAAAAAAAACCTCCTTTGATTGTGTTAGTTCAACCTTCCTCTTGACAGACTTCACTCACTGATTTTGTATGTCTGGAACTGTTCTTAGTTGATTCAGATCTAAATTCACAGCAAAAAAAAAAATTGGGTAAGGTTTGAAAAAAGTTCATCTGAAATCCAAAAATGTTCTAGTTCTAGGAGACACAATTTGGGGTCTTTTAACGTTTTTAAACAAATTGTTCTTTGCCGTGACTTGGTGATGTCATCCAAGAAGCATGGCTACAGTTTTTACGCTGATGACCCAGGACTGATAAATCTTTAACTGAAGTTTAGTTTTTTTTTCTCTCTTAAAGCTCAATGACTGGCAATTCAACCTTTTTTTGATCTGGCTTTTAATTGATTCATAGTAATTTTTTCTATCTTATCTATGAATTTGAGGCAGTTTTTCTTCTTCATACAGGTATTTCCTCATACTTTTTCATGCTTCAAGTCTGGTTCAGTGTTCAGTGTTGATTTTAGTTCCTCATGGTTTGTTTGTTTTAGATGTTTCCCTGCACTTCTTCCCACTCAAGATCACAGGGGTCTGCTGAAGCCCATTCCAGCTTTCTTTGGGCAAAACTCAGGGGTGTACCCTGCAGACCCCTGTCCAGCAGTCCACCACTGGGCCATCAACAGTATATACAAACAGACTCACTAACACTCACTCCTATGGGCAATTTAGAGTCAGCAGTTAACTAAATATACATGCTTTACTCTTTACTCACTACAAATTTACAAGAAATCTGTAATATTTATGAATGATTTTTCTTTCTTCTTTTCTGTTGGACTTGGGTCATGCTTTCTTATTTGCTACTGTCATATGTTCAGGCAGTAAAGCAGTTTGTTGTTGAACAGTGCTATAAAAAAGTCTGACTGATTGAAATCTTGGGTTATGAGAACATTTACACTTCTGTAGCAGAAAGTACTTTACATAATTATTAATAAATAACTAAAACTGAATGGATGGACATTATTAACTTTACCTCCAATCACAAACTTGTTTCAAAAGAAAAAAAAAAGAGATCTTAAAGTCATAAGGCATAGTTGTAGAGTGAGATGAGGAGTAAAACCTATTTTATTACAATAGTCCAAAATAGTAGAGAACTTGAGATCTCCTTTTGGCAGGGATGGAGACAGACTGTGAGTGTGGATGATAGTTATCAGGGAGCCAGAAATGATGCCCACAGGTGCACACACACACAGAAAAACGGAGAGATGGAGTAAAAAGGAAAACAAATTGGTAGTGCGACAGGGATGTGACACTTGAACAGTAATTACATGCTCTAGGAGATAGAAAGCCGACCCTGTTTAATAGGTTTAAACTTAAATAACCATCCAGTAATATGCACTTAAATAGATGAAGATGTGTCAAGACTGACTAACATCTAGTAAGTAGTATCTCTGCAGACGTTGATTTGAAGTAGACATAAAATGCTAAATTCATTTTTAAAAAAAATGTGTTTTTGTGGATGTCCACAAATATGCATAGATCAGAAAGTGCATCTCTGCATGAGCCAATCGGCTTTGCAACTAATCAGTCAGAAAAGGAGCTATCTTCTTCTTTCAAAGAGATCCATATGTTCAGCAGAGATCCCACTTTCATGCAGTATGAATGAGCAGCTGCTTTGCCTTTTTCTTTTGTGTCTATCACTCTAAAACATCTAAGCTAAGAAAAGAAAATTCCCCATTTTTGGCTGAAACATTGAACAAGAGACTCCATGGACCAGCAGCACCTCAGGAGCTGAATACTAAGTGGATTGACTTTTGATGTCGTAATAATGGAAAAAAAAAATCTTTATATATATTTTAAATGTTTGCAACATCAAGTTTTGTCATATGCTCATTTAAAAAGAATTATAAGGATTAAAAAGTGAAAGGTCAATACTGAGGGAACTACAGACTTTAGGACACATTTGTAACACATGGGAATGGGTTATTGCAGTTTCATGTTGCCTTTCGTGCTCCAGTGAAACTGTGGTCCAATCCTGTTTTCCACCCTAATGCCTAATCACTAAACCCTCACATTTAATTGACCACACAATTGTGCTCGGGTTTATGAGTTAATAAGGGTTTTCATTGCTTAAAAAGGAGAAGTAGGACATGCCAATATGATACCACAAGTTGGAGTAACATTTTAAGCGTCATATAAGAAAGGAAAAAGAAAGCTATGCTTCCAAAGTCTGCTTGATCATTGTTGTGAGGGACTTTTCAATTTTGCATTTGTAAGTTACTCTCTGTTTAAAATGTTTATGCAGCAAATACTTTAGCAACAATCAAAATCAGAAAATGTGAACATTATAAATCCATTCTAATATTTTGAAAATAGAAACACCTCTACAAAAGTTCAATTAAGAACCTCAGTGGCCAATTATAAGATGCTGTCACGTACACA
This sequence comes from Hirundichthys speculiger, assembly GCA_018398805.1. Lineage (NCBI taxonomy): Eukaryota > Metazoa > Chordata > Actinopteri > Beloniformes > Exocoetidae > Hirundichthys > Hirundichthys speculiger. The sequence goes on from JAGFBZ010000571.1 coordinate 1,083,198, forward strand.
TTAACTTTCCTGGCGGGTTTATTCCCCGCACACATCCATCCTTGGTTGATGGGTACAGGACCACCGTGATTATAGGCCAGAAATCAGAATGACTTGCACAGAAGTATGTAAATGTGCAGAATGACTAAAAAGTCACATATCAGCGATGAAAAGTCAACATCAGAGCCATTATACGCAAGAAAATGTAATGGCTGAATATCCCAAGGCTGATACAGGCTTACCATGCTACAGGTTCTCAATCCAAACTCTTCACATGCTGACACTTGGCCTGGACAGGGACAAGAGACAGGGAACCCCTATACTGTCAATTTTTGGCACTACCCCTTTGCCGTCAGTTTCCGATATGCAGGCAACAGGTAGCTGAATATTGTCAGTTGTTTAAAAAAAAAAAAAAAAAGACAACTCCATGGTTGACAGTGCTGTTTTCATTGTATTTTTATTTGCCTTTTTTGTCCCTTTTTTTGGTTTGCCACAGTAGCTTATGATGTAATCACACATTAAAGGCACTTGTCTGGGCCACCAGGTAGCTCGGTGGTTCAAAGCAGGCAGCCTGTCCTGGTTCAACTCCTTACCTGTGACCCTTCTCTGCACATCTCCCCTGTTCCCTCTCTGTCCCAATTTTCTTTCACTGTAAATAAAAACCACTTGAGCCACAAAATCTAAAAATAAATAAAATAAACAAAGTACTTGTTCATGTTTAGGCAATAAAGGTATGATCAAGGTTAGGAAAACAATATGGTTTGGCATTAAATCCACAATAAAATCTATTTTATCTTTATTGCTTTGCCAAACATACTAGTTCAGGAAATTGTGCACATCCAAAAGTGATGCTTTGGGGGTGCCTTTTGCATTAAAAACTAACGCAGCTGGAATCTGACCAAGCATCACAATGGCTCCATATACACTGCAGGTCTGAATGGCCAATTTTGATTTATAGCCTATACTTTCTTTCATTTTTTTTTGTTTAATATGTTCATGTAGATGGCAGACACAACTTCACATATGTGATTCATATTTAATTTATGGTAAATGAATAAGGCCTGAAACTAATCTGACAATAGGTCCACTGTTTTACCGCTTGTGCATCACGTCTGATCTGTGCCAGAGGAAAAAAATAAATACATTTAAAAAAATTGAAACTGGGTTACTTGAACCCTGCATTGTCAATGCAGCCAGTGTGATGAGAATGAGTTTCAATGTCACTCGATTAACTCCTCATTTATTCCCTTTTTTAGCCCGTTCATCACCATGGATGTCATTGTCAAATAGTAGCTTGAGAATGAGGTTTACCTTTCCGTGTCCCTTTTTTTTTTTAATGTCCCATGTATATTTTGTATCTCATTGTACTTCTTTTTCTGTTTTGTTAATAATCTTCTGAGTATCTTTTGAGTTTGTTCTTTCGTTTGTGTGTTGCTCACTCATTTTTTTTTGTTTTGTTTTGTCTGCTCGACCATCATTAGTTTCACTTGTGTCCTGTTTCCAATTAGTGCTCTGTATTTTTAGGCCACTTCTCCTCTTTGTTTGTTGTTAGTCTGTCTGCTTACCAGCATCATTCTCTGCATGTCTTCCCAAGCTTGCTTGTTCCCCTGTGTCTTCAGTTATTCTTTCTGACTTCTTTTTCTTTTCAGTCAGATCCTTCTTTGTCGGACTTTGCTTTGGATCCAGCATGCCTAGACTCTGCAGCAGCCTTTAGTTTAGCTGCCTTCCACCTTCCTTTGTTCTAGCCCCAGTCTGGAGCTTTCGTTAAAGTCACTTTTGTTCATCCGACATACCTGTGAGTGTTTGTCTTTGGATCCTCCTCTTTGAACTGATCTATAAACATAGTATTCTGCTGGCTTTCTATCTGTTACTTTCATTGCCTACTCTAATGCTCACATACACAGATCAGTTCTAATTAAATGTGTTTTTGCCTTTTTTTTTATCATTTCTTTTATCTGTTCACTAAACATATTAAAAAATAGTGATGCAACTATGGTGTTTACTTTAGAGTAATTTTCTGTACTGATGTCCGTATTGATTTCTTTAACCAATCTGTTCACTGACGAAATCTTCCTCATCTGTAAGTTAAAGAATGTCCTCGGAATCAGGCTATATTTACATGTTGAATTACAACCCAGCGGGAAAGCTGGAAATGACAGAATGTCTCATTAGTAAAGTGCCCTGTGGTCAAATGCATGTGCTGTGCTGCTGCATTGGCTTCTTTGTAGTCACTGAACTTTTCAAGAAAGGGGTGTGGGCAGCAGCAGCTTAGCTGGATTTAAAGCTGTAGGGACTAAATAAATAGTGGGTTTATTTATTTATTTATTTGTGTGTATTACACATCCTATGGTACACAAATAGTAATTATATTAACTTGTTAGTATTTGTTCTTTTCTGTCACATCCATCATATTTTCACAAACATGAAACCTAAAGCTCATTCAGATGGACCAGTGTCTTGATACATTTAATAACACTGTTTATCATTTCATTTAAAAACAAAATACCAACCAATATCAATCACTTACATATAACATTGAATTTGACACTAAGAAATGGATGACAGTTTTTGTGCATCCTTGCTAATGTGGTATTTTTGAATCACAAATCAATCTATTGAGAATAGTAAACAGAATATAAAAGCAAATTCCACAGTCAGTTTTCAGCCTTTGGGATCATTATATTTTCCTTTAGATCAGATGAGAAATGAGAAAAAAGTACAGGAAAACTGGTCAGAAGGCTAGTTATTTTGAGCCCATGAAAACAAAATGAGGGTGTGCAACGGCATTTCAGCACGTTGCCTTGTCACAAGGGTCTCAAGAAATTTTATTTTTAGAGCCACTAACTTTTGACTTGTCAGATTCTTGCTACCTGTCATCACTTCAAATGTGTCTCTGGGCCTCCACTGCTACCTTAAAACTCTGACTCAAGTCCTGTATAATTTCCCCATCTTCCCAGCTCCCTCTGTGCTAAATTGCATTGGAAGATAGATTTTTGGCATCTGAGGCTGTCACATCTCAGCCATGGAAGACTTTATGCACTAGTACACTCGCTATGAGAGTGAATTCTGGAGGGATGGAGGAGCATAAAAGTGGTGAGTCAAGCACTGTAACTCCAGCGGGTCTTTGGACATTTTTTTTCCTTTTCAAATCCAGCTCCAATTGTATGTATTTAACAATAATGTCAATGCCACAGATCTCCTTTTTTTCATCCTCTCTTCTACCCTTTTTCATTTTCTCAGTGTCTCCAAATCTATTTCTCGCACATGGCCCTGATCTTATTCTCTGGCAGGTTTCATAACGATGATAGGATGTGGTCCAGCAGCAATCTGGAGATCATCTTCTTCCTAGATTGAACTATTTTCTCTATTTTTATTACAGTTATTATAGTGTGCATATGCATGAACTGAAGAACATATTCTACTTTTATAAAATGGCCTGGGTGAAAAAAAAAATAAAAAAAGAAAAACTGCTCTGGTGGGCTTTGGGTTGTTCATTAATATTCAATAACAGGATCCTCAAAATAAAATAAAATAAAAAAAATACAAATTAAAAAGTTACAATTGAAACAATATTTTCTGCTTGGACAAAACAAGAAAACAAAACATACCTTGAAATTAAGACTATGAAGACTTGTAATTAAGTATTTTCATGGCACTGACCATGTGATCTCTGTGCGGTCAGATGGTTGTTATATGTTATTAAAGGAGCACATGCAGCTCATCTGTTTAGCAGCTATCACTAATTAGAGACACCAAATATGTCTCCTCTCATGAATTATTTAAAATATTATACTGAATGTACCATGCCCACATTCCCTGAATATGTGCCTGACATGAAATATTTAAACTTTATAATAACAAGTCTTTTCATTTCAGACCGTAGAGAGTCACTGATTCTCTACATGGACAGCTGCTTCTGATTAAATTCACAAGACGATCGTGAATTTGACTAATATTGCATTGATAAGATGAGCTTATAAATGAAAGAACAACCGTTTTGTGAAAGATAGCTTTAATCTTTTTTTTTCTCCCCCCACTGGCTTGAGGGACAGTATATGCAGATTGTTCCATAAAAGAAAGAAAAGGGGAAAAAAAATGAGAAAAATGAAAACAAGTGACCTGGAATTTTTTTTCTATTTTATTTTATTTCATTTTATTTTTTTACAGAAAGTTTTAAGAAGGAAGACTATTAAAAGTTATTAAATCACTGGTTAATACAACTGAAAAGATAGTTTCTAATTGTGCACATACATAGACATTTTCAGCTCCAATAAAAAAAGAAAAAGAAAACTTGCAAACAGAATGCAGTAATGCAACAATATGCAAATCCCATAAACCCATGTTTCAAACCACAATATAACATAGGAAACATATCGAATGTTTTACATAAGGGAATATACCAACTAAAGGTCATTTTGAAAATGATTCCCGGCAACATGTCTCCAAAAAATTTGGTGTCCCATACGTGCCTGAAATGGAAGATTACTTCAGGCAGGCCATTTCAGCACACAGACACTTTTGTCCAATGATTATATGTCTTTACAATTTTCACTGAGATACATTATTTTAAAATTCTTTCAGTTCTTAACCCAATCATGCTACTGACCTGGTTGCAGTTAACTGAATTAGTTGCGAGATGTTCCTTCAGGTGTTTCTTTTTCCAGCCTCTTGTGTCCCATGTCGCAATTTTTTGAGGCCATGTTTATACCATTAAATGCAAAAAGAGCAATAATTTTTCATTTAATGGTAAAATGTCTCACTTCAAACATTGTATATGTTTTCTATGTTTTATTGGGAATTAAATATGGATTATGAGATTTGCAAATCATTGCATTGTTTTATATTTACAAAAGAGTTTTTTGGAACTGGAGTTGTTGTTACCGAAAGTCACAAAGTTACAATCAGTCTTATAGAGAATTGACTCCTTTTTATACCACTCATGAAAAAAAAAAAGAAATGTATTCCTAAATTTCCGTGCATGCTTCTGCTTCTTCCATCATTGGCAGAAAGTGTTCTCTTCCATTGCAGACTTTAAAACGGATGGGTTGACAAGAGTCCTGGTTATTCTAAAAGCCAAAAATAAAACCTTGTGTTCATCTGAGTTATCTACTATGCTTCATGAGTCAGAATGAGTGAATTCAGTCTCTAGGCAACAGAATGCACAGCTGAGTTATTTATTTATTCCAGTTCAGGTTTATTTTGCTGATGTAGTGTTAATTCACTATAAAACCTGCCTCAAGGGAACTTGACACATCACTTATTTATTATTTCAATCAATCACTTGGTTACACTAGGGAGAAACAAATCTCTTAATAAACAATAAAAGTTTTAGTAATGTTAAAAAAAGTGATTTTGTTGATTTTGTTTATTGAAATTCTATGTAGATTACTGTTATGTGGTTTGTAATTATATGTTGACAATGTGTTGGCCCCAGATGACCCACCACACCACTGCTGCTTTAAATGGAGTCCCTCAAGGTTCAGCATCAGAGTTGTTGCTGTTTTTTTTTTTTGGTTTTTTTTTCTGCCGCTGTTAGAAATGCCTTTATTTATTTATTTTCAAATTCCAATTCCGCCTTCAGGGAAAAATCATTATTTGCTTTAACACAGAAAAAAAAAAATTCCAGTGACAAATCCATGATCTTTTTTCTTCTGCGGTTTTCTAACGACCAGCAAGAGTCTTAGACCAAACCTGGCTCTCAGAGCGAGTTTCCGTCCGGCTAACCGACCCCTGTTGACTCTGATGCAGCTCATTAACAGGCTCCTTCACGTGTAATGAGACAGGTTTGCTATTTGATGACCACGTCTAGCTTCAGGCAAAGTCAGGTGAATGTGTGACATGTGAACACTTATCCACAATAAATCCAGCCCTGCTATATTTTGCCTTCCCCACACTTAAATTCCCCCCGTTCCTCACTCCAGCTTGGACTCCCTCAGCGCTCTGAGGGTTTTTCTCTTCATGACACATACTAACAATGACTGATGGGTAACAAAGCTTGCTGGAAAATGTCACTTTCTATTCCACTCATGTGTGTAAAAGCATGCGGTGAGTGAGAGGAAGAGAAAAGATGGGAGTCAGAGAGGTTAAAGAGAATGTAATGCATATGTTCAAATGTACGAAGACAAGTAATTCTATTAAAATATGAGAAAAGACAGCAAGAGAATAGTAACCTTTCTAATCATCAGACTAAGAGACTTTTTTCTTCTCTTTTTTTCTTTATGTATGACAACTGGTATCGTTTTTTTTGTTTCTGTGGCAACATAGAAAATATCTAAACATTTTAACCTCTGTAACATTGATACAGACTTTGTGTATATAAGATGTTCAGTCAGTGCAGACAGAACTACACTAGCTTATTTCTGACCACAGATGAATTCATACTCTATATGTGACTGCAAAAAACAGATCATTTGCTTGGGGCACTAGACTTATATTGATTTAACCCAATGAAAGCTGTGTATGTATGTATGTACACCCGTCCCATATTACTCACAGCTTACAGTTAGCATGGCTTGCAAAAATGCAGCACATTAATGATGTTGAAAATACCCACAATCTTGCCTCTATAGGCACATGTAAGTCTCCAGTTCCTCTGCACTAATTGGCAAAGTGATCTGATGAAAAAATAACCTGTGTGGATAAATAAAGTATTTAATCTTTTGCCTTCCAGTTAATTATTAGTCCACTCAAATCATTCTGTAATTTTAATAGCTCTATATTGTGTTATTATGGCTGTTACAGTCAGTAAACTCTGGTTTATATATATAAATACTGTGATTTTACACTTTGTACTTTGTCAGAAACTCACAAACATTTATGGGTAATACCTGCCAGACTAAATAGATGTTCCCAGCTGGCAAACTAGAAAGGTCAAATAAGTTATGTGCCTGAAACACACACTGGATACACAAATCCCATTAGTGGTCATTTTCTACACAGTAAATTTAGAAGCCAATGAGTCACTCAGTTATGGGTGAGGATCAAGCTTCCGTTTTACCCGAACAACTTTACTTCCTATCATTAGAGTACAACTGAGTACATTCAGGGGAACATAAATACCAGGCTGCCATGCATCTGGTCCCCGTCATTTAAGCTGCCCCTCAAGACAATGACAGAAGCAAATCCAGCTTTTTAGATTACAATAATTTGAATTTTTCCTTAACAAATGGCATTGTTTCAGTGCAACCACCTACTGTGAACCACCTATAGATATCTAACAGTTAGATTCTCTTATGTAACATAGAAATAGTGTCATTGCTCAGCAAGAAAAAGGTATACAAACTCCAGAACATTTTTATTTTATTCATTTATTTATTTTTGTCAACGGAAGACAATGACTTTTACAATGTTCCATTTTATAGCCATGTTAAATATTCTCATAATGCACCATGATATTGATTTTTCACAAGACATTACAAAAGTACATAAAGCATGGCTGTGGAGAGGTGCACAACGAATCCAAGAAATGAAGCATGTGATAGCAGCCATCTTGGCGTTTTGAATGGTGGCTCTTTTGAACATTCATGTATGAGTTATTACATTAAACTCACCCCTGCCACGTTGCTATTGCTTCAGCATGTTCTGTACAGGTGGAAATTGCTGAGAATAGGAGGCATAACAGCCCCATTTCATGAGAGATTTGGTCAGGGTGGCTGGGCAGGTTATGTAGGCCTCACTGCAAGAATGTCAACAAGAGCAATTCGATATGGATTAAATTAAGGCAGTAGGTCCAGCATTTTGCAAAATTATCCCAATTATACATGAGTTTTGTTTTCTGTTTTATTACTTTTCTTCTTTGAAGATTGCAAAGTTACAGAGAGAGAGGATTAAAAAAAAAGCAGCTTGAGTTTTATCATCAGTCACATTCAGTGAAGCTGGACCAGCAATGTCTTGCTGAGCACCGTGGTACTGTGGTGTCAGCTTTTTCACTTCATTGTGCCTCTGTATGCATGGGGATGATGGAAATTTACAGGAAAATTCAAAAGTACCATGCACACAGATATATTATGAAAACCCTTCTCAAAGCAAAAGTCTTAATTTTGCACTAATCTCTTTCTGGTACATTAACCTCTTATGTCTTTTACTCACTATTTTTGTGTGTTTGAGTGATGCTCTTCTAATCATTTAATGTCAATTTAGCCACAGTTTTGGCCGGGTGCTTATCCTAATTAACGAACCGTTAAAAACTTTACAACAGTTGTGGATTTGAACAATCATAAATACTATACTTTATGTAATAGATTTTCAGGATTTATTTTTCTTTAGGATTAATGAAAACCCAGTAACTATGACCTTGCAAAAGGTGAATTTCAAAATAATCTTTGGTCAGCTGGAGAAATTTAACTCAAACACAACAATATGATGAAGAGATGACATTTTACCTACAGAAGGTCAACAATCCATCAGTGTGACTGCATAAAATTATGAAAAAAAAATTTCAAAAGATGGAGGGCTGAACTACAATCATACTCGCCACTGATCCAGATTCTGAATACTGACACTGATCATTAGTGATTCCATAAACCTTTACAGCATCAGTGTTTGTTGTTTGTAGCTTTTTTTTTGGAACTTCCATTTCAGGGGCACTTTTTTTTTTTTTAAATTCACAATACAACATATACAGTGCCTTGTGAAAGTATTCGCCCCTTGAACTTTTCAACCTTTTGCCACATTTTAGGCTTCAAACATAAAGATATAAAATTTGAATTTTTTTGTCAAGAATCAACAAGTGGGACACAATCGTGAAGTGGAACAAAATTTATTGGATATTTTAAACTTTTTTAACAAATAAAAAATTTAAAAGTGTGGCGTGCAATATTATTGGGCTCCTTTACTTTCAGTGCAGCAAACTGACTCCAGAAGTTCAGTGAGGATCTCTGAATGATCCAATGTTGTCCTGAATGACTGATGATGATCAATAGAATCCACCTGTGTGTAATCAAGTCTCCGTATAAATGCACCTGCTCTGTGATAGTCTCAGGGTTCTGTTTAAAGCTCAGAGAGCATCATGAAGACCAAGGAACACCACCAGGCAGGTCCCAAGATACTGTTGTGGAGAAGTTTAAAGCCAGATTTGGATACAAGAGATTTCTCAAGCTTTAAACACCTCAAGGAGCATTAAGCAAGCAATTATATTGAAATGGAAGGAGTATCCCACCACTGAAAATCTACCAAGACCCGGCCGTCCCTCTAAACTTTCATCTGGAACAAGGAGAAGACTGATCAGAGATGCAGCCAAGAGGCCCATGATCACTCTGGATGAACTGATCTACAGCTGAGGTGGGAGAGTCTGTCCATCAGTCGCACACTAATCTGGCCTTTATGGAAGAGTGGCAAGAAGAAAGACATTTCTCAAAGATATCCATAAATATTCTTGTTTAAAGTTTGCCACAAGCCACCTGGGAGACCAAACATGTGGAAGAAGGAGCTCTGGTCAGATGAAACCAAAATCAAACTTTTTGGTCACAATGCAAAACGAATGTTTGGTGTAAAAGCAACACAGCTCATCACCCTGAACACACCATCCCCACTGTCAAACATGGTGGTGGCAGCATCATGGTCTGGGCCTGCTTTTCTTCACCAGGAACAGGGAAGATGGTTAAAACTGATCTGAAGATGGATGGAGCCAAATACAGGACCATTCTGGAAGAAAACCTGTTGGAGTCTGAAAAGACCTGAGACTGGGACGGAGATTTATCTTCCAACAGGACAATGATCCAAAACATAAAGACAAATCTACAATGGAATGGTTCACAGATAAACGTATCCAGGTGTTAGAACGGCCAAGTCAAAGTCCAGACCTGAATCCAATCCTGAATCTGTGGAAAGAGCTGCAGACTGTTTTTAAAAAACGCTCTCCATCCAACCTCACTGAGCTCCAGCTGTTTTACAGGAAGAATGGGGAAGAATTTTAGTCTCTCGATGTGCAAAACTGAACCCAAGAGACTTGCAGCTGTAATTACAGCAAAATGTGGCACTACAAAGTATTAACGCAAGGGGGCCGAATAATATTGCACGCCCCACTTTTCAGTTTTTTATTTGTTAAAAAAGTTTAAAATATCCAATAAATTTCGTTCCACTTCATGATTGTATCTCCACTTGTTGATTCTTGACAAAAAATTTAAATTTTATATCTTATATCTTAATGTTTGAAGCTTGAATTGTGGCAAAAGGTTGAAAAGTTTTAAGGGGACCAAATACTTTCACAAGGCACTGTACATATATAATATTGTCTGGTCAGATGAGACCGAAATTGAACTCTTTGGATGCTATAATACACACTATGTTTAGAGGACAAATGGCACTACACCCCAACAATGATCTGACTTGAATCTGATTGAACAATCTCTGAAAAGAACTAAAGATCAGATTTCATAGAGGGGGCCCAAGGAACCTTCAACATTTGAAGACTGATTGTGTGGAAGAATGGGCCAAAATCACACCTGAACAATGCCTGAGACTAGTTTGTCCCTAGTGGAGGTGTCTTAAAACTGTCATTGGCAACAAAGGCTTTTATACAAAGTATTAGATACATTTCAGTAATCAAGTTCACTACTTTTTTCCCATGTCACTTCACATAATTACACAAAATTTAATTCCTGGACATCTGTTGTATGATTTTTTTGTATGTGTGGTTACCAACAACTGGTGAAAGTTTCATATGAAAAGCACCTTAAGAATTATATTCACTGAGAAAAATGGTGACATAATTAATATTCAATATTCAATACAATATTTTACCCATTTTATTGATGTGTGGGTGTGTATAAAATTGTGATTCATTTAGTCTACACACACAAAAAAAAATAGATAAAATCAAAATTCCGTGCCCTTGATAAACATGTTATATTTATAGTCGCTCTCAAATATAAACATGCAAAATGTACTTCTGGGAGCTGGTGTGTCTGTGAATGTATTACTGGTGGGGGCTTGAGTCCCTGATGTGCCCGGCAGTGGATCACTGTCTGTGTCAGGGGCTTTTGAAACTGATGTGCCTGCAGCAGCCTTGCTGATGGGTGGAGAGTCTGACTGGACACCTGTCAGGGCCATCTATTCAATTATTTCTTGAATTCTTAGGTCTGGTTGCCAGACCACCAACTTCTCCTATTATCCTCCAACTGCTTTAATGATATGCTTTGCTTGCACAATGCATTGCTTTGATTTAAGTATTTTTCTATTTTTGGTCATTTCTTAATTACACTAAAGGTGTGAAACTCCGAGTACAGTATACAGGGTAAAAACAAGACCTTCAAACCTTAACAATGTCTAGTCAAATAAATTTAATTTACAAATTCCTCATTCCGCATATTTAGAGTTTGGCTCAAGGGGCTTCGCGGTCTTTACATCAAATGGCAGTCCCTGTCCATAGGCGAGACTAACGTCTATGTGTTTCAGCTTCAATGATCTCACTGTTCATGGAATAACATCATGCCCTGCAGGGTCTGAGTGTGACCACTGAATTTCATTTCTAAGATCAGCCCACTTCCTTTTAATGTGGAGGAAACTGGATGATTAAAACAATTCATTTCACAATTTAAATTCAGATCTTATGATTTTTGTGTTTCTTTTTTTGTGCTGGTAGTGGCTGTAGTTTTGGTTTAAAAATTGTCCGTAGTTTCACTGCAGTCTAAACAGAGTCCTGGTATTAACACCTTGATTTACTATCTTAGTGTCAGTAGATGAGAGGACTTTCATTTCAGCACACATTAGCATGAAGACTTCCAAGTTCTTCTGAGCCAGTGAACTATTGATTAAACAGCTTAAACCCATCATTGCGCTAACAATAATATATTAAAGTTCAAATGCAGCACTCTGAAACTGTATATGTGAGTTGCATACATAAAACTGATCAGGGTCTTTCATTCTGACAGATATGGCAAAGCCTTGTTGTTCTTCAGTTCTACCATATAAATATCAGATACCTCTGAACATTTCACATAGAATTTTGCACTAAACTATAAAAACTTATATTCACACATATTGCCTGTGTCATTACTCCCAGCAGGGGATCCGGTTATTTAATACCCAAAGGCAACAAAAGCACTCTATAGAAGGGTTACTGTACTTCATACCCAGCTCATGCTTTTTATTTACTTTCAAATATATTTTTTTCCCTCTTGAAAAGAGACTTAAAAAAAATTCTGTGGGTGGTTTGACATTTTTCCTTGTCAACATCCTGATAACAGGATTTTCCAAAGGAATTGCAGGACTCATCATAATTTATGCCTTTCTATTACGTAGCCGGTTTGACTTTGTTTGCTTGTCCTGTTAAAATATCTTTAACTTTCACAAAATTAGCCTTCATCGCCTTCAACTGTCTTTTCTTTATTACCAATTAGCTTTTCAGCCTCTGATTGCTTGTCCCATGTCTCCTTTTCAAGATGCTTTAAATCAAAACATTTTGAATGTCAAATATGTTGAACTTTTAGACGTTTTTTTTTGTGTTCTCTCAAATACCATTGACATTATGGGAGAAGATAATTGCTTCAGGTATCCAATCTAATGCAATCTGTGAGTGGGTTTTTGTAAGTAAAATGCATCAACTTTAAGCAGAATAAGTGGCATAATACTCCCAAACTTCCAGGTTTGCCACTCTGGCTATGGATATATACTGAAATGTGGGTCCATTGCTTTGCTTTGCTTGCTGGCACCAGCAGCAAGCAAAACAAAAGCAGTGCTTTCTGGTGCCAGCAAGCATTGCCAGTGAATCAAACTGCAACTGATCATGTGCCTGAGGGTCACTACCATTCCCAAATGTTTTGCACACCCATTGTCAATATCAGCACAATGTGTACATGTGGTTCCTGCCAGAGACCCATAGGCAGGTTTCCATTAGTGGAGGTCTGGTGTAAAACCTAGAGGGCTGGAGTTGTAACAGTGCTGACCTTTTCCTCTGCTGTTTCAGGTGTTGTGTCTTCAGTCCAGTGATGGTCCTGATAGGATCGACTGACTTAGCTAACCACCACTCCATACAACTTGGTGACAGTAGTTAACCACTTTCACCCTAGCTCCAACCACCAATAAAGAAAAAAAAAAGAAAAACAAATAAGAATGATGAAATTAACATCAACGGAGCTTAGATGATTGCTGTCTCTCTGTTGCTGCTGTTTGCACCAAAATGATGGCTATGATTGAGAAGGTCACAACTCATACTCAAAAGGGGTTAATGGCATGGCTAACACAACTTCATCTTCTGCTCTCAGTGTATCTGATAAGCACAGAGTCACACCCAACTCCTCACCAGCAGTTTTCAGGGATGTTCTGATTACCTAAGCCAAGTTAGGCATGTGCTTTTTGACTCTTACCAGGGTACCTGATAATAGAGTTACATAATCTATTTAAGGGTGCCATAAAATTACCCCAGAAACTTGCTAATCGAAACCTGTTTATTGAAATGTACTATAAATTACTTTTCTTAAGACAGAGCAAATGACTTTGGTTCCCATTAAAATATCAGTTTGAATGTGATTTTAAGGAATATTTCCTTACCTTCAGCTGCTGTCAAGCTGCAGCATTCTTCCATACCTGCTCAGCGAAAACCTGTCAAAGTTCCAGCTCCTGTCCCGGTTGGACAACTCTGTATTGCTGACAGTATGAAGAAACTTGCTCATAGACCTTTATAGCAGAGCTAACTAAGATGCCCACGAAAGTAATGAAGGAAGAGAAAATGAGAGTTATTAATGAAGAGACCAATCAAAAATGAATCAAAAGTAAATAACGCTGCAAAAGTGGCTCAATCCAGGGCATGACCCCCGAGAAAATATTAGGTAAAGAAACATTGGCTTGTAAAAACTCCCCAAGTGGGAGAAAACCTTCCAAGACATTTGTGAGATGCAGAAAAACAGCGAGCGTCCCCAACAAGAAATAGAGGGAGTGAGAAAAAATATGAAAAAGAGATTTGATGCTAACTTTAAGAAGAAGCGGATGAACGCTGGGCAGACATTGAAACAACTGCCAAGCAGCAATACAATATGTCCCATAACCAGTCAGTGTTCCTGTAGTTATGCACTGTGTGGTCAAGCCATACCAACAACTATATTCAGTCTGTCAGCTTTAAAGTCAAAAGATTCAACAGCATTTGTGGGCCAATGGAATGATTTCAAGGTAGTGTTTATCTTGAACCAAGTGAAGCAGAGAAAGAGAGAAATGTTTTAGGTTCATCTCTTCTCATGTAGAACTGTGGTGCATTTTCAGTTCTCTAAGGAAATATACCGATGATGTCATTGCTATACATGTCCCTAGCAATAACTTATTCCCTAATAAGATGTTTTCATTTATATGAATAATATGTGATAAAGGTATGCTCATATTCCTCAAATAGTAAAATAAGTTTTTTTTTTTCTATTACCATGGACACAAAATTGAGCTTTGAAATGACAGCATCTTTAATCATTCAAGTACCTGGGGCTTTGCTTTATCTGTCCAGAATGATGCACTTCTTTCTCTGTCTGTACATGAACCTGTGAGAACTACCCATCAAATTTATATGCCAGGCAGCTTAGCTGTGCTCATGCAGAATTTATTCTATAATTCATATGAATGTGTTAGATGGACAATATTTGCTTGGCCTGTGGCCTTGCCTGCTGCACTGCTCTGCGCTCATTGGAGAGAGGCACCAGGAGCTGATGATATTTGCCTAACAGCATGCCCACGGCACACAATAAGCACTAAGCCAAACTAAATGATTATGCAGGCATTTTGTTTTCCGGAAAAGTAAACTTACCTTTTGGTAAGCAGAGTTCTGAAGGTATTTATTATTATTAAACCCTAGAACAAGAGCAATCCGCTGGATTCAACAAAGACATTGTGCACACTCTTGGTATTTCCAATTAAAGTCCAAGATGTGTGATTTATTTTTTTTTTTTCTGTAATAAACTAAGAATGCTCTCTGCTTATTCTGTGTTCCTTGCTGCGTGTCTTTGTATTAAGAATATTTCATACTGCAAGGTGTGGATAGTTAGAGTTTGTTACATTTCTGCCAGGTTTAAAGAAAATCCCAGTGGGATTATTTTAGCTTTCTTAACATGCTCTTACCTCTCTTCTCTGTTTCAAGAGGATTACATGCCAAAGACGTTAATGCCAAAATTGCCAATTTTTGGCATAAAGCTGACTGCCTCCAAAGTTTTTTTTTTCTTTCCGTCCTTTTCTAGGAATTTAACTTTCACATTACTTTCATGAGCATAACTTTGATTTATCATCAAAAAGTGAACAAGTACAATGAAGTTGAGCACAGTTACATCTCCACTTTTCTCTCCAAGTAATAATCATTCTCTGATGACTATTATTTTACTTTCTAGCACAAGGCCATGTCCGTGCAGCAACAAGCACGATGTAAAAAGCCTGTAGACTATAGAAATCGCCTTCTCTTGGGATTATCTGTAGAATTTAATCACACTTTTAATATGCCTTCCATAAAGAGCTATATGGAATGAATGCATTTGAAAAGGTAGAATTTTACTTTTGATCTTCAACCTTTTTCCACATTTTGATTTGAGGTTTTCACCTACAGTTTCTCTGATTGACTGAATAATAAAAGTTAATAATGACAGCAAACATCAGGAGCAAAGGTACACAATACATGGAAAAAAGTATTATATTAAAAGTTGTGTATATATATATATATATATATATATATATATATATAATGCCTGTTTTATCAGCTGTGTATACACAGTATGCCTTCTGCATTGTCATTAATTAGAACAGAGATATTGTGAAGATACTAACCCACATTTTCTCTCAGCAGATGTAAAAATAGCCTTAAATCTAATAAGATTTTAATTTATACCTTGAGTGGTCTGCACTGGTTTCTACTTAGTCTGTCAGCAGTAGAAACATACTGAAGGAGAGAATAAGAAAAGAAAGTTGTCTTGGTGACTGGTGAGAGATTCGTGAGCTGAGTGATGTTTTTTTTTTCTTGACCACAGCCATGCAAATGATTCCTTCACATTATTACAGTTAATCTGAAAAGATGAGCGAAAAGCAAGAGTTTTGATCTGCCATGCCTTACCAAGTGAGCCAGCAGCGTAGGCACTGAAAGAGAAGAAGGGAATACAAACTAGATGTGTCTGTTTTAGACGTGTTGGCCAAGGAGTAATGGCTGTTAGTATGCTTGTCAACCAGGAGCACACTGGTGCAACCTAATGAAAATTGGCTGAGCTGAGAGAAACAGAGACAAATTAAATGGGCCATCAAAAGCTCTGTTCATGTTGAAAAGACGGAGCGGACATTTCCAGATGTAATTAAAATGATTGCACTTAATCTTCTTTAGTCACCGAAGCTGTATTCCTTGTAAGACAACAAGACATTAATATGTGTAAACGGTTAGAATGAGATCTGAAGAAACAAGAGCATATGGAAACGCCTAAATTATCTACACACATGCAAGACAAACTGACAGAACAATTCCCAATATTTGTGAAAAATAACCCAAGTCAGTATGTGTTTTTAATATGCTAGGGTAGAGAGAAGTGTTTTCTTTTCCTTTTTTTTCTGTATGTAAATATAGTGAAGCAAAAATTCCCAAAATATCATGACACTTGGAGGGGAAATTCAATGAAGAAACAGAGTATTGGCCTGTGGTGAAGAAGTGCATTTGATGAAAGGTTTTTATAAATTCAGTCCCCTACTTACATCAGGTTCTGTTCTCGGAAGGGGAAAGGAGACTTTTCCTGTACCAAATGTTGCCCATTGCACTATAACAGTCATCTGTACCAGCTGAGGCTGGATTTAAACTCAATGCTGAGTTAACTGAACTCTCTAGAGATTTTCAAGACCTTCAATTGATGGCTTTTTTTCTGTCACATACTCAGGCACAACCTCTGCTCAGTTTTATGGGAGAGGATGATTTTTTAAACTGATGCTGTTATAAGCAGTCTTTTTGTGTACGTTGCTTTGTATTACATTGTGTAACATCACATTTTGTTGCTTCTTGGTCTTTTTTTTTTTTTGGTCAACCCTACAGGCCTTGTCACGGTCATCTTAAAGTTATCATCAAGACTTCTCACTTGTTTCCTCACTTACCCTACTTCTGAGCCCTACCCTTTGTTAGGGTCCTCATAATTATTTGTATCCCCAGTTGTCTCCAGTTGTGACGGGCACTTTCAAGTCCAAGTCAAGTCATGAGTCCTTAAAATTAGGGCTCGAGTCTGAGTTCTGGACTCAAGTCCTACAAGCCTGTTTCCAGACCAACCACAGCCAGTCATGTGGTCTTTTAATACAGTTAACACAAGCACAAGAAAACATATTCTTTTTAAAATATGACCATGACCTGATTGGTTTTCATTCACAGCTGATAAGTCAATATAATGCTAAGTGCTAAGTAGCTAAAATTATTACAGCAGTGGCAAGCTGTCATTCAAACTACATCTGGCCATTTGATTGATCGGCTTTATTGCTTTATATAATTTTATCTGATGTGGTCCAAAAAAATCCATGCAGTTGTCATGGGATGTGAGACAAAACCATTTTTGTCTCACATTTTCACATGGGAGTCAATGGGAATTTGCTCTGTTTTCGGGTCAACACCTTGTGGTCAGTAGAGGGACTGCTACATTAGTGTCACATGATTGGTCCTTTAACAGTCTTTTAATACCTACAAGAATAGACATGAACACACACACATACGAGGTGCTGTGAGGGGCAATATTCTGAATTAGCATTCACACACACACATATGAAATCAAACTCTCTCACATACTATACTGAAAACCTAACACACATACAAGTGAAATCTTACACACACACACACACACACACAAGTAAATGCTTATACATATACAAATGCAGGAGTTCACACAAAATAATTGTTTATTAACAAAAACACACAAAAATCCAAACTCAACTTAAAGGTAATCCGGTTATCAAGGCAGGGGAACGTGGAGGAAAAACAGGAGACAAAACTTGCAGAGAAACTTACAAGACACAAGACAACAGACCAGCACAGACTGGGGGAGATGACAAGACTTAAATACACAGAGGGACAAACGAGAGGCAGGTGCAGGGAATCAGGATAACAGGAGGGAAGGAAGCAAGGTAAACAACAATGGAGGCAAGACAGACCTTCAAAGTAAAACAGGAAACACAGCAGTCAAGAGACAGGGAATGACGCCAACTTGACACATAACACTGACAGACTGCCATGGCTGACCAAAATCATGACAGGGTGCAATGCTGGAAATGAGCGTCAGAAGATTCTGTGCTCGTCATCATCTGAGGAGAAAAAGACTGATGTCCAACGCAGAGCTGGAGAGCGCTTTGTTTCGATTTATATATGAGCTGAGTTTTCATTCAGATTTTCACAATATTGCAAATATTATAGTATGTGATTCCAGCGCCGCCATGCTACCTGAACTGCCGTACACAAAGCCATTTCCGGGTCATGTAAACCGGACAATTAAATATTAAAAACAAATTCAGTCCCGTGGCCCGTTTTTTCATTTTGTATTTTTCATCCAAGTGTAAAATTGAGAAAAAAAAAAAAAAAAAAAACAGGCATTTTTTTCTGGTTCTTTGTGTTAGATTAAAAAATGAAAAACAAAATAAAATGTCACTTTTTAGCTTTTGATTGACAATTGAAAATGGAAAGAAGGAATCAAATCAATCAATCAAATCAAATCCTTTATTGTCACTGTTCACATTGTTACCAACATTAACTGTGAAAATCAGTTTAACAGCTCCACATGGCAGCAGGAGAGAAAAACAAGAAAAAACACAATAAACAATATGAAAACAATATAAAATATAAAATATAAAATAAGTATTTACAGATATAAAAAAGAGATGGCTATGATAAATAAAATGGGTATGATAAATACGGGTATCAGTGTTGTTATTTACAGCAGGTATAAATAACAATATAAGGAATGATATACAGATTGATAAAGTTACAGAACTTTAACATGGATATTTCCATGTTAAAGTTCTCCCAGACAGAGGATTCAACAGAAACAAGGTTATCACAACTGCCAAGTTGAACTCCCCGTTAAATGTTTCTGCTGTCACCTCAGAAATTACCTGTTTTAATGTTGTGTCTTAGGATTTTGTTGTTAGACTTTTTTTTATATTTATTAAAAAACAGGATGACATTATTGGCCTGGCAGTGGCAAAAAGCTTTATTCTATTTGACATTTTTAAGATGAGATTTACACTAAATATGTGTGACTGACAAATTTGCTGATGTTGAAAGTGTTTGAACAACAAATGTTATGCCACTTTAGTTCATATGGCAGCAGAACATTTAAATAAAAGTGTACTTTACACTACTTTTGAATTCATTCATTCATAACCGTGATTAATCAGGGAAATCATGCGATTAATCGCCATTGAAATTTTTTATCATTGCCCAGCCCTAACATATATATATATATATATATATATATATATATATATATATATATATATATATATATATATATATATATATATATATAATTTATGTGTGTGTCCTGTTTTTTGGATATTTTTGCATTCATTTGGTTGATTTTATGAGATTGTCTCTGACTGCTTAGAAAATCAAAAAAGACACTTTTCTGCTCCTTTATGAACTTGATCTTGATCTCTTACCTCCTTTTTGTAATCAGTTGAAAACACGCAGATGCATGTTGAAAATGTCATTTTTTCACCTTGGCTCTTACTGATCATGTCTCCAAGCACTTGCAGGAGCAATGGTGTAGCAGGTTAGCCCCATCTCCATGGTAACAGAGCCTGCTCTCATGCTCAGATAAGCTTCTGGGAAGTAGGTCTTTTCTGAAAATTTGAACACTAATACCAACTTTACATAGCAAAAAATATTTAAAAATTAAAAAATAAAATAAGCAAACATATGCAGTTGTATTCTAATATACATTCCACTCTGAATTTGACAACATTCATCAAAAGTATAGAAAAGCTGGAGCTGGAGGCAGAAAATAAAGAATGTCACATAAACTGCAGAACACAGTACTGGAGTGAGACCACTGAATAAAACCACAGAACATTGATGCATTTATTAGAAATGGAAACTGCCAGTCTGCCAAGAAAACAACACGTGATAACCTGTAACTTCTCCAACTCTTATCACTGCAACCCTATTGGACTTGTTTTTAAGTTAAGAAGTTGCATAGCAGAAGAGATTTATATATTGTTAGATATATTGTTACAACTAACAGTATGTGCATACCTGTCAAGTATCCCGTTTTGGCCGGGAAAGTCCTGTATTTTACTCTTCTCTCCCGCTGTCCTCCTGTATTAGTATTTTCCCATAAATCTCCCGTATTTTAACCTGCGTTATTAAAAAATAATAATACCGCACCGGAGTAAAAAAGGAAAAACAAAAAAACATTCCTAATCTGAGATCTGTCACTTGCCTCGCGATAACTGCCACATCAGTTGCCCACTACAGGTACTGTAGGTGGTAGATGTCGCGGTATTAGTGTGTGACATCCGATGAGTGACAGTGTGCAAAGAAAAAAAAGATTGTTACAGAGAATAGGATGTGGTTTTTACATGTAAAATGATCAACAATACCTTAATTTTTTTTTTTTCTCACGTGATGGACATCCCCCGAAATGTCCATAAAGACAAGTCTGTTCTTGTTGTGCTGCCAGTGACAGAGTACAATACAAGAGAGAGAGGGATTTTCCTGCTGCACAAGACAATCCTTGCTGTTGCTATGCAGGGCTGGCCATGGTTATCCTAAAAGTACACATATTTGTCATTTGTTTTTTTGAAAAAAAAACAAAAAACAAAAAACAAGTTGTTAAGTGGGTCTGAAAATTAAATCTTGCAACAAAGCTGCTTTGATGGCATGAGCAGAAGGAGTGAGACACTCAAGTGATAGCTCTGTGATTAGTGGGGAAAACACAGATTTGGAGACGGACTAATTTCTGTTCCAATGATATTATGAATACAGAATTCTCAGCAAAGTAAAGAGGGCCAAGATGTCATTGTCAAGCACTTCTCTCCTTTTCTGGGCTTGTGACATATGCTGTACGGCTGAATGGATGGATGAGATGGATTGGTGGGCGGACTGGTGGATGTGTAGTTGGATATAAGAACACACTTCACTGCTGACACTTTGCTATTCTGAAGAGTGACTTAAGAATAAGATGGCAGTGTAAAAAAAGAAAGTGACAACATACAGTGACCAATCCTCTCTCCCATTCCAATTTAAGTGTTCCTAAGAGATGAGTGAAACGAAAGTGGACTGTTGCTGACAGGCAGGAGTACTGTACTACTGCTGACTACTGTACAATTCTTGAAGGAAGGTATATACATCTATCTGGGCATCAGTCACTGCCAAAGCAATCATGAGATGCACATTTATCCTATGGGTTAAAACATTAATTATTGATTGCCACGTAAACACTGGCCCAGCAGTGGACACAATAGGATTTGATTTTCAAAATAAAAGAAGGCAGTGCATTTTACAGGGTTGGTTAGGTCCCTGTGCTAAAATTATCTAACAAAGGGCTTCATCTGAAGATGTTACTGACAGCAGCTTTTAGCTTAATCAGACATCATAAGCACCATAAAAATGGATTGGAAATGATTTCTCAGGTAATAAAGTATTGATGTTGGTCAGCACTTGATGTGTAAACAGCACAATAATTCATATGCTCAGCAAAGTGTTGACAGCAGCCATAAGTCTCGATTGTGTCATTCATGCTAGTATCTTGTAGGTCAAAGTATGGCCAATGTTAATAGAGATTTGGCTACACTGTGAGGCCACAGGAAACAGTAACAACACTGGGATCATGCCATGCCTTTCCTTGTTCTACGGCTGTGCCATGGATGAATGTGTCAGTGTGGGTGTAGCAGTACACTCACTTTTTGTTGGCTGTCTACCTGATAATCAGAAAGGATCAGTGTGGTTGCGCACTCTTGAGTGACTCAATCATGTGGCCGTGGAGTATACAACATCCATAATCAAGAAGATGCTCCAGAACTTGGCAGCAGAGCTAACTCTGCCGATAGATTTACTTTATGCAATAGGATAAATGTTTACAGGAGTGAGAAAGTTATGTAAGTACTGCAGTTCACAGCATGACAACAGACTAAACACAGAGGAACACACTATCATGTTCTATCATATATCACATATATATATACATAAATAGAAAGTAGACGATAATTTTCCACAACAGCAACAGAGCACGATGGCTTTCAGAAATGTGGTATAATAATTATATGAAGAGTGTTGAATACACTTTACTATCACTTATTATATAAGATATTATGAAGGCCCTATATAGAGTAGCAAAACGTACTCCTCACCATTCTTGCCGTGCTGCGATGTGCATTAATAACATAACTCTGTTACACATTTAAATTGTTCAAATTATTGTATAAAGTTAATCTATTGACTTTGTATTCTCAGTTCTCTGCATTTGATTTATCAATTCATTTATTTATTTTCTCCTTAAATGAAAAATAAAAATCAGAGTTGTCATATCACTGTCAGTGTTGACAGATGAATAATTATCATATCTGTGTGATAATTTTGACCTTTGTACGATGTACCATCAATAATTGAAAAAAATCCCCAAATGTATGATAATTTCACAATTCCTCTCAGAGAGCAACTGATAAAGGGTAACTTCACTACTGTGATTCACTATGAGTCTGATTTGGAATCAGATTCAACCTTAATGCTGACTGAATATTTATAGTTGTACCATGAAGAAAAAAACTGACTTTGGATCTTAGTAAAATTGATACTATATGATGATATAGTAATAATAATAATGATATCGAGTAAACTCTCATGAGAGTTTGTTAGATTTAAATTTTTTTCTTTAACGGCAAAACTGCTTCATACAGTATATTCTGCGTGGTCTATAATAATATGTTATTGATGCACATGGTCCTGAGCCATGTCAGAATGCGAATTAGGTACGTATGATAATTTTAAACCGCTGGTACGATACGTCAGAATTTCCCATCTGACAATACTGATCAAAGAAGGAGCCTTAAACTCAAGTCCCACAGGATGCAGAATGGAAGCGGTGCCCAGCCACTTTGAATCGCCGCTG
Source organism: Hirundichthys speculiger (assembly GCA_018398805.1). Taxonomy (NCBI): domain Eukaryota; kingdom Metazoa; phylum Chordata; class Actinopteri; order Beloniformes; family Exocoetidae; genus Hirundichthys; species Hirundichthys speculiger. The sequence goes on from JAGFBZ010000571.1 coordinate 1,106,189, forward strand.
CCGCCATTCAAGTCAATGAGAGTGGTTACACCTGCCCATCTGCCCATCTGCCAGAGATATACAAACATGCCTTGTTTTTTATGCATCTTCATGTTGCCAATTTGATGGCGACTTTTAACAAGCTTGTCAAACGTTTGAGGCATGACAAAAGAAAAAAAAGAAAAACCTTGAGGCATGAGTAAATGAAGAACCAATTAGATTTTGGTCAAATGATATACTTTCTTTTTTTCTTAATCATGATTGTAAAATCTAGGACTGGCCTTGACACAAAATGTTCTCAGAGTGCTTTTTATTTATCCACTCATTTTTTTTTTTTTTTTTTGCATGCTCTTGTTTCTCTTTTTAGGGATAATAAGTGCTTGTTTACACACTAAAAAATACTGGGATATTTTCTTAACCCAACCACTGGGTTAAAGTGGTTGGGTACTTTCATTGGGTTAATTTAACCACTGTTGGGTTGTTTAATCTGACCCAGTTGCTGGGTTATTAGTTGGGTCAGTTTTTTTTTTATCATACCAGACTACAATAACCCAGCCCCTGGGTCAATTTAACCCCATCTGCTGAGTTATTTAAGATTTAAAAAGCATCAACTTCTTTCAAGCAGCCATTTCAAAAACTGTCAAAGAGGCTGAATCCAGATCACCCAATGAGCAAGGTTTTGCTTATTAATTGTGGTAATAACTCTATAGTAGTACTAAAGTTTACAGTAATTATTCACACAGCCCTGAAGACCGCTATAGCAGACCAGCTGTCTTTATGTGAAGATCACTGCTAGGAAGCGCACACATGCGCACAAGTGCACGCATAATTGTGCACTTGAGCTTGCTTATGTGGCATTTTGCTATCATGTAAATCAAGTTTCACATATTCTTAGTAGCTATTGATGGTGATGACAGACAGCACAATCCCTGTAAATCTGATGACAATTCCAGGTCTTTATAAATCTCTGACCAAGATCCATGAGCAGGCCAGTAAGCAAGTCCACACCGTACCATACCAGACCACTTAACACATATAACCAGACAGCTATAGCAAATATATTTAAAAAAACAAAAAAAAAAAAAAAAAAAAAAACTTGAAAAATAATGGTCAGTAGTCAGTCAGGTTGTTTTAACTGTAGGATTATAATTGTGTTTGGGATTATAATTGTGCTTGCATATCTGTACTTAAGATTGAGGCTATCCCCAGGTCAGCACATGACAGCATGAGTTAAAAGTTGAGAGCGTGTTCAGATAGAGGAAGTACAGGATGTCACAAGGGCAAGCGAGCGCTCGGACAGGGAAGTACAGGTAAGGCCAAGAACTCAGATAGAGAAAGTCTAAACTGTGAATTGAAACTGTCTAAGGCAAAGCATGTCTACTCAGCAATTAACAACTCCTTATTAGGAAGAGGCGATGTTGTGAAGAATAAGGAAGTTTTGTGTAGAATAAGGAAGCATGACTTGTGACATGAAATGTGTACAATAAAATAGCCTTTGAGCTGCAGAGTGCCAGAATCCAGCTGGGCGAAGCAGAAGTACAGACCGTGGGGTCTGGGTTCTCCATTTGCAAAGGCGAAACTTGAGAGAGTGTCATGACTAATATTACATTCAAATATAATCTCACTTTGAGTCCACAGGTCAGCAGTCCGGGGGAGGTCAGCGAACCTCAACATAACCCAACTGTGTTGTTATTATTGACCCAACTGCTGGGTTATTGGCCACAAAGAAGCTGTTTCATGGGTTCAGACTGTCTTTTCTTGTTCTACAAAACACGGTCAGTTCCACTCGTCAAATGTAAAATTACTATTGAGATTATTCATAGCAGTAATGTTTGAATAAGGTCGCGTTATCTGTGCTATTATCGGGATGCGTTTCATCAGGTTAACTAACTCTGAATGTATGTTAGTGTTATTCATTTAATGTTACAACAGTGGATGTACGTAGTTGCTAATAATCTGAGAAATGTACGTCAGTGCTCACCATTGTTGATAATGCTGGGGGGGGGGGGGGGGGGGGGGGGGGTCTGTTTATAATCCATAAACGATTCATAATCCATTGTATCGTAGTTATCCAGGTGTCATGGTGAACAGTCAGCTATGCACATGGTGGTGTATAGCTGGCTAAGCTAACGTTAACCACAAAGCAGGTGTCGCCAATGTTCAACAGTTAGCATGAAGGCTAAAGTAGATGGCCTGTAGCATTTAGAAACATCTTCATACACTCCACGGGTAGACCTCCCATGCTCAACAGCCAATTTAATGATGACATCCCACTGTGTTTTCAGAGTCCTCCATACCTCCTGAGGATGCCAAAAATAGGATGGAGTGGTTAAAATACAAACCGCAGCCAGCCAGCCAGCCAGGTGGATGAATACACGAGAGTTACAAACCCAATACAGGAATGGATCAGGGAAAACTCAGGGAAAAACATCACAGATGTTTTAAATGAGTTTCCACACTTGATCACACCAGGAATGGTACGTCCACCTCACAGTTGAAATTTGCACAAAGTTGTGCCACTATATTGACACAACACTTATGACTATTTTTTTTCATTATTAATTATTCACAGATTGCACAGAACTTCAGTGTCTGTTACCTTGGCTACGGCGACAGGTTTCTCCAGTGGCTTCAGTACGTGGACAAAATTATTTGAATGGCTGTCGCAAAGAAGGTCCAGGCACCAGGAGACCTCTCAGATAGTAAAACGTGAATTTGTATGTGAATTTGTGTATCTGCATAAAGCTTAAAGCCAACATGTCTGCATGCTCGCTCGCTCACTTGTAAAAACATTAAAAATGATTGTAGAAGTGCAACTTGTGTGAGTGTTTGTGTCCATGCACTCTAGATAAAGCACATCTACAAAAAAGAAAAAAAGATTTGTAATGCATTCAAGACAATTCAAATGTTGAATGTTCATATTTTGAGTTTTGTTATATTTGTTCTTTATTTATAATGTGAAGAAAATCTATTGTTAGATGGACTATTAAATGACTTAAAATCTGTGCAGTTGTTAACTTCTTTATTGATTAGGATATTTTGTTCAGAATAGATGTATAGTTGTAAAATGGATTTTAAAATGCACTTCATAATTTGAAAACATTTATTAAAATAATCATTATTTAATAGTGGAAAAGATAATATATTAAAAAAAACACATAGATTGGGTTAATATAACCCAGCAATGAGGGTGAAATTAACATCAATGCTGGGTTAAAAAATAAACCAAATAATTGGGTAGAATTAACCCAACAGGTTGTGTACAATCAACCCACTGTTTGGGTTGAATCAATAACCCAACTAGGTTGGGTTGTTGGTTCAACCCAGTCCACTGGGTTAAAACAACCCAGGGTTGGATGCGACCAATAGTGACCCAGGGGCTGGGTTAAAGTTGGGTTATCTTTAACCCCGTGTTTTTTAGTGTGTAGTTATTAAGAGGTAATTAATAACTGTCTTAAGACAGTTAACAAGAAATGTACAGTAATCCCCCCACACTTCGTGGCAGGGGCTTCAAAATGGCGGGTGGTCTCGCGTTAACCTCGCTCCCAAATTAAGATGGCTGTCAACTAACGGTAGGGGGTTAGTAGGAGAGAGGAAAAGCTAAGGTGATTTCTCACCACTGATGTAGTCGCTCTCAGCATTCCCACACAGGAGTGGAGCTGGCTTCAGCACACTCCTCCTGATTGTTTGATCGGGAAACTGGAGCACACCTACTCCAGTGGTGAGGCAGCACATCTGTCTCTGCGTTGATAAATGCACACCGACGGGCCGTCAGTGTGCACCCTGCTAGGGTGAAGTTGATCCTTACAGCTGATGAGTTCAGAACCGATGTGGACTTGTCATGGGAGAGGACGGGAAAAGAGCGAGAGGAGGGAGCCTGCCATTTTTATATTAGGCAGGGCACGATCCGCCAGTTTTACACCTGGTTGTAAAACAATTAGCTGCAAAGCCTGCTGGGAGTTTGAGTTATTTCTGGTGTTTCTTTGTTTAAAAAGCCATGCTGTTAACCTTTGCTGGATGTCAGCAGCTTCCTTTGCAACAGTAACACATGTTAGCCCAACACTCTTCAGGTCAGAGAGTAATGTTACTCTTGACTCAAGCAACTGAAAGCAATTGGTGGTTTTATTCTATTAGCAAGTGCATCCACAAGTTTGGAGGAGTTTCTTCCCAAGGCACGCGGAAGGGAGAGTGTATTTGATTGGCTATTGAGTTTAAAAATCAACAGTTTTTCTCCCACACAGTATTAAGCAGGTGATATGTTATATAGACATGCCTTTATTGAACATCACAACACAGTGATGGAAGGAAGAGATGGTGAACATATTCACCAATTGTTTGCTTGCTAAATGAGTGATAAAAACTCTGGGTGCCTGCACATAAATTGCATGCATGGATGTGTGTAAAAGGAAAAAAATAAACTCATTTTAGGATTTTTAGTGTCTCATATTTGAACCACTGACCAATAAACCAGAATTTGCTTTGCTGGCCATATAAATGAACGTGGTAACTTTCACTTATAAAGTTTTAATGACTCCACAACTGAACATGAGAAATACAATCTATTTAAAACACATTTAAAGAGACTTGTTTATCAAGGAATCCAATCAAGTTTAGCTGACTCCACTGGTATTAATTATTAACATTAAAACATAATTAAAAAGTGACGATCAAGCAAAGACATAAACTTTGTCTTGCTAATTTAAAGAAAAAAATAAACAATAATTGAATCCCTTAAGTATAACTGCCAGCATGATGGTTTATGGGTAAAGTTACTAATGAGCTCAGTATCAGCATATATGCATTGTTTTGATTTTAATATAGAGATTTTAAATGAAGAGAAAGATAAAGGTGATGAAAAATTTAAGTAAAAGAAAAAAAAAACATTCAAGACAAAATATGTCAGAATGTCATTTCAATAAAATCAGAGTATTAGTAGTATGCCAAAGGTTTCATTATTTCGCATATGTTAGCTGGTTTTCTGGGCAAATTGCCACTCCGAAGACAAAAGTTTTCTTGCTCCCTTCCCTTGCTGTGGGAAGATGGCTCCTAAGCAAGCGAGGTTGTCTGCTCCCCTGTCTTGTCTCTATCAATACATATTCATCAGCATTAGAGAGCCATTCATTTGCCAGATTGGAAAATGGGCTGTGAAGAGAGCTTGACATTCACTTTGTGCTGAATTGTTCTCACTTGACACCTAACTTGCTGATTGATGAGGAATATCATGGCTTGGAGGAAAAGCAAAGTGAAAGATGAATGAGTGTAATGCCGGAGCTCTCATCACATCTCAGAATCACAACTCTTTATTAATATTTTGTTTGGGGCTGCATCTATCCATCCCTGTTTATGCTGCACAAGTTGAATTGGATCTGTCATGTCAGGTGCTTACCTGCATTTGTCTCAGTGCTCTGTGGCGTTTGAATGTGTGTGAGTTTGCGAGGGTAAACGAGTGTTTTTTTTCGCTGCCTACACTGCACTGTAAATGAGTGTTTTCTCTGTCTTGGCTGCACCAATGTATTTAAATTGATTTTAGCACTAACTAAATGTAAGATACAGAGTGAGCTGGGTGTTTCCGAATGCCCTGCAGCAGGGGCGTTGTTCCGAACATGAAGCAGTGGGAGTTTAGAGCCCACTGGAGAAGCCAACACATTTATCTGTGCATTATTTTGGCTTTGTTCGTGAAAGATGAGGAAAACAACAACAAAAAAAAACTGCTTGCATAACAAAATTGACATGTGTTTTGGCATTGACAAAAATGTTATTAGCTCTGAAGTTTGCAAACAAAATCCACTGCAGCCTCCGACCACGTGAAGAGCTTGTATTAATGAGGGGTGCGCAACACTTTGCTGATATTATCAGACTTCACAGCACTGCCAGTTTCCATTCAACCGCCATTCGTTAAGATTCACACAGTCTCACGATCAGATCCAAGTTTTATGAGGCACTCGTGGATCCAGGGAAGGTTTTTAGTCAGGAGGTCATTTACGTGCAGATCTGATCACAGATTTGCAAAAGATTTAATGAGCGAAGCCCTTTGCCTCCTTTGCTGCATGTGTTCTTTCCTCCTCTTTTTAGTTCTGCTCATAAAAGCAGTCCTATGGCAAGCAATTTACAATTAGGTTTCCTAATTTTTTGATCTGCTTGTTTGTCTTAATCCCAAAGACAGATGTTATTTACACATTGATATAAACTCAGATTGAGCCAGATATTTGAACACCACAACAGGTACGCCATAAAGTGCCTGACAAATGAAACATACGAACCCCAAAGGCCTCCTTCTGTTTTTAAGCAATCACTTTTTTTTTTTCCTGTGGATTTAAAAAATGATTGGAATTTGTGTTTTAATATTTCTTCTGTCTTGAGATCTGGGGATATTCATAAAATATTCGGCTGCAGCCCCGGACACCCAAGCCTAATGATGCCCGCAGGAGTTAGAACAGCCACTAACATCACTAAACACGTCAGATCTGCATTAAAAAAAAAGAAATACCAGGAACTAAATTTACAAATACACCTCGATGTCGTATTCTGAACATGCATGCAGTATATGCAAACAACAATCTGATTGCCAGTCTGATCCCTTTGCTTTCTCCTTTAATTCCTTGACTATGTACCTTGACAATTTACCTGCATTTGTTTAACATGTTTGATTATGCTGCAAATTATCCAATTAATTTGTGTAGCGAGCTTTTCTCTCACTCGGTCAACCTTACTCATGCAGAATTACTGCAAAAGTATTTACTTTAAAAATGAAAATAATCAAAGCATGTCTGAGGTGTAAATCTGACTGCATTGGTGATACTTGTGTGCTTTAGTAAAAACAAAAGACATGAGTGTGATGTTCCACTTTACCTGACTGGATTGTAAATCATGGCCATTCTTCTCAAGGCTTTACATTCATTTAAGAGGGTATTCTTTTCCCCACCCCCACTGATCTGTCAACTTGTCGACACAGTGTTCGCACCATTCATGGGGAATTTTGTGTAAACTATGAAATAATGCCATGACTGAACAATTTTTTTTAGGTATTCCCTGATATTCAATTGCTGCTCCTTTTCACAATCACACTGCGATTCATACAAATCCCTAAAGCCTTGAGCTATCTTGTCCATTTCTTTAGGTTTCAAGTTACTTCTGATGTGAAGATGTGAATAGATTTCTCTGAAGAAAGTAAATGTACTTAAATTAATTTACCATGTCTTTAGCTTCTATTTGTATTGCACAGTGCTCATTGAGTTTATTGGCACCATGAATATGATTTCCCATATTTACCATAAATCCATCATTGCACAAAAAAAGAAAAAAAAATCAAACTATTGCTACAAGCGTTCTGTGTTCAGGCATGTATTGATCAGAAATAACTTCATTTTCCTTCTCCTTTTCCTGAGTTGCACTGGAACGTCCCATATATTTTCTTGCAAATCACCCCAAAATTACCCAATTAGCACATCCACAAGTGAGAATTTGACATCCTAATGGTTATATTGCCAAAGAAGAGAAATAAAATGAGAGCATCCATTGCTATCGAGGGATGTGTTCATTCCCTTTATTTTTGAATTCATGAGCATTTTCTGAATTTTCACGGTTATGTCTCTCTCTTGACATCCCTGTTAAATTCTGACCCTGCCAACAGGATCCAAATTGTGATTCATTCCATCTTTTTTAGTTTCACAAAGCAGTCTGCAGACCCACTTAACCTCCGAAGCTTAGACTTAAGCCTTAGGAAAAGTCAAGCGTCTGGATCATTGTCAGTGTCAGAATATTGATTAACTTATTATCCAAAAATTCACTTGCCTTTTCATCAATGGATTTCAAGATGAAGTTTTAAATAATAATTTTAAGTTATAGGTTGTCATGTAAGGACAGACTTGTGGTCACCATTTTTATTTTCTATTTGTGACACTCCAGCCCATGGTTTCAGTGGTGAAATTTGAGGTATGTTAAGATTGGTACCAGCTGTAGATCCATTAACATGTTTAAGAACTGTGCTATAATCAGACTAGTAGCCTTCCCTTCTGAAATGCTTCTGGTAGGATCTCGAATCCATTCCAACCACATGGGAATAGCTTTTTGTGTGTCACCCTACAGCCAGACTTCTGTGCTACCTGTAGAGAGGGACAATAACACATTTCATGAGAAAATCCTTTAAAAAATGGGGAGCAGATCTGGAGGAGGTCACTTTCAAGAGCAACTGTGAGTACTGTTCTCGTTCTTCCTGCCAGTTAAATCAGGTCAAACTAAAGTTTCACTCAAACATTTCTTCAGGGTGCAAGTGAAGTGAGGTTTCTGAAGTTGAACCCTGCAAGTCAGTCACTTCTGCAAGTAAATAATTAGTGTCTTGGTTATTATGTGTCTTGCCAAAACAGAATAAAAAAAAAAAAACCTAACCCTAACCCCTAACCCTAAAAAAAAGTTTTATGCAGGTCAACTCAAGATAATCTTATTTCAAACAATAAAAAAGTTTATACAGTTTTTCTGAAGCAGTAATACAGTAAAACATTAAAAAGAAAAATAATCTGTATGTTTTCATCTCTGACATTTGTGAAGATATTTAACATACTATACAGTTAGCCTAATTGAAGCTCCCACAGAAACAGTGGACTGATATTCCAATTAAGATATTAAAAAAATACTTTTTTCATGTTAAAATATCATTTCAGTTTCATTTGAAGGTATATTTGAGGACTTTTAGGAAATGTTATATGATGCAGCTCTTACAGTCTCCAATTCCTACAATCAGAAAAAAAACAGCTCCTGATGTCACATCAGTAACGACAAAACGATTTCACAGAGTTACAGTGGACGTGACGATGACGGTGACAGAGGCAGACAGTCAAGAAAGTAAAGATGGAAGAAAAAACAAGAAGGGGACCAAGCAAGAGACAAAACAAGTCTTGAGAATGTTGTAAAAGTGACTTAATCCACACATCCAGAGTTGCTTTAAGCTCATTTAATTCAATTAAATGTTGTAGAATTGCGTATTCCGTATGCGCTGGCAGTAAACAAACAACACTTGAAAATAAACTACTCTGTTGTAGTGGTATTGTGTGCCATAATGCTTTAAAAAAAGCAGGAAAGGAAAAAAACGTGTTCCCAGTCATAGTTAGGAAGAAGAAGCCAACTTTGGATTCTTATTTTTTTTTTTTCTTTGAAATGGCACTAGGTCGCAATAATCAATACATCATTTTCAGTTACATTTGAATTGGCTAGTAAGTAGACAGAATCACGGGGTTTTTGACACAGTCAGAAATTTGAATCAGGTAGCCTTCGGTCACAAGATCAGTGTGATGGTCATCGTCAAACTGCTCATTTTGTAGGAAATAGGACAGCTGATTTTAACCAAAGGTACCTCCACGATTCTTTCGTCATGGTCTTTTGTCTGTGACAACCCAAAATCCTGCAGTGTCTAAGAGCCCTTAGAGATACAGAGCCCATACGATCAGGCGCGGGGCGTTGGGGGGCTGGGGGTTGGGGGGCAGTGCTCCCCCAGCCCGGGCCCAGGAGGGCCTGGCGAAAGACAAACAGGCCTCTCCTCAGGCATCAGTCGGGCCTTGTACAATACTGGTTACAACTTCTGCAACATATACATATGCTACATGTGAGGTTATATATAGGTTTCCAAAGCCAGAATGAGTCATGGTTGGTCAAAAAAATTTAAGACTGACTTTGTTCATGTAAGTTTCTACACAGTGAATTAAATGTTGTGCTGCATGACTGGCTCCATGTTCACTCTCACAGTTAACTTTACAATGTGCAAATTTACAAGTGGATTGCTGGTAAGATCTCCAAATGCATTTTTGGGTAAAATCGTCATCAACAGCCGTTTATCAGCATCATCATCAATCACTAGTCAACAGAGTCTATGTGGTGCAGACTAGGTGGATCATGGATTAATTAAATCATGAGTCACAGTTCATACAAGCATAAAAGTGGAGCAACAAAATGTAAAGAAAAGGAAAAAAAAAGCACAAGAAAAGACTAAACTAAAAGAGCTGGATACATATCCTCCTGGAGATGAACCTGACATTGTTGGCAGCGAGTCAAGCCCACCAAACCTGGCACCACGGTCAGGGAGCCAATTTTACAGGTACAATTTCTCACAATCACTGTCACTGAAAACAATATGTGAGTTAGGTTATAAACTGTTAATGTGGTTGTTATTGGAGTAGCCGGTCCGCAAAACGTTATTATTATGGGCCAGGTAGCCTAATGTTTTTGTTGTTCTCATGGTCTGTTAGACTGTCGGTTTTGTCTGGTTACTCTTGCAAAAAGGCTCGTACACCGACATGCTCGGAGTTGGTATTTATTAACAGCAATGGAAACACATCAGGTGAAATCGGCACTTGGTACCGAGCAGAATGAATAAATGCCGGTAGCAACTACAACAATGACAGTGGTGTGTCTCGTGTGTGACGTCACAACTGCATACCGCTGAATACATTTTAGATAATACGTTATGCCATAATACTACAGGTTTGATTGATTTCAAAATGACATGGTCGCTCTTCGTGGTGTTGAACTCTTACTATCAAATGCTTTGAGCTATGTCAAAAATGTAGTAATGCTTGTAAGCCCTGCTGTTGCGGGCACGTGTGTCTTGTTAAACGATGTAATCACAAGCCTTATTGGGCTTAAAGGGCCTGGTCATGTGCCCCGCCCCCTGCCCGGCAGTGACATGTTCCGCTGCTGCATACGATGCATTTATCACCATGTGATAATGGACCAATATCCAATCTTGACATTGAGCCTCAGTGTCATCCTTTACTGAAACATATAGAGACACTAAGTGTCAGAGAAACAGAATCTGCTATCTGTGGAGAAATGTCATTGTGCAATTTTTGTGCCTTGACTGTGTAAATGCAAGAGTCCTCTGTAACTATTACCGGTTCTGCAGTGAGACCGGTTTGAGATAATGAAGGTTGCAACATTTTACATAAAGCAAAAGCTAGTAAGTGGTATGGTTAATGGATTAATGTTCTTATCTCACCTTATGAGGCTGATCATATAATGAAAGCATCAGTAAGAGGTCTGATCTCAAGTTCATTCCTAATAACATTAGATTAGTCAATGCAGTCTATCCCTGTAATTTCATTTTCAATGATTTTTTTTATTAATGTTGCCTCAGCCAGGGTTAGAAATGAAGTTGTATGATGAAGCTGTATAGCATGTATAGCATAACTTGATATAACTGTCAAACATTGGAGAGAAATTATCACATAACTTGGTACACCCCTCTGACGGTTACACTGGACTCACATTAATCACAAACTGTCAGGTTTATTTTTATTTTGTTAGGATTTTTGTAGTAGTGCAGGTGACAGCATTGTATGGACAAAGACACATTTCATGCAAACATTTTCATTCCAGTGATTGAAGTTATTCTCACAGAACTAAATAGAAAATTTTCAAAAGATGGTTGTGAGACCATTACCGGTATTCATGCTTAAATCATTTAAGTGCCACTTTTTGTAACAAAGATGGCATATTTAGATTGGCAACAAAGTGTATGTGTGATACTGAAGAGGTAGAACTTGAGATGCCTCAGCTCATACAATTGACAGAAAGAAATCAGAAAAATGGCTCACTCTCACCCAAAAGTTTACAAGAACCCACAGTTTTTATTGAGCCTGATAAGGATGTACTTGTAGAGTTATTTAAGCTGTGCTAGACTGCCTAAGTTACCTGTTAGTACTGCAGGGTACTGCTACTGTGAATGCAGCCTTTCTACTCTCAAGCTGATCAAGACCTACTTGAGAAATTGTTTGACTGATGACAGGCTGAGCAGTTTAGGGGTTTTGAGTATAGAGTCCAGAAGTTCAAAAGTCCTAACTCTTGAGTACTTTGTGAATGCCTTTGCTAAAATGCATGGGAACACAAGAATACAGTTGTACTGATACAGATGTGCATCTGATGACTAAAAGGGAGGAATGGAGGAACTGTCATGTGATGTAATTAATGGATGGACAAATTGATGGATAGTCAGACTTGGTGGCTGGTATAAATGTATGTATAAAAATTGGAAGTAAATGAAAATAAATTGATCATTAAGTATATCTTAATCTTGTCGGTTTGACCCCCGTTCATTCTTACTCTTTACTTTTAACATGTAAATTTGTGTCACCCTGAGTTTAGTCTGTGTGTGTTCCAATGAGCATCCTGTGAGTTCCTTTAGCAGAAGTGTGTGGAAATTGTAGGATTTCCTGTGTAAAACCGAGCATTGTTCTCCTCTTGCCAGGGCTAAATCCCTGTCAATCAGTGCAAACCACAATTTGTTGCAATATGAAAGAAGTCCCAGGTTACTCTTTGACCTAAATAAAATGTACTCTTAAGTGATTTCCTGCTAATTTGCCTAATAAGTCTGAAACATTTGACCTTTAAAAAAAAAAAAAAATCTCAGAAAAACTCCACAAAATATGGGGCTGATTTAGGCCACAGATATTACCAGATTGCACCATTTGCATCCTTTTTTCGCAGGTAGTTTGGCAACCAACTTTTAATAAGGGAACCAACCGTTTCTAAGTTTGGTACCCTCATAGTAACAAACTATTTATTCTAAAGGGAAAACCCTGATTACAACACCTTAGACCAGAGGTGTCAGACTCCAGGCCTCGAGAGCCGCTGTCCTGCATGTCTTAGATGTTTCCCTGCTTCAGCACACCTGATTCAAATGAATGGGTAATAATTACAGACCCGTGCAGACCTGGATGACAAGGTGATGGTGGTGATCAATTCATTTCAGTCAGGTGTGCTAAAGCAGGAAAAAATTCAAGACATGCTGGACAGCGGCCCTCAAGGACTGGAGTCCGACACCTGTGCCTTAGACACTGCAAAACAGTTATGCAATGCCAGGGCTAGGTGTAGATATTGTCTTATTTACATACTGTAGTGTCTTGTCTATGTTGTTTAGGTTTTTTAGAGTGACTCTGCCCTAAGGTATTTTTTCAAGACAACCGGAAATCATTCAGTCTTCCAAGTTCTTCTCTTTTCTTTTACCTACAGATCAGATCAGCCTTCAAAGCGTATGGTGTTCCACAGCTTTAACCCTTACCCATTCACCCAAGTGGGATGACAAGTGGGATGGCCATCGTGAAGTGGTATGATAACAAGGCAGTGTTACTGGCATCATTCCTTCATTGGCCCTAATTCTGTCGATTGATGAAGAGAACGGTGGTTGAAAGAGAAGAAGGAATATGTGGAAGTGGAAAGACCCCACATTGTCAAGGTGTACAACAACAACATGGGAGGAGTAGACTTGGCGGACATGTTTGCAGCTCTCTATCGCATTGAAATCCGCTCATTTCGTTGGTATTTGCGCATCTTGTACTACTTGATTGACCTGTCACTGGCTGGCTCCTCTACCGCCGTCATCTTACCCAGAAGCAGGAGAAGAAGTACATGCCGCTTCTTGACTTCCATGCTCAAGTTGCAGATGCCCTCATCAAGGTTGGCAAACAGGCTGACTTGAACAGCAGGAAAAGAGAACGACCGTCATTGGAAGATGTTCCAGAACCCCATCAAGCTGCCCCACCTCCATCTCCATTTCAGAGGATTGTTGCGCCATCAGTTGACGTCAGACTAGACCGTGTCGATCACTTTCCCATCCATGCTGAAAAAACGTGGACAATGCAGGCAGTGCAAGAATGGCTACATGCAAATATCCTGGCTGAACTGCAAAGTACTTTTGTGTTTCACAAAGGACAAAAATTGTTTCTTGGACTACCAACACAAAAAGTGACATTCAGATATGGGCTTCTCAATAAGGTATGGGGTGCCGAATGTAAAAACTTGATTACAGTTTTCAAACTGATATATTTTCAATATTTAGCTCATTTTCTTCACATTTAGCTCATTTTACACACATTTGAGACATAAATTATTTAAAATGTTAAATCTAAATGTTAAATGTTAAATTTAAATATCAAATCTAAATCTAAATGTTAAATCTAAATATAAATGTTAAATATAAATCTAAATATTAAATATAAATCTAAATGTTAAATTAAATCTAAATATTAAATAAAATCTAAATGTTAAATGTTAAATCTAAATCTAAATCTAAATGTAAATATTTAAATATTAAAAATTAAATCTAAATCCAAATGTTAAATGTTAAATCTAAATATTAAATCTAAATCTAAATGTTAAATCTATATGTAAATGTTAAATCTATATCTAAATGTTAAATTTTAAATCTAAATATTAAATCTAAATCTAAATGTTAAATCTAAATCTAAATATTAAATCTAAATCTAAATGTTAAATATTAAATCTAAATATTAAATCTAAATCTAAATATTAAATCTAAATCTAAATGTTAAATCTATATCTAAATGTTAAATCTTAAATCTAAATATTAAATCTAAATCTAAATGTTAAATCTTAAATTAAATATTAAATCTAAATCTAAATGTTAAATCTAAATCTAAATGTTAAATGTTAAATCTAAATATTAAATCTAAATCTAAATGTTAAATCTATATCTAAATGTTAAATCTATATCTAAATGTTAAATGTGTCGCCGAGTGTAAAGCGGGTTATTTAGAGGATTTACAAATGTCCCATGCCCCGTAAAGTCTCACAGCCGCACAACCACGCCCATACCACTGATTAGGATCAATGGGAAGAGGGCTTGAGGGAGAGTCGGGACTCGAACATGGCTGCCTCCCTGCCTGTGGAAGATGGGGCCGGTACCGCTGAACAACCGCTTGAAGTGCAGCCCGCACACCCGCCAACACCGCCCGTTCAATGTCTTCCACAGGCAGGGAGGCAGCCATGTTCGAGTCCCGACTCTCCTTCAAGCCCTCTTCCCATTGATCCTAATCAGTGGTGTGGGCGTGGTTGTGCGGCTGTGAGACTTTACGGGGCATGGGACATTTGTACATCCTCTAAATAACCCGCTTTACACTCGGCGACACATTTAACATTTAGATATAGATTTAACATTTAGATATAGATTTAACATTTAGATTTAGATTTAATATTTAGATTTAACATTTAACATTTAGATTTAGATTTAACATTTAGATTTAGATTTAATTTTTAATTTAAGATTTAACATTTAGATATAGATTTAACATTTAGATATAGATTTACATTTAGATTTAGATTTAATATTAGATTTAACATTTAACATTTAGATTTAGATTTAACATTTAGATTAGATTTAATATTTAATTTAAGATTTAACATTTAGATATAGATTTAACATTTAGATATAGATTTAACATTTAGATTTAGATTTAATATTTAGATTTAGATTTAATATTTAGATTTAATATTTAACATTTAGATTTAGATTTAATATTTAGATTTAGATTTAACATTTAGATTTAGATTTAATATTTAGATTTAAAATTTAACATTTAGATATAGATTTAACATTTAGATTTAGATTTAATATTTAGATTTAACATTTAACATTTGGATTTAGATTTAATATTTAGATTTAATATTTAACATTTAGATTTAGATTTAATATTTAGATTTAGATTTAATATTTAGATTTAGATTTAATATTTAGATTAAACATTTAACATTTAGATTTATATTTAATATTTACATTTATATTTAGATTTAACATTTAGATTTAGATTTAATATTTAAATTTAACATTTAACATTTAACATTTAGATTTAACATTTTAAATAATTTATGTCTCAAATGTGTGTAAAATGAGCTAAATGTGAAGAAAATGAGCTAAATATTGAAAATATATCAGTTTGAAAACTGTAATCAAGTTTTTACATTCGGCACCCCAAGGATTTGAGATGACTCTGTAACTGTTTTGAAAAAGTGTTATACATAAAAAGTTACTGTTCATATCACATTTGTTCACCTCCTCTTCAGAGGATTTTTTATATCATTTTCAGTTCACCTCAACCTCCACATGGCCTTCTCAATAAGAATTTGAGACAACTTTGTAACATTGTTTTGAAAAGTGCTGTACAAATAAAGTTTGCGTTCGTATCATATTCAGTCGTCAGTGTTAATTTATTGTACTGGGTCAATGTTTCAAACCTGCAACATTCCAGAACCCATTGCACGTGGAGATCTCTCTCAAAAAAAGGCAAAATTGTATATTGCTACCCAATACAATAATTTACCACACCAGGCAAATGTTTCAAATCTGCAACATCCTGGAACTTCTTAAATGTGAAGGTGTCTCTCAAAAAAAAGTCATAATTGTATAATACTATCCCATATAATAATTTTCTCCAAATATCAGATTTTTCCTGTCACTAAAACTCAATTTGAGCCTGAGAAGGTTAAAAATGATCACTGCACAAAAACCAAGCAAGGGTTTTGTCTACAAAGTCTATGAATACATCCATCAATGGTTGTACTGACTTATCTTTAGTTTGAGTATGGAAGTTGGACTATCCTGACCTTTGATCTAAAAAAGAGATTCAGAATTTTATTGGAAAAAAATGTTAGTGTTAACATGAAAAAGGTTTATCTGCAAACTTTACCCTGTTAAGCTGTTGGAGTCTACCTTACAGTATGTAGCTTTTACACTTTAGGAGTCTATGGAACTCATCTGCATATGATGTGGAACCTCCCACTACTGTCACAACTCACAATAGATATCTAACGCTTGATGCCACTCGCCTTTCAGAGGCCCGTGGATGAGCATACGTTATGACCCCCACCGAATTAGTTAGGTGTGGGGATGGTTGTTGAATATGGTGGACACATGTAAACAAACCAACATGTTTTTCTTTAATGTATATTATTGTAACTGAATAATAATTTATGAATAAACTAGGGATGCACGATAACTGTTTTTTAAAACCGATACCGATAACCGATAACTTTCAGCTCCTAATGGCCGATACCGATAACCGATAACACACACATATACCTAAGATCATTACATCAATACTATGAACAAAATCAAAAATAGTTTTGACTTTTTACATGAACAGATATTTATTTTTTCCAATGAAAAACTATTGGCAAGCCTCTCAAACATTTTCTTAAAGCTATTAAACAAACCTATTTGATATCTCACATCAACTTAAATAAGGTTCATTACTGACTGATATAAAAAAATAAAGGCTCCTTGAACTGATGGAAATACATACATCAAAATTACAAACTGAAAAAGATTAACA
This sequence comes from Hirundichthys speculiger, assembly GCA_018398805.1. NCBI lineage: Eukaryota > Metazoa > Chordata > Actinopteri > Beloniformes > Exocoetidae > Hirundichthys > Hirundichthys speculiger. The sequence continues at coordinate 1,123,279 of JAGFBZ010000571.1, forward strand.
TTTAAAGGATTTTGGCTTGTGGTTCCGTTTAAAAAATACCTTTAATTAAAGTAAATGAGGTTCAGTAGTTTTTATTTTCAATCTCATGGAAGCTTTAGATTAGAGGAATGAGGGAGAGCAGAGGGAGGGGGAGGAGAGGCTGCTGCTGGATTACGCATGTTAGCAGTAGCTTCCGTTAGCGCGATTTCAAAATTCCATGGAAGCGTGTTATGTTGTAGGTGGCCGATCGGGTTTTACGTATTAAAGCTTGTGCTTCCCTCCTCGTAGAATTCGCTCCGAGGATTCGTCACAAATAACCACCAAACTATCTTCTTCTGAAACTTAAACGAAGTTCCGCAACGCCATATTTGTTGTGATCAGCACAATGCATGCTGCATTTAAGGTGTAATGTAAATTCCGACGTTTCCTCGTTCGCTAGTCGTTATTTCATCCTTTTTTATGTTTTCTTTTTTTTATGTTTAACATGTGGGAGAATACTGCGAATATCAATTCAAGTCCGCAACTACCAAAATTATGACCGAGTTAACGAGTTGTTTTCTGGCATGAGGGGGTATTCTTGATTTTCCTTATTGAGTAATCGTTTTTCTGATTATGCCGACGTTACTTGAACATAACATTCACTGCCGCTCATTCAAGGCTCAGAGGGAGTGAGGCACTGCCGTGTTGACAAAAATATATATGTTATCGGGGCTATTCGTCATGATATCGGACCTATCGGGATGACATCATAATTTCCTGTTATCGGCCCGATGGTTATCGTGCACCCCTAGAATAAACATTTACTTACAGAAAAACATATACCCTAATAAATAATATTATGCTAACTGAAATAGTATTGGTTCATATGTGCAAAATCCTTGGAAATGTGCAAATGTGGGAAAAGCAAAACCTAAACCACATCTGAGAATATATGGATGACCCTAAAAACACTTGATTTTCTATTAAAATGTTGCACTCAAATTCCCTATGTGCCTCAGTTCTTTGGAACTCTCTTTAAGTATCTTCACATTCAAAGGAAAGTCTGTGATGGATAATTTATGTAGCAGCAGTTTCAAATTGAATGATTTCACCTACAATACAATGTGAGAAGAGAAGAAAGAGACATCATTTAATTTTTACCAGTGCTGTTCTGCACCAAAGCATGTCAAGGCATATGTAGCTTCCCTTCACAGGTTCTTGAAAGTTGGTTGAAACAAAAAAGAAAAAAAACGAAACCAAAACAAAAACAAAGATGGATGGAGAGCAACTGGATGACTGCTTAAAAATCTAAAATTAACAGTCCACTTTTCATCATAATTGGTCTTGAGCTTCACCTTATAGAATGATAAACAAGTATTCATTTAAAAAAAAAATCTATATTTGTTATATATAATAATTATAAATTGTTTTGTTTTTCATCTAGTATTCCTGAACATGAAGGTGTTATAAAGAAAGAGAAGCCAGCTAGTTAAGCACATGAAAAGTGCAACAAAGAGAGAGTTTTCTGAGGAATTCAACAAACTGTCCATACTTGAAGCAGTGGAGACTGTCGACCTGCCTGAGGGGAAGAAGACAAAAACAGGAGCTTTTTCACCAAACTATTCAAAATATACCCGCAGTGGAAGGGTAATAAGAGCAGAATAAGCCCATCCAAGTCTGAGACTGAACAGTACTAGAAAAGCATATGGGAGTAAGAAGCATCACATAATTCAAACTTTCTATGACTTGTGACTCAGAGATGACTGTACTAGTCTCCCAGAAGAACAGCCAGTGACCATTGCAGCACCAGGACCTGAGATGACAGATATTGTTTGGTTAAAGAGACTAACTCAACTCCATGAATGCCTGACAGCACAAATGAATCAGCAGCCAATAAATGGGACGCACCAGAGTTGTTGACCCAAATCTGGACATTCTCAATCATGCAGATTCCTCACAGGGGGCCAAATCTTTCCAACTACCGGCCATTAACCTGCAAGACAATTCTAGTAGCAAATTAAAAGCCTTTTGGATGAGTTACCATCTAATGTGCCATGCACTATGTCTGTGTGATATTTAAAAATCATGCAATATGTAATTATCAGCTGAAAACTGAGATGACAATATGAACTGCAATATCAAAGCCAATACTGCAGAGTATGGTGTTAATGTATTTCAACTTTAAAGTTAGTCTGCAAAAACTTAAGAAAATGAAAAAAAAAGTATTAAAAATCCAATAGTTAATAGATTCATATCTGTTTATATATAGGTTATATATATATATTGATATATGATGATACTTCAATATTAAAATATTTTATCAATACATTTTTCATATATTGTGCAGCCCTGTTATGTACTGAGAAAATGCTCTATCCCAGCTGCTCTTCTTCATAGGAAAGCACAATGATGTAGTAAAACACAACAGGCTGAATTCATGAAATTTCCAAACATCCTTTGAGTAGATGTTCTCATAAATCACCTCCTTACTAAAAATCTGCTGCCTAAAGACCAGCAAATAAGGAGGTGTAAACAGTGCAGGCGACCACATGGTTGACATGATCTTGAAACCTTCATAATCTCACGACCCCAGCTGAGCAGTGATGGGGAGTGCCCTTCTTTTGAGATGCTCCTGGTGCGACCGGAGGTTGGTTAGATAATAAAAATAAATAAAAAAAAAAAAAAAACAGACCACAGCTCTTCCATTCCCTGTGAAACCAGGATTTAATGCAAAGATTTAATGCCATGTCTTCCGTCCAAAATGGCTTTTAAGAGGGAAAACTAAATGATTTTTGATGGAAACTAAAAATGAAACTAAAAGAGAATACAAAAGAAAAAGAAAAAGAAAAGAAAAAAAAATGAATGCATTTCTCAAAAACTCTCATCTGCAGACAGATAAATTGTCTCTTGTGTCTGAGGAATCCTCTCAGGAATCCAGCACAGCTGCATGACACCGTTGGTGCGCTGTCTAACGGCACGAGCCAGTGCATATGAGCCTGTGAACAGATCAAGTCCGTCTAAACAACGCAATGTCACTTTTATAAACGCAGAAGCTTAATCATGTGAAGTGGCCAATGATTAAGATAAACATGCTTTATTTCAAATTTATTCTCACTTTTAAAAGGCGTGTTTTGAAAGAATCATGAAAATAACAGTCTATATAAGGCATTTACAGTACATGAGTGCAATATTTATGTGCCCTTCCTCATTTAGCTCCATACACGGTCAGAAGCAGGAGTAGATTCTGTTTGTAGCTACGTAAAGTTCAGAACTCCTAAAATTTTCATGAACTCCAAACCACACATAAATTTTCCTCTGAGAACAGTTTACAAACATTTCACCTGCTCACGTTTCTTGAATGTATTTTTTGTGATTTATCAATGTCCCCAAAGACACTAAGAAATAAAAAAAAGAAAAAAAGCTCGAACTGAAACTGTTGTTCAGCAACTCAAGGTCGAGTTCTTCCCTTTCACAGTCACAAGCTGCCCCGCACATACTCAGAAAGGGTATTGAATTGGACTGAATCAAATTATGTTTTTATTCAATTTGCTTGATGCCTTAGCTGACATCTTTTTATAAGCTGGCATTTTATAAACCCTAATATATTAAACAGCGCTGTATTGTGTGTAATTGAATTCGATAATAATGAAATGGATTGGATTGAATTTTTAGCAATTAAACTCAGTTAGATTATAATTTGATCGAAATGGACTATATTCAATCAGGCTTGAATTTAATTTGATTTTACTTTTTCAGTAAAGTGTAGAAACAGAAAATCACACAATCTTCACCAAATAAAATCGGTTATATTAGAATGGCTCCTTTTGCAAAGTTCCCTGCTTTTGTGTAAACTCATGCTTTAATACTGCCATATTTTGTCCCTGATAAGTGGAGTGAAGTTGTCTGCAGTGGATCCCTGCAAGCATTGCCCTGAATGTGCAGGAAACCATGCCACTATGAGCATGGTCCAAGAAACTCTATATAAATGACTACATCCATCTCCCTCTGTGTAAATGGCTAAAATGAGCCTGTTAGTCTTTGAATGAGTTGAAGAGGAAAACAGGACATGTCAACCGGGAAGAGATCAACAGGGAAACAAGAGGAGCATTCGTTTCCGCCTCAGGGAGTTGTACTGGCTAATATCCTCTGCTTTTCCCTGCACCGATTTGACAGTCGATGCCGATCCCCTAAAACAATGTTACATATAGTGAATGAAAAGAAACTTCACAAAGTTTTTATGTTAAATTTGCCTCTTAGAGTCTAACTTTTGGACTACTTCTCTTGGTTGACTTGTTTTCCCCTCCCTAACCCATGGGATAACACAAGTAATGTCAGTCGGTTACAGTTTTGTTACAGAGAACAAGGTGTCACTATAAAAAAGTCAAAATGTTAACAGTTCACTAGTTCCATCTGTGTTTGCCCAAAATATAACATGATGAAAGACAGCACAAACTGAAAAAAAAGGTTGTTTCAGATTTAAAACAAAAAGCTTTGCTTTTCTTTGGCAGCATCTCACAAATATTCTTTGTTGACTCCTTACTGCTCTTTTTTTTCTGGCAGCAGTGTTGCATTTTAATTATCAGCTTGAGCACTTTAATTTCATTTGAATCAAGGCCTTCATATATATATATATATATATATATATATATATATATATATATATATATATAGATAGATAGATAGATAGATAGATAGATAGATAGATAGATAGATAGATTGATAATAGTTGTTTAAAGCTTGAAATTAGAACTGATTACAATCCAACTTTGAGGCAGTGGAGGTGAGTGTTGGTGTGAAGAAGGAGACGCCTCCTCCTCCCCAAGGGATCAACAACATTCACAGTTACCTTGGTGACCGATGAAAAACTGCTCTACCCTTGGCACATAAACCTTATTTACTATTACAGCTGTTCAATTTTGCAACACCTACCCCACCTTTTCTCTTATTTTGTGCTCACGCCTGAAGAACTGCTCCATACTTCTTGTCTCAACCCGTAAGATAAATGCTTCTGAAAGAGTGCTGCAGTAACTCCTCTCATTCTTAGAAAACTGCCTCTAGGTTGCAAGAAATTCAAATTAAGCCTTCAAAAGCAAAAACTAGAATTCAGTGGGTCAGTTGGCTTTATTAGAGGATTGTTTTGGGACCTTCCATTTAAATAATTGTATTGTTTTGCTTGGTTCCTCAGAGGCTATTTATGTACATATATATATATATATATATATATTTTTTTTTTTTTTTTTTTTCATTTTTCTTTTGCTAGGGCTTTGGTTCAATCTTGTTTATTTTCTTGGAGAATCACATCTATGAGAGAATGAATGAGGAACATCCCAGGGCTTGACGTGCACACACACGCATACACAGGCACATAAAAATGCACACATCAGCCATAACATCAAAAGCATTTTCCTAATTGTGAAGGTCTCTCTTCTGCCTTCAAAACAATTTTGACTTGTCTTAGCTTGGACTTGGGGTCTGTGAGAGTTCCCAGAGGTGTCATAGAGACTGGATGTTTTGGATTTTGTTTGTTAGGCTGATGGTCCAGTTAATTGCCTTGTCTTGTCTTTTTGTAAAAATCTTCAAGTCATTACCATTTAAAGTGTAGCAGGACACATTGTATCCTATGCTTGGTCTGCACCAAGTTATATGGAAGTGAAATCATTCAAAGTAACCTGCAAGCTGTTTCCATTACCATTGAAACCTGTACAAATTAGAATTGCTTAAATAAAACACAAATATGTCAATTTCATTGAAATTTATCACAATTAACTGCAGAAAGGTTTTTATGCTTACATTAGGTGTTTTTTCTGTAGACATGAAAAGGAAATATTTTGCAAAGCTGCCATGGAAACACCCTTTTTGTATTTATGTATCATGATGTACCACAAAGGGTCACATGAGCTTTTCAGTATGAACTGGCTCCTTTAGGCAAGACACATCAGTACACAAAAGAAATGATTGCCTCACAAAACTCGTCAAAAGTTATGCAAGTCATCCTGAAGTTTTGAAATCTATGCTCCTCCAAGATATCATGGCCAGTAATTCCTCAGATGTGACATAGGTGGCACCTTGTATAAGGACCTGTCTTGCAATAGTTCCTTATAGACATCTATGTCCTTTTTATAAAAGGTCTTGATGGTTAAACTGGTTTCAGAAATAGAAAATGATCCACAAAATGTAAACAGGTTCTGTATGTCTGTCACATTATTCTTGGAAAGACTTATTGGAAGAGGTGAAAATAATCAATTTAATGCCAAAACTGTAATGGAAATGCAACTGTTCAGAAATGAATTCTGTAATTCTGGATTTTTTTTTTTCACCCTTGAGTCCTTTTTTAATGCACAAGATTACCCTTTGTACTAGTTTATAAAGCAGTGGGAAAGTGGTATACTTTTCTGCTTCATTATTTAATGTTGCAGAATAATGTTAAGAAGTAATACAAACGCCACCAAAATGTATTCCTAAAATGCATTCCTAAAATGGACATAATTTTTTGGACATAAAACAGTCCAAAAAATTAACCTAATTATTGAGGTTATTTTAAATTTTCTTTCCAGCAACTTCCACATGATTATATCTTTTTTGCTAAAAGCAAGCCAGCAAGGTAAACTAACTATGAAATAAAATAGAAAACTGCCCTCGTTTTCTTTTTTTTTCTTGTTTATTTCGAGTGTACAATATCTACTTATAGAAATTACACTAGACATTAATGTAGGACCCATAGCTCCCCATGTGAACCATAAAAGATGATCAATGTTATTCACTTCACCTTGAAGTGGTTTTAATGTCGTAGCTGATCTAAGTGCAGAGCTGTGTATTACTGCACAACAAGCACCCCCCCAACCCCCACCACACACACACACACACACACACACACACAAGCATCACGCTCCACCTCCATCCTTTCATATATACACTCTCTATGGAGAGAGGCTCATGACGCTAAACTAATAAAGCCAGCGTGGTGGTCACTGCAGGGACTGCTGCACTGTCTTTAGTTGCCCCCTTAACTTCTAGCATGGCTCTTGCTCTTCTTTTTTTTGTCCCAGAATATCATGGAAGGATTATATTGCCCACTTTCTCCATCGCTCTGAGCTGTCATAATAATTTCTCTACCGCGGATGCTCTGATCTCAGAGGGCTACTAAACTGGGTAAATTGCATGTTAATGAATCACATGTTAATAGAACAAATGAAGGAAAAAACAAGAATGCTGCCTGAAGTCGTGACATCTGTTTTACAGATGCCTGCACACTCTGCAGTCGTCGAAGGGATAGTTAGAAGAAAGCAGTTGGAAACAGTGAGGCAATAAGGCAATATAAATTATGACTTTTTTCCTTTTTTTTTTTCCGTGACCACTTTCACATGTGGCACGGAGCAATATTTTAGAAAATAAATGGCGAGATCAGTGATGGAAGAGTGTTACATAATGACATGGCTGTCATTTTGAAATATTTTTACTGCTTCGAATAAATCTGGGCATTAATAAGGGATTTAGCCTTTGGGCAAAAGAACAGTCCACCTTGGTTGTGGCATTGCCCCCCAAACAGGCGGCATGCTTCAGGCTCAGAGTCTAAATGTCTTAGACAGCATGGGAATAAACATTATCTTCTTTTTGCAACAAACAAAGTCAGTTCTCATATGCAAATCCACATAATTAAAAGTGCATAAAGTTTGTAGGAGTATGATTGAAAAGTTGATATCAATCAACATCAATTAGTTTTTGTTTTGCAGCATGGTCACACAGAATGTGCCCTCAGCACTGCTTGGAATCCCTTAATGACCTGACTTACTTTTGACTTCAGTGACAAAGATGAGTTCAAAGTAGCTACATGATTTTTTTAATCTTATTTATTTATTTTATTAAGAATAAAGAAAAAAAAAGTGCTGACAGAAAACTCAGTCCGTCTTATTCACCAAATTTCCAGTCTAATGAAAAGGAAAAGTGGCACACCTGGAGTGGCCTTCTATCCTAGAAAAAAAATTAAAAAAAAAAAAAATATATATATATATATGTGTGTATGTGTGTATGTATGTATTAGGGCTGGGCATATATATATATATATATATATATATATATATATATATATATGTATATATTCAAAAGTGAATAAAATCTCACAACACCCCAGAGTAAAATATAATCCAAAGCCACACTGCATCGCTCCAACTGTAAATGCATACGTCCTGTTTATTTTGTTTAAATAACCTGAACACGATAACTGCACCAGAGTAGGCCTCAGCAGGACAGCTTCTTTTCATCCGTGATGTGCTTGCTTCCATCCATCATCCTTGTATTGCTTCTTTTTAGCCTTATCGCTAGCAACTTCCTTTGCAACCTATGGTGCAGATTCGGAGCTGGTGGATGAAGGCTTGTATGAAGAAGTCGGCTCCTCTGTGATGTTCCGTTCCTGTGGGGGTTTTCTTTTTAGAAAACGATCCATGATGCTGCTAAAAAGTTCTCTTTGCTATCTGTGAAATAAAATTCCAACAGTTAAATGATATTACGACGTAAGCTAACTGGGCAGTCACGTTGACCTTACGCTGACCCCGTACTGACGTTAACATTGGGAAATGGGCATGTGAGACATATTTTTATTATTAATTTCACGTCCAATTATGTATCTTATTTATTTATTTATTTATTCATTCATTCATTGGCAAAAAGTATGTATTTATGTATGCATTCATATATTTATACAGTGCTACCTCTACTTACGAAATTAATTGGTTCTGGAAGTAGTTTCGTAACTTGAAAATTTCTTAAGTAGAGACACATTTTCCATGTAAATGCCCTAATCCATTCCAAGCCCCCCAAAATTCGAACATTATTATTTTTTTTATTAATTATAAATAATACATGAAATGACATAAAACCCTGTAAGAAATACATGTTAGAACTAGAAAAGCACTCAGAGAGTGCAGACCTCCACTAAACGCAACAATTATCGAAAATTTGAAAGTGATCCAGAATACAGGATTTCTTCCAGATGACACCCATATGAAATCAGTTCTTCCTTTTCACATTTCTGACAACTCCTGAAAATTTCATCAAAATTCATCCATAACTTTTTGAGTTATCTTGTATGCAGACAGACAGACAGACAGACTGACAAACGCTGGCAAAAACATAACCTCCTTGGCAGGTAAAAATTGTTTGTTTACCTGGGTTGCTGGGTTACGCTTATACAGACAAGTGGCCCTCCTAGCAAATGGGATACCAGGTAGATGCTAAGCGATAGCCAATAGCAGAGCAGCTCGGACGCACCACTTTCAAACCGAGATACAGAGCCGACAGCTATGTTTACGTTGGGGCCACCCCGGTAGCAGTGGTAGCAGTGGCAGGTGGCCCATGTACAGAGGCCATAGTCCTTGTGTGGCTGGTTGCGAGTTCGAGTCCTGGCTCGTCGACCCTCTGCCCCGTGTCTTCCTGATTCTCTCTGCCTCCCTTCCTGTCTTTCTCCACTATGAATAAAGGCCACTAGTGCCAAAAAAATCTTTAAAAAAAAAAGAGCTATGTTTACGTTAGGTAAACTCTGGGAGCTGCAAGTAGCAGCGCGTACTGTATTTTTGCCTTTAGTAGCCTGAAATTTATTTCGCAACGAGAGGCAATATTTTCCCTTTGAGGTGTTTCGTAACCTGAAAATTTCGTATGTAGACACGTTCGTAAGTAGAGGTACCACTGTATATGAAATGTCAGAATAGGTAATTTTTTTGACGACACCCCTGAAGCAGTCAGACGACACCCTAGTGTGCCGCGACCCCGGTTGAGAAAGGCTGCATTAACGCATGTTGCTAACGTGCTTTTGTTTTGAAAATTCTGTTACTGGCTGCTGTGGAACCAGAAGATAATTGGCAGGTAAACTTGTGGAAAAGTTTAAACAGACACAGAGAGCGGTAAAAATCTGTGTACTTTACAATTCAGGTAGCAACTCAGGTAGCAATATTAACAATTCTGTCTGAAAAAAAAAAACTTTCCAACTCCTTTGTTCAAGACGATTGCGTCATTCCTCCATTTATCATCAGCTCTGCTCCATGCGTTCACTGTCATGCTATTCTCTAGCTCACAGGTGTCAAACTGATCCCTGAAAGGGCCGTGTGCCTGCAGGTTTTTGTTCCAACCATGCAGCAGCACAGCTGATTTGTTTTAGTCAATCAACTAGTTGTCTTCACTAAAGGTGTGAACCAGTTCAATCAATTGAATGAAACAAGTCAGCTATGTTTCTGCATGGTTGGAACAAAAACCTGCAGCCACACGGCCCTTTCAAGGATCAGTTTGACACCCCTGCTCTAGCTGGAAACTTAATTGCGGCTCCATCTAGTGGCACAAATGTGTAATGACAACAGAAAGTCGAGTCGTTGATTATAAAACAAAGCCATTTCTGGGTCACGTAAACCGGACAATAAAATATCAAAAACAAATTCAGTCCTGTGGCCTGTTTGCTAAAATTGAAATATAAACAAAACAGGCATTTCTTTTGTGTTAGATTAAAAAAACGGAAAAAAAAATAAATAAAAAGGCACTTTTTAATTTTTTACATTTTTGATTGACAATTGAAAATGGAAAAAAAAAACGTTACAAAGATAATAACGGACTGATAAAGTTAGAGGAAGTTTTACATGGACATTTTCATTTTAAAGTTCTCCCAGGGGAGGATTCAACAGAAACAAGGTTATTCGTAACAACTGCCAAGTTGATCTCCCCATTAAAAGTTTCTGCTGTTACCTCAGAAATTACCTATTTTATTGTTATGAAAGTGGCCTCTAGATTGTTAAGATTTTGTTGGTAGACTTTTTTTTTTATTATTCATAAAAAAAACAGGATGACATTAATGCCCTGGCAGTGGCAATAAGCTTTATTTTACTTGACATTTTTTAACCCTCATACCGCCGACTGGGGTCCTCTCGGACCCCAGAGGTGTACTTTTTGTCATATCTCAGAGGTGCTTTATTCTATAATTCTAATTTTTCATGACTTTGTCAATCAATTTGTTACTAATGATGTCATATGATTTTTTTCTGTTTCTGTCTTTGTCTGTGCTTTTTAAAAATTCAAATGCATTGGGGTCCAAGAGGACCCCAGTCAAAATCTCTAATTCCGCCTATGTATTTTTAATAGATGGAACCATTTATTGAGTCAATGTTTGCCATGGGACCTAATTTAAAGTATCACACACTCTCAGGGGGGGTGGGGGCACTCTGTCAGTCATTTTGAGGGAGATAGACACAAATGCAGCAGAGACAGATTCAGTCATGTGCTCTGTCAACAACACAAAATACTGCTCCTCCTAAGGTAAGGCGACTTTCAAAGTCAGGAATAAAATACATAATTCCATCCTAAAAATGTATATGACTATGAAATGGAATGTTTAAGTTCTATTTTACAAGATAAGACTGTAAAATAGTTTGTAGTGCATTTGATTGCCACACTGCAAGCCCCAATCCGTGCAGCAATGACCATCATGGGAGGAGGGAAAACTCCACCTGCTGATGTCCAACACTTGGCTGAAAAACCTACTTACAAAAAAAGGTGTTGCCTTTGCTCCCGAAGCACAGATAGAAAAGTAGCAAGTACTTGCTCCTTCTGCCACATGCCAGTATGTCCTGACCATAGCAGGAGACAAATTGTGTGTCATAACTGTCTATAGTCCAGAGTTCAAACAACAGTGCTGCCACCAGTTTTAAGTTCTTGGGGATAACAATCAGCACTTTCTAATTTCCACTAATGTCCACTTCATAGTTTTTGGAGACAGCAACTGTATTTGACATAATGTGCATTCCTTTTACATTATAAACAAATTGAAAAATCTCAATTTGAATTGCATTTATTCAACCTATGTTTTGAATATCGACTTTTGTATTAAAATTCAAATAAAATTAAAATGTAAAGACATTTAAATGATTGTGGGTTTATTTAAGTTTTTTATATACAGTCATGGAAAAAATTATTAGACCACCCTTGTTTTCTTCAGTTTCTTGTTCATTTTAATGCCTGGTACAACTAAAGGTACATTTGTTTGGACAAACATAACGATAACCACAAAGATTGCTCATAAGAGTTTTATTTAAGAGCTGATATCTTACCATTTTCCATGGTTTTCTTGATTATAACCTAAATCACTTAAGTTTTTACATCAATAGCTATGGCGTTGTACTGCCAAAAACACTGCTTTTATGCATTCAGGGTTTTCTTTTCTGTCTGTTTTAGTCACATGATGACGTTTAGTGGTACCAGGTATTAAAATGAACAAGAAAGTGAAGAAAAAATGGTGGTCTAATAATTTTTTCCATGACTGTATATTGGGTTCAAAATGACCTTGGTTGGTTTCACCATATAAATACAACACAAATAATGTTTACTTGAAAGTACTGAACACTAAATAATATCAGAATCAAGTCTAACGTGACTACCACAGAGATGGTAATAGAGAGGGAAAAGCTGCGCTGTAGCCTCATTCTTTAACTGATTTGAAAAATTTCAATGGATTTGTGCTTAGCTAGGATAGGATCTTAATTGCTGTAAAGGAGATCATAAAATTCCACTGTTGACATTTTTGGGTTAAAGAAAAGTATATTTTCGTTTTTATAAAATATGCAAATTAACTATAACTTTCTTAAAATATTAATAATCTGTTGTTGTTTTTTTCCTCAGATGACATTTTATACATCAGTAATAATATTCTGAGAAGAAAAAAGTTGTAATTTTTCTTTGATGGATGTTTATTATAGTATTTATTCTTGGGGTCCGCACGGACCCCAGTCGGTAATCCATGTATGCGAAATATGTCGGTAGAATGAGGGTTAAGATGAGATTTACACTAAATATGTGTTACTGGAAAGTGCTGATGTTAAAAGTGTTTGAACAACAAATGTTATGTCACTTTAGTTCATATGGCAGCAGAACATTTAAATAAAAGTGTCCTTTACACTACTTTTGAATTCATTATTTGATTTTCAGTATACACAATATATATAGATATATATATATATATATATATATATATATATATATATATATATATATATATATATATATATATATATATATATATATATATATTGACTGACTCACAGCAAGACGGTTCCTGGTTCGAACCTCAGTAGGAGCTTTTCTGTGTTGAGTTCCTTCCTTCTACACTACCTTCTACCTATACAAGACATGCATGTCAGGTTAATTGGTGGTTCTAAATTGCCCAATGGTGTGATTGTGAGTGTGGTTGTTCGCCTATATGTGGCCCTGCGATGCACTGGCGACCTGTTCAGGGTGTACCCCTGCCTTTTGCCCGAAGAGAGCTGGGATAGGCTCCAGCAGATCCCCATGACCCTGCATAGGATTAAGTGGGCAGAGATGATGAATGAATGGATGTCATCAAATTAGTAGTTGGTGTTTTCTAATATGATCAAATTAATCATGGTAAAAAATCAAAATTCATTCCAAGTTGGAGAAATACAATAATTTTAAATGATAACATTTTGCAACAAGAAAGTCTGAGAACTGCAAGACACAAGCTGCACATGTGATCTAAACCTAAACTAAAATTAAGATATTTATGATTATGAATAAAGGGTTTACTTTTTTGCATGTCTTCATGTGCAGGGCAAGTCATGTTACTGAAGTAAAATTTAAAGCATGAGGTTACTCTTTTTGTGTAAGCTTGTGCACTTCGTCTGGTGTTTGTTCATTTCATGTTGTCCTGTCCAGACTTAAATTACATTTGTAGAATTCCACAGATGGAGAATCAATATTTATGGAAGCATGTTTTCCTATGTCGCAATACTGATTCAATTTGAAGTTTTTCCTCCTCCAACCCAGCAAAATTTCTACCAGGAAATTGGTTCACTATAGAATTATAAAGCCAGTAGCATATCCGGATGCAGACTCTGAAACAAACAAAACAAGCATGGATCCAGCCTGTGCTGATGCCATGGAAGACACTCTGCTTGCTGTTGTCACACTCGTTAATGTTGCACGTTTGAGTGCAATATAAAGGCGTGTTGATCACAAATTCAGTATCATGGTACATTACATGAGTCTTATATGTCAGACTGTCTGCAATTTGTATGTGTGTTTGTAGCTTTTCATCAGGTTTTCCATGATGAACTTAATCAAATTATTTCTTTGAAAAAAAAAAAGCCCATACCTCCAACCCTTATTGTTAGGTCAGTGCCTCATAAAGGTTTTCAAATCATGATTGGCTTCTCTGAAAAAAAGTTTGATAAACTGAGATTTGCGCCATATATATATATATATATATTAGGGCTGTCAATTTCTCAAAATAATTAATCAGATTAATCACATGACTGTCAATAGTTAATCATGATTAATCACAAATTAATCGCATATTTTTATCTGTTCTAAATCTACCTTATACAGATCTTTTTCAAGTTGTATTACTCTTATTAATACGAGTCCTGACTAGAACCAGGAAATATGACCATATTAGTCCAGTCCTGAGGTCTCTGGCTTCCTGTCACTCAGAGAATAGACTTTAAAACAGCTCTACTTGTGTTCAAGTCTCTTCATGGCCCCAAAGTCCATCTCTGACATGTTAGAGCCATATGAACCAACCTGGACTCTGAGAACCTCAGGTAGTGGTCTCCTGCTGGTGTCCAGAGTCAGGACTAAACAAGGTGAAACTGCATTTCAGTTTTATGCTCCTAAAATCCGGACCAGTCTTCCAGCAGATGTGAGACAGACCTGAACTCTGACAATGTTCAGATCCAGACTGAAAACAGTTCTGTTTAGATGTGAAGATGATGACTGGAAGGATTTTATCTGCACTCTTCATTTTTAATTTAATTAATTATTTTTTTTTTATTAATTAATTTTATTTATTATCGATTATTTTTATGCTTGTATGGAATTATTCTATTTGCCTTCTTGTGATTTTATGCATCTGTAAAGCACTTTGAATTGCCTTGTGTACGAATTGTGCTCTACAAATAAAGTTGCCTTGGCTAATATGAGAATACACAAATGCTTGCCTTATGCAAAACAAATGCATGTTTATTTATTGCTACAATGCCAAATCCATTATATATTACATATATATATATATATACTCAATATTTTCTCTTATGTTCATACAAAATATTTTCGCGGTTTGCTTCAAACGGGGGGCGGCTCTCTGCATCCGCGCTCTGATTAGCCGACAAGTGATATTTCAGTAGTCGGGACTCCGGTGGTAATTAAATTCACATCGACAGCAAACACAAACAACATTTATCTTGTGGAGTTAGCCATCAGGCAAGGTTTTGAAGCTGAACTTACCATTCAAAATAGTATCTTTAGTATCCACGGTTTGTTTACGTCTGTCTGTCTGCGGCATGGCCGTCGATGTCAGTGCATGGCTTCCTGTTTTGACAAACTACGGAGGACTACAGGACTACAACTACGGCGAGGCCCGAGGCTCATTAAACCTACTCTCCTCTCAAACGGCCAGGCGCGTTAATCCGCGTTAAAAAAATTAGTTGCGTTAAAATTATTTTGCGTTAATCACGCGTTAACTTTGATAGCCCTAATATATATATATATATATATATATATATATATATAGCAGATCCCCAGCAGATCCCCGTGACCCTTCAAAGGATGAAACGGGTATAGATAATGTCAAGACAACTTGACAGTTGTTACAAATAACCTTGTTTCTGTCAAATATTCTGTCTGGGAGAACTTTAAAGTGAAAATGTCCATGTTAAAATTATGTAACTTTACCAATCCGTGTATCATTCATTCTTTTCATTTTCAGTTGTCTTTTAAAAATACGAAAAAATAAAAAGTGATATTTTATTACATTTTTCGTTTTTTAATCTAACACAAAAAAAATGAAAAAATGCCTGTTTTTTTATATTTCAATTTTAGACTTTGATCAATAATACGAAATGAAAAACAGGCCACAGGACTGAATTTGTTTTATGCCATGCCATGCCGTCAAAATCAAGTTGACATCGACTAAGAAAACGTAGCGCGAAATGTAGGGAAAACTTGATTTTGACGGCATGGCGACAGGAGAAAGATCCTTTTCTGACTTACTCCGAGAGGTAGCCAACAGGCTCGATGCGAGTATACTGCATGGAGAAGGATCAGCCAATGAGCGTGCAGGTCAACCACTGGTCCCGCCCAGTGGCAAAAAGCTAATGTAAAAGCTCATTCTTATGAAAAACGAAGCCATTATGTAAAAGCTCATTCTTAGATGAAAAAAGACATTCTGAAATAAACTATTATGCATTAAACTAAGATTAAATAATAATAAAAATATATTTCATAATAATGACATTTTTTTCATAATAATGGGAAATATTTCATAATAATACACATCTATTTCATAATAATGGGAAATATTTCATAATGATAAACATCTATTTCATAATAATGGGAAACATTTCATAATAATGGAAATGTATTTCACAATAATAAACGCCTGTATTTCATAATAATAGACTCATTTATTCATTGAATTATGACCCAAACGGGGCTCCATATAATATTGCTACCTGAGTTGCTACCTGAACTGTAAAGTACACAGATTTTTACCGTTCTCCATGTCTGTTTTAGCTTTTCTGCATGTTTACCTGCTAATTCTCTTCCGGTTCCACAGCAGCCAGTAACAGACTTTTCAAAACAAAAGCATGTGAGCAACATGCGTTTAACGCACGATAAAATAAATGTCAGCGTTAATAAATAAATGAGTTAACGGGATAATAACCAATGTCAATCTCATGTAAAAATAATTCAGCTCTGGCTGTGAATTGTAACAGCCATAGCCTTTAGTCTGCCTTTAAGTGATGTCATAAAACATCACCCATCTTCCCTTGAGCCTGGATCCAGCGTACAACAGAGCAGCAAAAGGCCTGAGAGCTTTTTATGTTTCTTTTACTTTTCTTCTGGTAGTACGTTTTCAGAGTGTATAGTCAGTCATGTATGACACAGGTTAACGGCTGTACATTGTAAGACCCTTTTTTTGTGTGCAACTAAATATGATATTGAGATTCCCACAACCTTGTGCGTGGATAACTTCTGCTTTTCAACTCCACTTACACAACCTTAACACTCCAAGAAGTGTTACAGTATGAAGGCCAATTATTTGTCCAAGGGCAGCAAAAAATGCCAGAATTACCTTAAATCTTGGTATGTATCCCCTAATTGAGACTGAAAGGTCCCTAATCACTCAAAGCCAGTCTTGGTCCTAACAATTTTGGACCCACTGTCAAACATCTCAATTTTGGTCTCGTCTGGCCAAGGGGCATTGTTCTAGAAGTCCTGTGGTTTGTTCAGAAGCAGCTTTGCAAACCTAATCAGTGCTCCCATGTCCTTTGAAGAAGGAAGTAAGCTTTTTCCTGGCAAATCTTGCAAGAATGTCATACTTCTTTACTCATTTTTCTCTTGTACAGTCATGCATGTGTATATTAAACCAAACCAGAGCCTGGCATGCTTCTTTTTTTTTTCTCAATGTCTCATGACCATTGCACAGTTGTTGCTGTGGGTGAACTCCTTAGAATGATCCCTCCTGCACAATTGACTGAATGTCTCCAGAAAAGGGAAATGCATAACAGATTCCTGCTTTATTTTCCAGACATCTCATATGTGTTTCTGCCCTTGCAGAATAATTAGTAGAGAATGTGAATGCACAGGACATATTGATTGTCTGAGTTGTGCTGTACTCTGTATTAAATCATATTTAGCCTTACCATTAGCATTTGCAACCTCTTAAAAACTGTAGAAGCTGAGAAGAATCCAAAGCTTTTAAAGGTAGGGTTCTGACATTGACAGGCAGTTTAAATTAATATTAAAAAAAGAAAAAAAATTGTATGAAATATATCTTTCCAATATAGAAATTCCATATTAAATACATAAATAGATCAATAACTACATTCCCTTCATAATCTTTTAGCCATCATTCAAATCAAATGAAATAATGGTCGACATCAGTGGCTTCTCAGACATTATTGGCAATATAACAGCAGTCTCAAAGGGACTGACAAAATTAGTAGTAATAACAATACAAAATTACAGATAAATAATTTCCTTGATGTGACACACTTCTCACACAGAGCTGAATATGATATTTATGTTGCTCTTTAGTGTGCCTCATTACTTAGTACTTCATGATAATTGTTATTTATTTAACTAGCGTATTTTTCTGTATTAGTGTAACTAAAACACCCTTCTGTGGTTTTAATATTGCAAGGAAATTCCCTGGTTTAAACCCCAACACATAAGCTGAAGCCCATATGAATGTGAAATAGTTTTGCACAGGTTGTTGTAAACGTTGCCATAGCTACTCTGTCTGTGTTTGTGGATATCACCTGTCACTGCCAGAGGACTCTGAGACAGAATCCTTTTGCGGGCCTACCGAACCTGTCTTCTTCTCATCAGATGGGCTTCAGTGGCTCATACATTTATAGACTAGTTTGCATATGACTGTGACAGGTGGAAGGAGGAATAGTTCCCATGATCCAGGGATTGTCGTGTTAGCACATTTCCCAATGTCCCCCGTTGATAATAAACAAATTATTTACTTATAGTTACCTTTAAGTATGTATATTATAGTTATTCGGGCTGGGCAACGATTAAAATTTTTTAATCGTGATTAATCACATTATTTCCCTGATTAATCGCATTGTATACGCAAAATCAAATAATGAATTCAAAAGTAGTGTAAAATGCACTTTTATTTAAATGTTCTGCTGACATATGAACTAAAGTGCCATAACATTTGTTGTTCAAAAACTTTGTGTTACTTAACATCAGGAACACATATTTAGTGTAAATCTCATTTTAAAAAATGTAAAATACAATCAATCATTGTGCTGAGTCACAATCATTTTGTTGGATTTTGTTTGCAAACTTTTTTTTTTTTTATAAAAGCAGGATGATTGCTACCTGAACTGTAAAGCACACAGATTTTTACCGTTCTCCATGTCAGTTTTAGCTTTTCTGCATGTTTACCTGGTTCTGATTCCGCAGCAGCCAGTAACAGACTTTTCAAAACAAAAGCATGTGAGCAACATGCGTTAATGCACGATAAAATAAATGTTGGCGTTAATAAATTCATGAGTTAATGCGATAATAATAATAATAATAATAATAATAATGCCTTTACTTGCCCAGCCCTAATAGTTATTAAAAAACAAACCTGAAAACAATGTGACTTGTAAAAATGTCATTATAGCTCCAAATTAGCTTTAGATATCTACAACGAGAAATGACCCAAGTAGGTCACCGTGTGGCCCAGTGGTTTAAGCAGGCGGCCTGTATGCAGAGGTTATAGTGGTTGTAGGTTTGACTCCCAGCATTTGATGCTTTTCTGCATGTCTTCCTCATTTACTCTGGCCCCAAGAGCCACAAAATCTTAAAAAAAAAAAAAGAACTAGAATTATATAACATTTTTTTAAATGTGATATATGATCATTAAGACTAGCAACAATATAATAGCCTTCTGAATTGTATTTTATATAGCCAGGATGTTATTTTTAAATATAAAGATTGTGATGCCGTTTGTGTGACACATTTTTTTTCCAGAAGCAACAATTTTAATTGCTAACTGGATGAATTCCACTGTGGATATCTTAAGTGTCTCCAGAATTTTTATTTGTATTTTTTTTAATTATTTGTAATTTGAATTTCTTTGAGAATTTTCATGTATTTTTAATTTTGAAGATTTGACTTACAAATGTTTTAAGATATCTTGACATACTGTATATAATTTCTCCTACAATTAATGTTAATGCAGTTGTCTTTGATTACACTTCTGACTAGCAATAATCCAACTTTGACCAGAAGTAGGCTAATGTTTCTGTTGCCATCCAGCCTTCCATTTTCAGGACCTGCTTTATCCTGTTAAGAGTCAAAAGGGCTGGAGCCTATCCCAGCTGTCACTGGGGAGAAGGCTAAGTGCACCCTAGACAGGTCAATAGTCCATCAAAGGGCCACACAGAGATAAACAAGCATGCAAGTTCATACTCACTATTATTAACATCACCACTCAACCACACATACATGCTAATGGCCTGTGGGAGCAGGTAGCCATGGGTGAGGCCAGCACCACAAAAAAAAGTCCCAATTTCTGATTTTAACCAGGAGCCTCGTAAATGTTTGGTAGTAGTGGTAACCACTACATAGCTCCAGTAATTTTACTGTCTAGCCACCAAAAATATGTTAACATTTGTTGCAACTTTCTCATCTAGATGAAGTAGTTAATCAAGATTACTAGACTTCAGCACCAAAATATGTACATTACAATTAATGTCTATATAGACTATACAATGTACATTAGCATTCGAAAGCTTTTTGCAAATTCACAGCAACTGGCTCTATTTCAAAATCTGTAAAATTGACTGGGCAGAAAACCAGATAAGATCCCGGTCTCTTTAACTCTCAACCTTTAATGAATTAGGTTCATTCCTGTGAACTTTCATCAATTTCTTGAAGCACAATGTGCCAATGTCTTTGAAAATTATGCTCTACCCTACACTAACACAGCTTCACTGAACTGCAGTTCTGCAGATTTAAATCAGGCAATCGTTCTTGTATTCATTTTGTTGAGGAACTAAGAAAATAAGAGGATACTGCCCATTTTGTTCTCAATGAAGCAAGGATACTGGGCAATCTTTCAGTTCAGGGATATGAGTATTTGCACTTGCTCAATATCTAGGATAAAGGCTTGGGGTCACCTTTGATATTGTCCAACAAAAGACCATCCTTAAAGGTCTGGTGAGCTCTTTAAGTCACTTCAGCAGTATAGCCCCACCGCTGCAATGAGAAATCCCTTTTATGTCAGTAAGCTTGGCCTGATTGAATTCCTTTGCGTATCAGCGAATGGATCAAGTAAGAAAGGGGGAGCAGATTTGTGCTTGTGATAAACTATAGCGTCTCCTGAGCCAAGGATTTGCAGCAAGCCATGCTGATGAAATCCACTCCTGCAGTGTGTACTGTGTAGCTGCTGAGCCTTTTTAGCAGTCATACATTATAAAGAAACAGCATTTCCTACATTTACAGCAAAGCTAAGGCATTGTCAATAATTATGTTTCATCCAAGTCTTTTTCACCAAAAAATATTACTTGAGATGCTTTCTATGCTTATTCTGACTATTGATTATTTAAGTTCATTGATACCAGATTCCAGCACAGTGCATGAAATAACATTTTTCTTTTTTCTTTTTTAACATTAAGATTATATTTGATGCTTCTCTCTGCTGACTCTACTGCCTTTTAACTGCAGTAAAGAAACTGATTTTCAGCCTCTGTCTTAATCTTCAGCCTGGTCATTACTCATTTTCCCATCATAAGGTGCCACTGAACCACAGAACCATCCTCAAAGTTCTTATAACTATTTCAAGATATACAACCTCCTTTCGTCTGCACTGCATGAACAATTGTTGATTGTATTTCACAGACCTCATTTTGTGTATGGGGACTAACTGAGCAGATGACAAGAGCACAGGAATCCACAATTAAAAAAAAAAAGTGTGATGATGACCATATAAATAACAGTTCTTTTTTTGTTTGCTTTGAGTTTTTGTAAAAACACAGAGGAATACACTGTCAGTTAAGCCAAGAGCTGGCTGTATCTTCCAAACAATAGCCGCTTTTTGTGTCCATTGTTCCTGTCTGTAGTGTGAAAGAAAACTAAGTGAAACCAATTTCCACTTCCTGGTTGAAGCCTTTGCAGAATTAAAAAAAATTACCATTTCTCGACTAACAACTGACCACTGACTCCAAAACAGAGCACATTGACTTCCATGTTAAAATGTCCAACTTTCCAGCAGACATAAACAAATATTTACAGCCTAGTACAAAAAAATGGGTTCGCTCTCTATAGTTAGAGTTGACATCCATGACAACTTTATAGAAGGATGATTTTTTTTTTTGTACCACCTCAGGTAAAATTATATAAAGCAATAAAACTGACCAATCAAATGTCCAGACATCACATGATTGACAGCTATGACAGCTATTCATTGCTGTTACTATTTTACCTACTTAGAGCTTAAGCCTGGTTTATGCCCAGAAATCAGGTCGTCTGCGTGTGTGACGCACAGATAACGCAGATATGCCCCCCCACCCTCCGCAGACACTCTGGTGGACCTCCCCAAAATTGTAAGTGACCGCAGACAGTGCCGCAGATAGTGTTGCAGGCAGGAGAGAAAGGAGGCCTCTGACTGGTCAATTCTACATCCGCATAGAAAAGAGGGCATCATCGAAGAAGTGAGGAAGTACCCACATCTGTACGATTCTCGTTCTCCACACTACAAAGACAGCACATATTCTAGTAATTCATGGAGGGAGATAGTGATGAATGTGGGTCAAGATACGGCCGAGATGGTGAGGAAAGGAAAAACGCAAGAAATAAGTTTAGTAAGTTTAGCTAGTTTGTGATTGTCCCTCTTGCGTTGTGGCGTGGAATTACATAGCGCAGATGAAGATGAAGATGAAGCCTAGTTTAGTTTAGCCGTGCTAACTGAGTGTAAGCGAAACACGTCGCCACTGAAACAACATTTGAGCCGCGAGGCCCTGCTGTGGAAGGCCCGCTCCGCAGCAGCAGCTGAGAACAAGTCATGGCTCAGAGCTCTGCTGTGGAATTTAGCACATGATGGGAAGGTCCTGTGTGAAGGTCCTGTGACAGGGCTTCTTTGCTGAGGGCTGCGGCAGAGACGCTGCTGGCTGGCTTCTGAGTGGGAGCTTGCAGCTCCACCTCAGGCTTTCCTGGCAACACTTGTTTCATCCCAGATTCTGTAGCGACGCGTGAAATGAGGAGGTTCAGACAAAATGAATGTCAAATAATACGAATTATCAGCTGAAGTTAGCAGAAAGTAAGGCAAACAAGCTATAACAGCTAACTGGCAAGTGTGTTCCAGCCAACTTGTCAGCACTGTAAGTTCCACTTGTTTGCAACATGGCGCTGCACAGTACAAGGAGAAAAAAAGGCTTCAAATTCACTTTGACAACAATATGGATTTTTTGCTCCCACCGATCTGTGAATAACCTGTTGTATCATTCCTCGTGCAATTATATGCGTGGACCAAGGGTTTGACAAAATGTCTCCAATGGTATTTGTCCTTCTCTACCAGGGTTCCTAGCATACTAAGGAGAGTCCTGGTTAAACCGTTCCACTGGGTTCCCTCTGGGATGGTATGGGGTGGTACGGACTTTGTCTGCTCCTATCAGTGTGCAAAGTTGCCCCAATTGTCTTAGACTCAAAGTCCCTGCCTTGATCGCTCAGCAAACGACAGGGGAACCTATAGTGCACAATGAAGTTCTCCCATAAAGCTTTTGCAACGGTTCTGGCTTTCTGATCTTTAGTCAGCACTGCCACTGCAAATTTTGTAAAGTGGTCAGTGATGACTAAAATATTTCTTGTGTCTCTATCATCTGGCTCAAGGGATAGATGGTCCATACTAAGGAGTTTCAAGCGGATAAGTAGCGGAAATGTTCTCCAAAGGCGCAGCCTTTTGAGGCAAAGCCTTCCTCCTGAAACAGCGTTCGCACCTTCTGCACTTCTCCTCAATGTCTCTGGCCATCCTTGGCCAGTAGAACCTGGTACAAGCAAGATTAAGTGCACGCTCAGAACCAAGATGGCCAACATCATCATGCACTCCCTGCAGTGCCCTCTCTCTGAATTGTTCAGGTAAGACCAACTGATGGACCATATTGCCTTCGCTCAGATCCGCTTTCCTGTACAGGACATCATCCTTGAGTTTGAGTTTTTTCCATTTTCTGAGAAGAAGTTTGAGATGTGGATGTTTAAGGTTTGTCTCTCTGAAACTGGGTTTTACAGCTCTCCTCACAAAGTTGAATGACACGTGAGAGGTTTGGATCATTATTTTGAGCATTACACCAGTCAGTTAGTCATGGATGGTAAAGTGTCCTCACCGAAAACATCGGACACTACAGAAGGGTCGACAACAAGAGACTCTGCAATGAACACTTTATGATCCATGTCATCTCTTGTTTCCATGAACCTTTTTTTCATGTCCTCTATTCTCTCTCACTCTCGAGTGGAAACTTCATCCTCAAGAGGTGGACCTTGCGGCCGCCTAGATAACCCGTCTGCATCACGGTTGGCCTACCCTGCACTGTACTTAATGGTAAACTGGTAAGTAGAAAGGGTGGCCAACCAGCGATGTCCAGCAGCATCTTACTTTGCAGATGTCAAAACATATGTGAGAGGGTTGTTGTCGGTAAGTACAGTGAACCATGATCCAAAAAGGTAATCACTGAACTTCTCCCAAACAGCCTATTTTAAGGCCAAGAATTCAAGTTTGTGCATGGGATAGTTTCTCTCACTCTTTGAAAGACCTCGACTGGCGTACGCAAAAACTCTAAACTTCCTTCTTGCTCTTGATAGAGCACTGCCCCCAACCCGTCACAACAAGCATCAGTATGTACAACATATGGCAGTTGTGGATTTACAAAGGCAAGGATGGGTGCAGACGTCAATTTCTCGATCAGAGTTCTAAATGCGCTCTCACACTCCTTACCAAGTGGTGCATTAGGGCTCACAAGTGGCGTGAAACACTCTCTCTTGTACACTTTTCTTCTCTTCTTTGGTGGATAGTAGCCCGTTGTCAGGCTATTAAGAGGTTTGGCTATCTGGGAATAGCCCTCAACGAACTGCCGATAATACCCAGCGAAGCCTAAAAAATATTTGAGCTCCTCCTATTTGAAGGACGAGGCCAATCTCTCAAGGCAGATATCTTGTCAGGGTCAGTATGGACACCCCATGCATCAACGACATGACCCAGATACATGACCAAGATACATGACCTGTTTTACCTGATTATTGTTCTACATTTTAACTACATTTTAACTAAATTTAAATTAAATTTTAATTATTCATGTTTTTATTTTTTTTTTTTTACATTTTAATTGTAATTTTACTGTGTTTTTAAATTCTTGTCGTTACTTTTATGTAAGTTTCTCTTTGGCATTTTTTTTTGTGTCTAAGTGCCTTAATTGTTGTTATTGTTGTTTCACTCGGCTGCATTGTAAATGAGGTCTCTACCTCAATGTATCTCCGAGTTTAAATAAAGGTAATAATACTTGACCAACGTTTTAAAGAAGTGACATTTTTCTGGGGAAAGCTTTAAACCGTAATCTTTGAGACGGTTTAGCACCTTCATAAGCCATGCTTCATGTTCTTCCAATGTCTCTGAAATGATGATCAAGTCGTCCAGAAATACCAATACCTCATTGAGGTGCAAATCACCAACACACCTCTCCATAAGGCGCTGAAAGATGCTTGGCGTGTTTGTGACACCTTGTGGCATACGGTTGAATTCAAAGAGGCCTAAAGGACACGTAAAAGCACTTTTAGACTTATCTTCTTCAGCCATCTCAACCTGGTAATAACCAGACTTGAGGTCCATGACGGAGAACCATTTAGCACCACTTAGGAAAGCAAGGGTCTCCTCAATGTTCGGAAGAGCATATGCATCTCTGATGGTTCGAGCATTTAGCTTCCTGTAGTTGATGCATAGTCTGATAGGAGCCATTCTTTTTTCGGACCAAGACCACTGGTGAAGCAAAAGGGCTCTGTGATTCTTTAATGATTCCTGCATCAAGCAGTTCCTTAAGATGTTGCTTGACTGCCTCCTTGTCACTGGGATGAATAGACCTTGGCCTCTCCTTAAAAGGAGTCCCATCGTGTAGCCTGATGTGGTGTTTTTACCGCAGTGGTATGACCATATGACAGGTCATCCACAGCAAAGACATCTGGTATGGATCTAAGCTTGGTGATGATACGATCTATCCATTGTTCAGATATCGGTGAATCATCAAGATTGAACTTGAGATTGTCCCAGTCAGGTTTGCGATGACAAGAGTCACCTTGCTCTGGTCCAAGCGGCGTGACCTGCTGAGTTGCACATATTTGGGTAATGATACCCTTTGGCTGCACCGTAACATTGTGGTCACTCACTAAGATTAACCAGGACGACTGGGACCTTGCTGCTAGATTTAAAGGGAATGTACATCACCGCAGCTTCAAGGAACACACCACCTGGCAACCGTCACATTCGTTGGGTTTAAGCACAAATGTGGTTTGAGTTTTTTTTTTTTCAGCCCATTGCCTGCAACGTAGAACTTTTGTTTTGCAGGGATGGTGATGGGATTCCCACCATGTAACCTGACAGGATGTGCATGCTTGTTGAGGTCATGGATCTGAGCAATGTGTTGGAAGATTACTGCAAGGTCTCTAGAGAAGGGTTTACAAATGTTACTCTGGACCATTTTGTTTAAGCAATCGTTCATAAAGTCATAATAATAGATTAGTACCAATCAACAGGGGGATCCTGCTGTTGAACTGACACTCTGGCACTGCAAGTGCTAACACAACTAACTCCTCTTCCATGCCAGGAACAGATAGTGGGAAAGTGACACAAGCTTCTATGTAATCCAAGATAGGGGACCTGCTGTCCACCAGCTCCCTCGATTTCAAGGAAGGGCATTAATTGGATGTATAGGTAAGTGAGATAGATAGTTCTTATGGAAACACTCGAACACTGTTGTAACTTGTGAAGCCGGTGTCCATGATGGACTCACACGGTACACCCTCAAGGAAAACAGAAGCTGCACAACGAGGACCTACAAGTCCTGGAGGTATAGATTGCTCTGTGTCATTATAGGTTTCAGTCATTATTTGTGTTTTAACTTTCTTTTGAGTTTCAGCACAATTAACTGATCTGTTGGGACAGGGGTTATCAACTACAGCTTCCGGGTGTCCCATGGCAGGAGATGCTACTAGTTTAAAGTGAATGGGGGAAGCAGCCTGCTGAGCAAAAAACTTATCCTGCCTCTCCTTGAGCTCTACATTTTTCCTGCGAACCAACATGGGGTTAGCTTCATTTGAGCAATGAGCAGCAATGTTGATTGTCTTTCCCCACACTTAAAACAGAACCACGGCCTTGGCATTCCAGGCACCTTAAAGGGTTTCCTCATGTTATTACTACTGATTGTTAAGCAATCTGTCTTTTGAGTGCCCTCACTCACTCTCTGATTTTGTGTTAGTTTTTCAACATGTTTTGTCAGTTCAGCTACCTTGTTCTCAAGGTTAGAGGTTTCATCTCGCTTTGGTTTTTGCCACTCGGGCAGGGTTGCTATCATGAGTGAGGCTCAGTGACTTTTTGCTTAGCCTCTCCAGCTGTTTGGTTAGCTCATTAACTTTCTTTTCAAGCTTTGATGCCTCATTTTGTTTTGTCTTAGGCAATGGAACAGGTTCACAATCATAAGAGGGCATATCAAAAACATGGGCATATGTTCTAGCTCACAGGTGTCAAACTGATCCATCAAAGGGCCGTGTGGCTGCAGTTTTTGTTCCAACCATGCAGTAGCACAGCTGACTGGTTTTCATTCAATCAACTGAACTGAAGTTCAGACCAGTTCAGTTGATTGAATGACAACTAGTTGATTGGACTAAAACAACAGCCACACAGGCCCTTTCATGGATCAGTTTGACACCCCTGTTCTAGCTTTTGAAGCACCTAAATGCTTTTTCATCCTATCTAGCTTTGCCGAACGACAGTCTTCCTCAGTTCTCAGCATGAGGAGAAACTCTGGGAATGTTGGTGGATTGCCCCTTTTGCACTCCAATTGTAAGCCTATGGTTATGCTCTGATCCCAACAGCCCCTACAGAACTGTCTGAGCAAGTGATCATTGGAATTTTCAGCTGAGACTCCCCCTCTAGAAATTGTCCTTGTGAGGAGGCTATGGAGCCTGGTCAAGTATGCTGATGGCTTCTCTCCATTATTTTGGTTAGAGCTGAGAAATGCAGCAAATAACCCCTCTCCATCCTCCACAACACCAAAAGCAGAATCAAGTTGAGTGACATAGACGTTCGGTGGTGAAGAGATGCCAAGAGGCTTCACAACGTCAGCTGCTGGACCTAGCAAGCTCTCACGAATCCTTCTCACCTTGTGAGCATCATTCAAGGCAGGATCATTAAGTAGAAGGTCAACCTGGGTGCACCATGTTTCATAGTCCACCTCGCCATTTGGCCTTGGCATTCGTCCAGAGAAGGCGCGCATCCTTAGTTGTGGGGATGATGAAGTGGTGGACTCACTTTGGGCGACATGCTCCACGATCATTTTCTGAATATGGAGGGGTTATAGACACCCTCACTGACGTGCACTGGGCTCATAGGTAAACTATGCACTATGAACATGTGTGGGCTCTGCAGGCTCATTTTGATCTTTATTAGGTGTATTACCATGGGGGTGTGTAGTACTGTTTTGTATGTTGTATGATGTGCCCTGATTGCCCTGCAATTTCCTCTGGAGCACACTCAAGAACCTTGTCCTGCCACTACCTGCAACAGACTCAAGTTCACCCAGGTATCTACAAGCTATCTCCCTCCCGATCTCTTCCTGACAAATATCTCTAACGGTCCTCGCAAACCACAACACAGAAGGGTTTTTTGGACTTGGTATGGTACCCAAAGTAACGGGGTCGATCCTAGAGACAGACCTGTCCGAGGCATACTGGATCAGGGCTCTACCCTCTGGTTGTCCTGATTCATCAGAAATCCTTACTATTTTAGAAATGTCTCCATTAACTTTGAACACTGTGTTGATTTCTTCATCTGTGTCATCTGACCCTATACCTGTTACATACAGGGAGTTCTGACCATTAACCTCAAAACAGTTGCAAATATCCATATCTGACTTAGAGGAATGAAAGTCTGAATCTCAACGTGTGTATTGTGGGGTGGAAGACCAGGAAGCTACTATTAACCAATCTCCTGGCTGGCTTGCCACTTTTATGTAACTTGGATCTGTGTCCCTCTATGTTCATAAAAGATAAATACTGCTGACCCCAAGTACTACATCAACAACAATAATGTCTAAATCTAGGGGTTGTATAAAATCTTAGACTGAACTATCAATCCAGGGTTGTCACAGGTTTACTCAGATTCACGATCACTGTTTTACTAGGTTTGAGAAGGAAATTGGCAGTAGCAAGCTCTGTAAGAATAACAGAACCTCCAACCCACACAACACACGAGACCACAGATTTATGAAACAGAAAATTACTTTGTTAATACCATGATCAGTTCCATTTGCCTCTTTTTTTTAAGTAAGAATACTTTTAAGTGAAATAAATAACCAAAATACACCACAAAATAATTAAAAACCTGAAATTGATGTAAAGCACAAAAAAATAAAATATTTCAATCCCAAAAGAGATTAAAAAAAAAAAAAAAAAGAAAATAAGGAATGTGGTACCACTTCAATATTCACTGGTGGTCAACCTCCAGTTTCTTAAGTCGAATTCAGTTATTTGTATACCTTGGGCCAGCGAGCGAAAAAAACCAACCTGAGTCTCAGGTGGAGAAAAGTAGCAAAGCAATTGATATGGTGCCTCTTGAATGGCTTCCTCTTGTTTTTTTTTTATTCCTACCGCCCTCCTGGTATGGCAAACATCCATGTGTTGATGTCGCGATGGACAGAAGGCATCCACAGCAGCACTGACGTTCTGGAACATGATGGAGCAGTTGCTCAAGTGGCACAGATAAAATTGTCCCTCAAAAAAAAAAAAAAAACAGCTAGAATAGTTTGAAAAGTTCAGAGGAAACACTCCAACTCCTTCGAGGTAATTACTCATCTGTGGTTCATTGCTAACAGCAGCCCTCATCTAACAGTTGTTCATGGATATTCTCTTCCTTGGTAATTGTTGAAAACATGCTTCACAGCAGCGTGGAGTTTTTCTTCTGCCTCTTCTTTCTCCCTCCGTTTTCTTTTCTCCTCCCCCCACCTTCACACTCACAGAGAACTGCAGATGATACGTTCAGGGTGAAGCCGTAAACTAAATTACCAGACGAGAACTAAGACGCATTCAAAGAACCTGGTATTTTGAGTGCTATAAATCTAATCAGGGTTACACAAACACAGATACAGAAACTCCCCAGTTTCCAATTTCCTTAGCAGGCCTGGCTTGCTAGCTAGCTAGCTTGATAGGTAATGGATGGCCTACATATAAATCAAAATCATCTGACAAGCTGTCAAATAGTAGGAAGTGTCGAAAGAGAGGCATAGGTTGTGTCTGAAATCACATCTACTTACTATATAGAGCTCTATTTACAAATATGTACCGAGACAACTGTATGTAGGGAAATTTGTCATACTCTATATCCCCAATCCGGTTCCTCAATCCTGCATGTTTTAGATGTTTCCCTGCTCCAACACACTGGTTCAGTTTGTTAGCCTCCAGCAATCATTGACATTTCAACTGTGCATAAAATATATATATATAAAAAAGAAAAGAAATGCCTCTCATGTCTAAAACCACATTCTGCTTATGAGTTCACTTCACTGTTCCCTTCTTGTACTGGGCAATTTAATTGAAACCAACATTCAGAACCATTATTCGATGTAATCGTTTTCATGTCAATTATTTAACTTCTTTCTCTTTGAAATATTCATTTAAATGACCATATGTAGTTACTCTTTTATAAGAAAATATCCCAACTTTAACGATTGATTATATGTGCATCAAAAGCATTGTCAGTGATCTGAGGACGAAACTAAAATTATACTAAAATAAGTGCCCAATAGTTGTAATAGAAGTAAGCTAATTTATTTTGACATTGATTTGAGGTCATATCTCCTGGCCCTAATCCCATTATAGAGCTCCTCTACGTAGTGACCATGAAGTATCGCATTATATAATTAGTAGAGGGTGATTTAGGACACAACCATGGTCCAACCAAGGAGATCTTCATGAATACGTTGGGGGTGTTGTGTTTACAGCTTTACAGCAACTGAGCTGATTATATTAAATGCAGCATTGGCAGTTAACACAGCTGAATTCACTCAGTAGACACACACGGATGAAAGACTTATAGCCAACAGCTAAACATCTGGGATGCAAACGTTCCTTCACAGCAGCATGTATAATACTACAAAATATGCTGTGAAGAGCTAATGTTAGCTCTCCTCCTCCACTCTGTCTGAAGTCTTTTGTGTGCCTATACCATTTGAAATCTTTGCTGAGAGGCGCTGGAGTCTGCAGCGTGGTCCTGCAGGTGCATGTCTGTAAAAAAACACATCACTGCATTCCCCATCCTAAGTGCAGTTGTCCTTGTTTCAGTAATACAAGCTCATCTGTTTTACTACCAGTGATCCCACATTCCCCATGACCACTGACAGGGAAATATTTACTTGAAGTTGTTCCTCATTGACCTTCGTGTTTCTCCTGTTTACCTCTACAGTGATCCCTTGCCAATTCGCGCTTTAAGTTCCGCTGTTTTAGTTATTTGCGGATTTATCAGAAACATATAATATGTAATAAAAAATCAAGAAAAAATCACGCAAACATCACTGGATGTTGTGCGCGTTCTCGCAAAGAAATGTTTTAAGCCAGCCTGGCCCCTTTAAGAAGGTAGCCTTATGGGTAACGGTGTGGCCTTATGGGTAATGGTGTGTGTGTGTTGTGGGATGGCAGAACGAAAACGGGGATAGATGAAAAGTGGAGTGAGCATAAACAGCAGCCCAGCGTGTATAGATGTGCATTCTCTGTTAACCGAGAGAAGGCGAACAATACAACCTTTCTTTTGTTGTTGTTAGCATGTTACCTGCTAATTACGAGCCAAAAATAGCTCAATACCAGCAGTTTCTTTACTATGGTTCGGAGACCAGAGGCTGTGAAGGTAACAGAAAGACCACAATACCTTTGTCTTGTTTCGCTGCAGTGCCTCGCTACTTTTTTGCGGTTTTTAAACATATTTTAAACACATTATTTAGGCTCGGGGGGCTACGGCTCCTGTTTGCAGATTTGGATTTTCACGGGGGGGGGGGTTCCCATTATTCGTGAAAAATAAGGGATCACTGTACATCCATGACCTCTCCTGTTTAACTCTGGATTTAAGGTGCCGTTCCAGCCATTTGTTAGTCTTTGGAAAGTTCAATTAGCTATAAACAACACATTAAAATGACTACTGATAATCACAACAGATATAAAAAAATTTACATGAGAAGTTATTTAAGCAGGACAGCATCCAAATCAGAGTTTTAAGGAAAAAAATAAATTAATGAAAAGAAGGGCTACTGTAACCAGCTACCACTTGTGTGTAATCATTTTAGAAGTCTTTAAAACATCTCAGAATCCTCTAGAACATTTTAGAGTACTATATAGAAATGTCTCTACACAATAGCTCTTTGTGTCTGATTGCCATTTTTTGGTACAAGTTCCTCCATTAGCCTCAATTGGCTTTTTTAATACTGCCGGGGATGTTTCAGGGTATGTTTTGGGCCATTTGCTCTGCAAGTATGTCGTAGGGACGTCGCCTGCAGTGAGCTGTGGCTATCAAAATGAGACTGCGGAAAAGTAATGGCAGAAACAATGAAACCAATAACAATGGAAAGTCCAGAGAAGCTTCATGCACAGCAGAAGGTCTATTTAAAACAAGTTAAACATGTGCATCAATTTTCAGTCTAAAGAAGTCAGTTTAAGGCTAAAAAAAGACAATACAATATTGGCCTGTAACCCAGGCAACTTTGCTCTTAACTGGTTAAATGTTACATATTTGATAGGCAGTTCATATTCCTATTTTTCAGTCCAAGGTTGCTTCTGGCTGCTTTGCTCCCACAGTGCAAAAAAAAAAAAAAACAATAAAAAAACAAAGCAAAAATAAAACAATGACAGCTCTGCAAGGGTTTGGTTTTGCTACAGTAGCAGAGTAAGTTTCTACCTTCTGTTGTTGTCCGACTGTTTAATTCATGAAATCTTACCATGAAGAAGCTCTTATAAATTTCACAACTGGAGTCCATATGAAGAAACTGAAATATGAAAATGTATTAACTCAAGGTATTTATGGCATCTTTCTGCAGATACTAGTGGGAAAGATAACATTGCATATCCAGAAGTTACCTGGGAATGGGATAATAAAAGGAGACATATTCTGCTAAATTCTTAATGTCATTTCTGTGACATGTTTTGATTACAATAGTAGAGCAAGACAGAGCAACAGTTCCCTTTTCAGCCATGTTCTCACAGCTGTGTTCACAGCAGCCAATGCTTCTTTTGAGTTGTTGCACACATTCAGCTGAATGAAACTGGGTGCAGATAAAGATGGGGAAGTTAGATAATAATACAAATATACTAATACTATATAATAAAAATAATAGTAATAATAATACTGATGTAATAATAGTAAGTTTTTGATTTGGTCATTTTGTCATTTGGTATTTAGTCATTTTAAATACCCAAACACAAAATTTATGTATAGTTTTTTTTCATAATGTCTACTTTAATACAAATACTACGGTGTGAGAAAGTGATCACAAACCTTTGGAAGTGATACAAATCTGTTTTTGAATTAACATTACGTGAGCCGCAAGGTCTTGTCACACTTGTAGCATGAGTAAATACAGTCTAATGTTGTTTTAATCTTGTGATGAATCAGCATTGCTCTTACAGGAAGGCACACAGTCACCATGAGCAGAAGACATTTAATCTGGCTGTTAAAAGGCACATTCTGAAATAGAGCTGATAACATGGCCCCTCTTTTTTCCTATATTCATGGCAACTACTTGTTTCTTCCCCAATTCTTGCTAATTTAAAATATTTTTATACAAAAAATATATACAAAAATATTTTTACAACTGTTGTTACCAGTAGATCTCCTGCCTTGTTTTTTATTTATTTATTTTTTGCAAATGCGATTGATCCAATAAAAATCCACAAATATACTGAAAAGAAATTCAAGTGCTGAAGACCTTCTTCGTGCCTTATTTTCCTCTGGCCTCCACTGCATTTTATCTGCACTCTAACAAACACAACACACTTTATAACATATTTAAGAAGATTGTCAGAGCTCACTCTGACAGCCTGTATGACACTTATTTTCAGACAGTTCAGACAAGTTATTTTTCCTTGCTGCATTTTCTGCCAACAGTTCTTTGAGCTCCCCAACCTTTGCTTTTGGTTGAAAAAAAAAAGGAAGAGTAAATGTGTACATATATATATATATATATATATATATATATATATATATATATATATATATATATATATATATATATATATCTATATATATATATATATATATATATATATATATATATATATATATATATATATATATATATAAGGTTTTATCTCCAATATATCTCATCACCAACGAAAGTATTAGACATGTCAAAGTATTGGCAGTGCTGAATTCTTTGTTAAAAAAAGACATCTGAAATATTATCAGCTAAACAATGATATGAATTGCATTGGTTGTCATAGTCACAGCCATAAAAAAAAAAAAAAAAAAAAAAAATCCTTTAACCTTTATTTAGACCACTTATACCTCCATTGACGATGCTGATTGTATCGAGCAGTAACTGTCTTGCATTTACAATCCCTGCCCTGCACTGAGCTTTTGTCCTTCACTCATTCTCTACCAGGAAAAAAAAAACCTTGAAAGATTTTTATTTGACATTTACTTGAACAACATGGTTTGTTTTAAAGCTGTAAATATGTAACACATTACTAATACCATGCTGAAAACATGTCAGATGAAATGCAAGGAAGAATTTCTAGTCAAATGTCAATGTACAAGCCTGACCAGCCATCTCTTTATGTCGTCATTATACAGTATTGTCATCTCTGTAGCAACATGTAACAATGTATCAGTCAGAATATACATGCATGGAATCCTTAGTTCCCCAGTAAATGGATAAATATTATTTATACATTTTGTCTAATGGAGTATTGCCAGGATCTATGTGCTCTCTCCCCTCTTTTTCTGTCTTTACCCAGCTGGCCTTTGGAAGGAAGGCCCCCCCCATATGAGCCAGATCCTGCTTGAGGTTTCTTCCTCTTAAAGTGGATTACTTTTTGCCACTGTTTGGCTTAAAGGTTTTTTTTCTCCTGCTATCAGAGTTTTTTTGTTTTTTGTTTTTACTTGCCATTTACTTGATTAGGATTTAATGTTATAATTTTAGTGAATAATATTGCTCGGGGGTCATGCTCTGGGTCTCTGCAAAGCACCTAGAGACAACTTGCATTGTTAATAGACACTATACAAATAAAATTGAATTGAACTGAATCCAAATTCTTTTCCTCATTGACACAAATAATTTGCCTGCTTATTCTGATTTTGACTTTGATTTCCAAGGGAGACTTCTGGACATCATTGCATAGGCATATGACCAATTGGAGAAACAAAGGACGCAACATAGGTAGAGCAACAGCCAGACCTTCATCACCAAAAGACATCCGAGATGTTGTGCAGTAGAGTAGGAACACCAGTGAATGACTGTTGTTGGCTTTCCAGTAAGAAAACGTGTTGATCCATATGGAGCCCTGTTTGGGTCATAATTCAATGAATAAATTAGTATATTTTTATGAAATACAGGCATTTATTATTATGAAATATTTCCCATTATTATGAAATGCATGTTTATTATTATTAAATATTTCCCATTATTATGATAATGATTTCGTTTTTCATAAGAATGAGCTTTTACATAATAA
This sequence comes from Hirundichthys speculiger, assembly GCA_018398805.1. Classification (NCBI taxonomy): domain Eukaryota; kingdom Metazoa; phylum Chordata; class Actinopteri; order Beloniformes; family Exocoetidae; genus Hirundichthys; species Hirundichthys speculiger. Next base: position 1,158,694 of record JAGFBZ010000571.1, read on the forward strand.
TGGCTTTGTTTTTCATAAGAATGATTAGTGTGTCAATCACAGCAGAGAAGGCGGAGCCATTTATGTGATTGGCTGCTCTTTCATTCAGGCATAAGCAACAGAACAGTGAATATCGCTTGTGGGCGAGAGGTGTAATGTATATACTCCATTTTCGATATTGTCTGCTAACCTGGTCAAGGTTTACCGTAGCTCGGTCCAAGCTGCCATAGCTACAATCGGACTAGGAGTGCACCTTGATGACGCCATGGCCCTCTGCTAACAGGGACCTCACAGCCAAAACTAGTCGATGTCAGAGCGTAGAATGGAGAAGGATCAGCCAATGAGCGTGCAGGTCAATCACTGGTCCCGCCCAGTGGCAAAATGTCATTATTATGTAAAAGCTAATTCTTATGAAAAACAAAGCCATTATGTAAAAGCTCATTCTTATGAAAAAGGAAGCAATTATGTAAAAACTAATTCTTGGATTTAAAAAAAAGCCATTCTGAAATAAACTATTATGCAGTAAACTAAGATTTTTTTTCATAATAACGGGAAATATTTCCTAATAATACACATATATTTCATAATAATGGGAAATATTTCATAATAATAAACATGTATTTCATAATAATAGACTGATTTATTCATTGAATTATGACCCAAACGAGGGTCCATAGATCCAAGATGTTACTAATTCTGCAGCCATCTTTTGGACACTCCCGCATGAGTCATCGCATAAAGCCTACCGTCGCCGCTTTCAGGTTCTGGTACATTCTGTACCGGTGGGAATGGTTGTGAATAGGAGGGCTAACCTGACCCATTTCATAAGATAAAACTTTTGCAGAAGGAATGAGTATGGCTGACCAGGCTATCAATGTACATCTAAGATGGAAAAATATGCTGGAATGCTGGACATCAAAATTTCTATTTGCATGGAAAAAGAAAAAGAAAGATAATTAATATCTAATTATTAGAAAAATACGGAGGGTTTAACATGATGACTATGAAGATAAAACTTCTTCTGAACATCATTGAAATGCTCAAACACACACTGCAGAACACATGAATAAATCATGTACACACAACTGTCACCCCCAAATTAATTCAAAGAAATTAAATCATCCTGATGATTCAGTGATTGTTATTTAATCCCTTTGTCGCTTTGCTTTGCTGAAAATGTCATCTAGTTTGTACTGCAAAGAGTCATTATGCTCAGTCACTGCTGAGGTAATTGCAGGACATACAGGCACACAAACACAGATGACCTACAGTGTGCTCTTCATGGCATTTAGAGAGGTGTTGCTTTTAATCTTCCCAATTAATGATATTTATGTTGTCAGGGATGCATTACCATTCAAAGGGCCAAAAGAAAAAACAAAAAAAAAGGAGGATCTTTTTACCTTTATTCAATTCAGTTCTGTGGTCCATCGATGGTTGTTTATTTTGAACCCACCGAGAAAGCACAGTAAGTATGTTTTTAATAATATTTTTACAATTCGGAACTATAATAAAATGCTTTTTTGCTGTATTTTTAGCTAATAAATGTAATCACAGTGCCCTCGTAGATAAAAATGTAAACAAAGAGTTAAAAAAGAAAGCCAGTCCGGGAGACTTTACCAAACAAAGACAGAGATTATAGAAATGCATCAGTAAAAATTGCTTTCAGCATCTAGACAATCAATAATGCACTCATGCATTACATTGCAGGAGTCGATGAAACGAATAGAGCAGCTCTTCTCACTATTTCTGCCACTTTAGTTGTTGGAAATTTTGCAGAGGTAGACTTTATAAATAGAACTTCGACATTAAGAAAGAATGCTTGTTTTTGCCTTATTACTGCCAATAACCAGGACAGGTTCAAGTGAGAAACCCTTCAATTCTTTCTAAAAGCAGCTGACCAGTGTCAATAAAAATCATCTAGTTCAGTGTTTATTATATATAGCCTATTCCTGAAACCCAAGTCACTGTTTTGGGGAGCAAAAGATGAATTGAAGTGCTTATGGGCATTTCCTGTCTTGAATTCCTGATTCTTTAATATAAATGTGAAACTAAAAGCACTTGCATCTTTTTGGAGAGATGCAACATAACACTTGGGAAAGTAAAGTTGAGAAAACACACTCCATCCCCGGTGGCAGCTCAATTCTCTCTCGCTACAGTCACCAGTGGCTCCACAAGCACTGAAACATCTGCATAGCCCAAAGACTCCTCAAAAGAACTACACATTTTCTCGCGGCAACACCAGGAAGCATAATCAGGAGCTGATGTTCATAGCCACTATCCAGTGGAATATGGGCCCTTGCCTTTGAGCTCATGTGAAGCCACACAGCAGTGGGCCTCGGGATCCTCCAGGGTCCAAATGTGGACGCAGGGGAATGGTTTTTCCAGCTATGACCTGTGTGAGATTTCTAGCCCGGATGGAGTGATATGTCTTATTACATTAAAGGATTTTTTTTTCCCTCTTTGCAATCAAAGAAAGGTATCCTCACAGTTATCTTTTTTTTCCCCCTTCAAATTTAACAATTTCTCAAAATAGCTCCACCGGATACCAAAAAAATTTAAATTGACTCCTTAAATGAATGTTGCCCTTAAATGAATTCATCTCATGTGAGGACATGAGTTGAAGTGGTGAGATCAATATCACTTTTCCGTTGTTTTTTTTTTTTCTTCCCCCAATTTATGTACTTATTAAAAGAGTAACTGCAAAAATCAACACATAACATTCTCACCACTGAACGCATTTCAGAACGAATACTCCATTATCCTTGTAGCACACAATACTGCTGCCTGAAAATGAGTCATTACATTGTAATTTCATGCTGCCTAAATGTCACACCCCTCTTCTGCCGAGCTCGGCTTTGGAGCGACTTGAATCGTGATAGCCTTCAAATGACAGCTTTATCCACCAGGGTAAAAGTAACACAAAAATACCAGACAGAGAAGCATTAAATTTAAATCACTTTTCCATCTTCCGGGTGGGTTTTGTTGTGATCCTTTTCTTCATACGTCGCATCTGTCCCATGTAGTGGTTTAACTAAGTGATTATTTATGAAATGCAGACACACATTCTCTCCTGCAGCTGTGCAGGACACCCTGTCATGAAATTATCAGGAGCATGAGACAGTGAACTAAAAAATGCTTGCTGCCAGGGACTATCATAGTCACTGGCTGCAAATGCACCGGGTTCTGTCATGCAGATAATCATCCTTCTGCCGCGGGGAATCACGAGTGAACATGGTGGCGGGTGTCAGGGGGCTAACGGGCGATTGGACACCCTGCTACGTCCACCCCCACCCCCCTCACCAAAAACCTGTCAGAGACCCAGTACAATCCCAGTCCTCCGGCGTGACAAGAGTGACCCAGAGTCTGTGATCACTACTCCCTTGCAACAGTAGCACTCGCAGGCCTAATCTTAAAGCAGCATCACAGCAGCAGAGTCTGGTGCCACTGGAGGCCACACACAGAGGACAGGTCATTACTGAGCCACCCTTCAAAGAGAGCTGCTCACACTGTTGCTGCCCTTCTCCATACCTAAATCACACTTTGCACTGGCCACTTCTCGTGCCTGCTGAACATTTTTACCAACACTTTGCACTTCTAAGGAAGGAGCCAAAAGCCTATGTAGGATCAGACCTCCGCTCTGCAAGAACCCGACCATCCTTCTTTTACTAAATGTGTGGTTGCAGCATCAGACACATTAACTATAATATTTAAGAGCAATCCACTATAGAGTAGGCTGTAGACAATACACTCTTCTGAAGAGGAGAAGAGGAAAATTAAAAAAAAAAAAAAAAAAAAACCACACATCTTGCTTTGTGTCTTTCTTGCCTGGGTGATGCCTTCTTTGGGTTGCAGAGCTTTACATTCCCATTTGTACCTAATAATAAATTTCAAAGAGAATGACAGGAAATGAAAAATACTTTAATTCCCTCAATCACCCAACCTCCTCATCCTTTTCGTCCCCCCTCTCGTCTTCTTTGCGTTTCAAGAGGCATGCAGTTGGCCTGGTTTGTCAGTAATGGTTGATAACTAATTCATTGGTCGTCTCTCTTTTTCAGAACCCAGTGGTTTTCATCTTATTTCTCACTTTAGAAGTTTCACTTTTAATGTTTTACTTAGTTGCTGTGGTCCGGATGCTGAGTCTCATGCTGGGTATTGTATATTGCCCTCCAATAAAGAAACTGAAAGGAATACGTTGCATGCCTTAAAATATCCTTCTCCAAGTGGTAGAATGCAAATGTTCAAGAAAAAAAAAAGAAAGAAAAAAGTTGTGAATGTGTGTGTTTTTGTGTTTGGATTAGTACCTAATTAGTGTGCAATGCTCAATACTTTTAACACGACAAAGGGAAGTTATTTCCACATTTCTAAGCAGATCAATGTTGTGCATAATGTTTAAAATCAGAGAACAGTATCTGCCATAACTGGAGGCTAACTGACTGGAGAGCCACCCCAGGCCAGTTTTTTTTTTTTTTTTTTTTTTTTTGGGACTGCAGGCAATATCTATCATAATCAAAGGATTTTTTTATGCAAATGTGTGCTGACTGACTCTTTTAGAAGTAGAAAAGGCTTTTGTATTTCCTGCTTAGAATCACTCTCATTAGGAAGTGGATGTTCCTCTCATAAATGAGCTGGAAAAGCAACTCATTCTGCCTTGCCATGTGCATCACCACTAAGACCACATCTGCAGAATTTAAGTGGTATGATTAGAAGTGTTATAAAAGAAAAGAGTGGATCTGATCACAGTGAGACGGGGCAACAGGAATGTATGCGGCTTCAGAGCACATCAGACTGGATGTGAATCGATCTGGACAGCCTCTGTCACTTTTTGATGCCGTGATCATAAAGAAGTCAGGAAGTGCCACGGCAACAGCACGGAGGCTGTGCATGCACGGCCGTGTCACATTTCATCTGTGCCCCTGAATGGAACTAAAAAGCCAAGATTCTTCAAGGCCGGTTCTTGTACCTTTGGTCAGCAGTTTAACATTAATCAAAGAGCTGATTTGCACAAACTGTCACTACTGCAGCATAAATGACCATTGGGAAAGTAGTGATATGAATTAAAAATATATTAATTTGCAAATCTGTTCTTCTGTGTGAAGAGCATTATGCAATAGACTATTGCCCTCTGTTGGGGAGCAGAGCTATCTACATTGGCTTTGGCATGCATTAAAGACTTATTAGGGGAGAGACACACTTGGAATGATGTTTCCACTCTCCACTCTGACATTAATTCATTTAATAAATAAGCAAACAGGCATTTTCCACAAACTAATTTTGACTGTTTGTGTCCAAACTGCAGAGACTTTAAAGTGCATGAGCCTGTACTTACTTTTAGTGTACTCTCTGTGTATTTTCAGTCTAGGACAACACTGTTGCCAGGAGTCCACACCTTCCATTTTTTATGTATTTAGGTGGATAATTGGATAACACAGGTTTATCCTCACCAAGCACTTTGTATGAGCAATCCAATTTCCCATCCTCCCGAAGGGAAACCATTATTCTTAACCAGGGCTTGATACTCCAGGCACTCCTGCCCAGAAATGCAGCATGAGGTCCTCCCTAAATCCTATCAGCTCCTAACCTTGTTACCAGGCCAATCTGTATTATTGTGCTATAATTCCATATTTTGCCCTGTCCTCACTGTGGCACCACCATCTGAAAAGATAAAGCTCTTGCTACTTTTGTTGACAACTAAGCTTTGGTGGACTGTTTGTTTTCTGCATATGGACGTTGGCATGTTCCACTGCGCTGGTCAAAGACACGTCCCAGGTGACCCCTTCATTTTCTTAATATGTAATATTTATCATCTATTGTAGTATTATCAAATTAGTAATGTTATAATATATTGTTGTTTTCAATAAAAATAAGATATTAAAAACAAGATATTGGCAGATTGAAAAGATGCTCTATTGCACGTGTTTATAGTCACGTTTCTGAAAAGCTTTGACATTGCTATGGAAACATAAATTGTTAAATACTGGCTTCATTTTTTCACGCTGATTAAAAAGGACCTTTCACAAACGACTGGTTAATTTTCTGGATCAGTGTGTATCTAAATTTACTGAAGTTTATTAAAGTTGACATCGATTGGCCATTTGTCATCCATTTTGCCTGCAGAAAAATATCATAAAAAACACAACTTCCTGGAAAATGAGATGCTGTTGCCTTGTGATTGGTCAAATGACTGGAGTTCCTTTCCTCTTATTGGTTGGATGTCAGCTGCTTGGTGAACATGTCAAACTCCTGCTCCCATCAGGGAGGGACTTTGAGGCTCTAGAGGCCACAAGTAGGCCGACTGTAGCTGCCTGCTTCAACCACCAAGCTACCTGGAGGCCCTAAGGGCCACAAAACTTTGAGAGGTTACTTATGTTTTCAACGATGACAAGTTCAGAACTCTTGCTACAGATTTTTAAGCCAAAACAGATATTATATTCCAGTGTAAGGCTTTAAAACCAATCTACCTAAAGCTGAAAAATGTTTGTTGTGTCCTTATAGCCAAATATACATTTCTTTCAAGACTTTATGGAAACAAAAACACACACTTTGTCAACAACACCTTGTACATCTCTTTTTTTGAGTTTACAATGACATCTAAGGTCCACAAACAGAGAAAACCTCATATTTTCTTTGAAGAGCTGAAAAACAGTGAAGACTTACTTGTAAAGGTAGATTGCTGTACAATATTGGGTCTAACCAAAAGATTCTGATAGAAAAACTGCACGTCCGCCACCCTGAGTGAGAGAACGTTGCCTCCAGCTCTCAGCATTATTTTTCAGCAAACGCTTCCCTGCTTGATTGGATGACCCATTCCATTTTCGCCACGCAGAGACCTGAGTTGGGCCAAGGTTTTTTTTTTTTTTTCAGTTTATTATCTTTTTTTTCTTGTGACTTTTGACTTCACACATGGGCAAAAGAAAAATGTTTTTTTCAAATTAATTCCAGCTAGTTCACAATTTTAGACGGCACCGCGATTCTTTGACACTACATCAATCCCAAATCTTCAGAGCATTCAAAATAATCTCCAGACAGAATAATAGAAACATCTAATACAAATTTGTATGATCCTAATTTATTTCCTTTTGCACATATGCAGTTGCTTTGGAATGACCACTCTTTTCTTTTTTTTTTTTTTTTCTTTTTTTCATGTCAGGGACCAGCGCCAAACCAAAATGACCTGTAAAATATGAGTTATAGTTACCAATAATGAAAACATGATAAATATTTTATTATTTTTCCAGCTGTAACAGGGCACATAGATTAGTTTTTGGCACCCACCATAACACTCTATTGTTGTTTTCCCTTGTTTACTCATACAACAGTAGGTGCCGTTCAGTATGATATCTGCTTATCTGGCAGAAGAATATGGTGAGAAAAAATAAATAAACTATGGAGATGTGAAATTGAAACACAGAACCTGGTCTCAGTTGGGGATTCGCAGAGAATATATCCATGCAAGCCACATCATTTGCAACATAGTGTATTCAATATCTACACTTCTGTCCAGTGAAAAATTGGTATTTATGACACAGTGCCCTAGAGTACAGAGGAAAGTTAGAATATCGCAACGGATACTGAAGGAGCAGTCAAACAGACCACGATCAGGACAGCGGACAACTGTTTGAGGTGTTTGGGTGTCAGATAAACTGATATAATAACATTTGGGGAAATAAGCTTATCCTGTACAAGATGGAAATGAAAAAATCAATATCAGTCTCATGTTTGTGTGTAAAAAACTGAAGCAGGGCTAAGATGTGGTTAGCCTGGCCTGCGGATGTAAAGAGACGGGGGGGGGGGGGGGGGGGGGGGGGGGGGGGGGGGGGGGGTAGGGGTGTGCTGAGGAGGATGAACTGGGTTGTGGTGTGAAAGGTGCTGTTGGTAATGAGAACTGAGCCTGTGACCTCGCTAGAACTGGGGCTCTGAATCTTCCCTTTGCCTTCTCTCTTGAACCTCCATGACAATCTCGGTGGGTATATCAAAGAAAGTAAATTGTATATAGGACTGAGAAAACAAGCAGACGTTTTTAAATTGGTTCATAAAGTCCCTGAGGCCCTATCGCTACAACGTCTCTGAGACTTGAGGAATCACAGCTCAGACATGCCATGCAGCACTGTGAACAACAGCGGATGAATACAAAAAAAGCAACGACTTGCCCAACTTCACAGGAAGATGTAACAAGACCTGGTGCAGTTCAAGAAAGACTGGAGACATCTGTGTCCCTCTGAGATTTAAATGTGTGTTGTTGGGCCTTTTATTTTTAGACTCAGAGCTCCCAGTGGGGGTTGTAAGCGTGTAATACTGTATTCGTGTGCGCACATGCAACTAAATAACTCCCTGTCAAGCACAACCACTTAGACTTCCACTTCTGCCTGAATAATCCACACACCTAATTTTACTCTTATTTTAACATATATACCACTCTAGTTGGGCAAAGACGCAGTCCTTGGGGACTTTTTACACTGTTGGCTTGTGAGAAACTGCTTGAGAAATTAAGGCGTTTCAAAGAACAAAGCGCCACAATTTTATTTACAAGCTGGAATTGTCTTATAAGTATTATATAAACAAGCATTATCCATCTTTTTGATTCATGGTGGAGAAATAAGAAATGTCAGTGATATTTAAGTGTTTTCTTTAAGCAGTGGGAACATAAGACAATAACTATTTAAACCTCTGTCACAGCATAACATCCCATTCAGTTAAAAGGTAGGGGAAGTGATTCACGCAAATATCTCCTCACCATCTACAACCCCAATTCCAAAAAAGTTGGAACCCTTTATAAAATGTAAATAAAAAAAGAATTCAATGATTTTCAAATGTCATAAACCTATCTTTTATCCCCCTCAGAACGTAAAGAACATATCAGATGTTAAAACTGAGACTCCTTTACTATTTCATGGAAAATATTAGATCATTTTGACTTTGATGGCAGCAACACCTTTTTAAAAAAAATATTGCAAATAATTGCACTTGGGCAACGGGTGGAGCTAGCCCTTTAATTCTTTCTTTTAGTTTTGTTTCAAACATCAACAGACATGATGTCAGAGCTTAGTAATACAAAGTCTTTCTGTTCAGCTGGTGTTTCTTAGCAACTTGAGAGCTCAATTTCTTTTGATATTGTCTCAAGAAAAGATACATCTCTGTTAAATAATGCTTGATACTCAAGCAGCGTTAGAATTTAGTATGTTAATAATATTCTGAATGTGAAAAGAAAAAAAAAGTATACCCTTCTATACAGTATACTCTTTTTTTTTTTATTGTCCCCCCATCTGCTGTTTTCTGTCTGCAATGACCCCCTTAATTCATCCTGCAGCTCGAATTGAGACATTTCACTTCTCCTCAGAGGCTCTGGATCTGCCACAGTCAGCATCATCATGGAGGACCACATTACATTAAGTCAGTGAATATTAACAAAATTGGTAGGAGAACTGTTCAGAAGTGGAAAGTTGCAGATATGTCTTGTGTATGGAGGCTAATATAAAACAGCCAGATCCAGCCAGGGATATTTGTTTCACATTAACACCCACCTCACAATCTACTCTGCATTTTTAAAATGTTTAGTTCCACATATATATTCATCTTTAGATGAATACATTTTAGAGGAAATTAAACTACACATAGCCTACTGTGAAATGCTCATTCTTGAAGATTTACAAGTCATACTGCTGTGCATGTGCACACTGCATTTCCAAACATTTATTCATTTACTGTTTTTCATATTTATGTGATCAGATTCACCTGTGACTATGAAATGTATTCCACTGTTTATGTATGCAGATGAATTATTTGAACTTTTGATTATTTGTGCAAATACGTGTGAACATTATGTGAAGAATATTGCCCCAAGCAAAAGCTTTGAGCAATTTCTTTTTTGTTTTGTTTTGTTTTGTTTTTCCCACCTGTGTTAATATTGTGATAAAGCTACTGATCTACTGATAGTCCTCATGATTTAGACAGTCACATGACATGGATAGTGGTTAACATGGTTTGATACATTGTTATGCGATGTACTATGCGTGTTGCCTCTGACTTCAAAATGATGAAGTGGTCCTATAAGTTTCTCTCATACACTGTACTAATAGATTAAAGAGATCTTAGTATGTAAGCCTTTTATTTGCAGGGTATTACTTCACAATAGCACCGTCGGGCATACTAGTGCGGTGAGCCTGTAACAGTGCCATAGCTCACAGCAGAATGAGGCATTTTCAGACGTATAAATACTGCTTTTAATGTCCCACCTGAGACTGTCGTTCTGTCCCCGTGGCTGTATTTCTACACATGTTGCTAGCTTAAATGATAAAGTGGTACATGCTGTTTATTAGGCCTGAGTTGACTCATTAATACTCCAGGCATATATTCTACCCATTGCAAAGCATCTTCGCAGTAGGATATGCCTAGGAAAAGCATCCTCGATATGTGGCCTTCAAAACTTACATGTAGTCAGTACTTTAAAACCGTGTTCACATTGATCCCATTACTATTCCACCAATGACTTTGCTGATGTGTAATGCAGTAGAAGCATCCTTTCAAGCATTTATAAAGAAGGGTAACCTTGTAATGTAAACATACAGTTTCAGCTCATTTCCGTGTCATGTCAGGTATTACCAATTCCCAATACACATTTTCGAGATGTCTTTTCAAGCTTTTGTCCCAATAATAGACAGTGTGCTTAAGCAGAAAATACCTAAACACTTCATAGAACTGAAGGAACAACAGTTTTAAAAAAAAAAAAGCAGTGAGCCAAAAGGTAGGTTTAGAGCTGCTTTGACTGTAAAAAAAAGACACTCAAACAATCTAAATTTGCTTTTCATAAGAAAAATGCGACCAATGCCCAAGAGAGTAGAAAAGAATAGCATCTGATTTGCATAAGGCTGGAAAGGGATATAAAGTAATCCAAAAGTGTTTCAACATCCACGAATTTGCAGTTTGACAAGTCGTGTATACATGGAGACAGTTTAGTGCCGTGGCTATTGTTTGTAGAAGTGGGCACCCAGTCAAGATAACTCCAAAGTCCCAACACACAATCCTCAGTGAGGTAAAGAGGAACCCATGAGTCACAGCTGAAGGCTTGAAGACATCCCTGGAACTGATGAACATCTCTGTTGATGAGTCTACCACCACAGAGGAAGCAGCCGACCCCCGAAAACACATTGCGAGTTTGGGAATACGCAGTACTAGAGGGACAATGTTTTGTGGAATAATGAAACAACTGTTCGAGGAGAATGTTCTGGGACTATGTGTGGTGCCAAAAGAACACAGCTTCCCAATATCAAAACATCATCTCACTTGGGAAGTATGTTGGAGGGGGCATCATGATGCGGGCTTGCTTCGCTGCCTCAGGACCTGGACCACTTGCCGTCATCAAGGGGAGGATGAGTTCTGAAGTTTAGGATAATGTAGGGTGGCTGTCCATCACCTGAAGCTAAGTAGAAGCTAAGTGATGGAGCAGGATAATGTAACTATAAGCATCAAAGTAAATCCACCACAGAATGGCTTCAGATAGAAAAAAATCTGCCTTTTGGAGTAGCCAAGACAGAGCCCAGACTTTAATTCCATGCAAATGTTGTGGAATGAAGTGGTAAAAACAAATTCTCCTAAACACTGTGCAGAATCCAAAAAGGTTCCAAAGTAGGTTGGGCCAGCTATGATTTCCACAGTTGGAGGTTTTACCTCCAACTGTGAAAGGTTGTGCTCAAATTATGGATGAAAACATATAATTTTTGTTAACTGATTTGTAAATTATTATGACTTAGATGAAAATCAGTTGACATTTTTTGTCAAGTTAAGGAGGAATCCAGGTTCATTCATATCCTTTTTAAGCCCATGTACTGACATATACTATTTTAAGTCTAGCAGCATGATGCCTTATGATTCCTAAACCAGACATTGAAGAATAAAGAAGTACAAAGATATTCAGAATAAACTGATGCTGTATACACTTTGGAAACAGAATATCCTGAACTACACAAAGGGTAAGTACATAAAACATCACAATGATTTTCATTTACAAAAATGTTTGATATATTTCAGTTATTTATATTTCCGCATCCTTTACATTCTTTCATTATTCTTGATTATCTTTCAGAAGAATGTGATTGTTTCAAGCCATCTTCTCGTGAAACCCAAACATATTTTATGCACATTTTCCTCCAATTAATGTCCAGCAATGCTCCAGTCTTTTTCATATCTGATGGAAACTCGGGGTGGTTACCAATTAGTCTGCTGTTAATTATCTCCTTCTCCTTTGATCTCAACTGCGACTGCTCTGTCAGACACACTCATTTATTCATCTTCTTTGCTTGGTGAAATGGACTTTTTAGAGATAGCACAGATTGACGCGCATTAAATGGCTTCAGAAGCAAGCTGGAGTCCTGTGAGAGTGCGCACATGGCTGTTGCTTTTTCTCTTTTTTTTTAGTCTGTTAGTCTTAATGCATCTGCAGCTCCCTGCTGGGAAAGCTCAGGCTGTTGGAGAATCATGTAGTCTACAGTTATTTTTCTTCCGATATCTTTACTTTAGGGAAAATGGTCTCTGTTTCTTAAACTGCTACCAACATACTCATAATCAATTCTGCCTATTATTATGCTCTTCCTACACTGATGGGCTGTTCGTGCTATGGAATCTCAAGTAAAGACATCAAAGGCTCCATGTGCAGGGGGAGAACTGACGATTTAAGCAGAGCTCAAACTGATGAGCACCAGGCCACCTCTGTTTGCGTCAGAAGAAAAATAGTCTCAGGTCGCTCTCTGTACAGAGGACACTGAGTTAAATTTGTTTGACGCCTTGGGATTAGCATTCGTGTCAGCCTCAACAAACCCCCACCAGGCGAAAAGAGCAAGCATTAAAGAAGAAAAAAATAAAACATAAAAACAAAAGAGGAGCCTGCTTCTTAGTTCAGTATGGCTTTACTGAAACATTGTGTCAGTTCTTAAGTTGGCAGGAGTTTCACTGGGCTTATTTTGAAATGCCACAGTATATTTCACTCCTTGTATTGATATCCTTGGTTTCGCTTACACCTCTATTTGTACTCAAACTCCCTGCTTGCTGGGAACTGGCAAGCATCCCAGATTTCTAAGTGGCATTGACCCAAACGAGTATGTAAATGAGGTACGTATCATGCATTTAGAGCTGTTTGATTTAAGCAGAATATTGTATGTACAGTGTAAGCCGATGTGTGCTGATTTTGAATTTGATGCTAATGTTTATTGCTTAATATGTACCTTTTTAGACACATTTGCAGACGTGCAGGGGTTGAGTAAAAGCCCGCGTTTCAGTGAACTTTTTTCAAGAGGAAGCCAGACACAACTGAGAGAGAGCAGACAGAGGAGAGCGGAAAACGAGATGGAAATCTGTGTCCCTGAAGCCCCGACTTCGAGTCCCTCCAGTGAAGAATCCCACTCAAGGGTAAAGGATAATCTCCAACTGAGAGACGCCTCCCAAGCTGGACCAAAGCCTCAGCTGTAAGAAAACAGCATCTTTCTGATCATGTACAACAGGTTAAACAGATTACAGTGTGCAGTAAGAGACACACAAATTAAAGGTAGATGACGAATACATACCAGACAGCTGAAGTACGTCTAGTGAATCATAACAAACTGTGACAAAAGGATCAATTATCAAAAAAAGGCTGATTTGTTAAAGAAACCCAGTGTTTTTAATTAAGCAGACAATTTTATAAGAGAAAATTAATGAAAACAATCATTTTTGCTGCCATGCTAATCTCATCTTCTTTTTTTTTTTTTTTTTTTTTTTTATGTGTTCATGGAGTGTAACAATTAAAGTTTGATTGCTTTAAGAATGAGCCATATCTCTGTGGTGAGCTTGCTGTCAAACCTGTGGCAGGGATTTTAATTTCACTCAGCTAATCAATCTGTTTTGCTCCTTACTTAGTTTTGATGGAAAAGTGTTGTCTGTTCTCATTTTTAGGAAACATCACAGAAAGAAAAAAGGAATTAATCAAACCCACTCATCAGCTTTTTTCTCAAGTTTATGGTTCTAAAAAGTGCATGTCAAGCAAATGGGAGCCAATCACTTTCTTTTTTTTTTTTTTTTTTTTTTTTTCCCAGCCACAGTAAACTGATGTTCATTTTTGCGCTGTCTACTTGGGGAAGGATGTCACTGCTAATGTATGGTCTGGACTAAGCAGACTCGCCACACGTCCTCCTGGGACAGGTCTAATTACGTGTTCAGAATCTTCAGCATGGCTCTCTGGGCTTTTATGCCTCTGTCACTTCTCATCCACTCAGTTGGATTGGATATATCCCAAGAACAACCTCCAGCCTCGATTCCCTCAACAAAAACAGGTCACAGTGGGTTCATAGCGTGGGGAATGAGCATAATTATTGGGGTAAAGACACCCCCCCTCCACATGTGCACATTCTCTCTCTTTCTCAGTTACATACATACACATATACACACAGACCCTCTCGAACACACAATTACTTCTAAGAAGATTGGGGGTGTTAGAAACCGGGTATTCCTGGGCTCTGGGATTAGGATTTCTGGATCAAGTAGGATCAGCTGCATATTGTAATCTTATTGACATGAGGAATCACTGTGACTTTCTAAAGAAGATGTGAAGAAAGCACTGCAGTTTCACTTTGTGAGATCATGTCATGGTTTATCTTATTAGAGCAGTATCTCCCAAGGTTGGCTGATCAGTTCAACAGAGGCCTCCTGGAGCTCTGACAGTTAACGTATCATCTCAGCTCTTCACATCAAAATGGAAGAATCATCCTGTGAAAAGGAACAGTTGGCAGGTTGAAAATAAACTTAAAAAAAAAAAAATTCTTTTTTTTTTTCTTTGGTGTGTGCGCTCCATTTTATCCTTCTCTAATCTTAAAAAGTAAACAATAGTGCTTTATGCTGGAAAACAAGCCCATTGACAAGCTCCAAGCCCCAGAGATGCAGTTGAACGCTTGCTTGGTTTGTTGTATTCGCATGTAGACCCTCCCAATTCCCTTGTCTGCGTGCGTCTCTGTCTTCTGTCTGAGGAGCAGCGGATCAGAACCTCCTATACATGCAGTACACAGTTAGCAGGTCATTCTTCTGGAGCCCCACATTGCTGTCAAAGAGCTGGGCCTGCCAGATTTATCATAGTCTCTGAATTTTGTATTTCAGGCTTGTGAGGGCAAAAGTTGATGCTGACGTTCTGAGTGACAAGCTGCTTTACCATACGGAAATTCCAACCGGACCGCTCCATATTCATGAACTGATTTAAATTCTGGTACAGTACGTGGGTTCCTACAAGATACCGACGTAGACAGCCAGTGTACCCTATCCAAATCTCATACAGCTGTCTTGGTGAACCTGTACAAGCAACGCTGGAGTACACTGAGTTGCATGGATGCTAGTTTCTTCAAGTTTTAAAGGTTATTTCGACAACTGTAGCAAATCAGTTCCAGATGTTGTTTACATCTGTGCTGGATACTGAGGTTGCTGGTGTATTTCCAGTGTTTTCACATAGTCCTTTGATAAAAAATGCATCATTTTAGATTCTGCACCTATGATGTCCTTGTAGCTCCATGTCAGATGCACAGTGTGGGTTTGAGATATATGATTTAAAGAGACTCCATAAAAGCTTTAGAATGGAATTAATTCTGAGTATATCTGTTTGGATTTTTGTCTCACCTTTGAACACAACATTTGATACGAAGGAAAATGAACTGATGCAATGCCATGATCCAAAGACACAATGACCTTTAGACTTTAAAAAAATGCAAACTATTGCACTGTTGAACTACTGTATGGCTCCAAATGAATGTAGCGTGTCTCAAAATCTTGTCTTTAGCTTATCAAATGAAAATATTTTAATTGTATAGTGTAAACTTAATCTGTTGAAGTCCACCATAAAATACCAAATAAATGTTTGCACAGATCTTTGACTTTTTTTTTCTTTTTTTTTTCCAAAGTAGGGAGGAAAAAAGAGCCCAGTCCTTTACAACAAGCCTTGCCACAGTTCTAAGAGTTTATTTATGAATGTTTACCAAAACATTTTTTGCCCAGCATCCTTAAAAGCAGAGGGAATGATGATCAGAGTGAAGGCCTGTTGTTTGTGTGTTTTATTGACTTGCTCCAGGGTCTTCAGCAGGGTCTTACACTCTGGCACCTGCAAGACTAATCACAGACTGGTCCGAAGCTTGCGAGGTGGAAGCACACAAGGCAACATAATAAACAAGTTCAAAGCACGGCTCTCTTTGAGAGACATGCATCAGTCAGTTCCCCAGGCCAAATATGATGCGTCTGCTGCGACATGTATTACATTACAGAAATCTATGGGAGAAAATGACAGCCTGAGCGCTGGGTAAACGTCTGCATTATGTTTCCAAGGAAAGGGACATTTTATTGAGCAGCTGTACCCTGAGAGCTCTCCCTTCTCAAACAACTTCAGAACCAATGAGTTCAGGCAAGGTTTGTTCTTTCAAGAATGAACCAAAGCAGCTTATGTTCTCACAGCAAGAAAATGTGTTATTTCAAATCTAATATTTCAGGGTCACTGTGCACACAGCCAGTGACCAGGTAGAGTCTGTGTTCCAGCTGTGTTACTTCTTGATGTATTTGCTTCACGCTTGTTGAAAGAAAACATTGCAAAAAATACATATTAGTATCACATTTTAATTTGTTCTCTACAATAAAGCTGCAGAAAAAAAGTTAGACTGTTTTATTATTGATTCTTACTTGCTTTCAACTCGGCTGGTGATGCAAGTTTACAAAAACTCATCTCTTTACTAAGGCAACGGCAAAGGAAAATGTTGTTTGATATTTGTACCACTTCTTTCTCCACAACAGTATGTTTTTGTTTCTGCACCAAATGTTCGGGTAGAAACAACAATAATCTACTCACTTTCAAGACTGATTTACGTAAGTACAGATTTACACGAGTAAGAGATTTCCATCTTATTTAAAAGAAAATATTGAAGCCTTGTCAACAGTTCCTCACTGGGATCCAAAATTTACTCCCAAAGAACTGAGAGGAAATGTCTAATTGCAAACTGATGTACATCAGTTTAAGATAATTAATTTAGCGCATAATTTGATTATTCCAATCTTCTCAGATTATGTATTTTTCTGCTCTCTCATTTAAAGGTAAAATTATACTCTGAATTAGCCTATTCCCTCTTTTAATTTCTCAGTACATTCTTGGTTTTCCTTATTACCTCATGTTCTTGCATCTCAGTCTTTCCCTTCTGAAGTAGGACTGGGAGGAAGAGACACAAGTAGAGGCATTTTACAAAATAAATCTGTCTTTTAGAATGACAATCGGGATGCTAATGGAGCATCGTCTCTTGTTATTCTTAAAGGTAGGGTAAGCAATTTCTGGATCACGTCACAGACAAAACATCAACAAAACATGGAGAGCTACCTCCCTGAGAAAACATGCCCCATCGTAAACTCTTCCAGGCCTGCCCCAGATTAATGAGCAGGAACCCTCCCCCTGTCAGTGACTGGCTGTTTGTAATATTTCGGGGGACAGGCTTCCTCCACTCAAAAAATCTGCTGGGTTGGGGAAAACAAAAAACAAAAAGAATCACATACCCTACCTTTTAACAGAGTCTGGTGTGCAGCTCTACCTTCTCATCTTTTTATTTTATAAATTGTATCAATAATTAGTCAATATTTCCAGATTTGATAGCTGCCCCATCTGAAGAAGAAGGATGGATGCCATCTCACCTAATCTGGGCAGGTTTTCTACAAATAAGTGTTACAGACTGAAAAGTTACTCTACATTGGACAACTGTTGCTGGACTCTTTTCATTGTAGACCATGCAACATTTTTTTATTGACCATCGATTGAATTAAAAGATCTCAACTTTCTTAAAAAGTAGAGTCTGCTCTGACCTTTCTTGTAATAATCAAGTGTCATTAACAAATCCAAAGCAAGAACCAATGTCTTGAGGCTTTTTTGTTTCTTGGAGGATTACTGCAGTGGCTCATCAATCTCCGCATATTGATCTGACACTGGTTTTCCCATCGGATTGCCTTGCTGACACAATCCTCCCCATTTATTTGGACTTGGGAAGGCACTTCTGTCAGACTGATCGTTGACATACCCGGGGACAAACAGGTTAGAGCGTGGTTGGATGGCGCGAATAGCGGCCCCTTGGTTGCTGGCTTTCGGAGGGGGCAATGTGAGATTCATTATCCCAATCAACCCAACGAAATTGTGGCACATGACCTTCTGGTTGGAGGGCGACTGAGTCTATCCACAGCACTCTCTTTAACGCCATCTAAGAGTCATTAACAATTATGAGAATTAATTGGGCTGTATTTATGATTATCTTTAGCTTGAAGCTGCAATTTGGATTTGACATTGCACGTTGCAGTTCCAAGAATACATTTATCTGAGGTCACTGGTGGCTCTAATAACATGTGTCTGATAATGGTACTAACACTCAGAAAGGTTTAATTCTCAGCAGGTCCGTCTCTCAGTAGAAATTCCCTGATGTAAAATAGTCAAATAAAGTACAAGACAGCCATTATGTTCTCAACACAATGGCATGCTCCAAACATTTGGGGTGGAGTATTCACATAAAGTCCCATTATTCCATGTAACAGCTTGGTCTATACAGAAATATACCTAGCATAATAAAGGTATTGCTTTTTGGTATGAGTTTCTCCTTAAAAAAATGGTTTAGGGTCACTGGGGATAAGTACTTAATTCCTAGAAGCTTTCCCAATTTAAAGCAAGATCATTTAATTTCCCCTCATGAATGAAACACACAAAGACATGATGTGTGGCACATCTTGAAGACAGGGGTCATGTATAATGTTGTTCTCTCTGCTTAGATGTTGTCTTCTGTCAGACTGATCGTTGACATACCCCGGGACAAACAGGTTAGAGCGTGGTTGGATGGTGCGACTAAATCACTCACTTTAACATATGTGTGTGAGCTTGCATAATGTCTCTCCCAGAGACCATTTACAATCTGACAAGCAATAATGAATGCCAGTAGACTTATTGCCCTGTAAGATAAACTTTAATCAGGCTCCATTGCCTTTCTCCTATTTAAGTATGCCTTGGCATACCCTGCATTGTATGCACCACAATGAAGGCAAATAGCAAATGGGAAGTTATTTACGTTTTTCATTCAAATGTGAAGACCTTTTCTAATATAATCACCAACATGAAATTGCCAGAAGTGACCCTCCAATCAATCTCTGTTTGATTCATTTTAACCACAGGCTGTTGTTCCATTAACTGAAGCACATGGGCTGCACTTTTAAACTTGCTGGATGTCTGGAGATTTTTATCTGTGCATGTCAAGATTCATTCAGGTCCCACTGGATCGTTCAGCTTCACAAAGTAATTTGTGCATAGAGTTTGAATTCAGGAAAGAAACTTGAATCTTCATTGTAAATTAACTATATTAAAGGGAAATGTTGGAAATAATTATTGTTTTAAATGAGTATCAACTATGATGAAATTAAAATGTATAAAAAAAAAACATTTCAAAATAGCAAGGTCAATTTTTTTTTTTTTACTGAGAAAGTTTATGAAAACTTTGGAATATTTTGTATTAATGCAATATTTTTTACTTTTTGGAAATAGGTAAAGATAACATAAGTTGAATAACAATATTGGAGTAAATATATGCACTTATTTACAAAAGAATCCAATATGACCTCTGTGTGTGGTGAAAAATTATCTGTACTTGTAAGACAAGTAATGGATTTTATAATGGTTTTTTTTTTACCAAAATGATGACAAACAGGTGTAAGAAGGAATCCAATTTACCCTCAAAAAAGACAACGAAAAAAAAAAAAAAGCTCTACCAAACTGTGATCAATATTATAAAATAATGTGAATCACTGCATGAATAAAGAATACTTTCTTAGGACTGGAAAAACATCTCACAAAGTCACCTCTAGCATGTGAATTCAGCTGTGTACACTAAATGTGTACATATGGAGGACATCAAAGATTATCATAGCCTGCCAAGTAATCAACCAACAAAACCCCCTTTTTCAAACTGTCAATTGACCACTGAATTATTTCATTTAACCCAACAAATTATAGAATGTCCATAGATATTGTGCTGTGACTTCATAATTGACATCTGTAAGATGTGATTGGTGGAATGTTAGAGAAGATGACTTGCTTTTTTGTAATCGGAGGTCTTAAAGGCCTTACAAAATTGATCACCAACAGAGGGTCATACTCTACAAGATCTGACAGGAACTCAGTCACCCAAGTGGTCTCTAAAACCACATTTTATGAGCACTTTTGGAAATGAGGCACAACTACCTGCAAAACACATCTGATTATTCGAAAATTGGACCAAGGGAGAAAACAAATGATGCACACTGATTGTGGTAGCAGAATTGTCTTTGCTACAGAGAGAATTGAAGGAGATGGTATGGCGCTTTGTGTGTGTGTCCCTCGCTTCACCGATTTGTCTTTTGTGATTTCATTCTTCACAGTGACCTCACCCAGTGTCATTGGTTGTAGCCACAATAGGGATTCCCCCAACTGCTGCAGATATTTACCTTATTTAATAGCATCAGCAGTGCCTCCCAGGTGACTTAGTGATAGAACTTGTGTCAACCAAGCTGGAGGTCTGGGTTCAAATCCTGGTTGTAACTCAAAGGGCATCCAGTGTAAAATTTATATCAAATCAGTCATGTGGAATCACTGTGCTGTGGCAAACCTTGACCAGGGAGCAGGCAAAAAGGAAGTTTAATATTATCATCAGCAGCTTAGCAACATGTTGCCATATGCTTTTGAGTTGTTCATACATAACGATAGAGCCGACTTTCAATTTGCCACTGCTATACATCAGCGAGTTCTGTGAGTCATGAAGTTGTTCAACCACAAACTGGTAAATACGTTGTAAATAAATACATAAAATATTCTTGAATGACCATATCCCATTTTTTTCTACTTTAATTTCAAGGACCTAAGGCAAGTAGTTTATTTAAGGAAACTGGGAGTGCACGATAATGGATATTTGCCAATATCCGATATGCATATATTTTTTTTTTGCAGATTGGCAATACCAATATAATCCATATATGCTTGTGATGCTGTGTTTAATACTGACATTTTATCATTAAATTATGAAGCCCTTATCATCATGGTGACGGGACCAAGTGGCAACCATCCCACTTTCAGACTTAAGCGCATCCAGGAAGTATGCATTTTGGCATTTCTGCTACTCACCACTAGGTGCTCGCTGCAAAACAGAGCAAATTCCAATCGACTCCCATGTTAACAGGTCCAACTTTGAAGCAGAATTGCAGCCTAGTTCAAAACATTTTTTTTCAGGATAGATAGATTCTTCATCCATGACAACTGTACGGCCGGTGGGGGGTGGGGTTTAATTCCTTATATTAAGGAATAAAGTTGACCAATCAGGTTCTTGGACATCATTTCACGTCGTTTGATTGATAGACTGCCGTTGACTAAGACAGCTAGGCACTGCTGTTATGATTTTAGCAACCTAGCACTAAGCATTATTTTCACATCTGAGCTGTAAATAAAGCTTAACATATCATGGTCATAACTTAAAGAAAATATGTTTTCTTGTGCTTGTGTTGATTTTACTAAGAGACCACTGTGATTGGCTGTGGTTGTTTTGAAAGAATTTGACTATGAAGGACAGAGCTTTACTTAGCTATGCTAACCACCGAAGCAACATTGGAGACCAGAGGTGTCACTACCGGGATGATTAACTACGGGTCCCACCACAGTTACATCTGGAAGAGTCCTGAAATGTCCAACCATCCAACTAAGTGAAGGTTGACGTTATGCATAGGTGTCCTACGGACGTGCAAAATGTGTCTCCAGTTGTCTTATATATTTTGTCTAGTGTATTCTATTACATTCTATCAAAACCAACCTGCACTGATTGTTCGTGGTCACTTCTTCATTGTCTGCTGAGATGTAAGGTGATGACCCTCTTTGCATATGAATTGATATAAAATTCATGAAACTCCAGTTATTGCCAAGTCTTGCTATTTAAGGTTTACCTTCAGATACTTCAGATATTTTGGTCACCTAACTGATCTAAAATAATAGCTGTATATTATTTTTTGCAACAACCCTTGGCATCCCTGAGTGCCATCACCTCTAGTTTTCCCGTTGAGGGGAGCATGGTAGATGTCCGAACTTTGGTGACTCCATTTTGGGTGACACTGGTTTTTGTTCTTTGTTTGGAGTGCTTGGTTGACATTGGAAGTATGGATCTTTGTTGTGTTTTCTGTTGTGGTGCTTCCGTGGGTGTGCGCTGTGTGTGTGTCAGTTACTAACTGATAACTTCGGTAGTTAACCATGTGTGGACGCAGAGCTGCAGGACTTTGCTGGTAATTCTATTCTCAGTGTGATGACTGTGCATTGGGTGAGTGGCCTGGGATCTCTGGGGTTTGCCACAGTTTAGACTGGCAGGGCCAGTTCACACTAGCGATGACTAGTGAATAGTTCGGGGGCCGAACTGCCTGGAGGTGAGGACAGGTGACGCTGGCTAGGCTGGTTAGTGTAAAGAGTTTTTGGTAAACTGCCACCTGGGGTTCAGACAGGGGGCTTTTAACCGGAGGTTGTGCCTCAAAAAGAACCTGGGCCTGCGGACAAGCATCTAGGCTTAACCCTTACCGGACGATTAATGGAGCCGTTGGCCGAGATCTCACTCAACTCCTCGGCCGAACTGAAGCTCAGAGTGCCTTCAGCTGAGTCAGGCAACAGTTTTACATTGGATCAGCAATGCCACGTGGCTTACGAGCCAAATTGCTCATTGTAAATCCGTTCATTAGTCTTCAAAGCTGAATTATCCAAGGATGTGGCTGGTCCCTTCAAAGTGAAGTACATGGTGGGCTACGGCTTTTGCTCATGGAGGAAAAACATAAATGAATATAAAGTAATATGAATGATTAACCTGAGCTGGCAGAAGCTAAACCATCTAAGCTAAAAAAAAAAAAGCTAACTGGTGGTCATGTTCCAGCGCTGCTGCTTCTGCCCCATGTTTGTAACATGGCGCTGAGCAGTTTGAAAAAAAAAAAAGTGGCTTGCTTGGCATAAAAATGAATAAATAAATACATTTTGCAATAGGAGCATCTGGGTTTTATGTCAGTGTTTAATTTTTTTAGACTTTATTGACAGATACCAATGTCGTGCCTGTATCATTGTCCCAGAACTGAAGCTGGTCTTTGGACAAGAATGGATTGAAATTATCCTTCAACAAAGCGAAGGACGGATCAGCTACTAACCAGAAACTTTTAGGTGTACTTCTTATTTCAAAAGGACTCCCACATTAGACATTTTCTCTCTCTATATATATATATATGAAAGAAAAAAAATATTTTTTAAATCATTTGTTTTCATTAGTTTTCTTTTTTATTTTTCTTGTGGAAAATTTGTTGATGTTTTATGTTTTATTGATATAAAAGGGATTTTGAAAAAAAGGCTCATCATTGTATGTGTGCTGTTGCAATTAAAACAACTGATATAGTGATTAATTAGTGGTTGTTTTGCTGGAGAGGTGATAGGCATCTGCATGGTAATGATTATTTTAAAATTGATTCCATGAATTCTTTTTAATAATGAAAAATTTAATAATGAATCCAATTTGCTTCTCCTCAGTGACCCCCTGGATTATCCTTGGATGCAGAATACCGTCCTGGCATCTAAATGTCTTCAATACAAGATTAACAATTGACAAAGGGTTGCGGGTTGCAGGGTGATTATTGGCTGCAGGCAGAGATTAAAGCAAAGCAGCAGCACAGCTGACAGTTTGGTTATCTCTTTTGGACTAAATGAAAATCATGGCCTGAATCCATCAAAGGAGATTAGGAAAATGTGAGCCCATTTCTGATGTCCTCTCACAGGTTGGGGTGTCTATAGGTCTGTTGTTTTCCAGTCTTCAACCAGTCTTGGAAGCCAAATGTGTTGATTTACCTCTGCAGCTCAGTGAAGAAGACAAAGCCCTTCACTAATGTCTGCAACCTCATTTGTGAATGCACTCGAGAGCTGTTGCTTTAATTTTCTTCAGAAGGCAGCTGTGTTAGTTAAAAAAAAATGCTGAAATAATGAGCTAGTTAAGATTCTACATCACATTCTATGCATGGCCTCTAACATATGATATACTGTAATGACAGCTGGATGTATAAGTGCATGCAATTTTTAATCTTTTTTTTTTCCAAAGTTGTTCACAAACTCGTAACTCCCACTACACTTTAAAGTTATCATGAGGATAGAGACCCCCTCTAGTTATTAGGACTCAATAAGGCCACAGCACTACAATGTATTTTGCCCACTCAGTGACAAAATCACAGCTGACATTGGGACTGTCAAGGGCACATTTCCCTCAACTAGAGAGGAGATCCGCAGGGAGAGGCAAGTGAGTGTATGTGTCAGGGAAAACGACAGTGTTTTATGAATTTCTTGGCCACTCGCATCTTTCAGCGGTAGTTAGGCAGCCATCACCCAGCCCCACACCCCACAGTACCCTCCTTCTCTCCGACTAGAGGAGAGGAGTCTGTGAGATGTGTGTTATATGGGGAATCTATGGTCTTAGGGCAGAGGGAATCGAAAGGCAAGCCTGTTGTCAAAACCAATTTTGTATATCACAGTGGGTTGCCATGCATTATCATAACACCAGCTCAGCAACTGAGGTTTTTGAATTCATAATTGAACAAAGGTGGGCAGGATGGGGTGTTTCAAGGTTGCTATACAGATGTTTAATATGAATGAACAGAGAAGTGGAAACATACAATTTAGCTAATGGAGAAGAAAAGGTTTGTCAATCAAAATGTGAAACATATTTTGCCGTGTAGGAAAGGCTGTCAGGAAAGGCTCTCAGATGGAGGAAGGTTGTTGTGAAATAAAAGCACTTTAAATTTACTAACAGAAAACAAGCTGAAGATGGGGCTGAGTCCAAATCCAAAAAATAAGCACAAGCAAACTAGAAATGTATAATGGCAATTTTTCTCTATTTTTGTTCTTTGTTATTTTTGTTCAAATTATTCTTCTTAATAAAAACCTTATTTGGTTATGGGTGGGTTTTCTACTGGTACAGCTTTTGCCCACACTTCAAAAAGCATTGAAAAAAGCAAATTGGGTGGTTTTAAAGTGATTGTGAGAGTGTATGGTTGGCAGTGTTGGTTGTCTCTTTCTACCTATGTGATGGATAGTTGACAGCGGCTCCAGTCCTCCCATGACTCTTAACTGGGTTGAATGTAATACTGTATGACCTAGTACATATTAGTTCTAGGTAAAGCAGGGTTTACACATCTGCTCCCAAGTTTGAAGCACTTAGAGCCATGAGAGGACAAACAAAACATTCTTCTGACAGTGACAAATCTGGCATGGTTACAGCAAGCATATGGGCTTGTAAAAGTACTTACCGGCTTCTTAGTAGCATGCTGAGATTCTTCATCAACTTCCACCAGGAAGCTGCATCTTCCAACCTGCAATGGTGACACTCCAATCAGTCTAATTAACAACAGCAAGAACCAGTTTGTATAATTATTCTGTTCCTTGGAGCTTGCATTTTAGAGGCATCCGTGTTTAATGATAAAACGGTGCCAAATGCCAGTTGTTTGTTAAGTATTCTCTCTCAGGACAAGACTGTCATTACTAACATAGAGAACCCACTGATGCGAGTCGAGGTAAGAATCATGTACTCCAAAAACAGAGAGTCGGTAAAAGACTCTGCAGGCACAGAGAACAGTTCATAACATACTTTGTGTCAGAGCTGCAGCTTACATTGTGCTCATTAACATGCCATGTCTAGGGTTGTCAGTGTTACTGCAGCACCCATTCACAGTATATCCTTGAATAATGGAAAAGGATTTAACAACCCTTTTTAGGAGTAGACTATCATAGAAGATACAAATGGACTTCACTTGAGATTTTCTATTTTATTCTGATGAGAGCAGATATAATTTTAGGTTTTGTGCTCACTGTCTTATCAGAATTCCAGTTGTTTCTTCAGAGGGCCAATTGCCATGTGCTTTCTATGCCAAAGTCTGTGTCATGGTATCAATAATTACTTAAAAAAAAGCTGTTTGTAAGGTGATTGTAGGGAAAAAGAGAGCCTTAACTTTAAGAATACAGTTTAAAGGTGGAGGAGGTGAAGCAAGGAAAATTTGAAAGACCAAGTTGGATTTTGAAAGCATACAGTCAAAATGCTCACCCTGTTTTTTGACCTCTATCGAAAACCACATCTTCAGACTTACATCTTCCAGAACAAATGAACATATGAATTTGCACTTACATAGCCTAGGACACAGTTAATTTCTCTGCACCATAATTTACCACAGTTCATGACAACATAGTCAACAAAGTCCTGCTTTCTCTGATTGTTATCTTCAGTTGAAACCAGAGGTTTACATACACTGTAGAAAAAGACAGCCGTTGTTTTTTTGTTTTTTTTTTCTAAATCAGTGTCTGACAATAGACCAAACATTTCCTGTTTTAGGTCAGTTAGGATTACCAAAATGATTTCTATTTGCTATATACCAACATGATGAGGGAGGTTTGCCTTTAAACTGTATGACTGAGGTCAATTACTTTTGGTATCCTTCCACAAGCTCCTCACAATAATTCACTGAAAGTTTGGGCCTTGCTCACACACTCCTTTTCAGCTCTGTTTTAAAAGATTTCTATCGGAATGAGATCAGGGCTTTGTAATGGCCACTCTGAAACATTGAATTTGTTGTTCTTAAGCCAATTTGTAACTAATTTGGTGGTATGCTTACATCATCGTCCATTTGGAAGGTCCATTTGCATCTAAGCTTTAACTTTCTGGCACAAGATGCTGTCTTGAGATGTTGCTTCAATATTTCTACATAGTTTTCATTCCTCATGATGCCATCTATTTTGTGAAGTGAACCAGTCCCTCCTGCAGCAAAACAAAATCATTATCACATTTCACTCAACTCTGAAATCACAGTTATTCAAATTTGTTTAAATTATGCAGTGATTTTTAAAAGACATATCCATAGAACTAAATATAAAAATGTTAAAATTTCCACAGTAATATTGCTGGTGAAATAAAATTTCAGATTGAATAAAAATGATTCAGGCCAGCGGAGCAAATGTTTTGGGATCTTTTCATATAATCCCTTAAATGTTTTTGGCCAGAAACACACCAGTGAGACCTCAAGATTACTTGGGAATCACTCATCCATCCTTGATTCGATTAGTGAGGGTTGGGAGCCAAAATCAAATTCACAATTAAAATTAATTCATTTTTAATCAAATTAATACCATAGAAATGGTTAGATTGACTAATAAAGACATCAAATTATCTAAATGGTATGTCATGTAAAAAGGTAAAAGGACATTTATCTGTCCAACAGAAATACAGCCACCGTGGCATCACTCATCCCTTCTGTTCCGTCAAATGTCGCCATCAAGGAAATGTCACACCAATATTAACTCTTGTTTGACCTCTTCCAGGATTCATTGTTTTGTTTTGTTTGTTTTGGCCATTGCTGTTTTGAATACAGATCATCTTTACTGACCGAAACTGGCTTGTAATCCGTTTTCAGCCATCATGTTTGTTCTCTATGCCAATGCAACTCGCTGACATCACCACTGTTCACTAATGGCAGCTCTTCATCTACTTGTTTCTACTTGCCTACAGCACCGGTCACGTCCATTGGATATGCATGATACGAATGCACATAATTACCATGAAGGCAAGCAGAAAGACAGGTAGATTGAAAGAAATGGCAAATTATCATTTCTCTTTGGCCCAAGTAAAAGAATCAGCAGTTATTATAGTGCCTGAACCTCATCAAATAAAAGATATTGGTCATATTAATCTCAGAATACGTATTTTATTGAATAATATGTATATAAAATATTTATCAACATTTGATCATGCATTTTAGATGATTGAACTACTGATTTTATTTTTTTATTTATTTTGTCTTTGGAAATAGCGCATCTCAATTTTAAATAATTGCATTCTAAACCTGGAATCAGTCTATTTTACTATTAAAGACGAATGTATCAATGAGAGAGTTAACGTTCATGGAGCATTTGAGTGTAAATGGGTTAAAACACCACCTTTTATGGTAACATACACTAGCACGAGAAAACGTGCTGAGGATAAGCACCTTTGCAATTCACTAGAACTGTGGGGGTCTGAAATAATGGATCCTTGGCGGCACCTGCACTCCTTCTCCGCACTCCAGCAGATCGACACATAAACGCAATTGGACAGCTAATACTTATTATGCTCATATGGTTTTGGAAATGAGACCCTAGCTGTTTTCTCAACTGGAATCCTGAGGCAGTGATTTAAAGAGATAAAAAAGATAAATTTGAGAACCAGCGCACTGACCAATCTATCATTGACACGACCTTGACTCAGGAACTGAAATGAGACGTGAATCTGAAGGGGTATTTTACAAGTTGAAAGTGCTGATGATTTGTTTCTCTAAACTACTGAATATGCAGCACTAATGAGGTCACTTGAGGTCAACTGTCAATATAAAACCATAACCACTCATGGATAAATGAACGGTCACACAGTGAAACCTAACTATAGACCTAGGCAGCAAAAAAAAAAAAAGAAAAAAAAACAACTTTGATCCTTTGCTTTGATATTTATAATTAGGACCAGCCCTTTCCTGAGGTTAATATCTCATAAACCCCATCTATGATTTCACTACTTTTTTAATGACACTCACACAGTATTCGAGGAGTTTAACCTCCACAAGAAAGAACCTTGGATGGAAGAGCACACTGAATATTATACATCATTAATTTGGTTTAATGATTCAGATGATAGTGGTACGGTCTGCTGAAGAGCTGCAGCAGCTTGGAGGAGAGGCAAGTCCAAGTTCAGACAGTAAAGTACTTTAAGAGGCTTTCCTTCTCTTTGTTGGAAGCAGAAACAAAATTTCCATTTTCAAATGTGTTATTACTTAGATAAATTCAAAATACAAGTTGATGAGAGCGAAAAATGACAATTGCTTACCAAGGCATAATGGTCTTTTTTTTATATCCTCCTTTTAAAGCATCTCATATTTATTCACTTCTTTCTATTGTCTCGTCTCATCTGTGTCCCTGTCTGTGTCTTCTCCTCCCCGTCAGCGACAGCATCTCACACAATAATCTGATTAGATAGTCTGTTCCAAATTAAAGAGCAATAACCTTGGCCAGGCTGACAGAAGCAACATGTTGCAGGACATTTTAGAAATACATTATGATGTGTTTTTTGAACAGCAATGAGGCTAAAATACAGAGAAGTTTTTTTTTTTCCTCTCCGTCTGCTTGATCTAATTTAAAAGCAATGATTTGGTTTGAAATTTGAACATAAACTTGTGTTAGCCGAAAGGGTGCAAGGGTTTCAGTTTTTAAATGTCTCAAAATGCTAAATATCAATGAAAAACTGATGAAAATGGTTCTGGTGATGGCCGTGTCCATGGCAATACAAAGGTGATAAAGGTAACCAGTTACACAGCTGCATTAAATGTCATATTCTAGATCATGTTTTTTTTTTTTTTTGGTCTTCAAGTGTAGGGTTTAAGTTACAAGACAACAAACACATTTGTTTTGAAATTCAGAATTATTGTATTGACCATTTCATTGACATCACACCATATTCTGAATGAAGTGTTCACATTTAGTTTACATTTCTTCATGTCTTGGATGAGTTGAGTTATTTTCCTTTTTGTTTCTGAATTACCTTTAGTTTCAGGTGCTCCTGTCCTCCTGCTGAAACAATCTGAAGCAAGTCTACTGTAAGTTCTGGGAACAGGAAATGGATCAAGCCATAGAACGTGACATTATAGGTGGGAAATGGTTTTAGTACTGTTAGTTTCTGTTAATTTTTCTGTGTTCTCCCCCCTTTAGTGTTTTATGGACTGACCAGCCACTATCTAAGTTTCCCCAGGGTCTCATTTTGGTAGGGCAGTTGTTTAGATTTTAGTTTTGTTTAAAAATATCCACTCTCAAAATAACCACTTTTTGAACGATTCGCACACAAGGCAATTCAAAGTGCTTTACAGATGCATAAAATCACAAGAAGGCAAATAGAGTCATTCCATAAATCATACAAGCATAAAAATAATCATTAATAGATTAGATTAAAAATGAATGTAAAAGAAGAATAAATCAAATTAAAAATGAAGAGTGCAGATAAAATCCTTTCAGTTGTCATATGCACAGCTAAACAGAACTGAACAGAACATTTTCAGAGTTCAGGTCTGTCTCACATCTTCTGGAAGACTGTTGCAGAGTTTAGGAGCATAAAACTGAAATGCAGCTTCAGCTTGTTTGGTCCTGACTCTGGGCACCAGCAGGAGACCACTCCCTGAGGTTTCAGAGTCCGGGTTGGTTCACCTGCCTGCTCTTTGACCGCTTGGTCCCTCACAGGTACAATTATAGTTTAAACAGCAATACGAGACAAACAAGATAGCTGGTAACTTTTGGGACACCAATTCTGCTTTCTGCTCCTGAATAACATGTCAGAAAAAAAAGAAAAAAAAATGACAGGATGCCTATTTGAAACTGACCTTCTCAACATGATAATGTCACAAGATTCAAATTTAAGTAAGTAAACAGAAGTAAGCAGCAAAAAGGAATATTTAGGTAACACAATGCAACAAAAATACAAATACAGCAGAAAAGCATGTGGGTAAATGACACTCCTTGTGCTATAAAATGTCATGTTTTTATTAACATGCAAATCTATTTGGTAAATGTTGTCAAAAATGTGCCATCC
This sequence comes from Hirundichthys speculiger, assembly GCA_018398805.1. Classification (NCBI taxonomy): domain Eukaryota; kingdom Metazoa; phylum Chordata; class Actinopteri; order Beloniformes; family Exocoetidae; genus Hirundichthys; species Hirundichthys speculiger. Next base: position 1,189,338 of record JAGFBZ010000571.1, read on the forward strand.
GCTGCGTAGCGCCAGCATATTGCAATTGGACTATGAAAATGGGAAAAGAAAAAGTCCATCTGACAATAATCAGCAGTGGACAGCAATATAGTGACTTAAATATTAATCTAAGTTATTTTCAGTAAAGATTTGTAAAGCTCCTTTACTGCTAAAGGTTTTGGTGGTGACCCTACAGTGTTCTCCACTGTAGTTCTGCAAAAAAAAAAAAAAAAACACCTGAAGTATATCTCCAGTCAGTCCTGTCATCTGAGTACAGAGGTCACTCTCCAACATCTGTGCTGCAGCTCTTCAGCTTGGCTCTTCACAAAATTAATCCAATTTCCTTCATCTCATTATTACCAGGCAATTTAGGTATAAAGCTCAAGTTGTTCTGCGATTTCTCCTGTCCAGGAAAGGAGCATCTGCATGATGAAAGCAAAGTTGAGTAGTCATTAGCATGTTGGAAACTAGTCCGCTCTAAATTTGAAAATGATTGAGTCGGGGGGTGGAGTCTTTGAAAATATATGTTCCTGTGCATCATCATTTGTGGCTGGCCAAAATGCAAGAAAAAGAGAGAAAGAAAAAGAAAAAGAAAAGAAAATATAAGAAAAAGAAAGAGATCCTCTATAAAGAAAAATTGTTTCTGACTCTTCATCTTGGAAACATTACATTACAGAAGCGCACGTTCAGAAAGTGGTGATAATAACCCCCCCCCCAAAAAAAAAAAAAAAAAATCTACACTATAGGAGGCACCTTTAATGTACTTTACATGTGGCATTTGTGGCATTTCTTCACCAAGTGTCTGTGTCTTTAAGAAATATATCTATAAGGAGAAATATTTCCTGATATTTTCCCTGCAAGAGTTGAAAAAGATTGCAATATGACAATGTGGGACAGTCCCAAAAATCATAGCATGATCCAAGCAACATTTCAAGTTGCTGCTGCTACTGGACTTATATATTTCCTTGCAGTGATGTTGAATAATGACCAAACATGTCACAGTCAAAATGACTGTTTTACTTTTAAGTTGTAACACACACACACACACACAAACATAAAAAAAAAATATCCTGCGAACTGCCCTAAAAGGTATTCTGGTGACAGTCACACAGTTTTCAGCTTTTTCTTGCTTTGGGTTTTTTTTTTTCCTATTACTTTCCACAATTTTGTTATTTCATCACATTGTCATTTCCCAGACAGCATCAAACATGATTACATTTTAAATGAATGAAAATCTAGAAGTGTTCCACACCTGAACCAGTGAGAATGCAGGTGACTAAGGCTACCAAGCTAATGTTGACAAATATTAAAACTGACATTAAAAATCTCACCTCCAGTATTTCTGGAGAATATACAACCTATGTTGACTTAACCTCTCAATTTATATTCTCGTCCAGGCCTCTTTAACCTCCAACTTTTTTTTTTTTTTCATTACTACCTGCAGAGATTTGCTAATACAGCAGGTTGCTGTGCTGCTCTGTAATGATCAGAGTATAACCTCAGAGCTTGTCCATGTGTTCACATGAGATTATAAACAGTGTTTTTCTTGTTCCCTGCCTGCTCCCTCCAGTAATGTGGCATCGCAACACGCACCATTATTTTCAAATGTAAAGGTGTGCACATATTCAAAATTGGAAAGAACTATATCTGTGGAACTGTGTGTGTGGTTCAGCTTAATTTCGGTATCAGTTATTATTTTAAAACCCTTGCAGCCGTTGTCTGGCTGTAAGCTACAGATATAAAACTCGAGGCGTGCGTAAGTTATTGATGTTGATGGCGTACTGTGATTTCTCACATTATGTTTTTAAAGCTTTATGCATGAAAACTTCAAGGTAAAAATTGTTCCACCTACAAATGAAGTAAAATGCAATTTTAGATTGCGGTGAAGCAGCATCCTGACTTTAAATATTTAGAAGAATGTGTCTCATGAAGCTCTGATGTTTGGAAAGTTTGGGTCAGTGCAGCAGCTGATCAGTTCTATATGTTCTTTTCTTATTCCTCAGAGAGCAATTACATACTTAGTAATCTATTTAGAGAAAAAAAAAAACAAATATATGTCTGGAAGTTTGTGAACCTCTGCAATCAGCATTCATTTCAGTGACAGAGTCAGTGTTTGGAACCAGGTGTATGACACGTTTTTGAATTAGTGGGTATTGTATACATAAATGAATACCATTTCCCTTGATTCTGTTTAGAATCCCCAACTAGTTTTTTTCTTCTTCTTTTTTGGATAAAAGTGTTTAAATTGAGCTTTCACATGCACCTTATTAAAGTGCTTCAGTGGCTTTCTTTCAGTGTGATACTTGGTCATTATGCTTGCAAGCAGTGATGGAAAATTCCTCACAGTCAGGCAGTTAAGTGACCTAATGGGCAACAAGCTTTATTAAAACTGCTCTTCATTTCCTTTAACTGATTTTGAGATCAGACAAGCTGATGTGAGCTGATGCCTTGACACTCCAGTGTGCAAAGGGTCATGAACTGTGTGCTGGAATATGCCATCACACTTTAAATCTATGGTAATGTTCTGGGTTAAAGTAATGTGTAAGTCAGTAAATTTTTAATGCCAGTTTTAACTCAGTTCTGAAGTTATCATCATCATCTTCAGGCATGGACACTTTGCTTCATTAGGCTTTTTGAAAGAATACTCAGGGTCATTTTAGATTTGCAGCCTTTGCTCACATTAATAATGATCTCTTCCAACATGCTTAAGCTCCTGTATTAAGTAGTTTTTAATTACGTAATAGGAAAATGAAACATTTTCACCTTTCAGACAGAATGTTGTACTTTTTACGTGTAAGAATAAAGATAAGTCCAGCCAACATATTAAGATGAGGGGAAAGCAGCATCATAGAAATGTGGAATCTGGCACAGCAAGATATCCTCCATTTTTTCCCTCCTCAATACAAAGAACTAGTCTGGTGCCTCTGGATTTGATTTCCAGGGAGCAGTACTAATGAATACAGAAGAAACTGCCATCAGAGAAACAAAGCATGTGATGAAGGCTAAGCGACTACTAGAACAGTTTGCACAAAAGACACCAAAAATGGCATGCAGTGAAGTGATGGACCATTGTTGATTTTGCAGTTAAAAAATAAAAAAAAGCTGTAGGTGTCATGAGCAGTTCTGCCGACATCTTGATTCTGAATAGTAGCTCCTGGACGCTCCTGCATGAGTCATTGCACACACACACACACACACACACACACACACACATTACAATCAGTCCGGTACGGTCTGGAAAAGTATGGGTACCCTACCCCTACCCCTACCCCATCCGTAAATAGGGTATGGCTGGTCAGGCTACACAGGACCAGCTGTGAAGTGAACTATGACAGCTTGTCAACATGTGAGCCATTCGGTAAACTTCACTGTTTTATCTTGGTATCACCAAGCAGCATCCTTCTTTTTTTGGGGGAAAAAAATGGTTGCGAAGAATTTATCTTCCATCTGAACACTGCTCTCCATCCATCATCCTTTTTCTTGTCAAATCCCCATTTCAAGACAAAATCCAAGCGTTGCAAGCTTTTGATGCTCTTTAAAGCATTTGATATGTGTGACTGAAACCATAGCTTATCCTTTTTTCAATAGAGCATCCAAAGCTCAAGTGTGGTCTTAGCACGTGTGCAGTGTGTGTGTGTGTGTGTGTGTGTGTGTGTGTGCTTGCATGATGAAAACAGGGAGATAAGGCAGTGAATGTGAAAAACTAAAGCTAATGCCACAAGGGGTGGCGATGTGTCTGTCAAAAGCAATATTCACCTCTATAAAACTGCTGTGCTAAATTACAGTAATTTTATTTTAATAATCAAATCTATGCGTTCAGAGATTTGATGATGTGCTTCAAATAGTGAAAAATTGCTTATTCCGTGGCTGTAACACAGCAGCATTAATTAAACTATCTTACTGAGTGTTTCAATTTATTTATGAACCTGCTGTAAGGTCTCAGCGTTTCTCGCAGGCTGTTATCATATTGTTTCCATACCAACCATCCCGCGGTCCTTTGATATACGTACTCATCGACTGCAGAGGCCTGATTACTGACCACATTACAAACTCAGTCAAAGAGCATGTATTAGTATAAGAATAGACACAGATGGCATTGAAAATGAAAGATTCTCATCAGTTCAAGTGTGGTGATTTGCACATGCTTCAATTAAAAGATTTTTATAAATGAATGTGCAAAGCAATAGCAGCACGTTCATTTTCTCACTATCTGCAGTGCGATTAATTTAAAGCATAAATGATTTGTGATGCCCAAAGAGGAAAAAGGAAGCATTCCTTCTCATCCCTAAGGTGGTAACTCTGCAGTACGAGCATACAAGAGAATGAGGCAAAACTCCAAATCAGCTCTCCAGGGCAGGACTAATCATGTTTCTTTATTATTCCCCCAAAAGCAGTGGTGTAATAAAAGTTACAATGCACCATGATGCTTCTCTGCATGCATCCACTTAACATGCTGAAATGATGATAATAGTACAGTTTAATGAATTAACACAGATTTATTTCCTGGTTCTTGATGCTTTAGCATAACGTCTTTTCCTGTGATGTTAAAAAAATAAATAAATAAAAAAGGGGGGGATATAGTCCCATAAATGTTGAAAGTTTCGCAATGAAGCTCATGCTGATATATTCTCACTGGCTTTATTTCAATTAATGCATAATTCAGAAAGATAAATTTGCACAATGTTGCATCAGAAAAAAGGAAAATTCTTTGAATTAGCCAATATAAATGTTTCAGTGCATCCTGGGTTCTGCTTTTCCACACCAGACAGAGGCACCACTAAGATGAGGGGCTGCCTGTGCCTCACACTAATATCAACCTCTAAAATATCTGAATAATGGAAGACACAGAGTCCTCTTTTCAAATTGTCAAAGGGAGTTTCTGTCAAGAGGGAGACAGAGAAAACCAGGCTTTGAAACACAGACGGAGAACTTTGGTCAGTATCCACGCTGACAGCAATGACATTTCTATTCTTGTTTGCTTGACAGAAACCTATTGTTACTGGCTTTTCACACTGGTTGATGCACATCATTTCTATCAAAGAACATAAGCATGATAGTTATATCAGTCAAAACAGTCAGTGACTGCATAGAAGCAAAACTCTGAATGTTACGTGGTGCACAGTTTTCACAAAAAGCCATGCAGTGCATGAAAACCCTTAAGTGGCCAATTATGTTAGAAGCTGTCAGATTAAATAGATGTTAGGTCAATGTAAAGGTGCAAAAAAAAATGTATCAATTTAAAACTGAGAATTGGATATGGCTTTCATTCTTTTCATATGTTGACTCCACAAACTCTCCTAAGGCTTGCATGCACTCCCACGGATTTTAATCTGATCTACACAACACTTACCTTGAGTGCATGAGCCCAGAGAACAAGGTGGAATGGAAATGCGAAGGATAGTTAATGTAGGCCTAGTTCTTAAACATATTCATTTTTAAAGAAGCAGATTTGCCAGTGCAGCTGCAGTTCCAAAACCAGAGTGCCCAAAAGCCATTACGATAAAGTTACATTTTCACAGATTATTTATTAATCTAACAAAGAATCCACCTTGGAGGAGACACCATCCATTCAGCCTTTTGGAGGAAGATAAAAAGCCTGCACACATACTGGTTGGCTTTCATTGTTGCTGCTGTCAAAAACTGACAGGCCTGAACACTCTGGACCTCAATAGAATATCCTCTAGATGTATGCCCTTTCTGGTCTTAGGTGAGATACTGGAGGGACTATCAAATGTGAAGTAAATTTCTGTGTCCTTGATGGATGAGTTTGAGGGGTTACCCTTTTACTCCAATTACTTCAATAAACACTATGTTTCTGTCGCATTTTGGGTGAGTGTGTGAGTCAACAAAACTGTGCATTAACGACAGCCTTGATGAGAGTGCGATTGAGCATCCAGTTGAAAACTAGGTGAAGAGCCACCTTCTATTCCCCTCACCACATTAAACAGATTAATTCTCCTAAAAGCTGTTTCTTAGAAGCTAATGGGAAACAGTGATATAATCAGTCTACTGTTAAGATATATAATAATTTTAAAAGCAAAGGTTTTCAGCGGCGGAATGACAGATCAGATTTGACGTTGCAAAAACTGTTTTTATTTCCATGATGTTTGGGAAGAAATGCATATTCAGTTGTGAGGACACAACAGATGTTTCCCAGCCTCAGCTGGATTACTTTGACAGCCGTTCTAGAGACATCAGCGTCTAAACTTTGTTGCTGCAGCTGGTATAGCTGGATTTCTAGACTCTTGTGAGACAAAGCCGAGTTTAACGCTGATCCACTTGGTGTTTCTGTTTGTTAGTTCCGTAAACCGCTTTCTTATTTCAGTGATTTAATGCCGTTTTAAAGTTAACTCATTCACTCCCATTGAAATCTATAGACGTCAGTTGGGTCTAATATGCGTCACTGGGGTTGCTAGGCAGAGCATCAAAATAAATATCAGAGTTTTGAACATCATAGTTAGTGTTTCGATCCTCCAGATGGCAGCATCGCCACTCTCTATTAAGCCGCCGTCCACGCCCCCGGAGGAATTGTGAGTAAGAAAAGATGGCGCAGGACATTCTACTGCTGATTACAGAGGGATGGAACAACTTTTTTTTTTGAAAAAGTGGAACTTCTTGATAAGTTAAGGGGGTACAGTTTTTCACCATTCACGCGGGGGTGTCACAAATGTTGAAACATTTGTACCATGTAGGTAAGTTTTGACTGAGAGATCTATAAATTTAGCTCTATGAACGATTTTATGAGCACATTTTTTTAGTTTTGATGTTGTATATATTTGTTTTGGGGTTAGTTCTCTTCTGGAACAACCAGGTCCTTTGTAAGGTTCCATATTACACCTTTAAAAAGTTATTCAGCTCTTAGGCTGTCCACAATTTCAGCTATTTTTAGAAATTCGTGCCATAAACTGTCTTTGAAACTCCATACCATAACACTAGGACATACTGATCTTGCCAAAAATGCTATTTGCATTATGCAAACAACTTCAAAAAACAAACAAACAAGAACAAAAAAAAAAAAAAATCCCAAAAAACAGATGTGTACTACGTCAGAAAAAAATTACATTATGCAAGTGACCAGTCTGCCTCGCAAACTGCACCTCATAATGCAATGAACCATTACACTGGTCATCAGTTGTCTAGTTTTGCTTTTTTAAAAAGAGAAAACAAACACAAATCCAGTCATAAATCAATGTTTTTGAGACTCCATGTACTAATGACAACCACGGTTCACAGTACATATTGGTTACTGCATATTTTGTGTTCAACAAGGTATTTTAGTTGAAAAATGGCTGAAGCCAGAATTCCACTGAAAAGGAAACAAAATTACTAAAATCTAATTAATTCTTACAGATGAACAGACAGACAAAGAATAGTTAGCAGTGATCCTGAGCTCTTACTCTTTCAAGGGAGTTTTAAAATAAGTGCAGAGATAAATACCACGAGAACTGAACAAATCAGTTAAAGTCAGGAAATGTCAAGGCTATTTTGCTGTAAGGAAATGAGAGGGTGGAAAGGTTGGGGCATTTCAAAACAGATTCTTTTTAATTATTTAGTTGATGCCAGCAACATATGGTTTTTGAGATTGGCTTATAGTTACTAGCAATTCATTGATCAAATGCCTGACTACGTCTAATTAAATCCAGTGATTATTTTCAGAGTAATGAATGAATATGCCATTCAGGGTGCAGGCTGTTATATGGTGTGGCACCTTATGGAGGAAACCGCAATTCAATAAACACCTCACTCTCACTCTTGGGATTTTCTGATTAAGGTTTACATACATTTTGAATGTTTTTTTTTCTTGTAAAGCATGTGCTTCACAGAGAGGCTGCCGGTCAGTGTTAACTATCTTGTCTTGGATTGCAGATTGGTATGTTTGCTGCTGAAACATCAAATCCTACACTGAGAAGAGGAGCTTGCATACTGTCGAGAGCAGATAAAGATTTTACTGCCACAGGGAAAGCAACTTCAATCATAAACATATTCCAGAATTTACATTCCCCACTCCTCCTTCTAAGTTAAGACAAATATTACAAAGTCCAGCAGCCACGGCAAGTTGAAGAATTAATAGAGTTCTGTGGTTGTCAGTCCTGTTGTATTTCCTCTGCCCATGCTGCTGCGGCTTATGAGGAAAGCTGAGACTGATTAAATTTGATAGAGGTTGAAGAAAACGAATATATACACAGAGGGATATAGAAAAATTATCTGCAGGGGAGTTGTCAGCATAGAGAATCACTTTTTTTTTTTTTGTCAAAGTGATTCTGTTTAAGGTAATCTGAGAAATACCAAAGGGTTTGATAGCTTGGATGTGATTTGTTCAGGGGCATTCATGTGCCAGGGGAGGAGGGAGGATGGCGATGGTATGAATTTTTATTTCATTGTATTTTTTTGGAATAAAATGGGTTTAAGAGGCTGCCCCCATATAATTGCTTTCACCACATTCGCGGTTTTGTCTATGCACGCTCAGTGCCTGATCTCCTCATAGCCCCATTTATTGACAACTAAAGGTTCACAGAGGGATCCAGTAAATAACACTGGTTCGTCATTGAGCAGATGAGGTGTCAGCAAACTTCCGCTCCGCCCCACGTGCCATCTCCAAACCTCTGGGGAGTCGTGTCCCAGGAATGATGGGTAATAAAAATGAATCATAGATGAAGGCCAGAGACAGGGTGCTACAGGAGGAGTCTGGATGCATTAAACAGGAACAGTCGATACGTCCTCTTGTGATAATAGAGCATACAGAAGCCTGCCGCCAAGCTAATTAATACTTGTCAATCCAAACTACAGAAGGCTGCAACAGAATTGAAGCATCTTTATAAACGTTTCATCCTGCAAATTTCATAAACAACTTGTGAAGCCTGGAATGGAGAGAAAAAAAGCTGTAAAATGTTTGTGTGTTTTCTTTTTTTTTAACATGAAACACTTAAGAAAATAAAAGAATTTCCCACACTTGTCTGGATTATTTTAGTAATAAACAGAAACATAAAGCATGTAGTGTGTAGCAATAAGATTTGGAGCCCTGTGACTTTCCTCGCTAACAGTAGTTAATTGCTTCTGATCTCACTTCCTTCGGTCATCATTCAGAGGAATGCTTTTTGCACGCCTAAAAGCCACTTCCTTGTTCCACCTTTCAGGAATAATTACCTCTCCTGCACGCTGATGGATATATTAAGAACAAAGGCACAGAAAAGCCCACTAATCCCATGCTTTCTCAGAGCTACACTTGATTTTTTTTTTATGGCGTGTCACTCTGTGCATGCTTCTTCCCAAAATGGAAAGTGCACCAATTTGGCCCAAAAGGATAAAATCTATGGCAGAATGTGTGTCACTTCCTTGAAAGAAAGTACACTCCTTACACCAGTGTAGCCTCTACTTTAATAGGAAATGACAGCTTTTGCATCTGATGGTTTTGCATAATTAGATTAATATGGTGAATGTTTTCTTGATCTCATATAAAGAATAACAACTTTAATGCTGCCAAAGCAAGTCAGAAGACCATCCTAATCACTATTAAAGGTGAGAACACACACACACACACACACACACACACATATATATATATATATATATATATATATATATAAACATACACACACACACACACACATATATATATATATATATATATATACATACATACACACACACACACATAGATATATACACACACACACACATATATATATTTGTTGCGATCAAAATTTTTAATAATGATTAATCACATTGTATACGCAGAATTAAATAATGAATTTAAAAGTAGTATAAAATGCACTTTTAGTGAAATGTTCTGCTGCCATATGAACTAAAAGGCCATAACATTTGTTGTTCAAACACTTTTAACATCAGCACTTGTCAGTAACACATATTTAGTATAAATCTCATCTTAAAAAATGTAAAATAAAATAAAGCTCATGGCCACTGCCAGGGCATTAAAGTAATCCTGTTTTTATGAAAAATAAAAAAAAGTCTACAAAGAAAATCCAACAAAATGATTGTGGCTCAGCACAATCATAACATTAAAACAGGCAATTTCTGCGATAACGGCAGAAACTTTTAACAGGGAGTTCAACTTGGCAGTTATTACAAATAACCTTGTTTCTGTCAAATCCTCCATCTGGGAGAACTTTAAAATGAAAATGTCCATGTTAAAGTTCAGTAACTTTACCAATCTGTGTATCATTCGTTCTTTCCATTTTCAATTGTCAATCAAAAATGAAAAAAAATTAAAAAGTGACATTTTATCATGTTTTTCGTTTTTAAATCTAACACACATAAAAGAAAAAAAATGCCTGTTTTTTTTTATATTTCAATTTTAAACTTTGATCAAAAATATGAAATGAAAAAACGGACCACAGAACTGAATTTATTTTATAATCGAGGACTGGACTTTCTGTTGTCATTACACATCTGTGCCACTAGATGGAGCCGTACTAAAGTAACCAGTAAGAGAACAGCATTGAACACATGGAGAAGATCTGATGTAACGTGGAGGAATGACGCAAAAGTTTTGTTGCAGTGAAAGCATGTGAGTAACATGCGTAAATGCATGATAAAATAAATGTCGGCGTTAAAAACTTAATGAGTTAACGCGATAATAACGCGTTAACTTGCCCAGCCCTAACCCTTGTCTGTGCAGAAGAAACCTAATGCTGTCCCTTTAATTCCAACAGTGTGCTCTTATCTATGCAGCAAAAGGCTGTGATCAACGGTATCAAAAGCAGCACTGAGGTCCAGCAGAACAAGTACAGATACTAATCCATCATCTGAGGTAATGAGGAGGTCGTTGGTGACTCTAATCAGTGCCATTTCTGTGCTATGATGAGTTCTGAACCCTGGCTGAAAAACTTAAAATAGATCATTTCTATGCATGTGTTCTCCTAACTGGCTTGCAACTATTTTTTCCAGAATTTTAGAGATAAATGGAAGATTGCATATTGGTCTATAGTTTGCCAAAATGTCCGTATAAGAGATGGTTTCTTAAGGGAAGGTTATTTAAATGCAACTACATATCCTGTTTTTTAGATAGGTTAATCTGATCCAAAATTGACATACCAATAAAGGACATGAGTTCTTTGAGCAATTGAGTTGGGATGGGATCCAACAGACACGTAGATGGTTTAGCTTTGCTGATAGTTGAGGTCAACTCAGAGAGGCCTACAGGAGAGAAACAGTCCAGAGTCAAATCAGAAAAAGAAATTACCAACGCCGCAGGGACGTTTACAGTGGTCGACAGTTGGGCTTGGCTGATCTCATCTCTAATTTTGATTATTTTCCCGCTAAAAAAGTTCATAAAGTTTTCACTACTGAGAGTAGCAAGAATGCATGGACCAACAGAGTTGTGACTCTTTGTCAGCCTGGCTACAGTGCTGAACAGAAAATGTGGATTATATTTGTTCTTTTCTATTAATTATGAATGATAAGATGTTCTAGCTCTGCGTAGTGCTCTTTTGTAGACTATTAAACTATCTTTCCAGGCACAATGGGAGTCCACAGATTTACAGAAGTACCACCTCCTTTCCATTTTTGCTCTTTCTGCTGTATGCGAATATGCAAATTATACCAGGGAGCTGAACTCCTATGGTTAGAGACTCTCTTTCTAAGAGGAGCAACAGCATCCAGCGCTAAATGTAAAATATCGGCAGTATTGTTGACGAGGTAATCAATATCTGCTGGGGTAAATTTCAGGTCATTGCCCTCAGCCTTTAGACTTAGCCAGCTCCGGACCAAGTGACAAGCTTGTGTTATTTCAGAGTTTTGTTTGTCTGTTTTTGTATTTGCCTCAGGCAATCAAATACATTCTCTTAAGCAAACAACAGCCAGTGGTTAGCAGGTAGCGGTCACCAAAGGCTTAGATCTGCATTGTTTAATCACAGCTGGGTTTTGGCAATTGATATGTTCTTACAGCATGTTTTTTTTTTTTTTTTTTTGTCATTCCAAATAATTTTACGTAGAAATAGAATATCTTATTTAACACTCTCTCTCTTCCTCTTGGTGTTGTGCAATATTTTTACCTCACCTGCATAGCAGCTATTACAGCAATGGCTATTCAGTTGTTATGATGTGCTTTTTTTTTCAGCTGCGAATAATAATGGAACAGACTGTGAATCACAAAAACTGTTAGTAAATCACTCCATATGATCCATTTTCATTCTCTCCTATCAAAAAGTTGTGCTCTGAAAGGGAAATCCCCAGAAATACTGGCCAAGGCCAGACACCCTTCTTCAAAAAATGCGAATGGCAATAGATGCAGAAAGGGGGGATTTGAAGCATGTACGTTTGTGACAACGAGGAAATATAAAAAGATAAAGGGTGTCATGTTCATATGATGTTCAAATACAACTGTGGAAACCTACAGAGCCAATAAGCTTCAAGTAAGATTTAAGTAAAGAGAGAATTTTTGTCTGTTTTCAAGAATATTTTTGTTGCGGGAGTATTATCCTAACATAATGAATTAAATAATTAGTTTCATTCTGAAAGATTCCTGCTTTAACAGACATAGTTCTTTTTTTTCCAATTGAACAAACAGAAGACTTAATGACAGAATAACAACATAGTGGGACTGTATAATAGTGCCGCCATGTTGTAAATAAAGTTTGGAAAACAGCAGTGGTTAAGGCTTTTTGGACAGAAAAACAATTGTTATTAGTTGTCTCTTGGACAGGTGTTAAGACTAATTAGTTTGTAATGGGATCAATACAAACTCATAAGCTTCCTGTAGCTTCTCTACAGTAATATCCCGCCACCATATGTAATCTATTATCTATTATCTGTTGGTGAAGGAATTATTATCTCTGCCTTTTTAAGAGTAGTTCTTTAGGTTTTTTTGGGTGTCTTAGCAACAAAGCAGTCATCCAGTTAAAGGTGGAGTAGGTGTTGTTTGAAAAACGGTTCCAGCAATCCAACTCAAGTGAGATTTTGAAAATATACACTCCCTCCCTCCTCCCCAAAGGCTCCGCCTCCTCCTCTTCAGCTCACCCCTCGAAACCACGCCTTCACATGATTCACGACTGCATGAACCATAGGGAGGGAGGGAGGGGTGATATTTGATGGACGTATTAGGTAGCCAATCAAAATAGTGATGATCACTTTTTTGATTGGTCAGAGTTTTTCTCTGATTATACCTTCTAGACTGGACCAAAATGTTTAGTTTTTTTTGCAAACATTTTATTTCAGTGGGTGCAATGGAAATGTGAAAAGGTTTTCAGGCAATATTGTAAAAAGTGTTGCAAAAAAACAACACCCACCCCACCTTTAATTGCCATCTTTTATTTTCCTCACTGTCAAAAACTTCACAACTAGATCCCAAATTCTTCCGTGGTCCCCAAGCCCCGGGTCACGGACTGGTACCAGGCTGTGGATCAATTGGTACCGGGCCGCACAAGAAAAAAAATAATTATTACCTCCGCCAAGGAGGTTATGTTTTTGCTGGCGTTTATCTGTCTGTCTGTGTACAAGATAACTCAAAAAGTTATGGATGGATTTTGATTAAATTTTCAGGAGTTGTCAGAAATGTTAAAAGGAAGAACTGATTTCATTTTGGTTGTGATCCGGAAGAAATTCTGGATTCTGGATCACTTTCAAATTGTCAATAACATTGCGGTCAATGGGGCCGAAAATTTTATTTCTCAATATCTCTGTTAATTATTGCCCAAAACTCATGAAATTTCACTCAGGGATTGACAATGGATACTGGATCTGATCCAGGATGCAGATTTTATCGCAATCTGTAAATCCTATATAGGGGAACTGTTGTGCTTGGCAGAGGTCTGCGCTCTCCGAGTGCTTTTCTAGTTTAATTTTTATTTATTATAAGAGTCCAAACGATCTTTTATTTTGAAAAATCATTTAGTTTGAAAAATGGCCAGATTCTCTCAGTTACATCTCGGTCGCTTGAGCACCAAAATTTAAACCAGCTAGCAAAATGAGTAATAAACAGATGTCTTTGGAAAGTTTTCTTGTGAAGAGTGTTTCACAAGAGTTTCACAGTGAAGAGAAAGAAGAACAGCCTACAACTTCCAAGAAAAAGAAAGCTTTTAGCTGACAATACCAGGAGTCCTACTGAAATATGGATTTATCACGACAGGTGATTCCCACGTACCAAGCCCGCTCTGCGTAAGTTTTTAAATTTTTTTTATTTTATTTCATGGGTCCAGAGACTTTGATGTTATACTCATGTTATGTTATTGGCGCAATGTAATGAGGATCAACAGCCCAACCGGTCCACGGTAAAATTGTCAAGCGTTGACCGGTCACAAAAAGGTTGGGGACCACTGCCTTAGAGGACTCATAGAATGACTGCGATAATCAAGATCACAACATGAGGTTTTTTGTTTATTTTTTTGTTTATTTGACCAATTTCCTTCATCGTAAAAAAAAAAGGTGAACCTTTCTGCAATCAAATAATATTAGATGTACTGTTGTTGCAATTTCCCTTTTTTTTTCCAACCTTAAAATACATTTGAAGTGATTGTTTTTTTTTTTTTCTCTCTTTCTTTGAAGTGGGTTTGTGTCTTTCCTGCAGTAGATAGCAGGTAGGTCACTGGAAAAGCTGGAAGCAGGGCTGACGGGTGATGAGGTTAAAAATAAGGAAGTGAAAGGCATTGATCTGGATTAATATTGTTACTATACTCTGGTTGGAATAGCTCTCTTTTGCAACCCCAATCTTGGTGATTTATCAGGTTTATATGACCATCCATAATATTACAGTACCAATAGAAAATATAATGACAATATCAGAGGGGGAACAATGAATCAGTTCACCGATCAAGCAGTTGCCCTTTTTTCCAATAATCAGCACCGGCCGTAGAATAATTAATCATTGCTGTAATTACTTGAGAAATATTACGCCCTTTCTTCAAAAGTTGATGCAGCATATCAGATATTGAAGAAAAAAGTAAAAGGAGCTGGATTATTCTTCTTTGATCTGGATCTCCGTTTGCATCTATGGTTTCAACTCTTAGCTAGAAAAGCTCTACACTACCATAAACATATGTCTTTTATAATGGCTTTTAAGGAAGTGTTATGGTAAAACTGGCGCTTTGAGGTCTTGAGGTCACAGGGACCTGTTTGTCCAGAGCATGTATGGACATCATTTCTGATATATTATGATATACTCCTCCTATCTATCTAACTGAGTTTCTCCTGTGTGATGCCATCATGGGCGCTGGGCAAGAGTCCTATCTCAATGTTTGGTCTTGGACGTTCAGTTAAAGCTTACTGTCTTTTACTGTCAAGTCGTTATTTCTTGCAATCGCCTGCTGAGGTGCAGATCTGATCCAATTTTGCATTCAAATTGAGAATAAATTCACTGAAATCCAGCCATCGCTAAGTCTTGTTATTTAAGATTAATCGTTGATCTTACTCAGAATCCTTAGTCTTTTAGAGGCTAAAACACAGACATAAATTTTGCCACCACAGGCAGCAAAGCGTAAAATTTCCAACTACAGTGCATTGTCAACTATATTATCAAAGTGACAGGTGGAGGAAATGTGAGGTCTGTAGTGGATAAAAGACACTTTCAAAACTAGAAAAGAGCGCAGACGTCCGCCTAGTGCAACAGTTCTCCCATATACCGATTTACATAACGATTTACAGATTGTGATGAAAATTCGCGTTCTGGATCAGATCAAATTTAATAGAGGTTCCTATTGTTAGTGCCTGAGTCAAATTTCACGAGTTTTGGGCAATAATTAATGGAGATATTGAGAAACAAAATTTTCAGTCCCATTGACCACAATGTTATTGAAAATTTGAAAGTGATCCAGAATCTCCTGGATCACACCCAAAATGAAATCAGTTCTTCCTTTTCACATTTCTGACAACTCCTGAAAATTTCATCAAAATCCATCCATAACATTTTGAGTTATCTTTTACACAGACAGACAGACAAAATAAACGTTGGCAAAAACATTACCTCCTTGGTGGAGATTTCAAATCATGCAAAGGATCACGGTCTGCTTGGTGTCTTATCAATTCCAAATGTATTGTTTGTGTAAGTGTTTATTAATTTCAGGGATAATTACATATATTCCATTATTTTTTCAATGGCATAAAGCAATTGTTCTAATAATTCAATGTTCTTTTCAAACTATTCTGCTTTATAATTTAAACTTTGAAAGAAAACTTTTGAAAGGGTGACATGTACCATCTTATTTTGCCCTGAGTAGCTCAGCTCAGAAAGGTTCGAATGTCTGAGTAAGTACTTCATGAACTACTGCTGCTCATATTCTCTCCTGTTGATTTATTTTTTGAAGCCTTCTCACTGTTGTCAGTGAAGATAAAAATCAATTTCTAAAGAAAAATCAATGCCAATTCCCTTCCCTCTGGGCTTGTCTCAGGCTTACAGTAGATGGAACAAGTGCAATGGAAATAATGATCTTGTTCTTCTGGTTACACTACCACAGTTTTTGACCATCTGAGCGCGCTCTTGAGGTCTCCTGTGGAATGGGCTCTGAGATTTGAGTTCCTGAATTAGTGTAAATTACCCAAACTCTTGCTTGAGTCAAACGTGCCTCTATTCTGCAGCTTGTGCAGTTGAGTTCTGCAGTGAGTCAGAGGAACAAGACTCGCTCACACAGAAAATCAAATGAAACAGGTCAGCTTTCACTGATTATATTCACTGTATTTAAAAGTCTTCATAGACCCTAGACTGTAGTCATATCACATACTATGTTTTTTTTTTAATCTTTATTGATCACATTGTTAGCTCCTATTATTAAAATAGAGATGAAAAGGTGATTGAATGTTGAAATAGATATTCAAAACAACTGTTTTTCTGTGACAGGTAGAGGTTAAAAAAAGAAAACTCAACAAACTGAGTAAAATAATGAACTATATCATAATGGTGCAAAAAGCAGCAGGTTTGTTCACAATAAAGTTTAAAGTGGACATGGCATTCTTTTCCATGTTTTTGGATTTATCTAAAGCTTTGCAAAGTTAAGTGTTCTTAACTTAGTCAGCATGGAACGAGGTGCTGTTTCATTTCTACGTAAAGTAAACTTTTAGACTTGGTGTATCCAAGTCTCATGAACTCTGTGAGGCAAAATGTCTTGTAGGGGTTTCAACTATCTACATAAAAAGGTGGGGATTGATTTGATTGGTCAGATTCTATCACAGATTAAAGGCAGATTAAAAGAACAGCTTTAGGAGAAGAATATTCCATTCAAGGAAGGGGTGTTATTTGTGATATTTCTCTTTATCGTCATGAACATAAACTGTTTGGAGGTTTGATGGGTGCAATGCTCAAGTAGAAACATCCTAGATAAGATGAAATGGCCAGAAATGGTCATCTAAAGTTACATACCGATGTCTCATTTTCTATCCATCCATTATCTATATCTATATCATCCTTATCTATATCTCTCTCTTCCGATTCAGTACCATGGGAATGTCTCATTTTCAAAACAGTAAAGTTCCTAGGTTTTAAAGTACGGAAAACTCTCAGCAGGTTTGCCACATTTTCAAGGCCAAAGGAACTACAACAACCATTTTCACTTTCCTTGGCATCATACCCATGTCCTAACAATAAAAAAAAAAGGAAAAAAGAAAAAATCAGAAGGGCTATGATATGCAGTGGGCATGAAGTGTGGTGGATGTGTTTTTCATCGTCTGCAGGCCTCAGCTGCACCTGCTTGTTTGTCCTACATGGTATTTATGGTTCTACGTTGCAAGTTGAGCATTGCAGCAATCTACCTTTTATCCTACTTAAAAAACAATGAAGAAGACGCTGTGGTGGGAAGTATTTAGTGTTTTCCAGAACAGGGAATGCCACAAAAAACAATTTTGGTTACAAAATGCAATTATTAAAAAACATTGGTTGGAAATTACTGTGGACAAACACATGCACACTGAAGCCCTAAGTTACTTGGGACAAAATACACGAGCACTCACTTTAACTACTACGAGTAATGGAAAACCCCAACATGGATGTAGACAATTTGGAATAAAAAATAAAGACATTCTTACTGGTTCACATCATGGTGACCATCTAATAATTTAATCCTTTGCTTGCCCTTGTTGAGACATTACACTGTTTTGGACATGTGGACAAATATACCTATTGCACATGTTCTTGTAACCAGGCTGCATGTTAAAATATCTGAACCCCCCCCCCAAAAAAAAAAAAACAAATTAATGTATAGAATTTACATAGACACGTGGCATTGTGAAGTACTGTGGATGAAACACAATTGTTCTGCAAAGTGCAGCTGTGAAAGCCATGGGGTGCAAATAAACAGATTCATGAGCACAATGCGTGCTCAAACAAATAGCACCATCTCCTGAATACCAAAAACAATGCCAACTATGTCCTGTTTTGATTTACTACCACTAGATTTATTATCATTCATTTAAATTCCATCCGTGCTTTGTATTCACAGTGGAGATGCTCTTTCTTGCTCCATTTTTAAATGTTTGAGAAATATTGTCCACTTTATGGCCTTCGATACAAACTTTCTTTTTTTTTTTTTTTTGTTTGTCTATTCATTATTGTCCTCTTAGGCTGATATTAAATTGCCATCAAGCTTGCAGCAATGTTTCCGTAGTCTGACATCACATTTCATAGAGTAAAAAAATATAAATAAGAGATAATTCTATCTTAATTGAGCTCAAGACCTATGGATGTTAGGGCACACTTATCTGACTTCTTCTACAGCATAACCAGATGCTATCTTCAGCTCTATCTCTTCTTTGCTCTCGGCATCACTCCCATTTTTCTCCCCCCTTGTCCCTCCTTCGGCCTCTCGCTGCTGTAATCACAGAGGGTCTGCATGCAGCTTCTGACGGGCTGCGGCTGTTTTGCTGTAAGTGTCCCTCCTCCTCTCAGCACACGCGGCGCCTCAGCCAGCGCTGGAGCAAGGACACAACACCTTCAGGCAACCACCTCCCAAATCTGAGGGGATGAAGCACATGTTGCCACAGATAAACCACTGTGATCAATCTCATGGATGGATGCACAACGAATCCGCGAAGCGAAAGGCTTTGAAAATCAAGCCTCGTCCCTGATGTGCCCAGCAATGATTATGTGGTCAGTGGTGCCAAAGGCAACCGACAAACATCAAGGAACTTGGAGCGGTGGGCCTGTCAGTTCTCAACACTAATTAAACATACACTAGTAGGCCAGTGATATGATGCCAGCAGGGCAAAGACAGACATCCTTTGGTGTTTAATAAGTAGAAAATCTCAACTGCCAATGAAGTTACGTTATTATAAAGTGGCTACAAATTCACCAGAAACATCACAGTTTTGGAGGTGGAGGTTAGGAGATCCATTAATTGTGCTGTTTTGTCACCACACTGTGTCAGCTACTTTAGCCGCAGGCTGACTAGACTTATGTTTAATTAGAACACGGTAGCCAGCGTCTTTTTGAGGAACGGTGGTCAAGCTCACAGCTTGAGGATGAACATAAAAATTGTGAGTGTCCCACTGATACAGAAAGACTTATCCGTTGTCTCTGATATCTTCCAAGCAAAACACATTAGTTACATTTTTTTTTCAAGCTAGGCTCGTTAGCTCTTTGGAGGTCTTTTTTTTTTTCAAACTAAGATACCCTTTGTTTGTTTTGTTTCAATTATGGTTACAGCCTCATTTATGTTGGATAAGGAAAAAAAAATAATGATGAAGTGCAAACTGTTCAGGTACAAGAAAGGTCAGAAAATAATGTCATATCACTAACGGCTGTGACTATGACCACTATGACTGCAGTTGCTTTTCTCTCTTTGTTTTACATTGTAGTTATGCTCTCCTTTTAACACATTTGGAACTTATTTTTATTTTTTTCTTGTATAGTGTTACTGAAAGCCATCATTCAAACAGCAACAGTGTGAGCTGAGAGGCAGCAGAAGCAAAATCAGAATTACTGTGGAAAAGCTGATTTTAATTCATTCAGCCATTAGAAAATGTGAACAACATGGCAGAAACTGTTACTGTGATACCACCGGGCACATGCTGATGATTTAGTGGTGTGGTAAAATTAAAACGGTGTGAAACTTGTCAGTGCCAGTGAGCTGGTTCTGACCACGGACAGTTTATTGGCCTTGTCAAGCAGGACAGATGCAGTTCGACAAGTTGATTAACACTGATATTAGCTAACAGCCACCTGTCTCCAGCCATCATAAAACATGATTGGCTGCCATATGACACAGTATTTACAAATATTACAAATTACAAATATTGGAACCATTGATGAAAACCACTTTTGAAATCTCGCAAAAGAAATTCCATGAATCTGATTCAAACTGTCTGGTATGGATACACAGTGAATAAAATTGCTTTTTAAGTGTAAGAAAATAAATTGCCAGTGTTATTGGCTGACCAACTTCACAGTGCTTATAATTCATAAACTATAATGCAAACACAGTAACATGGAGTTACTAGAATCATATGTACTTTATTTTATCACAATAGGGATTAGTATTTTTTATTATTAAACCTCTTCAGCCTATAGTTCAATATAATATGTGCTAGTTGTAAGTATCACATTGTGTTTGGCACAGTGATTACTGACTCTATAAAGAGATCTGGAAAAACCCCTGTGAGATCACTCACAAGCTGCTATAGATTAGCATCAAAGCTAGTTTTTTTTAAGCTAATAGAGGAAGTTCATGTTGGTAGAAAATGACTCCCCATCCATCATCTATACCCGCTTCTTCCTATTCTGACACATGCGTATTCCTAAAATGGGCAAATGGGTAAGATGAACAAGCCTAGCAATTAGACCAACCAGTTTAACTAAGTCAACACAAGCTGCCTATTTTAGCTTAGCTCAGATCACCTCAGTCTCGGCCGAGTTAGGTGGCTCAGACAGAAAAGCTGACAGCGGTAGTATTTGTACCGCAACAGCGACTTAGACCCTACCAGATTGCCAGTGGCGATGATGACTCACGCTGAGCTGGCAGCTGAAGTGGTGACTGGCCCCTGTGGCTTGGCACAGGCCAGCTGGTCGTCAACCGTCGCACCCAGAAGAAAGCTGATTCATTTGCCCACTCTCCTGGATCTTTTGAGGCCAACCTGATAAGCGCAACAAGCCATATAATCTTATTTTAAAAAGAATTAGTATGCTCTCTTTGCTCTTGAGTCACAACTCAGATCTTAAATTCACTTAAAAGATCACCCCCTGTACATTTGTCATAGATATGAAATATTGCTATGGAAACCAATAACATGTTTCATACTAGGCAGTAAAGTAAAAATGTTAAATTCTAGTATATAGCTGTGCATTTTAACATGGGCCTCAATAGAGACTGACCTGCTTTTGGGGGCAAGACCCTAGTGGTCAGCTGGGGAAGTGCATTTTTTTTCCTACTTCTGGGATCCAGTTGGTTAAGCAAGCTGGACGCAGCCCCTTTGTTTTAATTATAATTATATTGTCCCGAAACACATACTGTAAGATTGTAGGGAAAGCACTGAGGTTTTTGCACTGGGTTTTGATGTAATCTAGATCAGAAAATACCAGAACAATTGCTACTGACAACATGCTTCTGCCATGGCTTTTGCCTGATGGAGGAATTATCCTTGATATTATTTTAAGAAAACAACAGGGTCTGAGACTCTTGTACACCAGATTCTTGTGACCTAAATAAAGACTGCACATGATCCACAAAACTACATGTACATGAACACACTGTTTTATTTTAAATCTTTATAGTGAATCTTTCTTTCAGATAGATTTTTCTTCTTCAGAGGGCTTTTAACCCATTGTTATAGTTAAGCATGCAAATTATATGCAGATTAGAGTTTTTCCCCTCCTTGGTCACTGTCCCTTTTAAGTCGGAGCTCCTCAGGGATGCAAAGTAACTGGGGAGAAACCATTATTGATTCAATTTCATAATAAAACTGAAAATCAAGTATTGAAAACAAACAGCTTTAAGGGGTGCAACATGCAATAAAAATCTACAAATCAACGCTTTCAAGGCAGGAGGAACAGTGGACTGATAAATCTGGGACAATCAGTTGGCCTTTTCCTTTTTCTTTTAAAAGCAAAAAAAAAAAAAAAAAAACAAAACAACAACAACAACAAAAAACACTATGGCCACCTTAAGCCTGTGTATTTGTGTCCAGGGATGAGATGTGAGGTGTGATGTTGGTGACAGCCTGTTACGGGCTTTATTTTTGTTGTTACAAGCGTGATGGCAGCTGTCTTTGACATCCAAAATGAATATTCAAACAAGCCAAGCCATAAATATCAGCCTGTGTTCAAGCCTTTCAGGTGGCATCCCACTACTGTGCCTTTAATTTTCTTAAAGCCAAACATGGTATGTGCCCGCCCCCAACTGTCTTCAGTTTGCACATGAAGGGCCTTATTTCCAAAACGTTCATAAATCTGTGAGTATATTTGTTCATATATCATTGAAAAGCTATTCCTGGTTCATGAAGGCTGTGTAAAAACTCAGATTGTTTCACACACGTCTTAATGTTAGTGAATTCCAGTTTGGGAGTGTGCTCACAAAAGTCAATAATTAGCATAAATCTTACCCAGGAAACACTTTTTAAAGAGGTGCAGACTACCGCATGACTCACAGAATCTCAAAACCATCGGGTAAACTCCTAATCTTGTGAATCCAGCCGTAGAGGCACATCCTCCGCTTTTGAAATGCTCCTGCTGAGACCTGACGTCAGAGCAAAACCAGACCACGACGCTTACCAAGTCCACTTAAACAAGCCATTGACACCTTAATAAACACAAACAAATCCGCTCTGCTCATTCCTTCATGAATTAATGAGTGTATTTGCATTGTAATGCTATTTAATGCATAACTCTGCATGCACAAGTTGGTCTTACTGTTAGTGCATGAGATATGCATTTTAATCAAAAATGCATCAGTTAGTTGTTTGTACAGAGTTGTGCATGTGCTTTTAGAGGAATTATTTTATTTCCTGCAGTTCTATAAACCACACAAACCCGTCCACACAACAGCTGAAATACCCCTGTGTGTAACAGCTGCGTTTGATGTGCTTGATAATCCAGTAAATGTTTTTGTCCTTGTCCAAATCTGATTTGACAGCCTCTCTGCAGTGGAAACACTCTCTTTGAATTTGGGACCCCAGGTTGAGAGCCACCAATTTAAATGTTCGTTCTTCCAGGTGATGAATGCTGCTACTTTTTACTTGAAAGGTAACCAGTTTTATCATCTTTTTTTTTTTTTTTTTGCAGCCATCACCTGTCACTCACAATCATTTATAGCATGCGGGTGAGCTGAGGACAAGTAGATTAAAAACAAAGCAAACTGCAGGGTGAAGCAACATACTGCAATATCATCTATCATCCTCATTTGCACTTTGTCAGATGCCCACCTGCACTGTGAACACACTGTTGTTCTGTGATGATGCTGACCCTGTGGTTGAGTAAGGCTAATATTGTGTGATGTGTTTTGGGATTTTTTTCCCCTTGATCTGGTTTTACCGCCTGCTTAAATGAGGACTGTGTACCATGGCTCCTCAACAGAAACCCATACTGGCAGACCTCCAGCTCAATCACATTGATTTTCCATAACAATATGAAGAACACTGTTCACTGCTAAGGATTAATGAATTGCATCTTCAGAGTCACTTTGGCATTCTTAATGAAGGTAGATGAATATCCCAGAGCAGGCCAGCTGTGTTTGAATTGGCGCTGACTGTGCCAGGGCACATCCACAGTGAAGCTGAAGAAAAACTGCAAATATTCCAGAGGTTCATAAATCTTCCTTTGGTCTGTCACATAATTTTAGTAAAAACATATGATTCAAAGTATGACATTTATCATCATCGGGACCACGGCTCTTGATCCTGTTTGTTCCCTCTTTTCTTTCTCTTAAGATTAATTGAACGTGTTTGCTGATGGTAGAATCAATTCAGAAAACAGTTCTGACATTTTTTCGTGGCCCCTTTGTCAGATGCATTGCAATACATGGCAATCAAGTTTCTTTCTCAACTTCAGTATATAAAAACTCAGTTCATTAATACTCTTGTCCTTGTTATCCTCTTCTAAACACTAGATAATCCTAAAGTTATATAGAGATGCTAATTAGAGGTCTCACTATGGTCATGGTAATTATCTGGTGCCTTTTTCAACATCATCCATGTTCTACGAAGCACTCTTTGTGTTGTGACAATGTCTTTATCATTTAACCATGTTAGGCCACACACCATGAGTTACAAAAACAGCCTGGTTTTCTGAAACAAAGAAAACAATAAAACTCAAATTCCCAGCATGCCGGCGATGCTGCGATGTTTTATTCTTTTACAACAAGTTGTGATAGTGATGTCACCCCCTCTGCAGGGATCCCCAATGAAGGTGGATCACGTCCCGCAGCATAAATACAGTGAACCCCCTTGGATCTCTCTCTTCTATTACTCTTCGTTCACCTGAGCACTTTTCTCGTCCATCCCACGATGAACCTACATTGGTTCCGAATGCACCTGCTCTGAGGATCAACTCAGGCCTAACAAAGCGCTCAGCCAACAGCCAAAGGGAACCACCCAACTCCGCCCGCAAAGTCGCCGGTTAACAGGGAAACTGGTCATTGCCTCCACCAGCCAGCACCAGAAGTGATCCGCGGACGCGTCAGCGGCTCGAGGGCGCAACGGCTCCACACTCGTGTTACATCAGTACTCCTGGCTGCACCACGGTGCAGTAACCTCCACTATTACTGGAGACTGAGAGAAGACAAATAGGTCCGAAAGGGAGCCACTCATTGCGACAATACCAGCGGAGCGTAATCAATCAGCGGTTCTGTAGCTACTAGTACCAATCATCCTCCCCGGAAACCAGGAGACCTCCGATTGCCCCTTTGGAGCAACAGAAGTAAGAGGCTTGTGTCTGGGCAGAGATACTTAGCTTTGTTAATGCTTTTCTGTTCGTTGTCACATGGTTATTATTGCTGAGCCCACCAGTGATTCGCCGGTGCGTATTTATGTGTGTT